>CM045994.1:114098371-115298371 GCA_025175895.1 Wurfbainia villosa
CCTAGTGGAAGCGGAAAAACCGAACTCTACAAGAAGCCGCTAGGACCATGTTAAACGAATATAACCTACCTGATAGGTTTTGGGCAGAAGCCGTTAGCACGGCTTGCTATGTCCAGAATAGGATCCTTATGGTAAAGAGGCACCTTAAGACCTCGTATGAGATTTATCACGATAAAATACCTAACATCAAGTACTTTAGGGTATTTGGGTGTAAGGTACATATTCTAAACACTAAGGATTACCTAGGAAATTTACATCCAAAACCACGGCCAGGAATATTTCTAGGATACTCGACTACAAGTCGAGCTTATAGAGTATATAACCACGACACCCTTAGAGTCGAGGAGACTATCAATGTAGTATTTGATGAAGGAAACGAACATACAAAACCACCGACAACCCCAATTAGCGAGCCTACTAATACTAGAACTAACTCTGACCCTGAGATCGAGTCTAATCCACATCAACCAACTTCTCTTGTCGACCAAGTGACAAGTGATCCAGTCAAACTAGTGTTCAACCAAGTCACCCCATTGATCAAGCATTAGGTGACACAAACCCAGCAATCTAGGATTGGACTAACCACCCTATCGATCAAGTGATAGGAGATCCTAATCTAGGAGTTGAACTAGAGCATCCTATAGGAACCTTAGTCAAATTTCCTTAATTTCAAAGATAGAACCCAAATCAATTGAACAAGCTCTTCTTGATCCCGATTGGATTATTGCAATGCAAGAAGAGCTAGCTCAATTTACTAGGAATGAAGTGTGGGAATTAGTACCACCACCTAAAGACAAAAGCGATAATTGGAACAAGGTGGGTGTTTGAAATAAGCTTGATGATAAAGGTGAAGTAGTTAGAAACAAGGCTAGGTTAGTCGCCAAAGGGTTTAGTCAAGTCGAAGGCTTAGATTACGACGAAACCTATGCGATGGCTAGACTCGAATCCATTCGAATGTTGCTAGCTTATGCCGCACATCGAGGATTTAAGCTATTTCAAATGGATGTTAAGTCGGCATTCCTAAATGGATACATTAAAGAAGAAGTTTATGTTAGCCAACCCCGGATTGAAAATCTAGATAAACCCGACCATGTTCTAAAACTTAAGAAAGCTCTCTATGGACTTAAACAAGCTCCTCGAGCTTGATGCGAAGACTTTCAATCCATCTTAAGTCAAAGGGTTTAACCAAGGCTTAGTTGACCCAACTCTCTTGTAAAAACCTTAGGTAAAGAAATATTCATAGCTCAAATTTACGTAGGCGATATAATTTTTGGAACCTCTAACTCGACCTTACTAAGCGAGTTCGTTTCACTCATGGAAAGTGAGTTTGAAATGAACTTAGTAAAGAGTTAAGTTTCTTTTAGGTCTACAAATTAAACAAACTAAGGATGGTATATACCTATATCAACAAAAATACACTAAGGAGTTAATTAAAAGATTTGGAATGCAAGGCGCTAAGATAATAAACACCCCGATGGCGATTAATGTTAACATAGGAGAAGACCTAGAAAGTAAGTCCATTGACTTAAAGTACTATAGGAGGCGATAGGAAGTCTCTATACTTAGCTATGAGTCGACCCGACATCCTATTCGATGAGTATATGCGCCGAGTTTCAAAACTGTGCTAAGAGTCTCACCTAACCCTAGTTAAGCGTATCCTTAGATATCTTAAGGGTACACTTAAGCGTTGGTATTTGGTACCCTAGATCTACGGAGTTCGAACTAATCGGCTACTCGATTCGGATTATGCTAGTAAACTCGATAGAAAGAGCACAGTGGTTGTTGTCAACTACTCGGCTCAAGTCTAGTGAGTTAGTGCGATGGAAGCAACATTGTGTTGCCTTATCTACCACGAAGCGAATACGTTGCGATGGGTGAGTGTGTAACTCGGCTTCTTTGGATGAAGCACACTCTCCGAGACTTTAGGTTGGACTTCACCAAAACTAAAATTTTGTAGACAACATAAGTTCGATAAATCTAACTAAGAACCCTATATGCCATTCAAGAACAAAGCATATAGAGGTAAAACACCATTTCATTCGAGAACATGTAGCCAGCGGCTCCATACAACTCGAATATGTTGACTCGAAGTCTAACCTAGCGGACATATTTACTAAACCACTACGAAGCGAATTTAGTCTCTTGAGGCGAAAATTAGGCATGTCATGCGTAATAGAATAGGTTTTGCAAATTATATTACTACTATTTCTTACTTTTCATGAAACTAGCATAGGTCATACCTTAGATATCATGCACCTATAGATTTAAGGAGCCAATACATCTCACAGCACATAGGACTAATGTGTTTGTGTACTTAGCCACGTAGATGGGCGTGAGATGTTAGGACCTTACTCCTGGTTCCAGATGTAGAGCTAGTGCATCGCTATGAACCATGAGTATAATCATACATACTAGCAGACTCAGGCCGGGTGGTTGATCCTTCATATCAATCAAGCCAAATATAGTGAACATTTCATAGATGAGCTTATTTTCAATATACTATTTTTAATAAAAAATGTGGAACATGCTTGGACTTTAAATTTAGCAATTATTTTGATTTCCACACACCCCTTACTCTTTTCGATATACGGCAAAGGGGAGAAAAGGCCAAAGTTAAGAGTCAAATTTTTTCAAATTTTTGATAACTTAACTCTTACTTCATGTTTAAACCAAAAGTTAACTTTAGGTTTTGAGAACTTATTTAACTTTTGACAAAGGCCAAGTTAAGAGAATTCTTAACTTATTTATGTCGTTAGTGTTTTACTTAAGGGGAGAAAGGGCTTAACTAAAGCGTTTTACTAAAGCTAATTTTAAAGCGTTTTACTAAAGCTAATTTTAAGTAATGTTAATTACTTAAAGCAACCCTCAAGGGAGGATTAAGGTCTTTCTTCAAAGACTCACCCTCGGTCGAGGAGGTTTCCTCAAGAGTACTTGAAGAAAATCCTTACTACTCCAACTTAATCTTCATTTTTTCTCTTATGCACATTATTATTCTTCATGCTTGCTTAACTTTGTATGTGGGTTTGCTATAAATCAAAGGGGAGATTGTTGAGTGCGGTGGGCACCTAAGTCGAACCTATGTTTTGATTATAGCAAGCGATACAAAGTTAAGCTTATATTGTTATCTCACGAGCTAAATCAAGTGTGAGAAAAGTCTCAAATCTTTGGGTGAAGGCTAGCGACACCGGAGGAAGCCGCGGTGGTCGAGGCGACACTCGAGTTACCGGAGGGGCCGAAGGAATCGAGTGGAAGGCGGAAGCGCGACAAGTAAGTATCGAGTAAGCTCGTGTGTGCGTAAGTGAGGTCGTGTCCTTTATGCGGGGGCGTCCTTGGCGACGATCAACCCAAGACTTCCCATGGAAGGTCTATGTTGAGATCGGACGGCAAGTGGCCGTCGAATTCACTTGTATTTTGAGCTAAACTCCTTTTTAGTCAAAAATCGTGGCTGCCAGTTCAAGGCGATTCAACGTGGCGATTCAAGCGGCGATTCAGCCGCAGTTCAAGATTCAGCGGTGGTCAAAAATCAGCCTCGAGGAGTCAAGCTTTATCACCATTTTTCAAGGACTTTTGTGCCCATTTGTGATTGGTTGAAGACCCATTCGTTGAGGGGCTTAAAGGCTATAAAAGGAGGGCCAAACCTAGGGTTTTTCATCAATTCAAAAGCTTCCAAGTGCTTCGATCGCTCGACTCTCAGACATCCCTCGTGAAGCTGCAGAGGCAGCGACTAAAGCTTCAACCTCCAATCCTTGAAGTCGTCGGTATAATCTTTAATTTTGTATAAGTTGTCTTTATTTTCAAGCTTTAAATCATATCAAGGAGAGGGGGAGTGTCCCTCTACCTTGAATCTTTATTGAGTTTTTGTATTCGCTTAACTCCTATCTCTATCGAGAAGGAGTTCGTTTAATATTTGCCCTCCGTGCGTGGTCAAGGACCATTAGGGCCTTGAAGTAGTAGCCGTAGGCTACGAACCAAGTAAAAACCCCTCGTGTTTTTATTTATTTATTGCTATCTTTCCGCTGCGTTTACTCGTGCCAATTCGAACGATTACGAAAAGTTTTTTCTTATCGCTATTCACCCCCCCCCCTCTAGCGCTCAAATCGATCCAACACTATAGTCTCCTAAAGCTTGAGTTGACATAGGTCCACATACATCAGTATGTATTAGACCTAGTAACTCTCCCACTCGTTCACCTTTTCCTGTAAAAGGTAACCTAGTCATCTTGCATTTCAAGAATGATTCGCATGTATCGTATGAATCCAATTCAAATGATTATATAATTCCACATTGGTGTAATTCGGACATGTGTTTCTTGCTTACATGGCCAAGACGACAATGCCACATGTAGGAGTCTAATTGATTGTCTTTTCGAGCACTCTTGTTGCTCACTTCTATATTGAAAACGTCACTGGATACGTCCAACGTATAAATATCATTGCTTAAAGTTCCAGTCTCATAAAGAACTTCATTCAAAGTTATGTAATAACAATTGTTACTAAAAGTCAAATAGTACCCATTTCTATTTAAACAAAAAATAGAAATGATGTTCTTTATCAACGAAGGAACATAAAAGCAATTGTCCAGTTCTAAGACAAGTCCTGTAGGGAGTTTCAACAAATACGTTCCGATGGCGAGTGCAGCAACCTTTGCTCCATTCCCAACACGTAAATTTGACTCTCCCTTGATGAGTCTTCTTCTATTCCTTAGTTCATGTATGTCATTACATATATGTGAGCCACACCCAGTATCTAATACCCAAGTGTCTAAGGAAATAGAATGACAGTCAATAACGAAGATATTTGAAGAAGATGGGGCATCCGATGCCTTATTCTTCTTCACGAACTCAAGATAAATCTTGTAATTTCTTCGCCAATGGCCCTCCTTGCCATAATGATGGCAAGTGTCCTTTTGAGTTGGTTCTGCCTTTTTAGCCTTTTTCTTCCCCTTCTGCTATTCCTTTGACTTCCTCTTAGAACCTTTCTTCGAGGAATCAACTTACAGCATCGTCCCCTGCTCATGCTTCATAGAAGACTCCATAGTCTTCAGCATGTTGAGCAGTACCACATATGAACCTTCTTGCATCTCAGAGGTGAAGAGGAACTTGGAGACTTCGAACCTTTCGAATCTCACTTGCTCATCAACCAACTCATAAAGATGAAAGACTATTGTATGAGCATCCATATGCTCATGCTGCTTCCGTAGCTCAGGTACCATCGTGGCTAGCATGATGCAACTCGCCATTTCAGAATCAGTCACATGTTTCTGATAAGGCAACAATTGGTCCAGAGTTGCATTGTCACTAGGACGGGCGGGAAGAGGTGCTTCAAGGACATTTGCAAGTTTTTCAACATTGAGAACAATTCTCAAGTTTCTAAGTCAGTCCAAGAAGTTCGACCCAGTCAATTTATTCGAATCCAAAATGGAACGCAAATTCAAAGACATCATGATCAATCTTAGAAATACAAAACGAGCATATATGAGAAAATGATTTTAAAATGCATCAACACACATTTATAAATCCCATTCATTTTTTGAATTTCAAAAAACCCCAAAATCACTCCGGGGAGATCGGAGATCGTAGGTCCATCTCCGAATGGGCTGATATCCATCATAGATATAAACAACCTTGGAGAGAGTCCAACAAGCCATTCATAACTACGATGGTAGGTATCAACTATACCGATTGCATATCACGTATATGCAACTATCACAATGTGTTATCAACTAATTGAAGGTTCACACATACATCGGGTTGTTAACACATTAACAAGTATGCATCATATGCATAGCACCCAACTTCACCTCCCTTAACATCGACCTTGGAGAGAGTCCAACAAGCCGATGCTCCAGGTTAAAGTCAACCCACTAATCGAGAAATAGTTTTAATATGGTTAGAGCGCATTCAACCAATTAGCCCGGCTTGGAGAGAGTCTAAAAACCAAAGCTAACGATTGACCTCTGACTCTTACCATATTAGTATTAAACTACTCCATGGTTTGAACATGTTCGGGTTCGAGCCGGGCTTAGAGAGAGTCCAACAACCCAAACAAGAAACGGAACTCTGGTTCTAACCATATTAATGGAAGGTGTATGCTTTAATATTGAGTAAAAGTTTTTTATGTCTCATCCTCTTTGCATGCAAATAACTATTATCTACATGGCATGACATATATGACATACATCTACATGTCATGACACGTATGGCATAATTATATGCATCTAATGCAATTACATGACATATAATTATGACATGTACAAAATTTCCTTATATGTCATAACTATTTATGGAAATAAAATATGTTTAAGATTTGATTCTCCAAATCAAATCATAATTAAATTAGAAAATAAATTTCCAAATCTAATCACATATTTTATTTGTGGAAAGTGTTGATTTAAGGAAAGTCAATTTAGGAAACAAATTTCCTAAATCATCAAAACTACTTATGGAAATAAAATATTTTAAGATTTGATTTCCCAAATCAAATCATGATTAAATTAGAAAACAAATTTCCAAATCTAATCAAATATTTTATTTATGAAAATATCAATTTCTATAAATACTTCTAACTTTCCAAAAGTAGAAGATTTCCATAAATACTTCTAGACTTTACAAAATTAAAAATTTTCAAAAATACTTCTAACTTTCCAAAAGTAGAAAATTTCCATAAATACCATTACGACTATCGCAAAATAATTTTACGATTATGCCAAAACACAACCTGGGCTCTGATACCACTGTTGGATTTTCGGCACCGCGGCGAGTGTGTTCGAACATGTTTCGTAAACATGTGCACAGCGGAAAAAATAAAAATAAAAAATCTAATTTTTTACAACACACACACCACACGCATGCATAGTACAACATGTGTAGACATAATCGTAAATTCAAATTTTGCAATAAAAGGAAATTTATACTACGTATACCTGACGTATCACGTGTAGCGGGAAAGACATCAACCGGAATGATCCTCGCTAGAATCGTCTCTATCCGTATCCACGCAGAGTATCTTCAGGATGACTTCACAAAGTCACGAGCCTCGTCTTCGTACGAGTTACTAGCCTCGTGTTGAAGATGATGTGATCGAGAGAAGATCACAATTTGAATCAAAAATTTAAATTCAAAATGAGTCCTCAAAAACTCGCTTCTCCGGAGCGGTATTCGTCAACCGTTTGACGAATCCTTTGTCCTCCACCTATGAGGATTACCAGAAATCGAATCCCCGGCAAGGAAGCCGCTATCGGAGCTTCAAACGTCGTCCAAACGATGCTCTGACACAAAATAAACAAGCTGTCTAGAAAATTGGACAGCTTTGGTGGAGGAATAGGGCCGGCCAAATAAGGAAGCTTGATGCTCACCTTGTCGCCAGACCCAAAGAAGATCATCGGAGGGTCGCTGGAGGATCACTGGCTGAAGCTTGGACGCTGACAACAAGCTTGGACGGCGACACAAAGCTGGGCGGCAGCTAGGGTTGGGCGCCGATCACTAGAGGAGAGGAGGGGTGGGTGGCAACTAGGGATTGCATGAATTAGGTTTTCACAAAACCCTTAAGCCCTATTTTATAGAGAACAACTTCTCCTAATGGTTATCGGATCATAACCAAAAGCCCGTTAACTCGCTCCATTAATTTAAGTTAAAATAAACCAAACCATGTTGGTCTATTTTAAGTTAAAACGAACCGAACCAACTTTGGTTCATTCGTTTAAAACAAACCAAACCCCTTTGGTTTATTCTTCTCCATTGGATTAGAACCAAACCAATTTGGTTCATCCATCATGTCTTCATAAGACACGGTCCATCCACGCTTCCATTGCGACTGAAACGATTTTATGCTCGGTCCTTATTTGGTCCATCCAAACTTAGTTTCTCATCGAGACTCTCATTCTCAAGCTCGTTTTAAATCCTTCGGATTACGCTCATTGTGCGTGTGACCAAATAGGTTCTCGGTTTATGTTGGTTGTCTATAATTAACCATTAATTATAGAACGATCATGAGTGGCACCTAGTAGTACATCATGATCCCCAATTAATCGAAAAGATCAACGGTTGATCCAAAACTATTTCTGAAACCCTTCAGCAGCTACAATGAATCGTGCCCCATTCCTTTCACTCATCTTATACCCACTTGGTTCAGGACATGATCTATTGTGTCATTCCCCACTAGGTTGACTACGTCACACCTAGCCCAAGTATCATTTTTTCGTCCTACGGATTCTAGTTACTGCACATGTATCGAAGAGTACTTTACTCTAAACATGTAATTCTTTGGTCAAAGACTTTAGTAACAATCCGACAAGAGGCCATGGGTATACATCTCCTCGCAAGGAGTGGTGAATCATTTATAGGCTATTCAAACACCTTCGATCACTTCGACTTATACCCAATCATCTCGGGTCCACATCTCCTTGGAGATGCTTGCTTAAGATGTCAAAGCATAAGTCTTTATGACCAAGATGACTTGAATACCGCAAGTCAAAGGAACATCGCACTTAAGATGCAGTAAGAACTTCATTGACATATCTATATATGCAGAGAACCATATGAAGTCTTACGGCTGGTCACTCCAATGAACTAGTTACCATAACTAGCATCCACGATTAACTCCAGACATCACAATGTCTCCAGCTAGTGAGAATCAGCTGCTTGGATACACCAAGGAGTATATATTGGTGCAGTGAGGCACCGAAATCGAACCTGTGTTTTGATTATAGCAAAGACACAAAAGTTAAGTCTATTTTGTTTTCTCACGAGCTGAATCGAGTGTGCAGAAGATTGATATAGCTAGAGCTAAAGGCTAGCGACACCCGGAGGAAGCCGCGGTGGTCGGGCGATACTCGAGTTACTTCGGAGGGAGCCGAAGGAATCGAGTGGAAGGCCGGAAGCAAAAGCGACACGTAAGTATCGAGGTAAGCTCGTGTGTGCGAGAGTAAGTAAGGTCGTATCCTCTTTACGGGGATGATCTTAAGCGTAGATCCGACCAAAGACATCTTATAGATGGTCTAGGTCGAGATCGGATGGTCGACGACCATCGAAATTATGTTTTTATTGAGCTAACTTTGACTTGCGCTAGCATCACGATCGCTTGGAGGACTCGGCCGTGTATCACGATCGCTGAAGGTCATCAATCGACCGATGTCGCCATCACGATCGATGATGGCCATACCGATCGATGGTCAATGATCAGATTCGAAGAGTCAAGGCTTATCACTCCACCTCAAAGCGGTTTGGTGTCCATTTGTTATTGGTTGAAGACCCACTCGAAAAGGGGCTCAAAAGCTATAAAAGGAGGGCCAAACCTAGGGTTTTAACAACAATTCTAAGTGCTCAAAAGCCTCCGTTACGCTGCAACTCTACGACAACGAAGTCCTTCCATTCAGCGTCTAGGTTTAACTTTCTTTATTATTGTACGTCGGTCTTAGTTTTTGTTATCAGTTTGTCATTTATATTTCCGGAGCTTTTATCGTATACGAGGAGAGGGGGAGTGTCCCTCTACCTCAAGTTTTTGTGGTTTCTTCTTGTATCGATTAACTCCTACCTCTAACGAGGAGGAGTTCCTTTAGTGCTTTTGCCCTCCGTACGTGGTCAAGGACCACTAGGGCCTTAGAGTAGTAGCCTTCGGCTACGAACCAAGTAAATCTCTTGTGTCTATTGTCTCCTTTACTTTTTGTTTTGCTTATCTTTCCGCTGCATATAAGTTTTCTTTTAAAACGAGTTCGTACGAGAAAAATTTTCTTTCGCTATTCACCCCCCCCCTCTAGCGAACCGCATCGATCCAACAATTGGTATCAGAGCTGGGGGCGCTTAGATTTGGTGAAACCACCAATCTAATCTTTTTTCACAGATTTGTTTTTCGTTCGTTTAAATTTTTCTCCCTACTAATCCAAGACGAAGTCTTGGTACTCTTCGTTGATTTTGTTTTGCAAGTATTAAGCTTTTGAAGTAGCCGACGGTCAAGCGGGCATAACTTTTCGTACAAGTTGACCCACGACACGGTCTACCTACCAAATCGAAGCTCTCAGATCTACACTTCTTACTGGGGTTTACCCCGTAACAACTGTTTTCATCCTCAAAAAATGACGTTTAGTAGCCTTTGGGGACATCAAGGTTGTGAGTACTTACTTTTATTTAGTTTCTTATTTCTTTGCTTAACCTTCTATTTTTCGTTTATTTCTTTTTATTTCCCCTACTAATCCAAGACGCAAGTCTTGGTACTTTCGAAATGTTTTTTGTTGTTGCTAGGTTTTCATTTTAGTCTCCTTGTCTTTTTGTTCTAATGGCCCATCTCGAGGGTTTTAGCATCAGGACCTCCGCTTTACAAGCGGAGATGATTTCCGTTCTTGGAAAGGTCGGATGGAATGCTTTCTCAAAACCCAAATTGAGATGTGGATCATAATTCAAGCGGGTTTCACACTTCCGACCAATGAAGTGGGTGACTCCTTGGATTATGATCAATGGACCGTTGCAACAAAACGACAAGTCGGCCCGACGCCAAGCGCGACAAATCCTCAATGTGGCCTATCCAAGGAGGAGCTAAATAGCGTCGGCCCCTTCATAAGCGCAAAGGATCTTTGGACAAAACTAATCGAGTTACACGAAGGATCGGATCAAGCTAAGGTTTGCAAACGTGATTTGTTATTCAATAAATTGTACACACTAAAAATGCAGGAACACGAGTCCGCGACGCAACTCCACGCCCGTGTCCAAGACATAGTCAACAACCTACATGCAATCGGGCAAAAGGTCGAAAATCGCGACCTTATAAGGTATGTCCTAAACTCTTTTCCGAGGACTACCTTATGGGCATCCATGGTCGATGCCTATAAGGTCTCCAAGGACCTTTCTAAAATTAGGTTAGATGAACTCTTTTCGGATTTTGAACTTCATGGCGTCTAACTTCGGGCGAGAGGGGTATAGCCTTGTTTGCAGGTTCAAAGAAGAAGAAAATCGCAAGCAAGCCACCACCAACAGAGGAGGAAGACGAGTCCGAAGAAGTTGACCCGGAGTTGACTGCCGAACTAATGAACCTAGCTCGAAGGATAGCCAAGGGACGAAAGCGAACCATGACTCGACCCAACCAAGGTAAGTCTAAAAGTTCTAACATTAGGTGTTATGAGTGTAACAGGTTTGGACACATCAAGTCCGAGTGCCCCAAGCTCAACCACCAAGCACCTAAGCACAAGAAGGCCCTCAACGCGACATGGGAAGAAGCGTCATCCGAAGAAGACGAAGACCACGTCTTCATGGCAAAGTCGATTGAGTCGACACGAGACCGAACTCAACTTGAGTCGAACACGAGGATGACTCGGACTCTGGTTACCTTCAAGTCAAGCCACGGATACGCATCCGGTTCAAAAGATACCCTTAAAGTAAGTCGAAATTTATTTAATACTTTACAAAATATGGTTAGGTTTTTGTCTAGGAAATTAGTTAAATCTGAGTCCAAGGTCGAGACCCTAGTTGAGGAAGTTAAACTCCTCAAACACCAGGTCTCCCTAACCTCTTCGACTAGTCGAGTTCAAGAGAAGGACTCAACTCGGGTTGAAAACTCGAGTTGAGAACTCTCTCTTGAAAAGTCAAGTCGAAGATCTTAGGAACACGCGTTGGAAAGGTTCACTTTGGGATCCAAAGGACTTGACCTCCTACTTGGATCTCAAAGGGCCGTGTACAACAAGGTGGACTAGGGTTTAACTCAAAGCGACTAATAGGTCGTATATGTCGATCGTAAGTAGACATAAAAAATGTGTCCAAGCATGGGTCCCTAAGACCACTTTGATTTCAACTCTAGGATCTAACTCGTACTGGGTTCCCAAGGACCAAATCCACTATGTGGATAGACCGAACCGATTCAACGGTCTAGGGGGAGCCAGTACAAAATATGTTTGTGCTTTAACTTAGAAATTGCATGTTTTAACTTATAAAGTTTGTGCTTTAACTTAGAAATTGCATGTTTTTAACTTAGAAAATTTGTGCTTTAAAACTTGTGAACTCTCTTAGAACACGTACATAACCAACTAAAATTCTTCGAAAAGATTGAGCCTCGGAGAGCCTCTTTTCAAATAACCAACTAAAATCCTTTGAAAAGATTGAGCCTCGGGGAGCCTCTTTTCAAAAATAACTAGTTAGACTAGGAAATGATCTTAGGTGAGTCAAGTCATCATTTTCTTGAACATGGTTTTGTCTAAGGAAGTGGTCGATGATCCGATAAAAGAAGGCCCCTGTGCCTCGCCACGACCTGGAAGCCATGATCTTGAAAAGGTAAGCTTGACAAGCCTAGGGTTAAATCCAAATCTAACATAAAATTACTTGAACCTAAATCCACTCAATCAACTTAATTGAAAGTCATCTCAAAAAACACATAAGTATAACATGCTTGATCATATAGACTCCGGCGAGATGACCTAGGGTTAACAACTTACAACCAATTTTCTTAACAAAAAATCTAACATCCAATCCAACCACCTTGTGTGTAGGATCAATGGATGTTGGGCGATTGCTCTCCCACATGGCCAGGATCAACTCAAATTCGCGACAAGGATCGGTAGCCTTTGGGAATAACAACAAGCTCAAAATCATCGGATCGGGTGATATCGAGCTTAAACTAATTTTGTTATTAAAAATGTATTACTTGTAGAGAATTTTGAATATAACTTACTTAGTGTAAGCCAATTGTGTGATAATAACTATAAGGTTATATTTCTAGAAAATGAATGCATAATTAATACCAGAAACCTCTAAAACAATTCTTAAAGGAACTAGAAATAACAACATTTATACGATCAATTTAACCAACTCCTCAGCTAAGTGTCTTATGACACGGCAAGAGGAATCATGGTTGTGGCACCGACGACTCGGTCACTCGCACCCAAGACTCGTCCACAAGATGAGTCAGAGTGGCTTAGTCAGAGGCTTACCCAACCTCAACAATTTGGTTAATAAAATCAGAATGCTTGTCAACAAGGAAAACAACCTAGGACACAACACAAGTTAACTAACCAAGAACGAACCTCAAGTGTACTTGAGCTCCCGTGATATGGATCTATTCTGATTCACATGGAGCCAAGTCACTCAATAGAAGTCAATATTGCTTAGTCATAATTGATTTACTACTCCAAGGTTTACAGGTTGGAGTTCATCGAACATAAAAATGATACCTAGATCGATTAATCAATCTATTCAAATTAATCGAGAATCAAAAAGACCTTAAGGTTAAAAGACTTAGAAGCGATCATGGTGGTGAATTCGAAAATCAAAGGTTCACCGACTTACGTAACCTAAGCGGATACCACCATGAATTCTCTTGCCCTAGGACCCCTCGGACAAAATGGCCTAGTGGAGCGGAAAAACCGAACTCTACAAGAAGCCGCTAGGACCATGTTGAGCGAATATGACCTACGATAGGTTTTGGGCGAGAAGCCATTAGCGACTTGCTATGTCCAAAGTAGGATCCTTATGGTAAAGAGGCACCTTAAGACCTCGTACGAGATTTATCACGATAAAATACCTAACATCAAGTACTTTAGGGTATTTGGGTGTAAGGTACATATCCTAAACACTAAGGATTACCTAGGGAAATTTACATCCAAAACCACGGAGGAATCTTTCTAGGATACTCGACTACAAGTAGAGCTTATAGAGTATATAACCACGACACCCTTAGAGTCGAGGAGACTATCAATGTAGTATTCAATGAAGGACATGAACCTACAAAACCCCCAGCAACCCCAATTAGCGAGTCGATTCATACTAGACCTTACTGCGATCCGAGATCAGTCTAGTGTTAATCTAACCTAAGTCAACCTAGTCACTCTATTGATCAAGTGATAGATGACTCAACCAAACTAGTGTTCAACCAAGTCACCCCATTGATCAAGCATTAGGTGACACAAACCCAACCCAATCTAGGACTCGGACTAACCACCCTATCGATCAAGTGATAGGAGATCCTAATCTAGGAGTTGAACTAGAGCATCCTATAGGAACCTTAGTCAAATTTCCTTAATTTCAAAGATAGAACCCAAATCAATTGAACAAGCTCTTCTTGATCCCGATTGGATTATTGCAATGCAAGAAGAGCTAGCTCAATTTACTAGGAATGAAGTGTGGGAATTAGTACCACCACCTAAAGACAAAACGATAATTGGAACAAGGTGGGTGTTTCGAAATAAGCTTGATGATAAAGGTGAAGTAGTTAGAAACAAGGCTAGGTTAGTCGCCAAAGGGTTTAGTCAAGTCGAAGGCTTAGATTACGTGAAACCTATGCCCAGCTAGACTCGAATCCATTCGAATGTTGCTAGCTTATGCCGCACATCGAGGATTTAAGCTATTTCAAATGGATGTTAAGTCGGCATTCCTAAATGGATACATTAAAGAAGAAGTTTATGTTAGCCAACCCCCCGGATTCGAAAATCTAGATAAACCCGACCATGTTCTAAAACTTAAGAAAGCTCTCTATGGACTTAAACAAGCTCCTCGAGCTTGGTACGAGAGACTTTCAATCCATCTTAAGTCAAAAGGGTTTAACCAAGGCTTAGTTGACCCAACTCTCTTCGTAAAAACCTTAGGTAAAGAAATATTTATAGCTCAAATCTACGTAGATGATATAATTTTTGGAACCTCTAACTCAACCTTACTAAACGAGTTCGTTTTACTCATGGAAAGTGAGTTCGAAATGAACTTGGTAGGTGAGTTAAGTTTCTTTTTAGGTCTACAAATTAAACAAACTAAGGATGGTATATACCTATATCAACAAAAATACACTAAGGAGTTAATTAAAAGATTTGGAATGCAAGACGCTAAGATAATAAACACCCCAATGGCGATTAATGTTAACATAGGAGAAGACCTAGAAAGTAAGTCCATTGACTTAAAGTACTATAGGAGCGCGATAGGAAGTCTCCTATACTTAACTGCGAGTCGACCCGACATCCTATTCGCAGTAAGTATGTGCGCCAGGTTCCAAACCTGTGCTAAGGAGTCTCACCTAACCCTAGTTAAGCGTATCCTTAGATATCTTAAGGGTACACTTAACGTTGGTATTTGGTACCCTAGATCTACGGAGTTCGAACTAATCGGCTACTCCGATTCGGATTATGCCGGTAGTAAACTCGATAGAAAGAGCACGAGTGGTTGTTGTCAACTACTCGGCTCAAGTCTAGTGAGTTGGTGCGATGGAAGCAACATTGTGTTGCCTTATCTACCACCGGCCGAATCGTTGCAATGGGTGAGTGTGTAACTCTTCTTTGGATGAAGCACACTCTCAGACTTTAGGTTGGACTTCACCAAAACTAAAATTTTTGTAGACAACATAAGTTCGATAAATCTAACTAAGAACCCTATATGCCATTCAAGGACAAAGCATATAGAGGTAAAACACCATTTCATTCGAGAACATGTAGCCAACGGCTCCATACAACTCGAATATGTTGACTCGAAGTCTAACCTAGCAGACATATTTACTAAACCACTACCCGAAGCCGAATTTAGTCTCTTGAGACGAAAATTAGGCATGTGCGTAATAGAATAGGAACTTGCAAATTATATTTTCTTACTACTATTTCTTACTTTTTCATGGAACTAGCATAGGACATACCTTAGATATCATGATCCTATAGATTTAAGGAGCCAGTACATCTCACAACACATAGGACTAATGTGTTTGTGTACTTAGCCACGTAGATGGGCGTGAGATGTTAGGACCTTACTCCTGGTTCCAGATGTAGAGCTAGTGCATCGCTATGAACCACGGAGTATAATCATACATACTAACAGACTCTGACCAGGACTGGTTGATCCTTCATATCAATCAAGCCAAATATGAGTCGAACATTTCATAGATGAGCTTATTTTCAATATATTATTTTTTAAATAAAAGATGTGGAACATGCTTGGACTTTAAATTTAGCACTTATTTTGGTTTCCACACACTCCTTACTCTTTTTGATATACAGCAAAAGGGGGAGAAAAAGACCAAAGTTAAGGGGTCAAAATTTTTTTTAACTTAACTCTTACTTCATGTTTAAACCAAAAGTTAACTTTAGGTTTTGAAAACTTATTTAACTTTTAACAAAAGGCCAAGTTAAGAGAATTCTTAACTTATTTATGTCGTTAATGCTTTACTTAAGAGGGAGAAAGGGCTTAACTAAAACGTTGTACTAAAGCTAACTTTAAGTAATGATAATTACTTAAAGCAACCCTCAAGGGGGAGTAAGGTTTAGGTTTCAACTCTTCGGAATTGAAAACTTTAAAGGCCCAAGTTAAGAAATCAAAAGTTAAACCTTTTGAATAATTAACCTTTTGACTTAACTTTTGATTACTTAACTTGCACTTATTTTTGACTCTAAGAAGCCTAACTTAACTTTTGTGTTTGGAGAACTAAAAGTCTTTTTCAAGTACTCACCCTCGGTCAAGGGGGAGGGTTCCTCTAAGGGGAGAACTTGAGAAATATTTTTACTACTCCTACTTTTGCTTCTTGTCTTTACTGTTTCATGCACTTAATTTCCTTAACTTTGTGTGTTTTTGCCATATATCAAAAAGGGGGAGATTGTTGGTGCAGTGAGGCACCGAAATCGAACCTGTGTTTTGATTATAGCAAAGACACAAAAGTTAAGTCTATTTTGTTTTCTCACGAGCTGAATCGAGTGTGCAGAAGATTGATATAGAATTTGGGTGAAGGCTAGCGACACCGGAGGAAGCGGTGGTCGGGCGATACTCGAGTTACTTCGGAGGGAGCCGAAGGAATCGAGTGGAAGGCCGGAAGCAAAAGCGACACGTAAGTATCGAGGTAAGCTCGTGTGTGCGAGAGTAAGTAAGGTCGTATCCTCTTTACGGGGATGATCTTAAGCGTAGATCCGACCAAAGACATCTTATAGATGGTCTAGGTCGAGATCGGATGGTCGACGACCATCGAAATTATGTTTTTATTGAGCTAACTTTGACTTGCAGCAAGCATCAGTCGACTGCCAGCTTGGAGGACTCATTTCGTGTATCGATCGGCTGAAGGTCATCGATCGGCCCGATCTTGCCATCAGTCGACTGATGATGGCCATCAGTCGACTGATGGTCAATGATCAGATTCGAAGAGTCAAGGCTTATCACTCCACCTCAAAGCGGTTTGGTGTCCATTTGTGATTGGTTGAAGACCCACTCGAAAAGGGGCTCAAAAGCTATAAAAGGAGGGCCAAACCTAGGGTTTTAACAACAATTCTAAGTGCTCAAAAGCCTCCGTTACGCTGCAACTCTACGACAACGAAGTCCTTCCATTCCGACGTCTAGGTTTAACTTTCTTTATTATTGTACGTCGGTCTTAGTTTTTGTTATCAGTTTGTCATTTATATTTCCGGAGCTTTTATCGTATACGAGGAGAGGGGGAGTGTCCCTCTACCTCAAGTTTTTGTGGTTTCTTCTTGTATCGATTAACTCCTACCTCTAACGAGGAGGAGTTCCTTTAGTGCTTTTGCCCTCCGTACGTGGTCAAGGACCACTAGGGTCTTGGAGTAGTAGCCTTCGGCTACGAACCAAGTAAATCTCTTGTGTCTATTGTCTCCTTTACTTTTTGTTTTGCTTATCTTTCCGCTGCATATAAGTTTTCTTTTAAAACGAGTTCGTACGAGAAAAATTTTCTTTCGCTATTCACCCCCCCCTCTAGCGAACCGCATCGATCCAACAGTATACCTCGTGCTAGTCTCGACAGAATCAATGGTGTCCAAATCCATCAATTCATCGACTAGGGATAATTCCGATACATCACAATTACACATGTAGAGATACTCACTAGTTGTGATCCAATCACAAATTCTCTCATGCTGTGAATCGTATCGTGGACATTCAATAAATGAGTTTAAGATCTAATCAAATACATGAAAACATGTATACTCAAATAGTGAATCTTCATTTATCATATAAATGGTTTAAACATAAGGCGATTGCCTTAGGACATCTCTCATATATCACTAACAAAAGTAGCATATGACAATCTTCTAGGCCCTCTTGCAACTCCAAAAGGTCTTCTCAATAATTGCTGCTCCTCACAAATATTCATAGCCCTTTCCTTAGAAAACCTTAATTGAGGAGCATATAGAGATTTGTCTTCTGAATGTCGAGTGAGTCTTACCCATTCAACTCTCCTCTCTAGAATTTTTGTCATTCTATAGTCCTGAGAAATTTGCCGAGACTTCTGAGCATCCTCGAGATTAATAAACTTCTCTACTCAGGATAATAAATCATCAAAATTTACAGAAGACTTTTTAGCTAAAGATTTAGAGAAATCCCCTTCTCTGTGCCCTTGAGTGAAGGCTCCTACCATCATACCAGACTCCATAGCGAGAATTTCTCACGCTGACTGTATAAATCTCTGCACATATTACTGCAGATTTTCTTGCTCTCTCTGTTTAAGATAAAAAAGACTCAACAATTGAGGCCAATATTTTTTAGAGCTAGAAAAATACCTTAGAAATAATGTCGAGAAATCTTTAAATGAAGTAATACTTTGTGACTTCAAATCATTAAACCATTGTTGTGCTGGTCCTACCAATATAGTAAGAAACACTCGATATTTAATCTCATCAGTATAATGGTATAATAAAGTAGAATTTTCAAATCAACTCAAATGATCCTTAGGATCAGAGGAACCAGTATACTCAGGCATCTGAGGGATTCGAAAGTGCTGAGGTAACTCTTCGTTCAGAATATCCTCTATAAAGGGATTTAACTCCTCTACTTTTAAAATGGTACTTACAAAAGGAACATCCCCCTCAAGTTGTGTAGAGGAAATGGTGACCGCTAGAGGGGGGAGTGAATAGCATTTCGATGCTCGATGGAATTCGTTGCATGCTTGTCTCTACAAGTCGTGTTAGCGCAGCGGAAATAAAGCAATAACAAATACAAGCACACAATTACACAATCATATAATGTGGTTCGGAACCGAACGATTTCTACTCCACGGATCGAGCTCTAAAGAGCTCTAGTGATGCACACACAACCACTAATCACAAATAACTCCTTGGAATAATCCGGAGGTGGAGAAACCTCGTACAAGTGATCTTACAATAGTAAGAAATAAATACAAGCAATTACAATAAGAAAGTGCACTGCAAGTAAAGGAAAAACACTTTACAATTGCTTTTGGATTGCTTGTTTTTGGTTGCTTGAAGAATAGCCTTGGAGACCTTGATTTGCAGCAACAAATCGCCCCAAAGTATCTCAAGAAATGGTTGTGATTTCCTCCACCACGAGCTCCATTTAAAGCTACTGCTAGGGCTGGAAATCGCCTATCAGTCGACTAGTCGGGACTTTCAGTCGACTGATGACACTGTTACTGTGAGATAACGGTGTGATCCACGCTGGAAAAATCCAACGGATAGAACATCAATCGACTGATCATGTCCAACAGTCGACTGATCGAGCCATCACTCAACTGCTAACCCCAGCGTTCGAGTCTGACTCCATTCTGTGCCCAAATTCTTGAGCACCTGTCGACTGATCACGATCGATCATCGATCACATCAGCTCAATGATCGATTGCCCACCTCTGGCGACCCTAGTTGACTCACTCCAGTCGACTGCCCATAGGTCCCAATCGACTGATATACCTCAAACATGAGGTTTAATCCAAGTATGGTGCCCCCATACTTGCTAGACCACCCATAGCCTATACCTAAGCCTTCTAACCATCTCTGTCAACCTCGCACCTATCGGATCCCTCCAAATCATCCATGACTTGTTCATCCATACGCTAGCCTTCAGGTGCTTCCATCGGCTATGTCATGCTAACGGTGTCTATACCGCCAAGACACATTGGACTTACGCTGCCAAGACTCGGCTTGGACTTTATGCCGCCAACCATTGGACTTATGCTGCCAAGACTCCCGCTTGGACTTTACGCCGCCAATATCAAACCCCTTGGACTTCTCAAATGCCAAGACTCAAGCTTGGACTTTCCCTTGCCAACCTATGTTGGACTTTCCATGCTAAGACCCATGCTTGGACTTTTCCTTGCCAAGACTCATGCTTAGACTTTACATGCCAAGTACTCAAGACTTGGACTTTCCATGACATGGTAGAATGCCTTAGGTAGAATATTTTTAGGGACATTAGTCCCAAATTTCTCCTTATTCCTAAGGTTGACGCTCTTAGCACCTAAGCAAAAGTATTTATTTCTAATAGCATGCTCCTTATGAACAATAGCAAGATTGTTAATATTATTCCTAGCATGCTTTTTGACATTAACACTAGAAGGTGCATTACTAAAATGATATACCTTAGGGTTTGCCTTAGCGGCTCCCCCTACTTATGATGCTCCCCTTTGCCCTTTCAACCTTTCTTCTCCCCCTTTGGGCATTGACTCCGATAGTGTCCCGGTTGTCGACATTTGAAGCAAATCACTTGCTCCTTGCTTTTGATTGTCGGGGGACCGACATCCTTGACCTTTTGAGTCGGTGGAGTCTTCCTGACTTTCTTAGGGCACTTACTCTTGTAGTGCCCGGATTCCCTACACTCAAAGCATATTATATGTTTTTTATTTAAAACCAAATTGCTTGAGTTACCTATAGGTGGTGGTGGAGTTTTGAGCTTCCTCATCTTGACCGGAGGTGGATGACTCCTCTTGAGGTTGCTCTGGTGTGGATGGTCTCTCCTCCCCCTTAATCCATGAAGTGGAGGCTTCTTCCACTTTTTTCTCTTCTTCCACCGATTCGGAGGTTGACTTCCTATCAACCACTCGCTTGTGAGGATGAGGATTCATCTTCTTCTACTTGTGCCAAGTGAGGCTTCTCATGGAACTTGGCCAATTTGTCTCATAGCTCCTTGGCATCCATGTAATCTCCTAGCCTAGACAAAACATCATTAGGTATCAAATCTTTTAAAAGTTTTGTTACCTTAGCTTCGATCTTGAATTTTAGTCGTTGCTCTTGGGTCCATTTCTTCAACTTTAGAACTTCTCCCCTCTTATCCCTAGGAGGTTCAAAGCCTTCTACGAGGATGAACCAATCCTCTATGTCTATCATCAAGAATGTCTCCATTCTTGCTCTCCACGCCGAAAAATCTTCTCGGTCGTATGGTGGTGGAGTGTTGATGTCTCATCCAAGCTTGTCTTAAAATTCCATCTTCCCTCTAGCGTCTTTTAATCCCGGCGGTTAGTCTGTAGAAGAGCCCCGGGCTCTGATACAAATAATAGAGGATACGGTGACCGCTAGAGGGGGGTGAATAGCATTTCGATGCTCGATGGAATTCATTGCGTGCTTGTCTCTACAAGTCGTGTTAGCGCAACGGAAATAAAATAATAACAAATACAGGCACACAATTACACAATCATATATCGTGGTTCGAAACCGAATGATTCCTACTCCACGGATCAAGCTCTAAAGAGCTCTAGTAATGCACATGCAACCACTAATCACAAATAATTCCTTCTCGGAATAATCCGGAGGTGGAGAAACCTAGTACAAGTGATCTTACAACAGTAAGAAATAAATACAAGCAATTACAATAAGAAAATGCACTACAAGTAAAGGAAAAACACTTTACAATTGCTTTTGGATTGCTTGCTTTTGGTTGCTTGAAGAATAGCCTTGGAGACCCTGATTTGCAGCAACAAATCGCCCCAAAGTAGCTCAAGAATCGATTGTGATTTCCTCCTCCACGAGCTCCATTTAAAGCTGTTGCCTGGGCTAGAAATTGCCTATCAATCGACTGGTCGGGACCATCAGTCAACTAATGACACTGTTGCTGTGAGACAACGGTGTGATCCACACTAGAAAAATCCAACGGATAGGACATCAGTCGATTGATTGAGCCATCACTCGACTGCTAACCTCAGCGGTCGAGTCCGACTCTATTCTATGCCCAAATTCTCAAGCACCAGTCGATTGATCACATGATCAGTCGACTGCTCGAGCTAGCAGTCGATGTAGGGGATCGATGTGATTGGCTGGCTAGAGGGGGGTGAATAGCCCTCTTCGTACGATGATGGAATTTGCTCGTCTACAAAGAATATTAGCGCAATGGAAACAAAACAAGACAAGCAAATAGAAATAAGAATACAAACGCTACCACAAAGTCGTAACGTGGTTCACGGCCTCGCCGCTAATCTACGACCCGATTCCCTCAAGCTTCCACTATTCTCTCCTTTGCACCAAGCTAGGTGGAGGTAACCTCTTTACAAGAATTCACTCCTCTTACAAATATGATGTAAATAAAACCAAGTAAGAGGATGGAAAAACTTTAGGGCGCTTTGGGAGAAGGTTAGAGCATAAGCATTAGCCTCCCAGCCCAACACCTCTCTTTTTATAGAGAGGGTTGATTTCTTCCGTTAGTCGCTATCCGTCGATCGATGTCTTTGGCGACAGCGGCGCTACAAACTCGATCTCGAACACTGTCGGTGTTAGTGCAATCGGCCCAGTCACGATTGACTTTGATGTTTGACAAAGTGGTTTGACATAGTATGTTTGACATTGATGTTTGACATCGATGTCGGTTAATGTTTTGGGGAGATTTTTATACAATCAACCCAGTTATAATTGACTGACTGAATTTGACTCGAGGGAGACTTTGATGGTTGACTAGGGTTGACCATGTGATTATGGGAAAGTCCAAGCATGGGTCTTGGCAAGGTAAAGTCCAAGTCATGGGTACTTGGCATGGAAAGTCCAAGTAGGACACTTGGCATTTGGGAAAGTCCAAGTCTTGAGTACTTGACACAAGGGAAGTCCAAGCATGGGTCTTGGCATGGAAAGTCCAACATGGGTTGGCAAGGGAAAGTCCAAGCTTGAGTCTTGGCATTTGAGAAGTCCAAGGGTGGAGTCTTGGCAGCATAAGTCCAATGGTTGGCGACGTAAAGTCCAAGCGGAGTCTTGGCGGCATAAGTCCAATGTGCCTTGGCGGTGTAGACACCGTTAGCATGACATAGCCGATGGAAGCACCTGAAGACTAGCGCGATGGATGAACAAGTCATGGATGACATGGAGGGATCCGAGAGGCGTGAGGCTGATGGAGGTGGCTAGAAGGCTTAGGTCTAGGCTAAGGGTGATCTAGCAAGTATGGGGATACCATACTTGGGTTAAAACCTCATCCTTGAGGTTGGCAGTCGACTGACATTATGGCCGGTTCGACTACCGAGAGTCGACTAGAGCTCGACTGCCACTTAGGGCTTAAATTGCCTTGGCAATCGACTGCTCATTGGACGATTGGCGGCGATCGGCGCCATGGATGCGATGAGCGCGATTGAGTTCGAGCACAGAATGCTCCGTACGACAAGGCGATCGCTCGGCGGCCGATCGCTAATGTTGGCATTCGACTGGTGAGAGTCCCGTTAGAACTTGTCCAACGTGGATTGAGCCGTTGTCTCACAGCTATAGTGTTGGCAGTCAACTACCAGGCGAAAATCCAGCCCGACGCAAGTTAAAAAGGGGAGCTCGTGGAGGATTTTGGCATTGGTTCTTTGGAAGCTTTCTTGGGGCGATTTGCAGGTGCATTTCAGGGCCCTTCAACCTCATCCAAGCAACCAACAAGCAAAGCGCTCAAACCCTAGTTTTGTAAAGTGTTCTTTACATTTCCTTGTATTTTGCTTGTATTTTCGTGTATTACTTTTGTAATCTGTTGTAAGAGATTTCTCCGCCTCCGACGTGTTATCGAGAAGGAGTTTATTGTGCTTAGTGGTGTTTATGGCTTCGCTAGGGTTCGTACGAACCCAATCAGTGGAGTAGGAACCGTTCGGTTCCGAACCACATTATATCTCGTGTTGTGAGTTGTGTTTGTTTTGTTTCATTATTGCATTATTTCTATTTCCGCTGCGCTAACGAAATTGTAGACGACAAACACAACGAATTCCATCACGCGATGCTATTCACCCCCCCCCCTCTAGCGACCTCAAATCACCTACAATTGGTATCAGAGCCCGGGGCTCTTCTACGGATTAACCACCGGGAGCTAAAGAAACTAGAGGGAAGATGGATGTCCAAGAGCAACTTGGATGGGATATCAACACTCCGATCCCGTACAGATTCTATGGACAAGAAGGGTTTAGGCAATGGAGCGCGCCGCGAGGACTTCTTAATGATGAGGGACTTTGAAGAGTGGTCCATTTTGATGGAAGGGTTCCAATTTCCAAGAGGGCCTAAAGGAGGGTTCCTCAAAATGAAGAAGTGGACCGAAGAACAACTCCGAGAATTCGAGAGGAGTAATAAGGTAATCAAATTTTTGAGTGATTTGATCCCTAATGATATCTTGTGTAGCCTAGGTGAATACAAGGATGCCAAGGAATTTTGGAATGAATTGACAAAATATCATGAAAACCCTCAACCAGTCCAAGAAGAAGAAGAATATGTAGAATGCTCATCTTCAATCGGAAGAGGTCAAGAAGCAAGCTCTTCCTCACAAGCAAGTGAGGATTTGGAAGTTGAAGAAGAGTCAACATCCGGGTCAAGAGGAGAGTGTGAAGAATTGGAGGTTGAGAGGTCATCAACTTCCAAGGAGGAGGTAGAAGTGGAAGAAGCCTCCACCTCTAGGATTGAGGGGGAGGAGATTAGGGCATCCTCAATACCGGAGCAACAAGAAGAATCATCTACATCCGGTAGAGAGGAAGAGCAAGCTCAAGAATCCACTCCAACCACCACAACCACCCTAGGTAACTCAAACATATGTGTTAATAATAAAATGTATATAATATATTTTGAGTGTAGGGAAACCGGGCACTACAAAAGCAAGTGCCCAAAACAGATTAGTGTTGGGTTTTTCCGAGCAGCAAAAATTGTTTTTTGCATTGCGGAAACCTCGAAAGCCCCGGCCATGGATCTGTGCGAAGATGTATTAAAACTAAAACATGTATGTGCTTATATAAAACCCTAGATCTACCTTAGATCTATATGATAAGGACGTTACCCTTGATGCGACGCCCTTCGTAAATCCCGCTCGTCCAAAAGGTTCGTCGAAACTCAAGAGCATCAAGTGCACACTCCTCTATTGGTATCCACACAAGCAAAAGGTGGAGAAAAGCAATCTTGAGTGTGCTAGCACTCCTTAGATGCTCGACAAGATGAGGAAGGAGAGAGGGAAGTTGATCCAAGGAAGAAGATGAAGTTGTGTAACCCACAAAATGAATTCCCATCTAATGGTAATAGTGGCCGACCACTTTTCTTAGGAGGGGGGGGGGGTTACATGCATGCATGTAACAATGGCTCTTGGTCTCCCTCATGAGGTGGCACCACTTGCTAAGTCAATGATGATGTGGAGCATCATCATTGGCCGGCCATGCCAAGTCATCATCATGACATGACATTTGGTCAAGTCAAACTTGACCTTTCATCTTCCCTCTCAAGTCAAGTCAAACTTGCCCTCTTATCTCCCATGGTTGATCAAATCCAACCATTTGATTCAAGTCAATTTAATTTAATGAATCTCTATTCATTAATTTAAATTGATTTGATGAATCAAATCTAAATTAGACTCATTCAACACTTGAATCAAATTGAGTCCAACTCAATTAGTCTAATTAGGATTACACTTAATCCAATTTAGTTCATCCCATGAACCTAATCCTCATGGTTCATCATATGAATCTAATTTCCCTTAGTGTGTGACCCTATAGGTTCTTGTAACATTGGCAATGTCCCTAAACCGATTTAGGAACATAAGCAATGAGCGGTATCTAGCAACACATCATTGCTACCCAAGTTACAAGAATGTTGAGCTCCAACATCACCTTTGTGACTACTAATTGTGACTCTCGCAATATGTGACAATGTCCCTCTATCCTTGACATCTAGATTGACCAATTGAGGCATAGACCATGTCATCTTCGGTACAATCTATATCTTAAACTCCAAGTAGACTCACTCTAATCAAATGAGCTCAATATCTCATATTGACTCATTTGGGTATGACCATGCACTTCGTGGTCTCACTCTATCAAGAATATCGATGTCACCCCCGTCATATAGGAGGAATGGATCTCATCTACATCACTCACATCCCTCCGCATAATTTGTTACATACCCAGTAATCGCCTTTATAGTCCACCCATTTACGGGTGACGTTTGACGAAGCCAAAGTATGCAACTCCTTATGTAGGGAACCATGGTGACTTCAGGTCTAAGGACTAATAGTCATACTAATAGTCACATGAGAAAGTATATGACACTTATATAACGATCCATGATACTTTCTCATGGCGGGTCATTCAGTATACATTCTCCAATGCATACACATGTGTCAACTTGATATCTCATATCCATGACTTGTGAGATCAAATCATCGTGTTGACCTACATGTTAGTCTCTACGCATTAACATTGTCCCTGAATGTTAATACTCGACTAGGAATGATTAAGAGTAGTGTTCTCTATATCATCTCATTATCGATTCAACCAATCGATTGATATAGATAAGAACCTACTACTCAAGGACATTATTATATTTAGTTATTTGGCACCAATACAAGTAAATATAATAACTATGCCTTTATAAATAGGAATATGATACAATAAAGTTCATACAACAATTATCACATGATTGGCTCTAGGGCTTTCACTAATAATTAGAAAAGCTCCTCCGGCGCCAAAGGTCAAAGATATCAGTCCCTCAACGCAAAAGAGCAAGGAGCAAGTGATTTGCTTCAAATGTCGGCTACCGGAACATTACCGGAGTCAATGCCCAAGAGGGAAGAAGAAGGGGCAAAATGGAGCATCACAAGTAGGGGGAGCCTCTAAGGCAAACCCTAAGGTATATCTAAATAATGCTCTTTCTAATTTAAATATTAAAAAATATGTTAGGAATTTTAATTCTCTTGTAATTCATCATGAAAAACATGCTAGAGATAAATATTTATGTTTAGGAGCTAAGAATGTCTATTTTTCAAAGAAAGAAAAATTTGGGACTAATGTCTCTAAAAATGTCATACCTAGGGAATCTATTAGGAAAATACAAGAGCACCTAGGTTTTAACCCCAAATGGATTAGGCATATGCCTAGGAAGAACCATGCCTAAGGATTAAATCAAAATTCTAAAATTGGGCAATTAGAATTAGAGAACCAAGCTTTGAGATCAAGGCTTGAAAAACTTGAGAAGACCCTTAAAATTATGCAAAATCAATTTAAAGGGTCAAGTGATCAAAAGTCTAGGTCCAAAAGTCAAAGTCAACACCTAGGACCTAAGAGTCAAAAGTCAACCCAGGGCAAGCAAGGTTTGGGTCACAAACCTAAGCCTAAGGTGGCTTATCATAGTGTTTCATTTGACTATGGAACACAAACTAGGTCTAGGAAGACCAAGGTCAATAGGGAAGTCATCCCTAGAGTTGACCAAGGTTTGTGCCTAGTAGCTAGGGTTTCTAGGAAACCTAGGGTGGCCACTAAGAAGGTTGCAAGGGGAGTTACCTCTAGAGTCAACCTAGGTAAGACCACAATGACCAAGGCTAACAAGCCTAGGAGGGTCATTAGGAAGGTATCTAGGGAGGTTATCCCTAAGGAATACCTAATTAACCCTAGGAGCTCAAATAGATTTTGGGTTTCTAAGAGCGTGATTGATTCATGCTAAATGGGTTAGGGTGTGTCAACTTTAAATGGAAGGATAGTTAACCTAATCATGGTAAAGGTGACACTTTAGGTCATTTTCAAGGTTATGATTACCTTGGGAATGTAGTTTGATTTTAATCCTAAAGGTTTTTAGGATGTGTCAATATTAATTATAAAGTTTGATAAATCAATCGAATTGGCACAACTTAGGGTTTGGAGTCTTAGTGTGTCATTTTGGATTTTTGATACACATGGGAGATTAGGAGCATTATGGCAAAATATACCTAATTATAACAAATGGAAACTAATTTTAAAATTTAGGTATTCGTATACCTATACCTTTTATTTGTCATGCCTTGATTTGCCATATAACATGTCATGACATCATGTTTATTTGTATCATTTATATGTCATGATCATGTTTAGGATTAAGGATTTAAATGTCATGTGCTTTAGTTTTATATCATATGTCATGACATCATGATCATTGACCATGTTTTATTTTTGCTATTATTATGCCATGATCATTTCATGCATTTAATTGATTGAAAATTGATTTAAGGACAATGACATGACTTGGAGTCTCATTTATAAGGGAATCAAGTAGAGTTGCCTTAGAAAAATACATGAAACCCTAGATTAGGGAGAACAAAACTCACATCTCACATCACATTGATATGTATGTATATTTATACACCCTAGATACATATGAGATGCTAGGATATGAGTTGAGTTCAAGGTAGTTTTGCATCTAGATAGACTATAACTCATCTAATTTTATTTGTGGATCATTGGAAAAGCTTATGTACTAGTCATGTATATTGAGCCCAAGGAATATGATCCAAAATAAGGTCTTGAAAATATTTTAAAATCATTTTAGAAAACCTTGGTAGCCTATCTTTTGATAGCAATCATCAATGATGAAGTTGATACAAAGTGAGCCAAAACTTAGAAATTTTTCTTCACTTTTGAATTTTGTATCAATTTCAATATTTTATGGGTAAAATAATTTTTAAATATTTTTCACCCATTGTATTGACTATAAGTAATATACGTATCAAATTTTGTGATTTTTTGATATACGTAGAATTACTTATGACTTTTCAAAATTCGATTCTGATAGTTAAAATTTGAGAATTTGTTATCGATCGCCACTGATGGCAATGATCGATGTATTAGCGATCGCTGTGATTTCGAAAAACAAGGTTGTTTATCCCGTGATCAGCTATGGTAAAGGTTCCTAATCACTCCTAACCCTAGGATATGCTTTGGGAAGCATTAGAAAAGGTGAAAATCCATTGGATATGGATTAGGAGAGGTGTTAGGGTAATGTATCAAATTAAAGGTGGGGAGAGTTCATGTTTGAACTTTGAGCCTTAATTTTAATGGTTTAGAGTTCCTATTGGCTTAAGGACTTCCCAAGGACATTGTTGGCGCAATGGTCAAGAGGGAGCAAGCCTTTAGGGGGAGTTATCCATCTTGGGATGATGGATGTGTTTCTCTTCTTGAAGGGGGAGAAGTTATTGGGAGAGTATCATCAATTGAGAAAATTGATGGGATTTTGAGAAACCCAATTTGGAAATTGAGAGAGAATATAGGATTGCCTCTATTGAGTGATATGGGATTTATCACTAGGAAGATGGTAGGCATCCTAGGTATTTTGGATCAATGGGAGATTGTAAGATCTCATTGGGACATGAGACATTGACCTCTAGGAGAGATACCCTTTTGATGTATGTCAAAAAGGGGGAGAAGGTTAAATTACCAATTTGGAAAGTTTGTAAGGGAATTTGAGTTAGTGGCCTAACTCAAGGTTCGTTTTGTCAAACATCAAAAAGGGGGAGATTGTTAGTGCAATCAACCCAGGTCACGATTGACCAGACTCGAGTTTGACTCGAGTGATATTTTGATGTTTGACAAAGTGGTTTTACATAGTATGTTTGACATTGATGTCGGTTAATGTTTTGGGGAGATTGTTTATACAATCAACCCAGGTTATAATTGACCAGACTCGAGTTTGACTCGAGGGAGACTTTGATGGTTGACTAGGGTTGACCATGTGATTATGGGAAAGTCCAAGCATGGGTCTTGGCAAGGTAAAGTCCAAGTCATGGGTACTTGGCATGGAAAGTCCAAGTGGGACACTTTGCATTTGGGAAAGTCCAAGTCTTGAGTATTTGGCACAAGGAAAGTCCAAACATGGGTCTTGGCATGGAAAGTCCAACATGGGTTGGCAAGGGAAAGTCCAAGC
Organism: Wurfbainia villosa; assembly: GCA_025175895.1. Taxonomy (NCBI): domain Eukaryota; kingdom Viridiplantae; phylum Streptophyta; class Magnoliopsida; order Zingiberales; family Zingiberaceae; genus Wurfbainia; species Wurfbainia villosa. The sequence continues at coordinate 114,128,114 of CM045994.1, forward strand.
TTGAGTCTTGGCATTTGAGAAGTCCAAGGGGTTTAATATTGGCAGCATAAAGTCCAAGGGTGGAGTCTTGGCAGCATAAGTCCAATGGTTGGCGGCGTAAAGTCCAAGCGGAGTCTTGGCGGCGTAAGTCCAATGTGCCTTGGCGGTGTAGACATCATTAGCATAACATAGTCGATGGAAGCACCTGAAGGCTAGCGCGATGGATGAACAAGTCATGGATGACTTGGAGGGATCCGAGAGGCGTGAGGCTAATGGAGGTGGCTAGAAGGCTTAGGTTTAAGCTAAGGGTGGTCTAGCAAGTATGGGGACACCATACTTGGGTTAAAACCTCATCCTTGAGGTTAGCAGTCGACTGACATTATGGCCGGTTCGACTGTCGAGAGTCGACTAGAGCTCGACTGCCACTTAGGGCTAAAATTGCCTTGGCAATCATCGCCATTGAGCATTGATCACGGCGATCGACTACCATTGAGTTCGAGCATAAAATGCTCGTGAGCCGATCGGCGATCTAGTCTTGGATCGCGCCAATGTTGGCGATCGGTGGAGAGTCCCATTGGAACTTGTCCAACATGAATTGAGCCGTTGTCTCACAGCTACAGTGTTGGCAGTCGACTACCAGGCGGAAATCCAGCCCGACGCAAGTTAAAAAAGAGACCTCGTAGAGGATTTCGGCATTTGTTCTTTGGGAGCTTTCTTGGGGTGATTTGAAGGCGATTTGCAGGTGCATTTCAGGGCCCTTCAACCTCATCCAAGCAACCAACAAGCAAAGCGCCAAACCCTAGTTTTGTAAAGTGTTCTTTACATTTCCTTGTATTTTGCTTGTATTTTCGTGTATTACTTTTGTAATCTGTTGTAAGAGATTTCTCCGCCTCCGACGTGTTGTCGAGAAGCAGTTTATTGTGCTTAGTGGTGTTTGTGGCATCGCTAGGGTTCGTACAAACCCAATCCGTGGAGTAGGAATCGTTCAGTTCCGAACCACGTTATATCTCGTGTTGTGAGTTGTGTTTGTTTTGTTTCGTTATTGTATTATTTCTATTTCCGCTACGCTAACGAAATTGTAGACGACAAACGCAATGAATTCCATCACACGACGCTATTCACCCCCCCCCCCCCCTCTAGCGGCCTCAAATTACCTACAGTCGGATCTTGACCGTTGTAGTCCAACGGATCCTTAGCGATCGATGTAACCATCAATCGATCGCCGCCTCCGTAGTCGATCGTCACGGCCACGGAGGTTCTGCGGTCGCGATCTTCGGCAATGATCGCCATTCCATGGCAATGATCGCTAGGTTTAAATCCATCAATGAACCTCATTCGACTCGGAAGCGATCGGCCGATCGCCATTTCATGGCGATCGGGTGCCATGTGAAACTCAAACTTAACATTCGTTTGAGCTTCCGACGGTCGGGTAAACCTCAACCCTTGCGGTCAAGCCTCCGACACTCAGTCATTTGGCCAAGTTCACCTAATGAGCTACTTACATTTCACTCATTCTCTCATCTCACTCGAAGTCCCTCACCGAAGCTCTCTTCGTTCGCGATCACATCCTCGGCAAAGATCGGCGGCTGCTGCAATGCTCCTTCGTGTCTCTTGCCTCCGAAAGTCGCTTCGCTTCGCTTCAAGTCATCTCGTCTGGCGGTCCTTGGCGCATCGAGTGCGCTCTCGCAATGCTCCTTCTCCGACTCAAGCACGAGGTTGTGAGTGGTGAACCCGCCAAAGCTTCATGTGCGAATTACTAAGTCCTGCAAGACTCCAACGCACATATCAAATCACAATAACAACCTAACTTAAACCCTTTGTCACACACATCAAAACTATATCACAGGTTGATTGCACTAACAATCTCCCCCTTTTTGATGTGTGGCAATCCGTTTAAGTTAGGTAAATATTTGATAAAAATATTAAGGAAAGAAATCATGTAAATAACATGATTAGCAACTCTCCCCCTTAATACTTGAAACTCCCCCTAAATACATTCCCCTTACTTAAGCGTATATCTTTCTCCCTCTTTGACACCATCAAAAAGATTAAACAAAGTTTATATGGTATGACATCAAGTCTAGAGAGAAACAAAATCAAAAACACTTAAAACCTGATAAAATCAAGATTCTTGTACTGCGATCGATACGATGACATCGATCATTCTTTGTCGATTAATGAGATGAAATTGAAATGCACTATAAATTCGAAAATTCAAAAAATAGTGAAATTTTGGGAATATATTTCTTTTAGGGTTCTTTATCAGCGAAAAATAGTTTTTCATGAAAAATCATGATATTTTCAAGGATTTGCAAAAAATCCAAAAGCATCAAAAACAACTAGGTTTTGATCATGTTAGTATCAATTTTAACACCTAGTTTTGCTTTCAATTGTTTCAAAACATGAACACACAGATTTTAGAGTAAGAAATTGTTTTGAAAACATATGAAATATCCAACCATGATCTTTGAGCAATATGTTTATGAATTAGACATAAGTCTTTCCCATGATTGGTCTCTTATTGTTATTTTGATACTTTAAATGACCATCTAAATGTCATAGGCATTAGTGGACCATTTGTATCATCCTATCATCTCATCCATGCTATGTTTTCAATCAAGGTAACCTATGGTGAGTGTGAGATGTATCCTAAAGGTATTTGTATATACTTAACCTATAATTTCATGCAATTATACATAAGGTTAAGTATCATCCTAACATACCACATGATCATAAAGACATATATATATGAATTTCATATTATGATCATGAAACAAATGTATTCATCAAATTGTGATCATGTATTAGGTATTACATCATGATAATAAGTCAAATATCACCTAAAGCATGATTTATCTATTTATGGGTGCATTATCATCACCCAACACTATTTCAAAAATATTATCCCGCCATCCTAAGTCAACCAAAGACATGATATAGGTAAATTCCATATGGTTGACTATCCTAGGGTTTTTCTAACCCTTAAGGATGGATTTAGGAACCCAAAATAAATTCTTTCCTATGGGGTTCACTAAAAATTTCTTAGGGATCCATTTTCTAGCTATTACCTTCTTTTTGTCTTGACCCCTAGCAATTAAACATTTATTGGCCTTTTCATTTTTATTTTCTTTATATCCTAGGCCTTTCTTATTGAATCTTGCCCTTTGACTCCCTATGATCATGTTAAGAGTGTTGGAGCCAATTGTAAACTTTTCTAGGGTCTTGGTCAAATGATCTATCTTTTCCCTTAGGACCCTATTTTTTTCAATGCATGCATCATTAACATCAAACGGTATATAGTCATGTGACCATTCATCATTTAGGCTAGAAGAAATGTCATCACTAATATTTAAGCATGTTTTTTCTAGTTTATTTTCTAAGTCCTTAATTTGATCAAGCATGCATTTATTTTTCTTCTTTGCCCTAAACAAATCCTTAGTGAGGCTAGAAATAATTGACATAATTTTCTTAGGGGAAAGATTTGTTACCTCACTTACCAAATCCTCTTCCGATGATGAGGATGTAGAAGAAGCTCCCCCTTCACTCGAGCTCTCCTCACTAGAACTTGCTTCTTCATTTTCGGAGGAGGAGTTTAGGTCGTCAAATGTCATTAGGGCAAGGTTTGAGTAAACATGTTCTTCCTCTTCTTCGGATGAGGATAACGAAGAAGAGGGATCATCCCATGTCCTTATTTTTAGTGCCTTTGCCTTCCCCTTTTCCTTGGCCTTCTTCTCTTCCTTCTTTTTGCTCCCCTTCTTCTTCTTCTTTTCTTCTTTCTTTCTCTTCTCCTCTTTGCTCTTGTTCAAGAGGGAACAATTATCCCTTATATGTCCCTCTCCTTGGCAATTATAGCAAATCACCTTTCCCCTTGGTCTTCTCCTCCTATCATTAGATTTATTAAATTTAAAATTTTTCAATGCACGCCTTACCTTCCTTACCATGTAGGCTTCTTCCGTGCTATCCATGGAGGAGGAGGAGGATGCTTCATCGGAGGAGGAGGGAGTCTCCATCTTCTTCTTTCCCTTGTTTGCCATCAAGGTTACTCCTCTTGATGGTTGAATTCTAGGCTCTTCTATAATTCCTTCAAGCCTTGTTTCGTGGAGCTCCATGGTTGAGAAAAATTTCTCCAAGGTGCTCACTTCTAAATTCTTTGACATGTAGAAGGAGTCCACCATTGAGCTCCATCTTGAAAACTGAGGGAAGGCATCTATTGCCTTCATGAGCATGTCCCTATTTGAAAGCTTCTCCCCTACACTAGATAAACCGGTTATTATCTCTTTAAATCTAGAGTGTAGTGAGGTTACCTTTTCTCCCTTTTCAAGTTTGATATTCGTTAGTTGGGAGCGGAGGAGGTCTCTCCTTGCAAGTTTGGCCTCCGAGGTACCTTCATGAAACTCTACTAGCTTCTCCCACATCTCCTTAGCACTAGAGCATTCCCCAATCCGATTTACTTCTTGTTGGGGGAGTACGTTGAGGAGATGGTGCTTAGCCTTAGAATTTGCAAGGTGCTCTTCTCTTTGCTTTTTAGCCCACCTTGATTTGTCTAGTATTCTCCCCTCTTCATCCCTAGGCATCTCAAAACCGTTTTCCATTATAAGCATAATATCGAAATCAGTTTTAAAGAATATCTCCATTCGCTTTTTCCACCAAGCGAATTCCCCTTGAACCGGCGGATGAATGTTCGAGCCGACCATCTTTTGATGAAGTGCTTGTTGCGGCGGTTAGTCCTCGACAAGCGACTTGGCTCTGATACCACTTGTAGGGGATCGATGTGGTTGGCCGACTAGAGGGGGTGAATAGCCCTCTTCGTACAATGATGGAATTTGCTCATCTACAAAGAATATTAGCGCAACGGAAACAAAACAAGACAAGCAAATAGAAATAAGAATACAAATGCTAACACAAAGTCGTAACGTTGTTCACAGCCTCGCCGCTAATCCACGACCCGATTCGTCCACGGTGAATCACTCTGCAAGCTTCCACTATTCTCTCCTTTGCACCAAGCTAGGTGGAGGTAACCTCTTTACAAGAATTCACTCCTCTTACAAATATAATGTAAATAAAATCAAGTAAGAGGATGGAAAAACTTTAGGGCACTTTGGGAGAAGGTTAGAGCATAAGCATTAGCCTCCCAAAGCCCAACACCCTCTCTTTTTATAGAGAGGGCTGATTTCTTCCCGTTGGCCGCTATCAGTCGACTGATGCCTTTGGCAGTCGATTGGCGCTGCTACAACAGTCTCCAAACACGTCGGATCCCAACTGTCGTAGTCCAACGGATCCCTTTGGCGATGATGTAACCATCGATCATTCCGCCTCCGTAGTTAATCGGGTCGGCTACGGAAGGTTACATGCACGCGACTTTCTTTTGCGATCATTGTCATTCCATGGCGATCAACCGCCGGGTCTAAACCCATCATTGAACACGGTCGAACCTCGTTCGACTCGGCGATTCAAACTTAACATTTGTTTGAGCTTTCGACGGTCGGGTAAACCTCAACCCTTACGGTCAAGCCTCCGACACTCAGTCATTTGGCCAAGTTCACCTAATGAGCTACTTACATTTCACTCATTCTCTCATCTCACTCGAAGTCCCTCGCCGAAGCTCTCTTCGTTCGCGGCCACGTCCCTCGGCAGCATCAGGCGCACGGCTCTGCAATGCTCCTTCGCATCTCTTGCCTCCGAAGTCTGCTTCCTTGGCTTCGCTTCAAGTCATCTCGTCCGGCGGTCCCTTGGCAGCATCAAGCGCACAACTCTACAATGCTCCTTCTCCGACTCAAGCACGAAGTTGTGAGTGGTGAACCCGCCAAAGCTTCATGTGCGAATTACTAAGTCCTGCATGACTTCAATGCACATATCAAATCACAATAACAACCTAACTTAAACCCTTTGCCACACACATCAAAATCATATCACGGGTTGATTGCACTAACAGTCGACTGCCCACCTCTGGCAGTCGACTGCTGGGACACTTCCCGCAGTCAAACCCTAGTTGACTCACTCCAGTCGACTGTCCATAGGTCTCAGTCGACTGATACACCTCAAACATGAGGTTTTAACCTCAAATATGAGGTTTAATCCAAGTATGGTGCCCCCATACTTGCTAGACCACCCATAGCCTAGACCTAAGCCTTCTAGCTACCTCCGTCAACCTCGCGCCTATCGGATCCCTCCAAGTCATCCATGACTTGTTCATCCATATGTTAGCCTTCAGGTGCTTCCATCGGCTATGTCATGCTAATGGTGTCGACACCGCCAAGGCATATTGGACTTACGCTGCTAAGACTCTGCTTGGACTTTACGCCAACATTAGACTTATCGCCAAGACTCGCTTGGACTTTACGCCGCCAATATCAAACCCCTTGGACTTCTCAAATGCAAAGACTCAAGCTTGGACTTTCCCTTCCCAACCCATGTTGGACTTTCCCTTGCCAACCCATGTTGGACTTTCCATGCCAAGACCCATACTTGGACTTTTCCTTACCAAGACCTATGCTTGGACTTTTCCTTGCCAAGACTCATGCTTGGACTTTACATGCCAAGTACTCAAGACTTGGACTTTCCATGACATGGTCAACTCCAGTCAACCATCAAAATCCCCCTACCCGGGTCGATTGTGTCAACAATCTCCCCAAAACATTATCAGACATCAATGTCAAACATCGATGTCAAACATCAAAACATCGCTCGAGTCAAACTCGAGTTTGGTCAATCGTGACCTGGGCCGATTGCACCAACATTGTGCACTCTCAAGAGGAGCTACACACTTCTTTTTCTTCCCCTTTGCTTGCTTACAGACGTGAGAGAAATCATTCTTCGGGTGAGAGACTCTAACTACCTATTCTTCAAAGTCATCATCAGATGCATCATCCTCCTTCATCTTCTTCGGGGTGGCCTTCTGTGACATCTGATCCATCACAGCAACCACCACTTGTATAAGATCCTCCTTGTACAAGGGTTCGCGATGCCTTCTGCTAGTGCCCCCCTTAGAAGTATTGGAGATAGATTTCTCCTCCTCCATCGGCTTCTTCAGCGTCCTCCTAGTGTTTACCATCACGACTTTTTGTTCAAGTTCCCACAGATAGTACAAATTTGATGGTGTTGACTTCTTCAGCCTACCAAGATCTCCTTCCCCCTTCTTATGGATCTCCTCCAATCACCTCAGATCTAGGATCTCTCAGTTAGATCTGTCACAAAGGAATGTTAAGAATGCAATAACGAATAGCTTCTTCTTCGATCACCTTGTATTCTTTGAATAAACTCCAAATCTGTCACTTCACAAGAGAGTGTTAAAGGTGGGTCGGCTTTTCGGTACGACCCCTCCGACGCTCAAGTCAGAAATGATAGGATGAAGAAAATAAAAAATGCAAGATATAGAAGAAGTGAGAAGATCTTTGAGTGCAGAATAACGAAGAAACAACCATCCTCCTTTCCTTTTGCTTCTGCCCCTTCTATAGGAGATTCATCCCGCCTTTACGTCTTGAAGGGAATTTACTTTAATACCCTTGCCCAACTATCAAGTGTAACTGCTTTTCCTGTCCCATTTCAAAATATCTTCTATAAATGATTCATATACTTAATATTTCACTGCCAAATATTAATTAAATAAAATATAAAAATAAATGAATAAATATCTTATATTAATCACATTTTTCATCTCCAAACTCTTCCTGGTACTTTTCAGACTCTAGAATACCCATTCCTCCTTATTTCACCATATTCAGAAAGAACCCTAAGAGCTCATACATGACTTGGAAAATAGACGTACTGCTCAGGAAATAAGCATATGACTCGAGAAACACACTGCTCTCTGCCTCAACTCTAAGCCTCATCGCCTCTGTCACCTCTTGGGCTCGGAAAATGCATATATGCTGAAACACATGTGCTCAGAATTACATAACTGCTCACAAGGTCTAATACTCAACTCTGAGTCATACTATCCTTTGTCATCCTATTGGGCTTGAGAAATGTATATATTGCTCGGGAAACACACTAACTGCTCGGAATTACACAAACTTCTCTGCCAATGCAATACTCAACTATAAGCCTCACTACCCTCTGTCACCCTACTGGGCTCGGGAAATGCATATACTACTCGGGAAACCTATAGACTACTCTGCCAATGCAATACTCAACTCTGAGCCTCACTTCCCTATATCACTCTACTGGACTCGAGAAATGCATATACTACTTAGGAAACATATAGACTGCTCTGCCAATGCAATACTCAACTCTGAGCCTCACTTCCCTCTGTCACCCTACTGGGCTCGAAAAATGCATATACTGCTCGAGAAACACATAGACTGCTCTGCCAATGCAATACTCAATCTGAGTCTCACTGCTCTCTGTCACCCTATTGGGCACGAGAAATGCATATACTGCTCGGGAAACACATAGACTGCTCCTGCAATGCAATACTCAACTCTGAGCCTCACTACCCTCTGTCACCCTATTGGGCTTGGGAAATGCATATACTGCTTAGGAAATACACAGACTGATCTGTCAATGCAATACTTAACTCTAAGTCTCACTGCTCTCTGTCACCCTACTAGGCACGAAAAATGCACATATTGCTCGGGAACTACATAGACTGCTATGCCAGCACCCTAACTACTTTGCAAACACCCTCACTATACCCACCTTGAACCCCACATACACTACTCGAGAACTACTCAAACAGCTTGGAAAACCTTCTTCTTGATCGGAAAACCTTCTTCTTGATCAGAAAACCCTGACCCCATCAAGTATGTGTGATTATCTAGTCTTTGTGATTATAGAGCTCTGTTCTATCAAGTCTTTGTGACTATGGGCATCTGTTCTATCTAGTCTTGGTGGCTATATGGTCTTTATGACTATCTAGTCTATGTGGTTATTTGCCTTTGTGGCATAACTTGAACGAGTAGGAGATGTTAGTATTACTACAAGTGTAATGTGTACAGTTATTGCTATGCGTAGTAACTACGCACACATTATGCAAATAATGCACTTAGTGTGTATTGCAGTAATGAAGAGTAAGTAGAAATGAGGAGACACATTTTTCCCATATAAGATCCGCTCAATCTCTTAGAGAGGAACAGGGTTATGTACGAAAGGGAAGATCAGAGAATTGCTATAGAAGGTCGCAACTTTTCCAAGACTGTGTCTAGAGAAAAGAACATCTGGGGCAGAAAAGGAACTTGGTTTGTGGAATCGTAAGAGCAATTCGATTGTGTAATTATTTTTCAAACGACAAGCACTAGATCGACAAATCTTGTTCGAAATTTCCTGAAGTTCCAGAATCGACGAAATCACTGTGTTTACAGTTTTAGAATGATTCATGCAATATGAAACTCCTATAAATAATAGAATAGAAATAGAAGAATTATAGGATAATTTGATGATTTAAGACTAAAATGATTATGAAAATGAAGAATTGCTGTGGCTGCTAATTTTGTTAAGTTGAATGAGAACTTAGAATAAGACTCCCAACATGAAAAATTAAATTCGACTCTTAATTTGGAGGATCATGAAAATTGAAATAACATCTATCAAAAACTGATAGATTGCTTAGTAGAAATTAGTCTAAATTAAAAAGAGTAGATGATTTTTTGTTTCTTAAATATAGTAACAACATACATTTTAATTCATCACATTATACACGGACAATGACAAATGGACAAATATTAGATAGAAAGATGACTTCTGTATTCTATTTTATTGGATATAATATTTTATTTTTGTTGCAAGTTATTTATTACTGAACAAATGATGAATGAAATGGAGAAATTGGATAATGATAGATATGAAGATTGGTATAATTTGCATAGAAATCTTAAACATCATAGCGCTAGGAGAGACCATATGGATTGTATGATTGCTTGGGTTGAATTAGAAAAGAAGTTGAAAAAAAAAATCAAACAATTGAATACAATATGAAACTTCAAATCAACAAAGAAAAATAACATTAGAGGCAAGTGTTAAAAAAAATAATCTTTGTTGTGAAAACACTTATCAAAAATACTTTGACCTTTCAAAGAGATTTTTGAAATGATAAGAAACTTTATGCCGAGAACAATAAGTTAATTTTGTAAATTATAGAAATGGTTGCTAAGTTTGATCTAATGATAGAGGAGCATGTTCGACGTTGTGAAGTAAAGGAATCTCGATATACATATTTTAGTCTCAAAATTCAGAATAAATTGATAGATACTTTGGCAAACGAAGTGAAAAGGACAATCATTGCAAAACATGCAAAATATTTTTCAATAATACTTGATTGTACTCCAGATGCAAGTCATCAAGAATAAATGTCTCTAGTGCTACAATACTTGGACGATTCGATAAACACACCGAAAGTAGAAGAATATTAGGTAGAGTTTTTGAAGGTGGATGACACATTAAGTCTTAGATTATCAAGTGAACTTTTGAATGCATTAACTAGAGTTGGATTTGACATTGATGACATAAGAGGATAGGGTACGACAATGGATTTAATATGAGTGGAAGATACAAAGGTGTTAAAAAAAATTACTTGAAATAAATCCTATAGCTTTTTTACATACCATGTGATTGTCATAATTTTAATTTGACCTTAGTTAATATGGTGGAAGGTTGTCCTAAAGTCATGTCCTTTGAAGTGGTGTAATACATCTACACACTATTTGCTTCCTCCACAAAGAGATGAAATTTTTTTAAAGATAAGGTGTCTGATTTGACTGTTAAATCATTATCATATACTTGTTGAGAAAGTCATATTTAAAGTGTAAAAATTATAAAAGAGCAAATTGTATATATAAGAGATACTTTATTTGACTTGATGGAAGTTGTTGGAGATTCTACAACAAAGAGTGATGCTAAGACCTTAACACTATATGATCTTGAAAGTTTTGAGTTTTTGATTGGAATGATAATCTAGTATAACTTATTACGAGAAATAAATACTAAGAGTAAGTTTATTCAATTTGAAAATATGGATATTGATATTGCGATCAACCTCGTACAAGGACTTGATCAATTTCTTGATGAGTTTAGAGAAGAAGGGTTTGTTAGTGTTATGAATAAAGCAATACAAATGGCAAGTGAAATGGGGATCAAATCTAAATTTAAAAAAAAATACATCATTCAAAGAAAGAAACAATTTGATGAAAGTGACAATGATGAAGTGACACAATCAGGTGAAGAATCTTTTAGAGATGAATATTTTTTATTCATAATTGATCAAGCTCCATCTTCTCTTCAAGTTCAGATTGAACAATTTAAATAATATCAAGAGATTTTGAAGTTTAAATTGATTTTGGAGAAGTTAAAAAGTGAGTCTTTAACTAGCTTGATGAAGTCTTATATGGAATTTAGTATTATATTCGATCAATAATATCAAATGATAGAATAAATGGCCTAGTAATATTGTTGATTAAAAAAGAAATAGTCCAACAATTGAATTATATAGATTTGATAAATATTTTTTATCTCTAAAACAGCTAGATGAGTAATATTTATATAATTATTTCAAATATTTTGGTAACTTTTTATTGATATAATATATTATTTGAGATTTATTTATATATTTAATATATTTAATATTTGTAAACTAAATTTTACATTTATTTATCATAACAAAAAGGGCCCATTTTTTATTATTCGCTTCAGACACATTGAACACAAGTACGGCTATGCTTTGGTGTCGAACAACTATCTCTAATGCGTGAAAGAAATTCAAGTTAAGAGGATAAATTTGTAGAGGAAAAAATACTAAAAAAAAAGCTATTTTCAAATTTATTAATTCGTCCGTCCATTATAATTTTCTAATAAGTAAATAAGAAACCATCTGCCCATTATTTTTTTAATAAGTAAATAAAAAAAAAAATGCAATCCATCCTTTCTTTCGTTTCACATCTCCAAGTAAAGGAGGTAACGATGGATAGTCCACGGCTGAATAAGAGGGGTCCAACAATCCAAATAACTTGACTAGGCCCAACTTGACTAGGCCCATAAGTGAGTTATCGTGTCAACCCGTCTGAGCTGAGTGCATCAGACTAGCTGTGGTAATAAAAAAGACCATATTGTGCAGGCATCCAAACAAACGTATAATGCAAAGTGACTGAACCAGATTAGAAAATGGTGGTGGCACGCAGTTGGTCTGATCATATGGTTTTAGATATTCCATTTGCAGCAAATGGTTGATGCCTGAGTAGAAAAAAAAAACCTGATTCTCAGAGAAATTGCAAACCAATGCAAATTTTACTCCCTGCCAACTCTTCATAAAACTACCGTTCATGCTTATATTTTGCTAAGTATTATGTTAGTCTTTTTAGGACAGTCCGTTGGCTAGAACAACACAGATATTACTACATATGGGCAGGGGTCGATTTTGATGTGGAGTCTAAAATCTTCATTCAGACTCAGAAGCTCTCCGCTGTTCTTGTCAACGGATCAAGGAGCATAGCCCCCTATGATTTATCTCCTTTCACTATCACCGAAAGACCAACATTAAAACGCGTTCGGAGCGAACATAATAGTCTTTTGTTACATATATGTTGGTCTCTGCCAGCAATTCCAACATATGATAAAGATATCGTTCACATATTTTACTAAGTATTATGTTACTCTGCCAACTCATCTGGCATATGATAAAGCTATCGTTCACATATTTTACTATCATGTTACTCTATGCCAGCTCTACCAAAGTGGCTTAGAGCTCCTACAATTATCTTCGAAAGAAAAGAACTAATACAGTTTGTATACTCGTACACTAGCAATGATCTAGAACTGATAAAATCTACACAGCGACATCAGTGAAAAGCTTAATCTAGTTACCGTCCTCTCTGCAGCGGTGCAGCCTATTAATTATCTATAAAAAAATGGAAAACAAAAATCAATGGTGACGACTAAACTAGAGAAGTTAAGTAGCAGTTACAGTATGGTGCCTGAACAAGAACCCACACCATTTCTATGGCAGTGTTGGTTGTGGAACGCAGTTTGTGCCCTAATGCATTGTTCAGATGAATGGGGATGACCCAGAGTAACCAAGAAGTAGCTTTTTAACCCAATACAAGTAAATCAGGATATCCTCCCAAGAGGTCAAGTGTTACATACTAAACTTGCCCTCTAACAAATTACTCCAATGTCAACCATCAATCTCACTCATCTCTTTTCTATGACTAATCCATAATACATTTCCAATTAAAAGAGTGCAACTTCATCGAAGTCTTGAAGGCATAGCAGGTAATTTCATCTCTTAGAGACATGAACTAATAATCTAATTTAGGCACAAATGAGCTCTCAAACATTCCAAAAGCAACAGAAGATTAACAACAATCAGTTACTCCTAACATAACCTTCTAAGTCCTTGTGCTAAGGCCAAGATGTGTTGCTAAATCTAACTTGTGGAATCAATTATTTATTGCTGCAGTTCTAAAGCAAGGTCTAATTAAATTAGCAGCGTGCCCCAACAGGAACTCCAACATCTTATACAAAATCTAACAGATAGAAACAAATCGAGTATTACGACAAATATAGAGCAAAGTCTGTAATGAAATTAACTAGCATGAACCGTCATACAGATTCTATCACACTATGACTGAAATAAGCAATGTTCAATTCATTTGACAAAGATATATTGAGAGTAGACAGTATAAAAAAAAATCCAGATCTACGGCTTAGAACAAAGCACGTACATATTTTTTTTTTAAAATAAATCTTAAAAAGAAAATGATTTAGCATCCACAATACAGAATCTACCTAAAATAATGATCTTTCCAGCTTTGAAAGATAGCACGATCTAATCGCCATGGCGTAAGCCAGAAAACATGAGATCTGCGCATCAGACACGTCCAGGAGCGGCTGCAGAGACGGCGGCGGAGGTGGCTCCGCCGAGGAAGGACAAGAGACCGGAGGCGCTGCCAGTCTCCTGCTCATCAAGGAACAGATCTTCGGGGACGCGAAAGGCCCCGTGGGCTGCGACTATGCCAGCGCCAGCCACGAGTGCAGAGACGATGATCGATCCGACAGAGGTGAGGAAGACGACGAGGACGGACAGCAGGACAAGACCGCCGAGGGTCTCCCGGTGGGAGAAAGTACGGCCAAAGAGGACTAGGGGCTGATCGGATGGGCGAAAAAGGTAAAGGAGGCACCAGGCAGCGAGGAGCGCGAGAAGGATGAGGAGAGAGAAGGGGTTGGTGACGAGGGAGACGGCGAGGACGAGGGCGACAACGGCGGCGTAGTTGACGCGGAAGTAAGCGAGGTTCTTGCGGAGGCGGGAGGTGGCTTCGGAGATGGACTCCGGGCGGGAGAAGGCAGAGCGATCTGCGAGCTCAGACCATGGGCGGCGATCGGAGAGGGAGCGGCGGACGGAGTCGTTGAGATGCGAGAGAAATAGGCGGAAGGCGGGTGTGGAGACGGGGACAGAGGCGGCGGGAGCGGATCCGGCGGAGGCGGGGTTGGAGAGCGGGAGGGGAGTCTGGGAGGGGGCGGAGGGCATCATCGGATTGGATTGGATTGGATCGGAGGAGGATGAGAAAGAAAGATGCTGATGTCGGTGGATCGGGAGATGTAGAAAGGAAGGAGGTGCCGGCGTTATTTTGGGTATAAAATCGTCGGAGGAGAGGAATAGGTGGATTTGTTCACAATGCCTTTCCCACCGCTGTTCGCGTAATTCATACGGCCAAAGACGCGTTAGTGTTACAAAATAAATAAATAAACTTAAATAAAAACCTCTTTCATTAAGTGACCATTTTATTTTATTTTTAATCTTATTCTATATCTTAAAAAAATTATCCCAGTAATATTTCCAGCAGATTTGGTGCAAACTCGTAGGTATAAAGTAATTTGAGTAAAATAATTTATAGTAATTTCAGTCAAAGTTATTTTCTAAAACTATTAGGGTGTGTTTGATTGGGAATTTTTATTGATAATCTTGTTAAGTTATCAATAAAAATTTTGTTTGGTTTAGGTTATGAATAATTATCTAGTTATGAACAAAAATCTTTTTAGGGAGAATTGAAAAATCTCGAAGAACCAAGGTTTTTGTTGATTCCCGAGATTAAGAAATTGTTTTTTCAATATTACCCCTAACAATATATTAAATGTCAATTTATCAAAACTCAATCGATTTGTCGCTCGTCGTCGATCGTCGTCCGACGTCGACCGTCGCCGCCACCTGTCGCCGTCGCCATCGTCGGCCACGCATCGCCACCTCGTGATCACGCACGCCCATCGTCGGTCATCACTGTCATCGCCGCTTGTAAAGCCGTTGTTGTTGCTATTTTTTTTTTAAAAATATTTTATATTAAAGCAATTTTAAATATAATCGACTTTGAAAAAATAATTTTCATTAAGTTATTTTTTTTTAATCCAATATATCATTAATTAAGAGAATTTTTTTTTATATTATAATATAATTGAGTACTATAATATTAATATTTTTAGGAAAAAAATAAAATAAAATGTCGTTTTAATATTTTTAAAAATTAAAATGTTTTTTTGTCAATAAAAAAAATACAGGGTAATGTCTTGACTTTTATCCCAAAATTTTAAGTGGAGCAAGGCTAATTGCCATTTTGATTCGGAAAAGATCTTTTGATTTTTTAGAAAAGATGGAAGAAAAACTAAATCATTGTAGGTACTCTTATAAATCGTGCTTAGTAAAATATAATTTTATATCCAAATAATCTAAAATTCTCATTAATTTTATTTATAAAATAATAATTAAGCATCTTCCTAATTTTGGGACTCTTTGTTCTCGTGTCAAACAATTAAAATAATTCGAAGGCGTTTGATTTTAGTATTAAAATAAAAATAAAAATGAGTTTAATAAGTAGATGGATGAATTTAGTCATTTCAATACTGTTATTTGATTTATAAGATTAGATATGATTGTCGACGGTGATGGATGGGGCGTGATTGGGTGCGATGGACGAATACGGTGGCATCGATGATGGCGACGTCGACAGTGTCGGCGACAGACGATGTCGACGGTGTCGGCGATAGACGACATCGATGGTATTGGTTGTAGGCAACATCGACAGGCGACGACGACGACGATGACGATAAAAACGACGATGGCTGATGAAAATGAATCTTAAATCCACCATTCATTTCGATTTTATCTATTCCTAAATAATTAGTAATGATTCTATTCCCTCAAATCCATTAACTAAATACTATAATTAAAAATTATTTCATTCCTTAATTCCAAATCATTAAACCAAACACCACCTCAATTTTTTTTTTTAAATTCGAGAGGACTTTTATTTATACTTCCATCGTTGAATATTTTTTTTCTCGTTAAACTTAATAATTAAAATTATAAGTCTTTAAATGCACAACAAAAGACTACATTAATACTTATTCTTTACCCCCATCTATCCTTATCATAATTATACT
The DNA here is from genome assembly GCA_025175895.1 of Wurfbainia villosa. Classification (NCBI taxonomy): domain Eukaryota; kingdom Viridiplantae; phylum Streptophyta; class Magnoliopsida; order Zingiberales; family Zingiberaceae; genus Wurfbainia; species Wurfbainia villosa. Next base: position 114,144,449 of record CM045994.1, read on the forward strand.
GTAAGTTATCTATCAAATTTCATAAAAAAAAATCTGTATTCAATGTTCATATAATATTTGAATATCTCAATATGCAAATAAAATTCTAAAAATCATTGTCTTAATATTATAAACAACTTGCTCCAATAGTGTATGATAACCTTTGAAAATAGCTAGATTTCGAAGCCTTCAAATCTACATGCAAAATCTATTCTTCTAGCTCGAGTCCATCAGGGTAAATCCAGATGGCTAGCGCACCCATATTAAGGTTTGAAAGAGCAAGGGGTCGATTCCTAAAGGTGATGATCAGACTCCCGATGACTCTGCATTTCTGTGCTAGGCACTTGGGACCTGATTTACCCCTCTCCATATGTAAGGACAACGATGAAGAAGCACTAATATAGCGATTCCATATTTTTTTCTAGCACGAGTCCATCAAGAAATTTCAGAGACTTCTTTATGTATTCACTTGCAAGCACTTTGTGAGCGTAATCATTCTCCTTGTGATTTCTAACTATGACTTGATATATTCTCATATTCGATTGCAGGTGACAAATGAATGAGCAAAAAGTCTCTATACGGTGGCTGCATAAGTCGCATCGACTATCAATCTCTAAGTAATGGATTCCGAGACGAATCCAAAATTTTATATTGAAGGAGTCACATACTAAAATATAATAATATTAATTAAAAAAATAAATAAATAATTTTTTAAAAATAATAATCACTCAAAATTTGAGGATTATGGATTCGACCCTTGGTCAAAAGTAGCTCCTTCGTACTCAATCAAAGTGTGAAGGAGTATTTTGGAAGTGCTCCATATTTCCAAATTGTTTTATAAAATAGCTGCACTAGACCTCTAGACTAGATGAATGCATAAGCTAATGGCATTGGCCATCCTTGCAATTAACTAGTTGTTGACATTTGAACCTTCATGTTACTACTACGTGGGTGGGCAGTAACCGCCCACGCACGTAGTGGTGCACGGTGCAGTTGTGCACCACTATGGATGCGTCCAGAATAAAAGGGATGCATTCAAGTGACAAAGTAAGAGAGAGAGGAGCACGGTGCAGTTGTGCACCACTATGGATGCGTCCAGAATAAAAGGGATGCATTCAAGTGACAAAGTAAGAGAGAGAGGAGTTAAATATTATCGTCGTCCGACTATCAAAATATCCAAGATAAGAAAGATTTGATTTGTGGAAGAATAAGAACGATTCATTTATGTGATCGTCCTTCAGATGACAAACTTCAACCTAAAAGATCTCTTCCAAGAATTGATTTTCTTTAGAAGCTCGATGAAATCGACGAACTCATTGTAAGTTTTATTTACAGTCTATAAATTCATAAAAAGCAGTTCATAAATTGTGCAAAACCTACATTAGTATGAGAATGAATGTAGGTTTGCTTAATTTTGCTTGAATTTATTTGATGAATATGTAAATTTCATAAGTTAATCGAAGAAGGCGATGAACATTGATTTTGTCGAGTAGTTCCCGAATGAGAAAAGACTTGCCCGAGCACTTTACATGCACGGGACAAAGGAGTGTGAAGTGCTCGGCTTTTCTCAAGTGATCCTCAAGTGGAAAATTGCCTGTTGAGTAGTTCCTTAGTGGGAAATCACCTGTCGAGCAGTTCCCAAGTGGGAAACTAGCTGTCGTGGCATTCCAGAGTGGAAATCAGCTCGTCAAGTGGTTCCCAAGTGGGAGGCCCGATTGTCGCGATGGTCTCGAGTGGGAAACCGAGCTACCGAGTGGGGCTCGACAAATGGTTGCCTTAGGCGAGCACTTTGGGTGCTCGACACTGAGGAAGGAGTTGTGTGCAACACTATGCGTGCTGGGGCGTCGAGCACATGGTGCTCGGGCATCGAACATAGGGTGCTCGGGCGCCGAGCACCCACCTGAGCACAGGTGCTCGGACACCGAACACTAGCTCGAGAACATGGGGTGTTCAGGCGCTGAGCAACCACGCGAACACAAGGTGCTCGGGCGTCGAGCGTAAATGCTTGACACTTGGCTCGGCTGAGAAAGACACAATGCTCGGGCATAGGGTGCTCGGGAATAGTGCTAGGGTGCTCGGGAATAGTGCACTTGGTGCTCGACATGTGATGCTCGGGTGACTACTCGAGCCGTGTTTGGGCATAGCACGCTGTGAGCTCGGGTTGTGCACTTGGCTCGATGGGAAAAGATCGTGTGGCCATAGGGCATTGAGGATGTTCACTCGGCACTTAGGCAAATGTGCTTGGGCTTGGGCTGAAGAACTTGCAGCAAGTAGAGAGGTGCTCGACATCTCTCGCAAAAGATCACTTGGTGCCTTGTATCGCTCAGTTCTTGGGTTGTGGGCAAAGGTGCTCGGCTCGTTAAGAAAGACACAGTGCTTGTGCTTGGCAAACGTGTGTTGCATGACAAATGCTCAATGCTTAGCTGAGTAAGCACAGTGACAAGTAATCAGAGCACTCAGCATAAGCACGAGGTAATTAGGATGCCATGTAGTTGTGCTCGTAACATAAGTGCTATGCTCGAGTTTTTGATTAAACTAGTCGGCATTGGTTGACTGGAAGAGTTGATAATGGTTGACTCTTCTCATAACAGGAATGTTGAGTTTGTTGAGGATCGGACGTCGCACTAGAGGGGGGTGAATAGCGATTTTTGTTTCGTTCGATTGCTCTTGTGATTAGCTCGTCTATAAAATGATTAACACAGTGGAATACAAATACAAATACAAATACGAATAGATAAAAAGACAAACAACACAATCACAATAAAAAAATTTAATATGGTTCGAAACTAGGGTTCCTACTCCATGGGGTGAGCTCTAGTGATGCACATCACCACTATCAAACTTCTCCTTCTCGGTATGACATCAGAGGTGAAGAAACCTCTTACAAGATGTTTCAATAATAAACAACAAGATACAAGCAAATACAACAAACAAATGAAAACTAGAAGTGAAAACACTTTACAAATGTGAGCTTTTGAATGCTTAATCTGGGTTTCTTTTGGAATGTCTTGAAGGTCTGGAATGCAATAGCAATTCCCCTTCAACTTTCTCAAGAAACGCTAGCTTCAACCCTCCTTCTCAAGCTTCTTATAAAGTTGCAACTCGAGCTGATTTCCACATTCTAGTTGACTGCTATTACCCAACAGTCGACTGACCTCAATGTCGTTATCTCACAATAACTCCATTCACGTTGGAATCTTCCCTATGGATACCTCAACAATTGATTGCCCTTACCAATAGTCGATTGTTGGCCTGTAGTCGACTACGCAACAATCTGTGGACTGCTACAGTTCCATCAGTCGACTACCCATACATGGTAGTCAACAACGCAAGGCCAGTCGACTACCCATACATGACAATCGACTACCACAGTCTCAGTTGAGTAGTCGAGCCTTAGTTGTCTCCTCGACCAGTTGACTGGTCATAATCTCAGTCGACTGCTCAAGTCAAACTAGGTATTTTGGAGTGTCAAACACTCGATCAGTCAACTAGTTCATAATTCCAGTCGACTGGTAAATCTCAATTGATGCGGACGGGTGAAATCTGTTTACTCCCATTTTCAATGCAGTGAGTCACTGAGAGAGATCTCAGAGGGTTTTCACAAGCCGCAATCAGTAAGGAAGTAAGAGGATGAAGTAGATGAAACGCAAAAACTAGCACTAGCAATCGAAACTCAGACACAAGATGTAACGTGGTTCGGAATAAGGATTCCTACTCCACGGAGGTGAGCTTTCTCACCGGGGGCAGTGCCCAAGCACTTTCACTATGAAGGTCCTCCTTTACGGAAAGTAAGTTTCCGAAGGTGGAGGAGAAAAAACCTCTTACAATGATCTCACCAGACGAGAAAAATACAAGAGATATAACAACGACAGATCTCCGTCCTTCTTCTCCGGCGAGGTAGTTGTCGCCCTCTTTCCCCTCCTCCTGCGTCCCCTTATCTCTTGCTGGGTGAGAATAATTGCCGGATCTCTTTTCCTCCTTGCTTCCTCTCCTTTTATCTCCTTTCCCTTCCTTCATCGTAACGTCGTAGGTTATCTCCATCGTACACGTGGCCACCACCTTTCCCTGGAGAATAATTCTGTTACAGATATCAGGAGTGAAGACTCTTTGGAATATTATGTGGGGCCTCCCAGGCCGTTGCCTAACACCCTTTCCTCTATTTTTCGAGAAACTAGGCTAGACTATCTCCCTCAACCTTCCGTGTTGAGGGAAGCTAGTTTTAGGTCTATAGCCCACGGGCGCCCTAGCCCTAGGGTTCCTCATCAACCCGAACCAATTCCTCTTTTTCCCGTGCCCAACTTCCCCTTGTATTGATCAGATTGGGCTGGCTTCTTGGCGAAGCGCCCTCCGCCTCTCCTTTGCCGTATCAATTGCTTTCATTAACTCTCCCGTACCAATGACTTTCAATATTTGCCCGTGCCAATGGCTTCTGAGGTTCGCCCGTGCCAATGGCTTCCAATATTCGCCCGTGCCAATGGCTTCTGCGTCTTGCCCGCGCCAATCTTCCTTTCATTTCTTAGCTGAGCCGTGTATTTTGGATCGGATCTTAGGTCACCCGCTAACCCCTCTATCGGGGATTATATAAAGAAGGTACCAGTAGTATCATTAGTCAACCCCGAAAAATAGTCAAGCGAAGTTATAAGCTTGACTTTCCTAATGTACATAAAGTTTCTGACCTATTCTTCATTTCTCGGCTTAAATCCATCCGTTCCCCTATAACTCCCCCCAGCATATTGAAGGAGGCCCGCTGGGCCCATGGGCTCCGCTTCTCCTTCTCATACATGCGGTGAATAAATCGCGGAAAACCCTATATAAACCCTCGCCTTCTTCTTTTAGGTATCGGTTAGTGTGCTTGATAATCCAGTTTGTTCTTCTTCTCCCGTGATTCTCATCGGCGGTGTTGCGGCGACCCAGTTCTTCCTTTCCTCACACAATTCTTCTTTACCCTCCGAGTAAGTGTTCTGCTTTGTTCACACCCATGGCTCCTAGGACCCTCTCTTCACACTTTGGTATGAACATACCATAACTCGATTAGATTGCAACTATTATTTCTTTAACTCGAGGAACAACTACATAGAACCTTCTATAAAATGTTGTTTCATGACCAAATCATCGACCTCATAAACCTCCTCCCGCTGACATGCTTTTTCTATGAACAATTTCTTAACTTATCCTCACTGGTACCACAGTCTATCCGACCTCCTAAACTTCTATGGACTACCTCTGAACTAATTCACCCCCAACTCCTTCCGAATTCTATCGGGAGCCCACATAGTGTTCCAACATTTGAACCTCTCTTTGACCCCCGAAATATTCCATTGCTTCTTCCAATTAAAGTCTTCTAAGGCAGGCCTCTTCTATTTGTCTAGTCGTTCATTGCCAATTCTGTGAACCTACCTACTTCCCACAAGGGTTGGGAAGCCTTATATTTCTTTGTACAACTCCCAGAGTCTTTACCTTACTCTGATACTTGGAAGGTAGACCTTCCTGAATTGCCTTCTTTTCGGGAAATGAGGACCAAATGTCCCTTCAGGAAGTGTATAGAGTCTTAGGAGAGGTGCATTCTTGCTCAAACCATCCGATAGAAACTCCTCTTAAGCCACTTTGGATTGTCTCCTCTACCTTTGTGACTTGGTTGCTATAGGTAGGGTGACATTTATCCTGCAATGTGACTTCCTTTTTAGGCCATTCATCTTTCTTACCAGTATATCTTGTAGATAATCTGATGCAGAAGGCTTTGGTGGAAGGGGAGTCGATCGAGGCTGCCAAGAAGAAGAAGACCCTGACTAAAAGAGGCAAATCCACAGCAGCTCCGTCATCTCCTCGGAAGAAGCTGCGGCTTATCAAGAAAGGAGTTTCAAGTTCATCAGCTCTTCTTCCCTTGTCTTCCCACCAGCCGGAAGCTCAACCCCTAATCATCTATGAACCCAGAAGGGAAGGCAACACCTCCCCTGCCTCTTCTTTAGCTCCCCAAGGAGGAGATTCTCCCTCCCAATTTCTGCATTCTTCCCCCTCCGCACAGAATTCACCCCTGCCTCCTCATACGGAATCCCTCCAAGCTCCAACACCGTCCGACTCGAGAACCGTTCCTACCCATCTTCGCCGTACCAGGCCCCCATCTTCTTCGGAAGGAGAAGACCCTTCCCTTCCGGTTCCTCCGAGGGCCACTCTGGGATCTTTGCTGAAGATTCGGCACCCTTCGGAGGTAAAATTCTTTAACCAGTCGGGTATACAAGGCCCGTGTGAGCAAGTGAGCAAACTGCTGGCAGAGGTATTTACTCCTTCTTCTCCTCCTCTTTGCTATGGGTATTTCCCTATACTGATGTAGGCTGATAATTTTCCTCTCCTTTTAGGCCTCCACTCAACATAACAACATGGTAGTCCACCTAGCCCGATTCGATCTAGTGTGGAGACTACGCCATTTTCTTGCAGTGTCGCATGAAGAGCTCGCGCGACGATTAAACGAACAAGAGGCAAAGGAGGCGGACTTTAGGGGTCAATGCGAAGATGCCACGATGCAACTAGCCTTGGTTCGAAGCGAGAAAGAGGAACTGCAACGAAAAAATGAGGAACTAGAACAGCGCCTCTTTTTGCAATCTAGCGGTACGCAATGTAGATAACCCGACTCGAATTGAAAGAGTCTAAGAGATATCTCATGGCTGCCAGGAGCCAGGCTGCGGATTGTTCGGCTACTATCACACAACTTCAACAAGAACGTCACCATTTTAACCTAGAGCATCAGGCCTGGGCAACCACCAGGGAATCCTGTGCGAAGAAGTGTCAGGAGCTTTTCTCCATGGTAACGGCTATTCCCCGAACCTTATCATCGGTGGCTCAACAGCAATCCATCCTTCACCAAGAATATTCAAAGGCCCTCTCGACTTTGGGTCGTCAGGCCATGCAGCGCCATCGAAAAGATGCTCTGGCGGAGCTCAACTAGCCAAATGTCAAGACCAGATGAAAGAGCAGGAGGCTGATCTTAAAAGACGATATGTGAAGAAGGGGGTAGATTTATTTGTATTAGGCTTTGAGGGGTCCTCGGCTCAAAACGCCGAGCAGGGATACCCGCCTCCCGGCACGGACACTAGTTACTTGGATCCGGTAGGGGCGTTGGCTAAGTGTCCGCCCGATCTTTTCGAATTGTAACTTATAACATTTTCTTTTTAGTAATTTCTCTGATGGTTTCTCGCTTGCTTCTAAACGATAACTTTGTCCATATAACTAACTATCATTATCTCATTATGCTCCTTGAGGGGTTGGGAATTCGGAGCCAATTTTAAATTGATCTTTCTCTATGCTGTTATCTCTTTCCCGTGTCGTACAGCGCAATAATCCTCGGCGGTTCGGGCTTATGGGAGAGATCTCGAATACCGTTATTCCCCTTCGCTCTAATTTTGGTTCGGGGATTCGCTTGAAAGGTCTTTACCTGATATTATTCATATCCGTCTCGATTCTGGTTCGGGAATTCGCTGGAAGGGTTTTTACCCAATATCATTCATATCTGTCCCGATTCTGGTTCGGGAATTCGCTTTAAATAGCTCTTGCTTGTTGATCTTCCCTATCTCTCTTACTGCTTTGGAAATGATATCAACCTCTTCGTCTTCTTTCCCTTTCCCAGAACCTCTGTTGCCCCTTTCCTTCCATTATAAATCCTTCGTCCCCCATGTCTTCATCCTGTTATCTGTCTATCATGGCTTCAGCGGGGCATCCTATCGAAATTTCTTCAGAGTCGGAATCTTTTGAACTACAAGACTGGGTCTCTGAGGATATGGAAGATTCAGAGACCCGCTCAACTGCTACTTCAGCCCTCCGCCCCCTTCCGTTTCCGCCTCTCCGTCCAGCTCCCACCCCTTCGGCAGGGAGGTCCTTCCGCGCTCCTTTCCCCTCCTTCCGCAACCGAGTGTGGAATCCTCCCTTCACGTGGGAGTATACAGTGGGAGATCCTCGTGCTGCCGCTGAACTTCCCCCACTTCCACCAGCACTGGCTTTCGTCCCGGAGGACTCATCCTTCCTCTTTGATGAAGGTCCACGAGTTCTTCCTCCCCTCAGCGAGCAGCTTCAGAGTCATATTAGCTCCTTCTCCCCCCAAAGAGACATCTCCCGTTTCATCTGTTAGGAGTAATCATGGAAAATCTTTATAGATCAAGCTAATGTAATCATTTCAAATATGTTAATAAAAAATAAGGGAGGCAAATGATATCTGTTTTTGTCTTTTTCCTATAGAAGTAAGGTTTTACATCTTCCAAAAGGACGGTAGTCCGATCCGAACATACCTTCCTCTATCATTTTTGGGGATTGGACCCTCTTAATTACAATTGTAGTCCGTCGACCTTCCCACTCGCCTTTACGTTTCCTCTTCTTTCGGTATTTATGGTCGCCACTTCTCCCACCAATAAATGCACTATTCCCCTTCGTTGCCATAAAAACCCCCGACCTTTACCTGATAGCTTCCACCATTCTCCTTTTTCTTTTGCTTGCCATGGACAGGATATCGGAACAGGGTAGCAGTTCCTCGCCTTCTAAAGAACAGATAAATGATTGCCGATACATAGCTATCTTGGAGGAACAAGTGAAGTGTTTACAGCAACAGCTGAAGGAAACTTACGTCAATAATCGCTCCCTGCGCCAACAAGCGTCGGGTCCGAAAAGGCCAGCCAAGCAGACCTTCCTGCAGCAATCCTATCGGCGTCAACTATGGGGCCACCCTAAACCATACAAGGGAACTCCCTCTGTCCCTCCTAACAAAGAACTGTAACGCCCGGGATATATAAGAGCTGCTGTTTGTTATCTTCCCTTGTAGATGATTCAAAATATGTAATTTTCTCACATTAATGAACTTTCCTAGTTTATCTCCTTTCTCCAGTATCTTCTAAGTTGTATATTTCGGCTCTTCCGTCTTTCCAATCTGCTGGGTATATGAAACCCTTAAATGAGTCAACCCTGTTATTTCACAGGAATACAACAATACCAAGTTAAACAAGAATTTCAACTCCCCCCCTCCCCTTTACGGGGACAAAAAGTGATATACCACTGAGGAAGTCCCAGTCCTCCCGTTCCACCACCGCACGGGGATATCTTCCGCTCTGCGGGGATAGAAATTTATATATATAAAGTAAATAATAACCGACAGATATCGGTTCTTCCGTTCCACCACCACACGGGGATGTCTTCCGCTCTGCAGGGATAGAAATTTGTGCATAGAATGAATAATAACCGAAGGATATCGGTTCTTCCATTCCACCATCACACGGGGATATCTTCCACTCTGCGGGGATAGAAATTTATATATATATAAAGTAAATAACAACCGAAAGATATCGGTTCTTCCGTTCCACCACCACATGAGGATATCTTCCGCTCTGCCTTGCGGGGATAGAAATTTATATATATATAAAGTAAATAACAACCGAAAGATATCGGTTCTTCCGTTCAACCACCACACGGGGATATCTTCCGCTCTACCTTGCGGGGATAGAAATATATATATATATATAAAGTAAATAACAACCGAAAGATATCGGTTCTTTCGTTCCACCATCACACGGGGATATCTTCCGCTCTGCCTTGCGGGGATAGAAATTTATATATGTAAAGTAAGTAACAACCGAAAGATATCGGTTCTTCCGTTCCACCACCACACGGGGATATCTTCCGCTCTGCCTTACGGGGATAGAAATATATATATATAAAGTAAATAACAACCGAAAGATATCGATTCTTCCGTTCCACCACCACACGGGGATATCTTCCGCCCTGCTTTGCGGGGATAGAAATTTATATATATATAAAGTAAATAACAACCGAAAGATATCGGTTCTTCCGTTCCACCACCACACGGGGATATCTTCCGCTCTGCCTTGCGGGGATAGAAATTTATATATATATAAAGTAAATAACAACCGAAAGATATCGGTTCTTCCGTTCCACCACCACACGGGAATATCTTCTGCTCTGCCTTGCGGGGATAGAAATTTATATATATATAAAGTAAATAACAACCGACAGATATCGGTTCTTCCGTTCCACCACCACACGGGGATATCTTCCGCTCTGCCTTGCGGGGATAGAAATTTATATATATATAAAGTAAATAACAACCGAAAGATATCGGTTCTTCCGTTCCACCACCACACGGGGATATCTTCCGCTCTGCCTTGCGGGGATAGAAATTTATATATGTAAAGTAAATAACAACCGAAAGATATCGGTTCTTCCGTTCCACCACCACACGGGGATATCTTCCGCTCTGCCTTGCGGGGATAGAAATTTATATATATAAAGTAAATAACAACCGAAAGATATCGGTTCTTCCGTTCCACCACCACACGGGGATATCTTCCGCTCTGCCTTGCGGGGATAGAAATTTATATATATATAAAGTAAATAACAACCGAAAGATATCGGTTCTTCCGTTCCACCACCACACGGGGATATCTTCCGCTCTGCCTTGCGGGGATAGAAATTTATATATATATAAAGTAAATAACAACCGAAAGATATCGGTTCTTCCGTTCCACCACCACACGGGGATATCTTCCGCTCTGCCTTGCGGGGATAGAAATTTATATATATATAAAGTAAATAACAACCGAAAGATATCGGCTCTTCCGTTCCACCACCTTACGGGGATATCTTCCGCTCTGCCTTGCGGGGATAGATAAATTTGTAGGTATAGCGCCAGGGCAATTAGCATAAAGGAGGCAACGCCTTCATATCATTTCTCTTTGGTTCCCCTCCTAAAGGGGAACGCTATGTCGTCCGCCTTCCCTGCAAATGGGGGGCTTTAGTACATAATGGGCCATTTAGAAATATAAACCCTTCTTTCCCTTTTACCACAGATGAGAAGCCCACTAATGGCTACAAACCCATTCTTCCCCCTTTTATAGGGGGTTCTTTGGTCTTCGTTTCTTCTGCCATCCTCCTCCCTTCGCCTTTTGGTCTCCTTCTTCTTCATTTGTTTGCTCCTCCGCTGCCAAACCTCGTTTCCTCGATTCTTTCTCCCCAGCCCCTCTTTTCCTTTTATTTTTCAGACCCCCAAGATGCATTCTAACTTCTTCCAGGAGATAGCAGGCGCTACAGAATCGCAAGCGGGATCTTTGGTGACCCTTCACTTCTTCTTCCGCTTCACCTTCCCGATCACCATCATACAGATTCACCTCGCGTTCTCCCTCTCCTCCTCCAGTGACCCTCACTACCCCCATCCCGGAGGAAGCCAGGATCCTTACAAGCCCTAACTTTCCCACTCTTTCTCCTTCCGCCAACGACATTCAGAAATCGCCTTCTTCTTCCCCGCAACTTGGGGATGAACCTGGGGAAGGTGTATTCCCATGTCAGCCAATGACAGAGGATGTATCACCTCTGTCTTCTCTTTCCCCGGCCCATCCTTCCTTTTCTGAACCCATGACGGTTGATATTCCTTCACTGCCAACTTCCCCCTTGGCTCATCGCCTGAAGAATCCCTCTCCTCCTGTGGGCCCTGACCAGGGTTTCTCTACTTCTGGCATCCCTATCGAAGGCTCCTCTAGCCCAATGCTCATCCTCTCGTCGTCTCAAGATCCTTCCTCTGATCAACCTCCTTCCGTCTTTCCTTCCGCACTCAACCCCCAACCAGGCGTGACACATATCCTCCCTGCAACTCCGGATATGCCGCCCCTGACTACCACCTCCGTGGGCCGTCCAAATGATGCTTTTCCCTCTTTCCATTCTCAACCGATGGATACCGCCCCCATTTTCTCCTTTATAGGAGAGGTTCCTCCTTGAAAGCATCTTAGTCCCATCTTCTTCCCTTTCTCCGGGAGTCTTGGATTCTAAACTTAGAGGAAGTGGTTCCTCGCATGGAAGGCTGCGTCATGCTGGACTTGGTATGTTTCCTTACTCGGCTTCCTTAGCTTTGTCTAGTGATCGATTTCTTTTCCACGACGGTATGTAGGCCCTGACCAACCATAAAGAATTGGATCGCACTCTTCATCAATACCAAGTTCAAGCCCAAGAATGGGAGCGTCAACAACGGGAAGGCTTGGCGGATGCTCAAAATCGAGAACGACTCTTGCTACAACAATTGCACCTGTGCCAAGAGCAGTGAAGCTTCGCCCGGCAAATTCAAGGATCTTGACACTATTGCGGCATTAAAGCGCAACCACGTCGGTCGCGAGCCACTCGTCCCCGAAGAAATCCGATCGGCCTCTCTTGGCGCGAGAATCTTCCTCGGCTCAAGAGTTACTCGTCTTAAAGGCGGTAGCGAGCTCCTCGAGGAAAGCGAGATTACAGCGTCATCGCTCGTCTTGAGGTTGATACCGGCGAGCAGAGGATAAGATAGGGGACCTTCGTACCCGCTTGTGCAAGGAGGTACAAGAAAACTCATCCCTTATAAATTCCGGTAGCGCATGCTCATGCCGTCTCTGCGAACAAGAAACTTCCCTCGGAGGATGAGCCGAACTTGCGAACGGATCGTATTAGAAGCGGTGGAGGATTTGGCTTCCATGCGTCAAAATATGGTGGAGATGGCGCACCTTGTGCGGCATGACCAAAGTTCAGAGCGATGATGTCTCCATCTTGGCGATGCTATTATGGAGGTGTCGCGACACTATGTGGATGTCGAAATCTTGAGAACAACAAGAGACATGCGAGAGGTGCATCAAGAGCGAAGCCCTCGTCCGAACCGCGAGAAGCGGCTCATCATCTTAATCACGCCACCTATCGGGACGGACTTTAATGAAGCCGGTTGTGATATCTTATTACCTCCTCCACTTATCCTCCATTTTCTTTAAATTGGGAGGCTGGTTTTTGGCGTTATCCTCCCGAAGGTTTAATGTAATTTAATATCCCATTTTGAGAATTTCCTTTCTGTTTTTCTTTTTCTTCTTCAAAATGTATTGATAATACCATATTGCCCTTATAAATAACCCCTTAATGAAATTTGGAGAATACTTGACATCTAATTAACACAATCAATTCAAGAAGCACCCCCTTCGGAGTTTCATAATTTCCCTTCTTCTATTCCATGTTTCTTATACAGTGTGAAAGAGTTTTAAATGAAGGGCATTCCAAGGTCGTGGAAGCTCTTTGCCTTGGTCATCCTTCAGATAGTATGCTGACCCTGCCACTCAGCGCGTTATTTCATAAGGTCCTTCCCAGTTGGGAGCCAGCTTTCCAGGGTCTCCAGCGGGATTGACTTTACGCAAAACCCAATCCCCTTCTTGAAATCTCCGAGACATCACTTTCTTATTAAAGGCTCGCTGCACTCTTTGCTTGTACAATTCTGCTCGCCTCCGTGCCATCTCTCGCCTTTCTTCCACCAAGTCCAATTCGATGCTTCGGATAATTTGGTTCTGATTTGGTTCGTATGCCTTTATCCGAGCGCTATTCAACAAAACCTCGACCGGAATAACGACTTCCGCCCCATATACCAAACTAAAGGGAGTTTCTCCTGTTGCTGTCTTGGGTGTGGTTCGATAGGCCCATAGGACGCCAGGTAACTCTTCTACCCAGTTTTCCCTCTGAGCACCCAACTTGGTCTTTAATCCTTGAATGAGGATCCTGTTAGTTACCTCCACCTGCCCATTCGCTTGAGGATGAGCTACCGAAGTGAAAGTCTGCTGAATGTTGAGACTTTGACACCATTTTTGGATCTTTTTCCTTGGGCGTAGTCCATTGTCATCGCGACTATTTTTAGAGAATATCATACCGACAAATGATATTTTCCATAAGAAGCGTATTCACGGCATTCTCGGTAATTTTGGCTAAGGGCTCTGCCTCCACCCATTTGGAAAAATAATCCTGACTACAAAAACTTCCTTTGTAAAGGTCACCGTCATGGCATCGGGATATCTATTCCCCATTGATCGAAAGGACAAGCGAGATTACGACTTTCATTAACTCGGTGGCGTTGAGCGGTTGCTATGCCGACAAGTGATGTAGGTGCACTATATGAAGCGGACATCTTCTTTGAAGAGTAGGCCAAAGTATATCGATAAGGCCTTTCTCTAAAGCTCTCCCTCTAAATGATTGCTACTGATCCTTCATGGATCTCCGGAGTACCCATTCCGCATCCTCGTTTCCCGGGCATTTTAACAAGGGTTGCCCAAAGAGGTCTTGTATAGGTCTTCATTTAAGAGGATGAAGTTTGGCTCGATTTATTAAAGTGGAGGCCGCTATTTTCCCTTCAGGATCTTCCGTCTGCCGTAAATAAGCTACGATGTCGGTCCTCGATCAAGAGTTAGGCTCGATTAGTCGTCTCCCTCCAGCGCATATTGCTAAGGAAGTATGAACTCTCGTATGGATCGCTTCCAAGGATTTTATTCCTCCCATAGTGCTAGCCATCCGAGCTAATTCATCTGCCTTCCCGTTATGCTCCCGTGGGATTTGCTTCAAGAGGACTGTGAAATTGAGCTTTTCTTTCTCAAAAGTCTTGAATACTTATGCACCTTTCCTCCCGAACCGCATAAAGACCCTTGAAGTTGTGATATTACCAATTTGGGAATCCAGTGGATCACAATGGAAGAAGCCCCCAGCTTTAGCGACTGCGATCCACTAGAATGACTTCATATTCCGCTTCATTATTATATGCCCGATATTCCAAGCGAACTGCTAATCGAGTTTCTTCCCCCTCCGGGGAAATTAATAAGATACCAACGTCGATGCCTGTAGATCCTGAAGAACCGTCTACGAATATATTCCAGGCCTCTGATCCCTCCTCCTTTGTTGCCGAACCATTTTCCGCGCCGCAAGGTGTTAGGACCTTTGTAACGCTAGAGGGGGGGTGATTAGCGTCAATGGAATTCAATCGCGGTTGTGTCTACAAATTCGTTAAGCGCGAATATAGATAATACAATAACAATAATGAAAACACAACACGCTAACACAGTATATAGCGTGGTTGAACCGCAGTTCCTACTCCTGATCGGGCTCAAATGAGCCCTAGCGATGCCAATCACACACCACTATCAAATAACTCCTTCTCGGAACAATCCGGAGGTGGAGAAACCTCGTACAATATGATTACAACAATAATCAAAGGAATACAAGCAATATAGTGAAATACAAAGCAATACAAGTAAAGGAAACACTTTACAAATGCTCTTTGAATGCTTGATCACTTGGTTGATCGAGTAGCACTTGGAGACCCTGAATTGCAGCAGCAACTCGCCCCAAATCGCCTCAAAGAACCATGCCTTTTCTTCCACCACGAGCTCCATATATAGCTTCAACTGTCTTTGGAAAAAGTCGATCGGTCGGATCGATCGAGACCATCGATCGATGCCATCGTTGTCGTGAGACAGCGGCTAGTTCACGTTGGATAAGTCAGCGGAACTATCATCGATCGATCGGCCGATTGTGACCATCGATCGGTGATGGAGTCCTCACGACGATCGAGTCTCGACTCCGATTCTCGTGGCCGAATTCGAGTACGGTCGATCGATCGAGACGATCGATCGCTATCGATCGCTACCCGACTATGGCGATGATCGCTAGGCGTAACCGCGATCAAACCCTAGTTGACTCGGTCAACATGAGGTTTTAACTCAAATATGGTTCCCCGTACTTGCTAGACCACCCTTAGCCTAGACCTAAGCCTTAGTCACCTCCATGACCTCACGCTCTCGGATCCTCAAGTCATCCATGACTTGTTCATCTATCGCGCTAGCCTTCAGGTGCTTCCGTCGGCTATGTCATGCTAATGGTGTCTACACCGCCAAGGCACATTGGACTTACGCCGCCAAGACTCAGCTTGGACTTTACGCCGCCAACCATTGGACTTATGCTGCCAAGACTCCCGCTTGGACTTTACACCGCCAATATCAATCCCCTTGGACTTCAAATGCCAACCCATGTTGGACTTTCCATGCCAAGACCATGCTTGGACTTATCAAATGCCAATACCATGCTTTGACTATCCCTTGCCAACCCATGTTGGACTTTACATAGCCAAGACCCATGCTTGGACTTTTCCCAATGCCAAGTGTCCCACTTGGACTTTCCAGGCCAAGTACTCAAGACTTGGACTTTACCAAATGACAATTACATTGTCATATGTTTTTGTCGAAACATTACAATAAATCAAAACATCACTCGAGCCAAACTCGAGTCCTGGTCACTCGTGACCTGGGCCGATTGCACCAACACAATGTACATCGGCCAGAAAATCCGCGAGTGCTTGGGCCTTGATAACCGTTCGAGGTTGGTAGTGAATATCATACTCGCTTAGTTCTACTACCCATTTGGCCAATCTTCGGAGAAATTTGGCTTGGTGGCGACCTTACCCAATTCATTGTGTGTTAGAGCGGTGTGGGATGAGCGAAGAAATCGACCTTAATTTGCGCGGTTAGTACTAGGATATCGCCAACTTCTCTAGCTCGTATAGCGGAATTCGTCCCCCTTCGAGGATATAGGTATAATAAATAGGTTCTTGATGAGAACCTTCTTGTTTGATAATACCGAACTAACGGCTCCTTAGAGACGACGGATACATCCATAATGGCTCTCGGTATTGGTTTGGCTAGCAGAGTCGGACCAAATATTTCTTCAACTCTGGAAAGCTGTTCACATTGATCATCCATCATCCTAATCGAAATTTAGCTTTATGCAAAATTCAAAAAGGCACTCTTGTCCCGATCCGCTATAAATCGATAAAGAAACAATCCCGCCCACCAACTTTTGGGTCTCGCAGATTAGCAGTGACTTCATGTTGCATAGGGCTTGCACTTTCTTAGGGTTGGCTTGCCCTTCTCCGTCACACTATGTACCCAAGAACTTGCCACTCTTTACCCCGATGGCATTTGTTAGGATTTAGTTTCATATTAAATCGCCTTAATGCAGCGAAGGTTTCATTTAAGTCCTTGACTAAATCCCGAGTGACCTTTGATTTGACCAAGATGTCGTCCACGTATACCTCTACATTCTTCCCTTTCTGCTCCGCGAAGATTTTGTCCATATATACCGATAGGTGGCTCCTGCGTTTTTTAGTCCGAACGGCATTACCACATAAGCGTATAACCCCCCCACAGTCACAAAGCTAACCCTCTTTTGATCTTCTTGGGCCAAAGGTATTTGATGATACCCTTGGTATGCATCCATCAGAGACACCACTTCATATCCCACTGTAGAATCCACCAATTGGTCAATACGAGGCAAGGGGTAGCAGTCTTTAGGACATGCTTTATTCAAATCACGGAAATCGATACACATCCTCCATTGCCCCAAAGGCTTGGGAACCAAGACTACATTAGAAACCCATTCGGGGAACTGGATTTCCTTTACATGACCCGCTTTTAGTAATTTGTCCACTTCTTCTGCTATGACTTTGTCCTTTCTCGGTCCAAAATCGCCTCTTACTTTGGGCGGTCGGGCTCCTTTAATGATATTGAGATGATGTTCCGCCACTTGAGGATGGATCCCCGTGAGATCATGCACATCTTTTGCAAAGATGTCTTCATTCTCCTTCAGGCAAGCCACCAGCTCTTCTTTGACATCTAGCTGTTGTGCTATTCGTGTGGCCTTTCCTGGAGCGATTTCCACCAGTTCTCCCTGTTAGGACCTTTGTAACGCTAGAGGGGGGTGATTAGCGTTTCTGGAATTCAATCGCGGTTGTGTCTACAAATTCGTTAGCGCAGCGGAATATAGATAATACAATAACAATAATGAAAACACAACACGCTAACACGAGTATATAACGTGGTTCGGAACCGCACGGTTCCTACTCCACGGATCGGGCTCAAATGAGCCCTAGCGATGCCAATCACACACCACTATCAAATAACTCCTTCTCGGAACAATCCGGAGGTGGAGAAACCTCGTACAATATGATTACAACAATAATCAAAGGAATACAAGCAATATAGTGAAATACAAAGCAATACAAGTAAAGGAAACACTTTACAAATGCTCTTTGAATGCTTGATCACTTGGTTGATCGAGTAGCACTTGGAGACCCTGAATTGCAGCAGCAACTCGCCCCAAATCGCCTCAAAGAACCATGCCTTTTTCTTCCACCACGAGCTCCATATATAGCTTCAACCTGTGCTGGAAAAAGTCGATCAGTCGACTGATCGAGACCATCATCGATCGATGCCCTTTGTTGTCGTGAGACAACGGCTAGTTCCACGTTGGATAAGTCCAGCGGAACTACATCATCACGACCGATTGTGACCATCGATCGTGATGGAGTCCTCACTCGACGATCGAGTCTCGACTCCATTACGTGGCCGATTCTCGAGCACCGGTCGACCGATCGACGATCGATCGATCGCTCGAGCCATCGCCGATCGCCCGACCTATGGCGATCATCGCTAGGCCATAACCCACAAATAACCCTAGTTGATTTCGGTCGGTCGCCACATGGCACATGGCACGATCGGCACACCTCAAACATGAGGTTTTAACTCAAGTATGGTTCCCCCATACTTGCTAGACCACCCTTAGCCTAGACCTAAGCCTCCTAGTCACCTCCATCAGCCTCACGCCTCTCGGATCCCTCCAAGTCATCCATGACTTGTTCATCCATCGCGCTAGCCTTCAGGTGCTTCCGTCGGCTATGTCATGCTAACGGTGTCTACACCGCCAAGGCACATTGGACTTACGCCGCCAAGACTCCGCTTGGACTTTACGCCGCTAACCATTGGACTTATGCTGCCAAGACTACCGCTTGGACTTTACGCCGCCAATATCAAACCCTTGGACTTCTCAAATGCCAAGACCATGCTTGGACTTTCCTTGCCAACCCATGTTGGACTTCATATGCCAAGACCCATGCTTGGACTTTCCTTGCCAACACATGTTGGACTTTCCATTTGCCAAGTACTCAAGACTTGGACTTTCCCATGACAATTACATTGTCATGTGTTTTTGTCAAAACATCAAAACATATTAAAACATCACTCGAGCCAAACTCGAGTCCTGGTCAATCGTGACCTGGGCCGATTGCACCAACAATCTCCCCCTTTTTGATGTTTGACAAAAACCAAACAAATCATTGAGTTAGAACACTAACTCAAGTCCCTTACCAATTATCCCAAATTGGTAATTTTAAAAACATTCTCCAAAATGTTTTCTCCCAAACATTCTCCCCACATTATACCATTCTCCCCCTTTTTGACTAACATCAAAAAGGTTTTCTCTCCAAGGAGGTCAATGTCTCATGTCCCAATGAGATCTTACAATCTCCCCCTTGGTCCAAAAATACTTGGGATGCCTACCATCTTCCTAGTGATAAGTCACATATCACTCAAGAGAGGCAATCCTATTCACTCTCCCAATTTCCAAATTGGGTCTCTCAAAATAAATCCCATCAATATCCCAATTGATGTCATATTCCCATAACTTCTCCTCTTCAAGGAGTAAAACCATATCCATCATCCAAAAATGGATACCTCCCCCTAAAGGCTTGCTCCCCCTTGACCATTGCACCAACAATGTCCTTGGGAAGTCCCTAAGCCAATAGGAACTCTAAACCATCAAAATTAAGATTAGAAATTCAACCTTGAACTTTCAACACCTTAAAATTGATACAAACTCTAAACACATCTCCTAATCCATGTCCAATGGATTTTTACCCTTTATAATGCTTCCCAAAGCATATCCTAGGGTTAGGAGTGATTAGGGACCTTAACCGTAGCTGAAATCGGGTTAAACAACCTTGGTTACCCCGAAATCAGACTACCGATGAGTGATTCAAAATCATTTGGGTCATCGATCATCAGCTTGAGGCGATCGATAATCAATCCGATTTTCAGTTATCAGAAATGAATTTCAAAAAATCATAGATAATTATACGTAATTCGAAAAATCCTGAAATTTGATACGTATAATACTTATGACCAATACAATGGGTGAAAAATATTTGAAAATTATTTTACCCACAAAATAGTGAAATTGGCACAAAGTTCAAAACCATTGAAATTTTCAATATTTTGACCCGACTTTGTATCAACTTCATCAATGGTGATTGCTATCAAAAGATAGACTTCACCAAGGTTTTTCAAAATGATTTTAAAATGTTTTCAAACCTTATCTTGGACCATAATTTATTGGCTAAATATACATAGCTTGTATATTAGCTTTCCTTATGATTTTTGGTGATAATTAAAATAAGTTTGAGTTCATCTAGATGCACTACCGATGCACCTTGAACCTAACCTATTATCCTAGCATCTCACATGTATTTAGGGTATATACATACACATACATGTCAATTAGATGTGAGATGTGGGTTTTGTTCTCCCTAATCTAGAGTTTTATGCATTTTCTAAAGCAACTCTACTTGATTCTCTTATAACTGGGACTCCAAGTCATGCCATAGTCCTTAAATCAATTTTAATCAAATTATCCTAAATGCATGAATGATTATGGCATTTGAAATAATATAAATAGACATATGCTCATAATCATGATGTCATGGCATAAGATGAGATCTAAAAGACACGTGACATTTATCCTTCATTTTTGCAAACATTAACATTCAACGATTTCCAAAACCTAACATCTCACCCTTTCTAAGTGTTGAAGTACACAATCAAGGTAAAGACTTGTTTTGTGAGATGTAATCTATCCTAGACATTCATTTCATGCAAACATATGGTAAAACATATGAAGCATGGTGAATACAAGACATCAAGTTGTGTGGCACTTGAGTATCACTCTAGATATTACCTTTACATCTTAACCACACATTTCTTGATACATGACCTTCCCAAGTGTGCCAATAATCAAAAGTACACACTATGACCTCTAAATCTAGATAGTGTCAATTTTATTGATTTTCATGTTTTCAAGATATATATTGACACAACCTAAAATTCTTTGAAATTAAAACTCAAGGATATTTCCAAGGTAACCATAACCTTGAAAATATCCTAAAGTGCCACCTTTACCATGGTTGAGTTAACTACTCATCCAATCAAGGTTGGCACACCTAAACCATCTTAGCGTGAATCAATCACGCTCTTAGGAACCCAAAACCTATTTGAGCTCCTAGGGTTAATTAGGTATTCCTTAGGGATAACCTCCTAGATACCTTCCTAATGACCCTCCCAGGCTTATTAGCCTTGGTCATTTGGGTCTTGCCATGGTTGACTCTAGGGGTGACTCCTTGCAACCTTCTTAGTGGCCTCCTAGGTTTCCTAGAAACCCTAGCCACTAGGCACACACCATGGTCAACTCTAGGGATGACTTCCCTATTGACCTTGGTCTTCCTAGACCTAGTTAGTATTCCATAGTCAAATGGAACACTATGATAAGTCACCTTGGACTTAGGTTTGTGACCCAAACCATTCTTGCCCTTGGTTGACCTTTGACTCTTAGGTCCTTGGTGTTGACTAATTGACCCTTGCATTTGATTTTGCATAACTTTAAGGGTATTTTCAAGTTTTCAAGCCTTGACCTCAAGGCTTGATTCTCTAATTCTAATTGCCCAATTTTTGAATTTTGATTTAAATCATGGGCATGGGACTTTCTAGGCATATGCCTAGTCCATTTAGGGTTAAAACCTAGATGTTCTTGTATTTTCTTAATAGATTCCCTAGGTATGGTTTTTCTAGGGACATTAGTCCCAAATTTCTCCTTATTACTAAAATGGACACTTTTAGCTCCTAAGCAAAGATGTTTGTTATTTTTAGCATGCTTTTCATGTACAATTGCAAGAGAATTAAAAGCATGCTTTTGTTTGTAAATTGAAGAAGGAGCAAAGTTAGAAGTTACCCTAGGGTTTGCCTTAGCTCCCCTACTTGTGAAGCTCCTTTTCCCTTTCTTCTCCCTTTTAGGCATTGACTCGTAATGTCGGTTGCGGCAATTGAAGCACACCACGTGCTCCTTGCTCTTCTTGGTGGAGACATCGGCATCCTTGACCTTTTCATTTACTTTTGGTGCCGGAGGAGTTTTCCTAATCTTCTTTGGGCATTTGCTCTTGTAATGCCCAAATTCCCTACACTCAAAACACATGATATTATTTTTATTTTGAATTATAGTGTTTGAGTTACCTAGGAGTGGTGGAAGGTGCGGAGTTAGATTTTGAGCTTCTTCATCTTGACGGATGTGAAGCTTCTTCTTGACTTGACTCTTGCTCAAGTGGATGGTCTAACTCCTCCCCTCAATTCTAGAGGTGGATACTTCTTCCACTTCCTTCACCGATCCGAAGTTGATTTCTTCTCAACTTCCGATTCCTCACTTTCACTTGAGGATGAAGCTTCCTCTTGGTCTCCTCCTCTTCCTTCTCCGATCCGGAAGTTGACTCCACCTCAACTTCCGATTCCTCACTCTCACTTGAGGATGAACTCCTCTCATGGAATCTTTCCAATCTTCTCCATAGCTCCTTGGCATACGTGTACTCCCCTAGCTTGCACAAAACATCATTAGGGATTAAATCTTCCAAAAGTTTTGTTACCTTAATTTCGGTCTTGAGCTTTTGGCATTGCTCTTTGGTCCACTTTTTCAATTTTAGGACATTTCCCTTCTTATCCCTAGGGGGTTTAAAGCTTTTAACGAGGATGAACCAATCCTCTATGTTTATCATCAAGAATTTTTCCATTCTTGATCTCCATGCCGGAAAATCTTCTCGGTCGTATGGCGGTGGAGTATTGATGTCCCCGCCCCATCTTTCTTGAAGATCCATCGTCTTCCCTCTAGCTTCTTGTCTTAGCTCCGGGAGGTTAGTCCGTAGAAGAGCCTCGGGCTCTGATACCACTTGTTAGGACCTTTGTAACGCTAGAGGGGGGGTGATTAGCGTTTCTTGGAATTCAATCGCGGTTGTGTCTACAAATTCGTTAGCGCAGCGGAATATAGATAATACAATAACAATAATGAAAACACAACACGCTAACACGAGTATATAACGTGGTTCGGAACCGCACGGTTCCTACTCCACGGATCGGGCTCAAATGAGCCCTAGCGATGCCAATCACACACCACTATCAAATAACTCCTTCTCGGAACAATCCGGAGGTGGAGAAACCTCGTACAATATGATTACAACAATAATCAAATGAATACAAGCAATATAGTGAAATACAAAGCAATACAAGTAAAGGAAACACTTTACAAATGCTCTTTGAATGCTTGATCACTTGGTTGATCGAGTAGCACTTGGAGACCCTGAATTGCAGCAGCAACTCGCCCCAAATCGCCTCAAAGAACCATGCCTTTTTCTTCCACCACGAGCTCCATATATAGCTTCAACCTGTGCTGGAAAAAGTCGATCAGTCGACTGATCGAGACCATCAGTCGACTGATGCCACTGTTGTCGTGAGACAACGGCTAGTTCCACGTTGGATAAGTCCCCATCGATCGACCGATTGTGACCATCACGATCGCGATGGAGTCCTCACTCGACGATGAGTCTCGACTCCGATACGTGGCAGATTCTCGAGCACCGGTCGGTGATCGACGACGATCGATCGCTGAGCCATCATCGATCGCTAACCTATGGCGATCGCTAGGCCATAACCCGCAGTCAAACCCTAGTTGACTCGGTCCAGTCGACTGCCACATGGCACCAGTCGACTGGCACACCTCAAACATGAGGTTTTAACTCAAGTATGGTTCCCCCATACTTTGCTAGACCACCCTTAGCCTAGACCTAAGCCTTCTAGTCACCTCCATCAGCCTCACGCCTCTCGGATCCCTCCAAGTCATCCATGACTTGTTCATCCATCGCGCTAGCCTTCAGGTGCTTCCGTCGGCTATGTCATGCTAACGGTGTCTACACCGCCAAGGCACATTGGACTTACGCCGCCAAGACTCCGCTTGGACTTTACGCCGCCAACCATTGGACTTATGCTGCCAAGACTACCGCTTGGACTTTACGCCGCCAATATCAAACCCTTGGACTTCTCAAATGCCAAGACCATGCTTGGACTTCTCAAATGCCAAGACCATGCTTGGACTTTCCTTGCCAACCCATGTTGGACTTCATATGCCAAGACCCATGCTTGGACTTTCCTTGCCAACGCATGTTGGACTTTTCATTTGCCAAGTACTCAAGACTTGGACTTTCCATGCCAAGTACTCAAGACTTGGACTTTCCCATGACAATTACATTGTCATGTGTTTTTGTCAAAACATCAAAACATATTAAAACATCACTCGAGCCAAACTCGAGTCCTGGTCAATCGTGACCTGGGCCGATTGCACCAACACTCCCTCCTCTATTTTATCAACTTTGGGGGGGGATTCCTCGAGACGACATCGGTGATGATGACTTTACCCTTGAGTCCTCGGTTGGGCTTTCTTGATCGTCCGAACCATTTGCAATAGCGACTCTGGAGGCCTATACATTCTCCACGAACTTTGCCCACCGATTGTCCTACTGGAAATTTCAGCTTTTGGTGGTATGGGGAAGCCACTGCCTAAAAAAGGGTGAGGAAAGGACGCCCAAAAATAGCGTTATAAGTGGACGGAGTGTCCACAATAAGAAAAGGAATTATACTGGTTTTTTGGTTGGGTTTTACACCCAGAGTTAAAGGCAATGATATCTGTCCCTTCGGGTGAACCATGTGCCCTGCGAATCCGAAGAGGGAAGTGGACACATTCTTTAATTGGGCATTTCCCAGCCGCATTTGTCCGAAGGCTTCCTGAAAAAGGATGTTCACAGAGCTTCCCGAGTCAACTAGTACCCGGGCCACTTCATAATTGGCCAGGGATATACGGATAACCAAGGCGTCCGTGTGGGGCAGCAGGACACCTTGCAGATCTTCTGGCCCGAACGAAACGGGCGGTGCAATTTGAATAGTCTGGTCGGTGACGATGGCCAAACTCTCCATGAGACGGGCGTACGACTTCCGTGCCCGGTTGGAGTCCCCGTCGGTGGGTCCTCCAGCTATAACATGAATAACTCCCCGTGTGGGAATGCCATCTAGATTGGATGAAGGACTCTCCCCTGATGGGTCTTCTTGAGAGACAACCTCCTGGGATGGCGTTTGGAAAGCGACTCGGGGTTGTTGATTATACGGCCCTGGACGGGTTACATTAGGTCGGGGGCCTCGCCGCGCCGGCCCTCCTGCCTGAAACTTTACTTGCGGATATGCAGTATGGAGGCGATCCAATTCTTCTTGTAACTTGAAACATCGACCACTACTGTGGCCGTATTCTGTGTGATATTGGCAAAAGAACAGGGCTGGGGGGTTACGCGGGATCCCCCTGTGTCCCAAGGGTCGTTGTAGCAGACCCTGCTGATCGTAAAATTCCATTTCACGTTCTTTCCATGTCCTCACAGGAGGAAGCGCTTCAGCAGCCATGATTTGTAATGGTGGGGTGGGGCGAACACCTTGCAGCATTGGACGAGGCCTCGGAACCTCCTGCCGAAAAGGTCTTGTATACTCCCGCCGAGGGGGGCTTGAAGACCGGGACGAACTCTTTCGGACTGTGGCGGCGATCCGTTGACCCCTCCGTACCTTTAATCCTTCTTCTTCGCGAATAAACTGCTCCGCACGGCTCAGTAGCTCTTCGTAACTATCTGTAGGTTGTCTTAACAAGGAACTGAGGAAGGGGCCCTCCCGCAGCCCATGCTGAATAGCGCCTCTGAAAGATTCAGATCGAGTGGCGGGGATCCCGGAGGTGAATCGATGAATATACCCCTAAGGGATTAGAAGGTCCACGGGTGATATGCATTAACATAGAGGCGTCTTGTTTATACGCCTTGCAGCTGACAAATTCTCGACTGAACATTCTCTGGAAGTCAGCGAAACAAGTGATAGACCCCGGGGGCAGAGTAGTAAACCACTTTTGTGTCGAGCCAGTCAGGGTGGTTCGAAAGACTCGGCACTTGAGAGCGTCAGTATAACAGTGAAGCGAGGTCGCTCCGTCGAATTGCGATATGTGCTCTTCAGGATCCGTCGAACCATCATACTTATTGACCTGAGGGTTCCGGAAGTAGGATGGAGGGAGCTCAGTGAGAATGTCCATCGTGAAGGGACTGGCCTCGTATACTTCCGGGGGTCAGGTTGATTGACTTTCACCTTGTTCTTCCCTGCGCGTTTGGGTGAAGGGCATAGTGTTTTGAGGCGTTCTTCCCCCAAGTCCTCCTCCAGGCAATATTTCCCCATTGACGGCTGTACGAGATGGAGGAGGCATTTCTGGGGGTTGGCTTCTGGAAGAAGGTTCCCCGGAATGCGGATGCAGATACCCGGTACTTCTCCTTTCCCTAGCGAGGGCTTCTGTGATAGCGTCATCCATCATGGCCTTGGTTTGCGATGGTAGAAGGGTGATGGCGCTCCTCCACCTGCAGAGGTAGCAGTTGTTGTACTTCTTGAGTTGCATCTCGACGTCAACTCAAATGTTCCAGCGGCGGCCCGATGCGGACGGGTGAAATCTGTTTACTCCCTTTTTCAATGCAGTGAGGCACTGAGGGAGATCTCAGAGGGTTTTCACAGGCCGTCGATAAGAAAGAAGGATGAAATAGATGAAGCGCAAAACCGACTGACAATCGAAACTCGACACAAGATGTAACGTGGTTGAATAAGGATTCCTACTCCACGGAGGTGAGTTTCTCAAGAGGCGGTGCCAAGCACTTTCACTATGAAGGTCCTCTTTACGGAAAGTAAGTTTCGAAGGTGGAGGAGAAAAAAACCTTTTACAATAATCTCACCAGACGAGAAAAAATACAAGAGATATCACAACGACAGGTCTCCGTCCTTCTTCTCCGGTGAGGTGGTTGTCCTCTTCTTTCCCCTCCTCCTGCGTCCCCTTCTCTCTTGCTGTCTGGGAATAATTGCCGGATCCCCTTTTTCTCCCTGCTTCCTCTCCTTTTATCTCCTTCTTTTTTCCTTCATCGTAACGTCGTGGGTTATCTTCATCGTACACGTGACCACCACCTTTCCCTGGAGAATAATTCTGTTACAGATATCAGGAGTGGAGACTCTTTGGAATATTATGTGGGGCCTCCCAGGTCGTTGCCTAACACCCTTTCCTCTATTTTTCGGGAAACTAGGCTAGACTATCTCCCTCAACCTTCCGTGTTGAGGGAAGCTAGTTTAGGTCTATAGCTCACGGCGTCCTAGCCCTAGGGTTCCTCATCGGCAGAACCAATTCCTCTCCTTCCGTGCCCAACTTCCTTGTAGGGATTAGATTGGGGTGACTTCTATGTGGCGCCCTCCGCCTCTCATTTGCCGTATCAATTGCTTTCATTAACTCTCTCGTACCAATGACTCTCGATATTTGCCCGTGCCAATGACTTCTGAGGTTCGCCCGTGCCAATGGCTTCCACTATTCGCCCGTGCGGTAGCCACGAGGTTCGCCCGTGCGATGGCTTCGAGGTTCGCCGTCTGGATGGCTTCCAATATTCGCCCGTGTCAATCTTCCTTTCCTTTCTTAGCTGAGCCGTGTATTTTGGATCGGATCTTAGGTCACCCGCTAACCTCTCTATCGGGGATTATGTAAAAAAGGTACCAGTAGTATTAGTGTATGACTATAATTTATAGTTGTGTTAAATATTTATATATGTATTGTAGAAAGGAGACTTAGATAATTATAAAATTATTTAAGTTTATTTTGTTATGTTTATGACTATAAGTATGTAATTTAGTTAAATATGTATATATATAATGATTGTGAAAGATGAAAGCAAAAAATTATAAAATTACATTTTCTATAAAGTCATTTAGATTTATTTTTTTATGTTTACATATTACTATAAATCTGTAATTGTATTAAATATTTATTTATGGATCCTAAAGGGATGTAATTTTTCTTATCAAATTACATTTTTTATAAAGTTATTTAGTTTTATTTGTTTTTTATGTTTATGACTGTAAGTTTATAATGGTATTAAATATTTATATATGGATTGTGGAAGAGTAACGTAGAAAATTATTAAAAATTTTATAAAATTATTTAGATTTTTTTTTATATTGGTAAGTTTGTAATCGCGTTAAATATTTACATATAAATTGTGGAAAGAGATTAAAAAAAAATTACATTTTTATAAAATTATTTAAGTTTTTTTTATATTTATGACTTTTATTTTGTTAAATATTTATATATGGATTAGGGGAAATGAATGTATAAATTTCTAAAATTATGTTTTCCGTAAGTTATTTATTTATTTTGTTGTCTAAGACTTTAAATTTTAAAATGGGAAATGAAATTTGAGAGTTTTAATATTCTACGCGATGACTTTGTATATGTCTATGCACAATATATATCTTGTTGTTTGTTCTATTGCATGCGATGTATAATTCATCATCTGATTGTACACAGTAATTAAAAACATACAGTGCTTTTCGCTAAGTACGCTATAGTACATTTCTGAATCTGTCAAACACTTATGCCGTACTCGTCATGATATCATTGTCGATAATGGACCCATGATCGAAATGGCAGTAAGCTTGTGATCGAACCAACAACAAGCCTGCGATCAGATCAACAGCAGATTCACGATCAGATCGACAACAAGCATGCGGTCGGATCGGACCGTGAGTTGCCACCCCGAGTATCGTACCCAAGCTCCCTATTGCAAGACTACTGCGAGCTTCGCATCAATTCCGACCATATCACTGTCAAAAATATACCCCGATCACAGTCGCATCGAAAATCTGCATCGATCGCAGTCGCAACACATCCTCGCATTGCGACTGTGATCAAATCGGGATCTGGTTCAATTGTGGTCGTAACACATCCTAACATTACAGTCGCAATTGGATCCGATTTTGATATCCGATCGCGATTTAATCAGATCGTGACTGGACTCCGACTATTCGACAGCGATGTCGAACTCCCAACTCGTAGCAATTGCAATGGGGAAGCTCGAGTGCGTGCAAGGGGTGGTTGGGTGAGCGCGGGGGAGCTCGAGTGCATACGGGGTGCAGTCGTTGGGCGACAGGATGAGCGTGCAGGTGTTCGAAAGAGTTATTGTGCATTTCCATTTCCTGTAAAAAGTTAGGAATGTGTCCAACTAGCAGTTCCTGTCATCCGTCCCAAGACACTGACGAGAAGGAGGATAAATCATCGGGGGGGGACAAAGTCCCTTGACACGGTGCCAAAGCAAGGAGGAATCCATCTGAAATCAAAAGAGATTTTAGATTCTTCATTCGACATCGAACCTAACTCATTCTATAAGCAATACTCTATTATTACCATCGCACCGTCTCCATGGAGACTGCATTTCCATTTACATTTGAGCACATTATCGAATGACAAATTTGCATCGCGCACGAATGCGTATATCCGGAGTGCACGATATCATATATCTTTTACGATAATAAAAGCAAGGACTCTTTTTTGAATTCTACCCAGAAAAAATATTTTAATATCAGCAGCATTCTATTTGCTCTTTGAAAATAACGAAGTAAAATGTAATATTTTGAACGTTTAGTAGAAAACTAAAAAAAAAGTAAAAGCGTGAGGGGGCAGAACGAAATTTTCTGGAAGCTAAACAAACCGCGATTCCGCTGATGCCGGCCCTTGAAATAGGAGAGGGCGATGATTCCTCCTGGCGGACGAAGGACACGGCGTTCGCAGATCATCTTCGGGCGGCGGCGTTCCGAGACCGATCTCTTCCCTTTTCGGCGGCGCACTGATCGATAGGTTCGTTCGTCTTCTACCTCCTGCATTATTTTAAACAGTTGTTCTCAGGAAACATAGTTCAGATTTTGGTTAATTAGCTTCGAAAATCTACTTTTGAGAGGTTCACAGCGAATAAGCCTGCAATATTTCAAACAGTTTTTCTCGGTAAACATAGTACAGATCTTGATCAATTAGCTTTGAAAATATACTTTTGAGAGGTCCAGAACGAATAAGATTCATGGAATAAGGATTTTTTACCATTTGTTCTAACTTTACCGCCCATAATTGGATGTGGTTTTGTCATCCTGTTAGGGTTTTTTGGATGTAATGATAGAAAGTGAAACGGATTGAAATTAAGATTGGAATAGGATGGTTGATACTTAATCATTTGTTTGGTTACTTAGAAAAGGTCAGTCCGGTGTAAGAAAGCTCCCGTCAATGCGGAGTTATGAAGAAGGATCTATTAGACGCAGTTTTATCTTGCATTATAAGAAACTATTTCTAAGATTCAAATCCGTGACCTCGAAGTCAGGTGATAATAATTTTACCGTGAGCTAAAATTGACACTACTGTTGTTGAGATGTTGAAGGTACGGGCGATGTGGTTGTAGGTTTAATGTAGTCAGAGATAGATGAAAATTGAGCTGTTAGAGAATAGTGAGTGGTGTGATCGTTGACATGGTAGATGTTTGTGTTGGCTAGAAACGAGAGGAAGATTTGCAAGAAGTTGGTTTTGGATGTAATTTCTTCCAAGGGAGCAATCTATCTAGTCTTTTGTCACCTAGAGAATTTTCTATCCCTCCATTCCCGCCCATATTTGGGTGTAACAAAACTAATAATAAGTTAGACTGCTTTCCATTTGTTTCTTTCCGTCCTTAAATATTTCCATCCAAGTAACAATGGGAAAAGTATTTCCCAAGTAAATAAGCACTAAATCCAATTGGAAACTTAGCTGGGAGTTTGTTGTAGATTGAGAATAATTGCTTAAGGCTGTCAATCTTCATTCCTATTTTTCAGCATCAGAGTAAGATGTAAGGACTAAGGATAGAGTAGATGTTCTTGTAGTATAACAACGATGATGGTTCCAATAATAACCACATAGTCACAGTTAACGTCTCAAGGCAGCAAACCTACCGATGACTCTACATTTCTGCGCTAGCCACCTGACACCTGATTTACCTCCCTCTATATATAGGGGCAGCGATGGGGGGGCGCTAATGTGGCGGTTCCACATTTTGAATGTAGTTTTTTTTCTATGGCATATTTACGGACTTTTTCTCAAATGGGGTTAGTCTCTTGTCGCCTAGGTTCCTGATTTATCTCCTCTACCGGTAGGTACAGTCGGAGGGGGTCGTTAACGTGACAATTCCACTTTTTTTTTTTTAATGTTGTTTTTTTTTCTATGACATATTTACGAATTTTTCTTCAAATGAAGGTCGGTCTCTTGGGATGTCGAGTCTGCTGAGATAGCTTACGCTAGCACTCGTTCGATTTACTTTCCTCTTTGGTAGGGGAAACTGAGGGAGATCGCTAATGTGGCCGTTCTATATTTTTTGAATGTTGTTATTTTATTTGAGTGAATCCAATTGACAAGTGCAAAGAGACTTGTCTGTAGTGGGCAAGGATCAATTCTCGGAGAAGTCATGACTGTGGGTTATGGACGACCCCTCTCCTTTGTACTTGTCAACTGGGGTCCTGATTTATCCTCTCCACGGTAGAAGCAGCGGTGAGGGGCCGTTAATGTGACGGTTCTTTTATTTTTTTGAATGTTATTATTTTCATAACAATTATACACATTCTACAATTTGCGATAACTGAACACATGAAGTGTTAGTTCCAGCCTATGTTTGGGGCATGGAAGTTATGCCCACGTGGGGCATGGGATAATGAGTCCATTATCCCATCTTCATTTTCCACTCTCCTCTCCTTCTCTTATATATATATACTTCCTTGAGAAGAAGGAAAGGGGCTGTTGCAGTGTAGTGCAACTAATGATTTTCTAAGCAAAGGTTATGAGTAGACAACAGTGAGTTTGGGAGAGAGACAATTGCAAGAGTGAAGGTTGAGGAGTGAAGTTTGCTTGGTGAGAAGCGATCGCTCGATTTCTCTTCTTGGTGAGAAGAAGAGAATTCTCTTTATCACATCACTGGGCTTAGGGTTGCGGCATTATGATCTTTGTTGTGAAAGTTTGAACTAACATTCGTGACTTTCATCCCGAGAGCTTTCGCGAGGACGAAGTTAAATGAGCAAAGTTTCTAAGCGAGCGATCTTTGGAGAATTCGTGCATCATCTACATTCCGTGAGGTATACTTATGTTTCCGTAATTTATTTCATAAGTATATTTCCGACATTGGTATTAGAGTCAAGTTGAACGATGAGATCGTTCAACAAATACTTGAGTTAAAAGTCAAGAAATGACTGTTGATTACGAAAAGCAATTCTCGTCGAAGATGATGAACAGTGTTGAAATCGCGCCCGAGCACAGTAGGAGAAATAGTGGTGGAGCACTGTTGGTGCTCGTGCGCAGCAACAACCGCGTGAGAAATCCAGGCGCCCGAGTGGAGAAACAATGAGTGCACTATTGTTGCTCGACTACGCTTGTGACCCTCATGATCACGCACGGTGATCGACAGTCGACCACTGGAAGTAGTTGGTAGCCCGCGAGTGCTTGGGATTATGCGTGGTGCTCGAGATCACACGGTGCTCGGACAATCGACTCTCGGAAGAAGCGGTTGGTGTCGCGAGTCCTCGGCCGCCGCGAAGAGGTGCTCACTGCGGCGTATGTGCTCGAGATTACGCACGATGCTCGGGATTAGGTGCAGTGCTCGGGATTATGTACGATGTTCGGGATCACGTATGATACTCGGGGTCATGCATGGTGCTCGAGATCACGCATGGTGCTCAGGTTTACATGCGATGCTTGGGATCACACATGGTGCTCGACAAATATAAGTGGTGTTCGGCTAGCACAAGAGGTGTTCGGCTAACACAAGAGGTGCTCGGCCAGAGTACTAGATGCTCGACCAGAGTACTAGAATCTCGGTCAGAATCCAAGGTGCTCAAAAGCTCGAGATGCCGAGCACATGTAGACTTTCTTGGGAAGAGCCGAGGAGCTTTATAGCTCGGCTTGAGTTTCTTGGCACAGAGGTGCTCGGGATTGTTTAAAGCGAGTTAGATTTTGAGATTATTGAAATCGGTTGAAGGTCGAAGGATCTTCAGAAGTGACTCGACCTAAGTCAAGTTTCTCGGGGAAGACGAAGAGGTTTGACTCCGAGATATGTGGACAATTTCGGTAGCGCATAAGCTTATCGAAAACGCTATCAATGTATGGCGGTGCATAGACTCTCACGACGACGCATAGATTAGCATTGAGAGTATAATGTGACTATTTATGTACCGCATCTTAATTCGAATAATGAGATACAAATCTAGGTTGTGGTGTATGATGTATGTTAATTCATACGCTCGTTTTGGAATTTGTATTCAAGTTATTTTGAGTTTTGATGATTTGTAGGGTACACAATGTTGGGACATTAAGTATCTATAGTCACTTACGTCTCTTTATTTATGTGACAGATACATGATTGCGACAAAGAGTGTTATAATAGGTCTCATGAAGAGAGATAAGCTAAATGGTGAAAATTATAAGATTTGACACCGGAACGTTCAGTTTGTTTTCGAGGAACAAGAACTCGGGAAGGTTCTTAAGCACGAGATGGTGGACCCCGGGGAGGGTACCACAGCACAAGCGAGATGAGATCAAGAGGTGTATTGTGTATGGAAGAAGAAGGATGGTCAAACTAGGATAATTCTTCTTAGTAGCATGCATGAAGAGCTAATCCTGATTTATGAACATTATTCTACTGCTTTGTCGGTTTGGCTTGCTCTGAGAAAGCAATATGACACCCCTTCAGCTCTTAAGTTGAGGATGCTAACATATAAGTTTATTACTTATAAGAAGAGGTCTAATCTTACTATGAAGCAACATTTAATGTATATGTTGAGTATAATTGTCTCTTTTAAGAATATGAGAGAGTCGATGTCGAATGAGTTTTAGGTACTGGGTGTGATCCAATTATTGCCGGACTCCTGAGAGGTAGTTAAGACCTATCTCACATACACAGAAAGTATTCATACTTTCACCGGATATGGCGAACCGCGAGCTCGAGGAGCGACAGGAGGTGACCAAGTCTGCATCAGGTCATGCTAAAATTGCGGAGTTGAGTAAGGGCTCTCGGGGAACCAAGCGCAAGTAAGCGCGAAGGGTGCTAGTAAGAAGAAGCGAGACAATTGAGAAGGGGTAGAAAAGCAAGAAGAAGGAGCTCGTAAAGAGCAAAGTCCGATGCTACGTATGTGGTAAGCTTGGGCATTTCACACTCGAGTGTGACGAGCGAAAGGTAAGTCCTTCTTTATATGGTTCAAGTTATGTGTCATCTAGTGTGATGTTTGCCAACTCATCTCTTTTGTGGATTGTAGACTCAGGAGCGACATACCATGTAGCTCGAGATAAGAGTGCTTATGTAGATTTTTACCGTATTGATCCACATGCGAGAAGGCTTTATATGGGGAACTAGGGCTATAAACGAGCTAAGCCGAGCTAAGCCAAGCCAAGCTCTATAGTGTTCAGACTTGTTTGATAAGATAATCAAGCCGAGCCAAGCCGAGCCTAAAATTAACCAAGCTATTGAAAAATCTGTTCAAGCTTGGTTTGATTTTTTTTTTTTTTAGCTTGAGCTTGAATTGAGCTTGACTTGTTTAATGGGTATCGAACTTTTAATCAAGCTCAATTCAAGCTTGATTAAAATTTGTTTAAGTTTGACTTATTTAAACGTTATCAAGCTCTTAAGTCAAGCTTGTTTATTTATTTAAATTTCTAATATTTTAATCCTTATTTATAAATGAGTATAAATAAGTTCATAAATAATTTTTAAATGAGTTTAATCATAAATAGTGTTCAGGAACACTGTTCACGAACACTAGCAAGTCGAACACATTTGTGTTCAAGCTTGTTTATTTAATTTATCAAACTTGTTTATTAATTAACTTTGATGCATATTGAACGAACTTAAACGAGCTCTTATCGAATCGAACACCAAGCTTGTTCATAAACACTTGGCTCGCTTACAACCCTACGGGAATGGAGCATATGTAGAGGTGAGAGGGATTGGAACTTATAAGCTGACGTTGCAAAGTAATCAAGTCTTATATCTCTATGATGTGTTATATGCTCTAGAGATAAGGCTAAATCTAGTTTCTGTTCGTAGTCTAGACCAACCAGGATATAATATTTGGGTAGGAAACTCCAAAGTTTCTATCTCATATGACAATACTCTTATATGTTCCGGTATAGTCCATCAAGGACTTTATGCACTAGATTTGATTTCATTTCGTGAGTCTTATCATACGTCTCCTATGACCTTTGCATCTGATAGTGTAGTGGATGATGTGAGTGTATGACATATGACTTGGGCCACGTAGTGGAAAGAGAGGATGAGTCGGTTAGCAACATCCGACACGTTAAGCACGGTAACCAAGATCGAGTTGCCCTTGTGAGTGTTGCCTAGCGAGCAAATCTACGAGAAAACCATTTGGGAAAGCAGTGAGAGCTGGGACTCCATTGCAATTGATTCATTCCGACATTTGCGGATCCATGAATGTGAGAGCACGAAACAAAGCCACGTATTTGATTACGTTTATAAGCGATTACACGCGTTTCAGTTATGTCTATCTGATCTTACATAAGTCTAAAGCACTGGAGTGCTTCAGGAGATTTATTAGCGATGTTAAAAATCAGCTATACTTGAGAGTGAAAACTCTCAGAACCGATCGTAGGCGTGAGTATTTATCTGAGCAGTTTAAAGAGCTCCGTTTCGAGAAAGACATTACACGATAGCTGATTATTCCTGCTGCTCCTAGGCAGAATGGAGTTGCTGAGAAAAGGAATAGAACTGTATTGGAAATGGTAAAGTCTATAATGGTGCAGGCCAATTTGCCTATCTCCCCTTGTGGGGATGCATTATTGACTGTTGCCTATATCTTTAATCAGGGAGGCAGCATGTCCTTAGTCATTAAGATTGTGTCGCATATGTTAATGATTCTTCGCACAAATATAACAATTTAGGGCTGTGAGGAAAGAAGTGTATCTTTATCAGATTCTCTAAACACTCCAAAGGATATGTGTTCCTAGGAGAACATACGGATGACACTGTCACTGTGATTGAGTTTTGTGATGCTATATTTCTCTAGAATGATTTTTCTAAGAGAGGAGAAATCGATCGAGACTTCACCTTCTATGAGATGGATAGCTAGCAACTCAGTTAATCCCAACAACAGGATTCAAGACCTTGAAATGAATCTTGGTCCTAGTGGGAGTGGTTCATCTCAAGGTGAGGATACTCTCTCTCCTCGTCGGAGTGGTCGAGGAAATGTACCTCCTCATCGTTTTCCCGATTAAGAATGAGATACTCATTGTGACTCTAGAGGATGAGGAAGATCCGAGGTGTCTGAGAGAGGCCCTCGAGGGTTCTGTAAAAGACCAGTGGTTAAGGGCATAGAGGATGAAATTGAATCAATGAAAGTCTGGGAGCTTGTTGATTTACCTAAGAATAGAAAGGTCATTGGGAACAAGTGACTTCTCAAAAATCAAGAGGAAAGCAGATGGATCGATTGAGAGGTATAAGGTTCGCCTGGTAGCCAAGGGTTATACTCAGACAAAAGGCATTGACTGCGAGGAGACTTTCTCTCCAGTAGTCAAATTTACTTCGATTCGTTTACTTTTAGCGATTGTCGCGAATTTAGATTTAGAGTTACATTAGATGGATATTAAGACCGACTTCTTTAATATAAGTTTGGATGAAGAGATCTATATGGAACAACCTAAAGGATTTGTTCAAGTAGGTCAAGAGGATAAGGTCTGTCGGTTTCGGAAGTCGATATATGGTCTGAAACAATCATCTAGGCGGTGGTATCTAAGATTTCACGAGAAGGTGATATCTTATGGTTTTACAATGGTTAAGGAGGATCATTATGTCTATCTGATTAAATCAAATAACTCATTTGTGATTCTGTCGTTATATGTGGATGACATAATGTTGGCTGAGAACAACATTGAGTATTTGATAACCATTAAAATATGGTTATCATCCACTTTCAACATGAAAGACATGGGTGAAGCTGAGTTCATCCTTGGAGTATATATTCAGAGGGATCGCTCGAGAAGATTTCTAGCTCTTTCACAATAGAATTATTAAAAAAATTCTCGAGTGCTTTGGGATGAGTAATTGTAATCCCATAGATACTTCGATCACTAAAGATGAGGGCCTGAGTTTGATAATATGTCCTAAGACTCAGGATGAAATAAGGAAAATAAGTAAAATACCTTATTTTAGTGTAGTTGGAAGCTTGATGTATGCAATGTTGTATACACGATCGGACATATGGTATGCAGTCGGTCTGGTATGTAGATAACAAGCAAATCCTGGAAGGGGTTTTTTGAGAGCAATGAAAAGGATTTATATCTTAAAGGAACTGCAAACTTCTTTTTGTGTTATGGGGGAGGTGATTTGCGTTTCGTGGGATATTCAGATGTCGGCTGGGGCGGTGATATGGATAAGCGCAAATCAATGTCAAATTTTGCTTTCTTACTCAATGGTGGGGCCATCTTTTGGAGCAGCAAGAAGCAAACTTGTGTTGCTCTATCTACGATGGAGGCTAAGTTTGTGGCATGCTCAGTAGCAGTTCAGGAGAGTGTTTGGCTCAAAAGACTATTGAATGACTTAGGGGTTATAGCAGATAGTGGGAGGTTAGTGATGATTTATTATAATAATCAGGCCGCCATCGCTTACACTCGAGACCCTAAGTTTCATAGTAGAACCAAACACATAGATACCAGATACCATATGTGAGAGACATCGTTGAGAATAATGAAATGACTGTCAAGTACATTTCAACACAATATGGTGACTGCCCCCTTTACCAAACCTATCCCTAGAGACTCCTTTGTGGGACATAGAGAGTCATTAGGTTTGGATACTTTATGGAATTTCTCAACTTGTACTGTAATGACAACAATGATGCTTAATGAAATATATAACTCTATGTGCATTTATAGTCCAATTATAATTTCCAATGTTGCACTTGTTATATATATGTGTGTGTTCTGTGATATAAAAGATTTGTCAGGCAGGCAGGTTCACTCTCTCACACGAGCGACCACTTCCAAGAGTGAAGATAAGACGATTTCTAGCTATAAGAGGTTTTGAGAGTAACCCTGCTAGAACTTTAGTCGCCCTGATATGTGGTCAGGATGAGATCATGTGCGACATAATCGACATAGACATAGTCACGTTCATGTTGCCTATAAGTAGCCAGGTTTGAGATCTCAGATGTCACTTGTGATTTGTGATTCTGTCTTTAAGAGACTTTCTCTGAGATCTTTGGGTAGTCTTATGTGTAGACCGAATCCCATATTTGCACAGTGTTAGTGGAATCTGACATATACCCTTATGAGAAATGGGCAACAACACTGTGACACGTGTTCCATACTATGTGTGATAAATCAATTAGGGAGAGTGTGAGCCAAATTACTTGAGACAGTAAATATATCCCCGAGCCCCACTATGTGAGATCTGAGATCCTCTGAGTGGGATCTCTTGTACTCTTATTACTTTTAGCTGTTTTTGAGGTCCCGATTTAGTATTTTGCTACTTTAGTCTGTTTACCGATGACCTAGAAGATAAATTGAGGTCTCAGGGACAGGTCTAGGAAAGCAGCTAAGTTGTGGCTGATAGATTCCAATTTGGGAAAAGGAAGACCAATTGACATTACATCTGGATTTAATATTCACCGACTAATCTTTTATGTTTATCTGTGGAGGGATTAAACATATTAGTGAATATAATATCGAACAATATCTGGGAATACTTTCGATGAGGAAAGCAGTTCTATTGGATGTAATAAGTCTTGGATCTGGGGTGTAGCGAGATTGTATCTTATGATACAAAGATGGCTACTCTATCATCCTAACAGGTGTATAGAGCAGTTTTTATTTGTAGGTGTACTTGCAAATCGCACGACGTCCAACTCTGTGTGAAAGCCCAGTAAAGTGATATATGAAGGATCGCATGAGATGTGATCTAATGGCAAAAAATATATGTCCTCGTGTGCAAGTGGGAGATGTTAGTTACATCCCATGTTTAAGGCATGGAAGTTATGCCCACGTGGGGCATGGGATAATGGGTCCATTATCCCATCTTCATCTTCCACTCTCCTCTCCTTCTCTTATATATATACTTCCTTGAGAAGAAGGAAAGGGGGTTGCAATGTAGTGCGACTGATGATTTTCTAAGCAAAGGTTGTGAGTAGACAACAGTGAGTTTGAGAGAGAAAGACAATTGCACGAGTGAAGGCTGAGGAGCGAAGTTCGCTTGGTGAGAAGCCATCACTCGATTTCTCTTCTTGGTGAGAAGAAGAGAATTCTCGTTATCACATCACCGGACTTAGGGTTGCGACATTGTGTTGTTGTGGTGAAAGTTCAAACTAACATTCGTGACTTTCATCCCGACTGCAAGCGTTCCGCGAGGATTAAAGTTCGCAACAAAGTTTCTGAGCAGAACAACGCCATAGAATTTGTGCATCATCTATATTTCGTGAGGTATACTTATGTTTTTGTAATTTATTTCATAAATATATTTCCGACATGAAGGATTCAACGTATAAACATTAATACATCCAACCAACACTCATCTTTTCCACTACTATAATACAATTAGGGAGCTCGGGAAACCCAAATTTCAGTCTGGAGGAAAAAAAACTAGAGCTTCATGACATGTTCCAAAGATGAGCATTAGAAGTTCTTCATTTTGGTATCATTTTTACAGTAACCTTACTAATAATTTATTGTGCTAAAGCATTAATGTTAACAAGGTTTTGACAGTATGATCAAGTGCTGATCCACTTTTTTTTTAACTTCTTATTTTCCCATCACGATGCATTCCATCAGTAAACATAAACTCATATGTTGATGTATTGCATATTGGTTTCACTTCTCAGGTATCTATTTTAGATGCTATTATATTGCATAAGTACATGACTACATGTGTAGCAATACAAACTTAATTCGAAGCGCTACTATGGGTGAGTCCCAATGTATGAAAACAAAGATATTGGTGATATTCTGTAGGCCGATGAAAATTATCCTTATCGTGTAAGAGGCATGTTTCAAATCCGTGAGGCATTCTTCGTGCTGTAAAGGCTTGGGGAATCATGTCCATTAACAGCACTTTGGGATTTTTTTAATTTATTCCCATAATTGTTCGTTTATATCATTGTAATTCCATCTGATCTCAACAAAACCTGGCTAAAATCTTTTCAATTAGGGTGTTATTGCTCCCTTTGATATGGTAGACAGAATCTTTACTTGATGTTTCACCTTATATTTCCATGATCATGCAGCCTGAGTAGATGTCCTTTATTTCTCAACTGGTAGGGAGAGCTCAAGGTCCTAGATTTTTGGATTTACAAATATCGCCTCGTAATGAGGATTTATTTCATTTGAGATAGAGTGACATTCCTGCAGATGTAAGCTTTCACTGTATAAAATTAACAATATAAAAATGAAATATTTAAAAGAATGGTATTATTTAAAATAATGTTCCATTATGTGTAGATAACTAGCTGAGTCTACTGTTAGTTATTTGTAGCTAAATATGTTAGACTACACAACTTGATGCTAATCAATGAATAGAGGAAACCAAACTGCACTAACCATCGTCGTTGAGATTGTTACGTATCGAAGTTCATTTTGTTACTAATATTTTGTATTTTGTAGCCATTAGGCGAACCGTCCAAGATAGATACCATCGAATGGTCCAAACACATCATTATTGTATGGGCGATAACAAAATTTGAGTTGCCGAGAAGAGAATTATTCAACTTCTTCAACAGTAGTTTCTTAATTGATTACACTGTGTATCGCTGTTCGGATCAGATCGATTCGCCGAAAAAATTTATATTCGTCTCTTGTCCATTGTATCGCGTCTGCTATAACATGATTTTTGACGTATATGTTTTAACCTAGTTGCGATCCCCGTCCTGTTCTATCTGTTACTTAGCAGTATTAACTTTTGAGCCTCTTCATGGAATTTTCTGGCAGCACAATCTGATCTTTCCATCGACGTGTCTCAAATAAGTTGGCTCAGAATCACAGTTGATAACTATGTTCCATAGATTTGGACATGAATATCTAACAAAGGTATGAATTCAGATATCATCTTGCTCTGTTATTTTTACAAGTTTTTACGCATGATCTAATAGGTGATATAAGGATTCACTATCTGACAAAAGCATGACTAGTTGTTAACCGAACCAATGTTTAGAGCCATGTGGCCATGGTATTCATCTCCCAAAAGCTCGATTTTGATTCGAGTGCCAAATAAATTGTTTTAGAACTTATACTATTTGGAATTTCTCATCGTTAGATTTATCTAAAGTCTAGGAGACGCTATGGGTGTTTAAAAGCTGCCGGAGATCAGAAGAACTATTTCTCTTTAGAGAGAATTTTTTATTTATAGGGAGCGCAAGATGTGAGTTTTTTTTTCCCCCATCGGTATCATAAAGAGCATTAAGAGAATCTTTCTACAATGCGTAGATTTATCTGATTTTTATTATATCTTTACTCTTATATATTATACTCGAATCCTCTGCATGAATATAGGCTGGCATTGCATCACACTACTTGCTCTTGGCTGCATGAGTTGCAGTGGAGATTGTTGAGAAGCTGTATTCCAACCATTCGATACTTGTGATCCCTACGTTAGTCTCACCCAGTGAAGCAGGTAACACGCTGTAACCTTCAGAACATTTCCAATGAACACACGGCTAAATGAAACACTAACTGTCTCATTCATTTGGCTCAACTCTATGATCGTCTAAAAATTATATCTCGGTCTGGCCGAATGATAAAAGTATTATATCTCGGTTTGTCCGAATGACAGAAATATTATATCTCGACAAGCTCAGTGATGTGACGGTCGTTAAAATCAAAATGTCCAACAAGACATCTTCTGTCAAAGATCTCCACCCGATAAGAAAATATATATCCATGTCTATCTAAGGGGTATATCCGTCACATTTATGGAGTTCTCTCTCTCATTAATCATGCGAAGGATATTAATTGTGCTTCAGATGTCTGTGATATTTATGAAGGTAACATCCCTATTACTCTTAAAAATGACGAGCCGTCACTTCAAAAAGTCATGCCCTTCATATCGTCTGTACCGCTCCGTAAAGAGGAATCTATCTATATAAAGGTAACTGGAGAAAAAGGTTGGAGAGATTTTTGAATCTGTGCTCTTTGTATTCGTTGTCTTTTTTTTTTCTCCCTACTATATTCTTAACTTGAGCGTCGGAGAAATTTGATCAAGATCTCTCTCGACGTCCTTAATTATTTTTTCTTCGCAGTGCTTGTCAATCGTGATATGTCATTCGGCCTCGCCCGAGACGCTTTCACATCCAGTCGAATCAACGAATCCACTTCTGCATCTAGCCGAATCAACGAACCCACCTTTGCTCCAGATCCTCAACCGTGTCGATCAACAAGTCACGTCATCAGTTGAAAGTCTCGTTCGTCATTGGACACCTCGACGTTTCTGTCTCAGCCGAAACACACACCGTAAAAGGGACGGAAAGATGGCAAAGAAGTGATCAGGACACGAACTGATGAACACGAGAAGAGACTGGGAGAAAGGAAACCGTATGCTGATGTCTCATGCAGAAATCTTTAGAAGAGCAGAGAAGAAGAGGTCAAAATTCAAATACTTTTATGTGCTGCTCCTTGTTCCACAATAATGCAGTCATCACAAGCAGTGAACAGGAGACACGTCCTTTATGTTTGATCGACATCATCAAGACATGACAGTGAGTCGAACTGGGCTCGTAGAAACTGCTCCATGTACAGCCACAGTGGACGTAGCTGGTGCAAGGACATACTGGATGTCGTTCCGTCTCACCAGTCTCTTCGCTTGGCGAAGAAGAGGAGCATTAGGAAAGTGTTTGGTTGAATGGTTTTATTTTCTCCTCCCCCGGATTTGACTTCTCCGCCAGCTTTTGGCATGAGGCTGTGAGCGACTTCAAATGAGCAGAAGTCTGACAAGGTGAGACGTCAAAAAGTGTAGACATTCAATGCATGCCTAATGCTTGGACTCTGATTAGAGAATCAGGGGCTGGCAGGGCCTGTGGTTCTGTGTGTAGATACGTCCATCTCTCTGAGCAAGGTAAGCTTTTTCATTTTCTTACTAGTGGAAGAAAAAAAAATGGTCGCGATAGAATTTGGTGAATTTGGCGGGGGCAATCCTATTGATAACGAGCGTTGGAAGTTAAAGGAGCGTTTAATTCGTAGAATTTTTTTTATTTTTTTCTAAAAAAATGATTTTTTTTTATATTTTTTAATATTTACGAAAATACTCATTTATTTTTTGAAAAATAAAAATGGAATCAAAAAATTATTTTTTTATTTTTCAGAAAATGCTCTTTGATTTTATGGAAAACGAAAATAAAAAATAGAAGGGGGTATTTGGTAAGCATTTTCTTCTCTGTTTTTCATTTTCATTTTTTGTAAAAATGAAAAAACGCGTTTGGTTCGTGTTTTTCATCTTCATTTTTCAGAAAATAAAAGAGTGTTTTTTAAAAAATTAGAAAACGAAAAATAATCATTTTCTGTTTTCATTTTCGTTTTTCAAAAAATAAAATAGCGTTTTTTAGAAAATTGGAAAACAAAAACAAATATTTTTTATTTTCTGGAAAAAAAAAGAATGAAATCAGAAAATAAAAAATTATCTACGAATCAAATGCTCTAAAAAAATTTTTACGAATCAAACATCCCCTAAGTATCTTTACTATGTTCATGAACTTCAAATTAACCGTAAAAGATTAGAGTTGTCAACCTATCGACCTCTATCGGTCTATCTCATAATCATTGTGAGAGAAGTAAATCACAAAAGACTTTATGAGTTTTGATGTGGTGGTCAAAATATGTGGAGGTCATTTGAATCTAAAATAGAGTTTCAGATCTCTTTCGAAATTGATCCTTATTTAATTCGTAAGTTTTGTTGTACCTTAGCGATCACGTCATTCTCATAGAGACAATGAATTTCAAATTAACAGTCATTAGGTCATATGACATATAGTTTATGTGTGATTTAATTTATATTTCCTCGGGGATAACTTGTTGACTGAAACAATGTGACATTTACAGAGTTGACGTGAATTGATTTCGAAAGAATATCTAAAATTCTTCTCTAGGCTCATATGACTCTTCATTGTCTTTGATCAATGCATCAAAGTTCAAAGGGTCTTTAAGATTTATCTTTATAAGCGCATGCAAACATTGTATCATAGGACAATGGGTCAATCTCTCGCAAATGCGAGGGTGTCGTCCCTCCATGCGCTAATTACTAGTCTCAAGGGTCAAAGGTCTACCGTGATTTACCTCCCTTACGATGATCCGAGGGCGGATTGGTAGGGGTCGTTAGGTTGGCGGATTCCAACCTTTGCATTATGAGATAGATCGATGGTGTCTAAGGCACAGTGGGCGCGACGTAAACGCGTGATCGGAGGACAATGGGTCAATTTCTTGCAATGCAGGTGTCGTCCCTCCACGCGCTGCATTACCTCGGTCAAAAATCTACCGTGATTTATCTCCTTTATGATGGTCCGGAGGCGGACTGGTAGAGGTTGTTAGATTGATGAATTTCAATCTTTTGTACTATGAGATAGATCGATGAAGATCATCAGATTGACGACTCCAATTTGATTTAATTTACTCTTCTTTTCTATATCGTGATAAATTAGAAATTAGAAAATAAGATTAAATGAATCGAGAGAAGTTGCACAATGCAGAAAGACTAGCGGACAAGTGTGAGTGACACTGGAGTCCAAGGCTGCTGCCTAATCCACTCCCACCAGCACTTTGACGCAATGGCCTTGGATTCTTAGCAGATGCCGCTGCACCTGCACTGCACTGCACTGCTGCTCTTTCAGCTGATTAGATTGCTGCAGCGTAGTGTCAAGTCGGAAGTGATGGAGAAGCGTGTCAAAGAGCAAGTTGCTGCAGCGATAAGCTACAAGACAAGACATCAAGTTCTGGGAATGTTGGGATTGGCAACGTACGTTCTACTACTCCCTTCTCGTCTTCCTCGGTGCCTCCAAAGCGACATGAGCTCAGGGCCTCAGGCTCAGCTGGCCAAGTCCAAAGAGTCGCAGCGCTGCGCTGTGCTGTGCTGTGCAGTGCATAAGAGGCCAGGCCAAGTGGTGTGTATATCATCACATGCATTGATAGTTACACCGCATGGCTGCGTCAAATCCTGCTCGAG
The DNA here is from genome assembly GCA_025175895.1 of Wurfbainia villosa. Lineage (NCBI taxonomy): Eukaryota > Viridiplantae > Streptophyta > Magnoliopsida > Zingiberales > Zingiberaceae > Wurfbainia > Wurfbainia villosa. The sequence continues at coordinate 114,189,279 of CM045994.1, forward strand.
TCACGGCATTTGTTCAGGGACCGGATCCCATTGGCTAGCTGAAGGCGTTTATGGGGCGATCATGCACCTTTTAGGTCCATGTTTGGTACGGTGGAATTAGGGGTGTAAATGAATCGAGTCGGTTTGCGAGTTTTTCGAGCCGGTTCGAATAATATTCGATTCGTATTCGAAATTATCGAATTCGAGCCGAACTCGAATATGTACAAATATTTTTCGAATCGAACTCGAGCCGAAATAATACTGTTCGAACTGTTCGCGAATTTTTTTTTTAAAAAAAATTCGAATATTAAATCGAGTATTAATTTTCGAATATCAAACCGAGCCTCATTCGAATATTAAATCGTGCCTCAATTTCGAATAGTAATCGAACCGTTCGAATTAATATTCGAAAATTTCGAATCGAATCCGAACTCGAGCTTTGATTCGAATCGAATTCGAGCTCAAAATTATTAAATTTTCGAATTTCGAATCGAATTCGAATATCTCAATTCGAACTTCGAATCGAACTCGAATATTAAATTTTTTTAAAAATTCGATTCGATTCGGTTCGTTTACACCCCTAGGTGGAATGGATATTTTTTTACTAACTCCATGTGTTCAAATTTTTAATCCGATTGATTTTGAAGATATTCGATTCGATTTTACTTTACGGATTGATAGGATACTAAATAATTTTCAAACGAGATATGTTATATCGTCCATTAGAATAAATTAGAAAAATATTTACGGTTCAGTAGCTAAATATGACAACACGATCGCGTTGTCTCTATAATGTAGATTTGGCGTCGAAGATGTATTTCGTTGGCGAAAGCAAACTCTTCGCATGGATCCGAATCTAGATCCCCTGCTCAATTTTTTTTTTTTAAATTCAGAATCGAATTTATTCTAATAAAAAATTGAACCGCATTAGTCTGTCGATATGTTTGATATGTTGGAAGTAGGAGTGAGCAGTCAATTATTAATCGAATTGATTAAATCGAAATTAAATAAATTGAATTTTTTTACTAGTCTAATCAATTAAATTTTTAATAAAAATTGAACGGATAAAAAAAATTAATTAATTCAATCAAAATATAAACAAAATGATTTTTCAAAATCAGTAATCGACTAGTGCTATAAAATTATAAATAAAATTATAACTTTATAATTTTATATTATAGTACAGTCGATTGATATTATAATAACAATATAACATTAGTAGTTTGAAATCGATTTTTTAAATTTAAAATCTAAAATCGAATCGAATTATTTGAAGAAAAAAAATTGATATTTAAAAAATAAATTAAATTAATTTTTTTGAATAAATCGAATTGATTATTTAATTTCGATCGATTTAATCGAACTTTTGTCCACTCCTAATTGGAAGGATAGATAGATGGTTGGGTGGATTAATTAGCTGGCTTCAAAAGCGTAGGATGAATTGAATGACATATTAAATTGGAAGTGTCAATACAGAGAAAAGTCTAATTATTATACTGTGGCAATTTTATTGGTATGTTTTTTATATCGTGTCAAAATATAAAAATAAAATGTAATTTTTATTTTTATTTTTATTTTTTTTGACGGAACTTATTTGGAAGTATAGGTTGCGAGTGGGGCCTGCATTATAAGTAATCAAATTCAAGTCGCATAGTTGGAGGAGATGAGTTAATGGGGTGGGGGGAGGTGATAAATAGAGATTCGAGGGACAAATATGAACAAACAACCTGAAGGAGACGTACGAGCTCATCGAAATTAATTCAAGGGCAGAGAGGCACAGTCATTTTTATCATTCACATTCTTATCTACCTTCCTTCCTTCTTCTTTTTTATTAATCACTTTATTTTTTTTATTTTTTTCAATAAATAGATAACGATGATTTACTAAACAGCGCTCCTGAAATTTGAAATTTCTCAAAAAGCACTCTATATTTTCATATTTATTAAATAGCGATTTAATTTCCTTTTTATTTCTCCCGTCAAAAAAATCTGCACCACTGTAGTACTGGAATTGCAAATTCCAGTGCCACTATAGTGCTGAGATTTGAATTTCTAGCACCACAGTGGTGGTTCAATTTCAGCACCATCATTGTGGTGGTGCAATTCCAGCATCATCACTGTGGTATTGAGATTTGAATTTCCAGCACCACGTTCGGAAATTAAGTGTGCTATTTTTGAAGGGTAAAAAGAGAATTAAGTACGTTATTTGGTAAATATGAAAGTATGAAATACTTTTTTGACAATTCTAAATTTCAAGAGCGCTGTTTGATAAATTGTCAAATAGATAACGGTTCAAAAGTTCAAAAGGTCTCTCGAGTAAATTTTTATTCGGTTAAGAAGAATATTTTAATATAATAATTCCTTTTTTATTGTTTGGATTTACTTTACTCGTAAAATTGTAAAAATTGGAATTACTTTTTGATATAATAATTAAAAAGATGGAACATATGAAATAAAATTGTATAAGTTTTTTTATCAATATTCTAATATTAATAAGATAAGTTTTTCACTATCACAATTTTTTTCTATTACATATATATCTCAACAAAGTATAAAAGAAGTTAAAAAGAAAGAATAAAAGAATAATTGTTTTATATTATTTTGTCACTACTATTCTAATAAAGTAGGAAATAATGACATATCAAAATCAAATAATTACAAGAAATAGAAAATCTCAATTGAATCTCTATTTGGAGGAACAAAAATTTACATTTGTATATTATCACAATTTGGATATTTTGGAACATTGAAAGAATAAAAAATATCGGTATTCAACTTTGTAGATCGATAATTGAATCTCAATTATAAAATTTTAGTTACTTCAAATACTTATTTTTTAATTATGGTATCCCCATTTGTCTTACGGATCATTGCCGCCTAAGTCCTCAATGTCTCAGTAATTTTAGATATATTTTTTTTTATTTTGTAACCCGCGGATTGGCCCACCTAATCCACAACTTGCCTTGAGTTGGTTGGGTTGGAGATTTCTCAACCCGCCAAGATGGTGGGTCGGTCCGCTTCTCCCCACTAAATGTTGAGTTTACAACGGATTGTCCTGCCCCGCCATGGGTCGGATCGTTTGACGACTCTAATATTGGTGAACAATTGATTAATAATCAAATCCATCAAATAAATTGAAATAATTGATTTTTTTTCTATAAAAATCGATGTTTCATGTTAGTCAATTGATAATAGACGGTTGAATTTATCAAGAAAGTGTTAAATATTTTATTAGATTTATCAAATGAATAATATAATTGATCAGTCGATTGCGAAAGGATAACAAATTAACCAGTCAATTGTTAAATATTTTATTAAATTTCTCAACTAAACCGTCGACTCTTATATTTAACAACAAATCAATCAATTGATATATATGTATATATATATATATATACACACACACTTTTCCTTTACCGTTTGATCATCGTCATTGGAAAATGCACAATCTTCACGCGCGCGACTCTTCTTTGTCGGTGAGTACTATAGTCAATGTTTGAACCCGTCGAGATCGTCACTATCGTCTGGTCGATTAGTCGACTTGATCTCGATCGAATTTCGACAAGAAAACGATTGAATTGTAGTCGATTTCGACCGCAATCCGATCTCAATCCGATCGGCATCAGAGTCCGACTGGATCGCGATCGGATGCTAGTCGGATTGCGATTGAAATTCGATTAAATTGCGATCACTAGTGTTGCGGTCGCTAGTAGCCACAATCACGATCGTTTCCGGTCCGAATCCGGCCTTCTGTCGGTGATTCTGAGCTTGCCCAATGCTCGAGCGAGAAGAAGAGTCGTGGTGTGATTACTGTACATTTCTCATTCGCGCACGGACACAGAAAATGGATGCACAACGGATCATATATATATATATATATATATATATATATATATATATAGCGTTGATTTGATGTGCACCTTATACTATGCGACTCGTGCGCGACAGCGTCTCAGCTGTCGGATCAAAATTGCGATTGACGGGGAATGCATAGTGTTTTTTCTTTTTCCACGGGATTTTCACCGTTGTCGCTGTCGATTCACCGCTAGACGGCCGCGATCCGATCGAAGCAGAGGATCCGACCAAACGCCGGATCTAACGATTCGACCAGATTGCGTTCCCGCGATCGCGACCGTTTAAGTGGACTCTTCAGTGCCGTGGCCGGATTCAAGAATCGGTCGAATCCGACCTTCCGTCGGCGATCGATGGCATCGGCGCGGTGTAATTATCGTGCATCGCGCTGTCAGCGTACTGGCCAACCGATCAACTCTCTTTCTATATATATATATATGAGCTATGCTACACAATTCATCCGTGAATACCTTTGTTATCTATCGTCCAATCGAATGAATATTATAATTCAATTTTTGAACTCTAGAGGATCCGATGAGTATTTTCATTATCAATCGTCTAATCCCTTAGGATTTAAAGATTGAGCTATAGTACTCACTCGATCAGATAATATATAATTGGAGGAGTTCATAGATGAATTAATATATATATATATATATCGAATTGAATTTTCGATATGTTTACATTTATATTTTTTTATGTATATGAATTTAGTTGAATATAAAACGAGGCACGGACGAAGCTGCATGCGTGAAGGGGACACGAGCGATGTGGCTGATGCAAAACAATCCACTTTCTGCCACATGACCCGATGCATTCCGCATTCCTCGCCCACCGTAAAGCTGAACACCCTGCGCGCTGCACTACTGCACACTCAATATCAACTTGCAACTTCCAAGTAAACAAAGTAAAAAAAATTATTAACTAATAATAATGTATCTGAACAAAGAGACAAAAAGCCCAGAAGACACTTTTAAATAACTCACTCTAATTAATTAATTAAATATAAGTTGTTTTGTTTTTAATATAATAAAGAAGAAAAATAAATAAAATATTAGTAAATCGTAAGTGTTTGAGCATTTATTTTATCCCTCGAGCGCAACAATTCCATTAACTGGTGTCGTAATTTAGTTTTCTATCCCCTTCGTAAAAGTCAACGCCGTCGACTAGAAAGCAGTCGAGCCTGACGAATCAACGGTCGCTTTGTTTATGTAATGATTTGACTGCATCTTTGTACCTTTATTGAAACTTTCGATCCCTGTTTCTGTGCGTTGTGTTTTTTTTTTTTTTTTGACTTTCAATGGACTTTTAATCGCAAGTCAACGCCCTAGCCGTCATGGTGTTTTTATCTTATGGATTCAACGGACATTTTTTGGGGAGTGATAACTTCAATAAAATTTATAATGCAATATAATTTAATTTAATTTAATACGTTTATCAAAGAATTATATATTATATATTATATATGTAATTTTTAATTATAAAAATAATTTTATTCCTTTATTTGATGCCTATTTATTTTTTTTATAGAAAATATAATTTATATTATTATAAAATGAAAAAAATATTTTTATAGAAAATATAATTTATTTTACGATTTTTTTTAAATTCGTCGTCGAATGATATCGTAACAAAATATCGAACTGCGTTCTCTTGTATGTGTAATGTCTTATTATTGCACCGTGTCTCTGGGAGTGCTTTCTCTCCTTTACATCTTTTTAGATAATGTAAAATAATTTTCTATACGATAAGAATTCGCTCGAAATTGCTCATTAAAATTTTTTAAATTTAAATTTTCAAAAAGACCTAAACTATTTAATTGCTGGATCATTTGTTCATGTCATCTATACTATTTGAATCTATTTTTGATAAATTTTTTTTTATAAAATCGAATCGTCCAAGATAAGAATAATTAGATTAAAAATCAAAACATCTAAATCATCGAGAGAGAAAAAAAAAAACAGAGGCAAAAAGTCAGGTGGGTCACTAACAATTCAACCAGAGAAAACATTCAACAGACATACTCACTGACTTCCCTTAACCTTTGGCTTTTCTACAAAATATCCCCTTCCTGCTCATTGTACCATGCACTGCAATCTTTCAAAAAATGAAGCACCCCCTTGCAGCAACATTATGTTAATCTCTTTTATTTTCAGTTAATCGATCGTCGATACTCGATCGATAATGGTTTAGACGACGATAATGAGATGCCACTGCGACTCAATCGTTTTGTCTTTTTATAGTTCAAGGAGAAGGGAGTAGAGGTGTGTTTGTTAGTGGCCATTGAGAGGGACTATACCAAACACATAAAAGCTAGCATGCCATATATCGTATGAAAGCGAGCATTCGATCTATTTAACGCGAAAGCTACGACGAACCCGAAGAACCATCTATAGCATAAAAAGGTTCGAAAAAGAAGGCCCGAAAGCGCAACCCGAAAGGTGAAAAATATTGCAATCCATCACCTTTTTTTTTTGTAGGGTGCACATGATGCATTCATAAGTTCCGTTGCCCTAAACTCTTAGGGTTTTTGAAAAGAAGGCATGACTCTATTTGGCAATGCGCACCCCTTTTTTCTTTCTTTCGAATGATAACTCACTATCGTTCTAATCAAATCGTGTTAATTATGGACGGATAGGCATTCCTTACCACACCATCTAGCATGACCTACTCATCTCAACTACTTCGACACAGGACACTTTGGCTTTTTATCATTCGAGAAAAGAGTTTATACGAGGCGACGCAATATTCATTTCTTCCGACGACTTATTCGCATTCCCTATCAGTTTCAGTGTATGTGTCTGTGACTTATTTTTTCCGGCCACCGCTGACCGTTGAACCGGACACGATCGATGCACAATTCGTCGACGGTCCAACAGGATTCGGATTTCAACCGATTAGTGCTCGGAATTCGACACAAATCGATTGGAAATGACCAAAACACGCGGTCAGTAGTGGCGCAGCCACTGTCGATCGCGATTGGGCTGGGTCGGAATCCGGTGCCCGATTTTGGCAACTGATTTTGGCCGCGATTCAGCCGGTCAGCGATCGGCTGAGTATAGCGGACGGACCGACGTCGATTGTCGGTCCGTTCGTCGTCGAATTCCGACCACGTGTTTTGGTCATTTTTAGCCGATTTGTGTCGGATTTCGGGCGCTAATCGGCCGGGATCCGAGATCTGCCGGATCGCCGACGAGTTGTGCGTCGATCGCGCCTGGTCTGACGGTCGGTATTGGTCGGACGGTGCAGCGGCGACGCCGGCACCATGCGTGACTCACCATGCGTAACGATTTTTTCTGTGTCCGTTCGCTCCACGCCGACCAATGCATTTTGCCGTCGTCATCGTTGCGTCGTCCAGCCATCGCTGCCCGTCGGAACGGGCACGATCGACACACAACTCGCCAGCGGTTCGATGGGGCTCGGATTTCTGGCCGACACGCCTAATCCGGCGAAATCGACCAAAAACGCACAAACATGCATCGAATCGACCGATCGCGTAAATCGCCATTCGAACCGATTTCGTAGTGATTTGACCGCCGAGAGTATACCGAACGGATCGGCGTCGCCGTCCGGTTCGTCGTCGACGTCGACCCGACCGCGATTCGGCCGGAATCGCGATCACAATGGCCGTCAATGGTCACGCCACTGTCGACCGCATGTTTCGATCATTTTCGATCGATTTGTATCGGATTTCGGATGTTAATCGGCCAGAATCCGAGTCCCGCCGGACTATCGATGAGTTACGCGTTGATTGCGCTCGATCCAACGACCGACGATAGTCGAACGACACAATCACAATGCACGTGACTCACGCATAGAGTGCACAGACACACACGAGATGGTCGTGCTGGAGATACTAACATCATTATTATAGTTATTAGTATAATAGATAAAATAGAATAAAATATCTCTTATTATAATAGTCCACTGATAACAACCCCCAAGTCAAAAGCAAAAAGGCCTTCGCCCCTCGATCTGCTCCACTAATCTGATGATCTAATACACTTCCCCAAATCCATCAAAAAGTCCCCCATTTTTCTCGTAATTACAACTCAACCACGCAGAACAATCCAGTGCTCCTGGTGCTGCGTCGCTGCCTGCTGCCGACTTGCCTCGCTGTGGAGCATAGAGAGAGAAAGGGTATTGAGAGAGGAGTGAGAAAGAGAGTATTGAAAAAACTATATACACAAATATATTAAAATTGTCAATCTAACGATTCCTATTCTGTTCCATAACTATTATAAAAGAGGTAAATCATAGAGAATTTTATAAACTAGAAATATACGAGGATCATCTAAATTTAGAAAAAAAATTTAAACTTCCTTCAAAATCGATCCATGCTCTATCCGTAAGTATCACCGTGTCTTAATCACTACGCCATCCCTATGGGGACGTAATCGTCGCATTGACAATCTGACTATTAGTAAAGAGAAAGATAAAGATAAACAAAGGAGTATTCATATGGTTCATTCTTTTTAATTTATTATTTCATTTGAAATAAAATTTTATAAATTCATCGTAATTAAAGATCAAATTGTGGATATCTAAAAATCAAATTGAACGTTCTGCAATGCAGTTGCATCGTAGCTTCGAGAGCGAAAAAAAAAGAGAGGAGGTATTAAAAAGAAATATAGAATCGTTATATTTCCACCCTCTACAATTGCCCCATATTTGAAAGAGAGGTAAATTAAAAAGTACTTGAGGGAACAATCTCAGTCTCTTTAGTTTGTCATTATATTTGAAAGAAAATCTCATAAATTCATCGTAGTTGAGGACTAAATTGTGGATATCTCGGAGCCAAATTGGATGTTATTGCATTGTAGCTCGACGGTGAGAGATAGGGTGTTGAAAAAAATGTGGAATATACGAACGGAGCCAACCCCGGCTAATCATCAGATTAATTTTTCCCTTGAGCTAATTGCAAAAAAAAAATTTAAACATGCTCAGTATTGCTATTGTGTTAAAAAAAAAAAAAAACTCCGAACTAAAGCCCTGGTAACATGAAACGTGGCTTCGGCTTTTGTGGAACATCCATATTAGTGGCTTCTACGATTATCCCTAACCATTGAAGGGAGATAAATCATAATCTCAATCAGTAAGTGTAAAAGAAGGGATCCTTTGAGAACCCAAGGAGATGAACTTTTCAAGAATCAACAGTGTAAAAGAAGGGATCCTTTGAGAATCCAAGGAGATGAACTTTTCAAGAATCAACACCTGTCCATTAAGGACATAACTCTTTGTACTTACCAAACAAGTTAGTCCTGAGATCGAGAGATAGAGTATTGAAAAAAAAATGGAATCGTTACATTAGTGACCCCCTCATATGCTAAAAATTGATTCAAATTTTTTTAAGAATTTGTATATATGAACGTCTTATCATTGCACTACAGTACAGGGCTAAGAGATAAGATATTGAAAAAAAATATGGAACCATTATATTAACTGTCCTCCACTGTTGTCCCTATTGTGGAGGTGGATAAATTATGATCTAAGTTGATAAACACAAAAGAGAGGAATCATCGATAGTCTAAAATTATTATTTTCTTAAGAATTGATCTTTGTCGATTATATACAAGATTCTTTGTACTGGCCAATTGAATTAATCCTAAGACTAAAAGATAGAGTATTGAAAAAAAAAAATGGAACTTTTACACTAGCGATCTTCTTCGACTGCTCTTATCGGTGATGGAAATAAATCAAGAATTCAATTGGCAAGTAAAATTTTCAAAAATTGATCTTTATCTATTTAAAAGTTATTCTTGTACACTTATTAATTGGAGAGCCACATACTTAAAAATAAGGTATTAAAAAAAAATATTGAACAACCACATTAACGACTCTCTTGAATTGTCCCTATCGATGGAGGAGATAAATCAGGAATTTAAATGGTAAGTAAGAGATCAGTTGATAGTTCAGAGTCATGATTTTCTCGAAAATTAATGACCCTATATGACTGTCCCTACTGATGGAGGAGATAAATTAATATTCAAGTGATAAATGCAAAGGAGGAGATCCGTTGATAATTAATTCTGAATCATAACCGTCTTAAAAAAAATAAAATATTGAAAAAATTAAAATTATCATATTAATGGTCTTTTATTATTCTCTACGTGCGAAGAAGGATAAATTAAATATAGGATGATTAGCGCAGTATAAATGTTGGCTCTGGGCAAAATAAGATATTGAAAGAGAGCAGTGAAAGAGGAGAGAGGATGAGAGGGGTATGGAAATCAAATCCGACACGGCAGCTGTATCCAAACCCCTCCCATCCGCCGTTATCTTCTTGTAGCAATTCGCCCATGAACGCGATCCCTCCAACGCAGAGCATTTCCCTCTCTCCCTCTCCCTCTCCCTGCCGCTGCGAGCTTTGCAGGTCGTGTTAATGTTCTTCGTGCTCTTCTTCTTGTTCCTTTCTCACCGCGCCTGTTGCTGCTGCGCCTCTCCTTGTCGCCTTCTCCGCCTCCACGCTTATCCTTGTTGCTCCTCGTGCATGGGCATGGGCATGGGCATGCCCTCATCCTCCTCCTCCTCCGTCTTCCTCGTTATTAATAACGCTACCTGTTCTTTCTTCCTCCCTAATTCCCTTCCGCGCTTTCTGCTTCTTTTGTAAGCGGGAAAAAAAAAACATGGTGAGGAAGCGCCTCGCCTCCGAGCTCAACCTCCCTCCCCACTCCTCCTCCTCCTCGTCGTCCTCCCGCCGCGCCGCCCCCAGCCCGCCGCCTTCGCTTTTGTTCCGTCCCCCCGTTGATTTGTCGGCGGCGAGTGTTGGTACTGCGCCGCTTTTACCTGCTCCGCCCGCTTCTTCTCTTCCTCTTTGTGGCTTCTCCGGCTTGCCTCTGTTCGCGCCGGAAGCTGCTTCGGGCGCCTCCGAGGATGTTCCTTTCGTCGCCGTTGATGACGCGGCGGGCGCTGATTGGGTCGATGGCATTGTTCGTGAGATAATTAGTAGCTCCGCCGCTGGCGGCGAGGTCTCCATTCCGCAGATCGTGAACAGCGTACGGGAAATTGTCTTCCCGTGTAACCCTGATTTGGCTGCGCTCCTCGAGTTTCGCCTCCGCTCGCTCGCCTCTGAGCCGGCGACACCGGCGTCGGCGCTTCCCGCCGGAGGGCTCCCGCATGGGCACTTCGACAAGCGGCGGAGAGAAAACAAGGCGGTGGTGCTTACGGAAGTACCGCCGCCGCCGAAACGGCCACAACTACCTCCTCCACAGCCGCCGCTGCAGTCTCAGCCTCCGCGGAGTTCGGCCTCTGCCTCCTCCGACGAGGCAGCGCCCGGCAAAGAGCAGAGGAAGGAGCTGCTGCAGCAGAGGAATCCGGACGCGGAGGGGCTTCACCTGCTGACGCTGCTCCTCCAGTGCGCCGAGGCGGTGGCCGGTGACAACCTCAACGACGCCCACCACCTCCTGCTGGAAATCTCCGAACTCTCCACGCCCTACGGCACGTCGGCGCAGCGCGTGGCCGCCTACTTCTCCGAAGCCATGTCCGCCCGTCTCGTCAGCTCGTGTCTCGGCCTCCACGCTCCGCTCCCGGCGTCGGCTGCACCACCGCACCGCCACCGGCTCCTCGCCTCCGCCTTCCAGGTTTTCAACGGCATCAGCCCCTTCGTCAAGTTTTCCCACTTCACCGCCAACCAAGCCATCCAAGAGGCGTTCGAACGCGAGGACCGCGTCCACATCATCGACTTCGACATCATGCAGGGCCTGCAGTGGCCGGGCCTCTTCCACATCCTCGCCTCCCGCCCTGGCGGACCGCCGCGGGTACGCCTCACCGGCGTCGGCGCTTCCCTCGACGCTCTCGAGGCCACCGGCAAGCGCCTCTCCGACTTCGCCAACACCCTCGGCCTCCCGTTCGAGTTCGTCCCCGTCGCCGAGAAGATCGGCAACCTCGACCCCGACCGGCTCGGCGTGTCCTCCCACCGCGAGGCCGTCGCAGTCCACTGGCTCCACCACTCACTCTACGACGTCTCCGGCTCCGACAACAACACGCTTTGGCTTCTCCAGCGGTAATTCCTCGCTGCTTCTTTCCTTCTATGCGTCGATCACAAAGAACAGGGTAGTTTTCAAAATTGTTCTCTAAAATTTTGTTAATACAACTCTCCTTAAAATTTTTAATTTACTACTGCTAAAATTATTTCAGTTTCCTTTAAAGAAGATATTGGGGGGTAGTTGTGTCATTAACAAAACTTTTGGGGCATTTGCGAAATGCGATTAAACTCTGGGGGTGTCTTCTGATAGTTTTTCTGGAAACGAAGAACTTCTTCTTCTACCAAGCGACGCCGCTCACCGTATCGCGAATTTCACCGTTGCAGGTTGTCGCCGAAGGTGGTGACGATGGTGGAGCAGGACCTGAGCCAAGCGGGGTCGTTCCTGGCGCGGTTCGTGGAGGCGATCCACTACTACTCCGCCCTGTTCGACTCCCTCGGCGCCAGCTACGGCGAGGACAGCCCGGAGCGGCACGTGGTGGAGCAGCAGCTGCTGTCGCGGGAGATCCGCAACGTGCTGGCCGTCGGTGGCGCGCTCCGGCGAGGTCAGGTTCGGAAACTGGCGGGAGAAGCTGAGGCAGTCGGGGTTCCGCGGGGTCTCCCTCGCCGGCAGCGCCGCGGCGCAGGCCACCCTCCTCCTCGGCATGTTCCCTTCCGACGGCTACACCCTGGTGGAGGAGAACGGCACGCTGAAGCTGGGGTGGAAGGACCTCTGCCTGCTCACCGCCTCCGCCTGGAGGCCACTCGCCCCCCACCCCCGCCACTGCCCGCCTCCGCCGGCCACCGCCGCCGGCCTCGTAGGAACTAGTTAATCACCGGAACCGGCCATCGCGCAGTCTGAGAGGACACACAATCAACGCCATTTTCTTCTTCTCCTTCCAAAATTCTCCCAAAGTTTTAACGGAAGCGTCGCCGCCGGCACGAGCTGGTGGACCGAGCTGGGCCTGGGCCAGGACCAGCGACCGGCAGCGCTTTATTCATTTTCTCCCAAGCGACGCGTCGTTTTCCTGCGCCTCACCGAGATGGAAAAAGGGAAGCAGCCTCTGCCCGTGCCACGCGTCTGGTTCTCATTCGTAGGCGTGCTCTCCTCCTTCTTACCCTGTGCCGTGTTCTCGTGACTGTGATTGCTATCGTAGGGCTTGTTTTAGTGGGAGCTTGTCGCTCCGCACGTGCCATCATCCGGCCGTTATCATTCAACATCTAGATGGTTTGACGAGGATGATGAAAGACATGATAGGGATGCTTTTAGCTATCACGATGAACTAAAGATGGACCATCTCTTTTTCTCTTCTCATCTCGATCTATCTACTCATCTAGATGTGATCCGCTCTCATTCGTCATCGTCGTTCGCTTTTTCGAGTGAATTGAGCATTGGCCTTGGGAGTACAGAGTGCAAGAATGAAGTGTCGACGAGTGGTCTACCGAAGTTAGTGATTACTACTACTCTATATCACAATGGGGTTTATAAAGGGAGTTTAAGGTCCGTCAATTAGGAAAACTAAGTTAACTTTGTGTGTGAACTTGTTCGAGCGATAATTTTAAACTTCTCTAAATGCTAACTATTCAATATTGAGAAAGTCCTTTGAATCTAACTTATTTGGTACTTGAGTGATTGTTGGGATTGAAAGGAGAGTTTGAATTTTAATTTGAAGTAGAGAAATGAGGATTGAGGTATAGGTTTAGGGTTTAGGATTCTATAGGGTTTGGAGTTTAGGTTAAGGGTTTAGGGTTCTATAGGGTTTAGAGTTTAGGTTAAGGGTTTAGGGTTCTATAGGGTTTAGAGTTTAGTTTAAGGGTTTAGGGTTCCAAAGGTGATAGAGATTCCCTCATCTTTTACCCTATCGTCTCCTTCATTCTCCTTGATGTCGACCGAAATAGGATAAATGAATGGAGTGAAATCTCTCCCTTTCTCTCCTCTAGACTCTCATATCTCTCGTTAAGTTCGCCGGAGGAGGCGGTGGCGTCCGTGGAGGCCGCGAAGCGGAAGCTGGAGCTGGACGGGAGGAGGTGATCGGCCGGTACGAGAGAGGCCTGTGCCTTCTAGCGCGTCCCGAGCGAGGCCGTTTTCATCGGCTTAGTCAAAAACAAGGTGCTCCATTTCGCCCCTTTTCTTTCATCTGTTGGCTCGAGATCGATCCAGTGAATTCGGATGCGTTTGTCCGTTTCTTCACCTCGCTTTCGTTCGAGTTTCAATCTCGGGTATCGGCAGCTCCTAATTTAGACATTGTTGGCATCGATTGCTCGTTGATCTCCTTCAATCTCTCGGCTTTGTTTCTCTCGAAGATGGAATGACCTAAAATTTAGGGCTTTCCCTTTCTGGCATCGGATGATTCTTTGTTCGTCCGTTCAAGTTGAGAACTCCAACGAAAAACCAAACTTTTCAGATCTTTCCGCTGCTGCTACCTGCAGTTTAATCGATGACGAGCTATCAGAGAATGGATACGATACCTCGTTCGTAGGACTTGGATCATCGGAAACAATCATGGGCATTTGTTACAGTCAATCCTTCTTCATCGTTGGTTTGTAGAAGCAAGATCTCCTTTTTAGGATCATTCCCCACTGTTCAATTAGTCGACTGAAAAGCAACATCTCTTTTTTATCGCTGGATGTTATACTTCGGATTAATGAATAAAATATTCACCCTTTTTCCTTTATTTTTTTTAGTTGGCAACGTATATCTAGCTTTCAGATCCGATTAATTTTGAGATAATTGATTTGGTCTTACGAAAGTTTTTCGTCGGTTATCTAAATAAATAAAAAAGCACGAGTAACAAATAGTCCATTAGTCCAGTATTTTTTAGGCTGTGTTTGGTATGTCGTAATGTAATCCAAGTTACAATATAATCAAGGTTGTAATGGAATGCAATGTAATCTTGATTACATTATTATGTTTGAATAAAAATTGTATGTAATCTTGGATTACAAAGATAATTACATTCTTTTGTTTAGAATCTATTACAAAGACGGTATGAATCGATCGACGGCGATGACGACAACAACGACGAGGATGGTGGTAGGGGGGGGGGGGGAACGATCGGCGATCGGGGGTCGGCAATCGACGAGCGGCGATAACGAGGCGGTGACAGTGACGATCGACGGTGGTCCGTCGCCGGCCGAGCGACGACGTTCGCTCGACCGTCGACGATCGACGGTCGATGACGGTCGCCGGCCCACGACGGCGATGGGCGATGGGCGACGAGCGACGACGGCGACCAACCGATCGGTGGCGATAATAGACGACAACGATCGATTTTGATTGTTGAATATCCAACACTTTTCATATTACAGCTTGTAATGTAATCTGGATTATATAGGTTTTGTTTTGTAATTCAGATTACAAAATTTTAGTGCATTTTGTAATCCAGATTATATTACATTACAATTTTAAGACAGTAATAAACAAAAGAATCTACCTTGTAATGTAATCTAGATTACATTACGGCTACGTTTGGTATGGGGTAATCAGGCTTGTAATATAATCAGGATTATATTACAAGACGATTTACTTTGTTTGGTAACATTTCAAAGATGTAATGTAATGTAATTGCATTACAAAATAAGAGTCAAGATCCGTAATCTCGATTACGAAAGAAAAGCTATGTAATCCGATTACATTACGGATTCAATATTTATCATGACAAATATATCCTTCTTTTATTTTTCTCATTGCAACCCGTCGACGATCGACGGCGATCGATCGGTGCTCGCCTGCAATCGGTGATCGGTCGACGGACGACGATCGGTCAATGGTCGGCGATCGACCGACAATCAACCAGCGGTCGGCGATCGGTCGATGGTCGACGGTCGACGATCGATCGACTATCGGCGGCATGTTGGCGATCGGGCGGCGATCGACTAACGACGATCGGCGATCGACCGACGACGATCGATGACCGACCGATGGCCAACGATCGACGATCGTCGACTAAGAATTATATTACCTTAAGAAGAAATTATAAGGATGTTTTTATCATTTTATAATAATATAAATTACATTCTTTATAACAAATATAGACACCAAACAAACGAATGTAATTACTTTTATAATCAAAAATTATATACCAATTGCTAATCAAATACAGTAATATAATACACATTACATTACATTAGAAACTTGATTACATTATAAGATTGATTATATTATCTCGTACTAAATATAGCCTACAAGATAAATTATGACATATCAAATACGGTCTTAGTGGATATCTCATTTAGTGGATAAATCTCATAAATTCACTATAATTGAAATTCTAATATTATACCGATGATATCTTGCCAATTGGGCTGTGTTGAGGGCTTTATCTTTTTTCTTTATAACTCTTAATCTGATTGTCTGATAGAATAGATGGAAATTGAAAGTTCAATTTAATTAAGTTGAAAATTTATTTTTTTAATAAAAATATCGATTAATTCGGTTGAATTATAAATTGTAAATTTAAAAATTTAAATTAAATTAGATGTTCAAATTCATAAAATTATAATTTTATTCAATCCAGACTCTTTTATCAATTTATTATTATATTTTAGTAATCCATCAATTGATTACATTCAATTGACTATTAAATTAATAATTTTCAAGACTAACTCAGTTGATGAATACAAAGAATTTATTTATAATGGATAGAAATTTTTATACTTATCGATTGAGATCATAATTTAACTCAAGGAGACCATTAATATATGTGGTTTTATATTCTTTTAATAAAATTTTAAAAGACTTCGGATTGTGATAGGTCATCTAACCTAGATAATTATAAATCTCTATATCGATTTTTAGTTACGACGTATTTGTAGACTTTTCTCTAAATAAGAGTCGATCTCTTAAGACACTCACATTTACTGAGATAATTCATTACTCATTCGATTTATCTTCCTTTTCGAGTAAGGACAGTAAAGGACGGCTAATGTGATTGTTTCACATTTAAATCGAATTTTAAAATTATAATTTTGTTCAATGATTATTCATCATGAGTGATGGAATATTATTAATCGATTGAAAAAAAAAATTGATCAATTTTTTTATTAAAGAAATTCAATATTTGTTTTAAAAAAAAAAGAGTTTATTTGATTTAATCAATTCATTTATTAATTTAATTCTCATCATAATTAAGCTCAACTTGTCTATATAATTTATAACTCGCATAATTGTTAGAGGTGGGGAAGGATTGAGCGCGACGTTGCTGCC
Source organism: Wurfbainia villosa (assembly GCA_025175895.1). Taxonomy (NCBI): domain Eukaryota; kingdom Viridiplantae; phylum Streptophyta; class Magnoliopsida; order Zingiberales; family Zingiberaceae; genus Wurfbainia; species Wurfbainia villosa. The sequence continues at coordinate 114,206,275 of CM045994.1, forward strand.
TCAATTCTTTATTAGGATGCACTTGTGTGGAGCCCGAAGACGGCAGAATCCAAGTGTCGTACTCAAAGAGGTAAAGAAAAATAACGAATCGAGGGTTTCTTTGCCTTGCCGACACGATTCTATGATGTTTCTCTCGTGTCAAATGTATATTATTAGTGATGCCATTTATTCCTTAACTCCTAATCACTATCATTGTTAATTACTCCTCTTCGTTGTGACTCCATTTAGGTATTCAGATCTTTTGTTCGACTAATTTAGACTATAGATTTGATCCTGTTGAAATTTTCTATCGTTCGTCAAGAAAAATTTGAGAAGCGTAAACATGTTCGGATGGACGAATCAGCATCACGAATAAATTGAGCACCGTGATACCGTACATGAGAATTTAATCCGCATTATATGGTCACTCCATCAATCTTCGATAATTTATCAAAAGGTACATTTTAAATTTGGAATTGTCCAAATACAGTCTCATAATTTTATATTTATCAAAATACACATTTCATTTTTCTTTTTACTCCTCCTACCAGTCAAATATGCAATTAATACTGAGATTGATATTGTATGTGGTGCTGGAAATTTAAATCTCAGATTCATTGTGTTCCTGAGAATATAATTTCCAGCATCATTTTTTTCGACCAATTGATATCAGACGCGTGTTGAAATTTAAATCTCAAAGACTAATCTTGTGTTCTTGGAAATATAATTTCTAATATCATCTTTTTCCTAGGAAAATTTGATATTGTATATGGTATTGAAAATTTAAATCTCATGACCACTGTGTTCTTAGAAATATAATTCCCAACATCATATTTTTCTGCGAGTTTGATATCAGATGCGCTGTTAAATTCAAATATCAGAACTACTGTGTTCCTGAGAATATAATTCTCAGCATCATTTTTTTCCGACTAGCTTGATATTCACGTTTGACGAGAGAGATAAAAAAGGAATGAAATGCGCCCTTTGATAAATTATGATATCTTTTATTGCTATGTCGTTTAACTCGACGATAAATTTACTACTAATCTATTCATTTAGAAATGCATAATCTTTTTTTTTTTAATTTTTCAATGAATAACAAAATGGATTATTTCGATATATAAAATATAAATTCGAATGGTTTTTGCTACTATAACCTTCCTTACCATAATTTTTTATTCATTTCAAGCATTTCACTTGAAAATAATTTTTTTTTATGATATAAAACGAGTGCCTTTGTTTCTATGTTTATTTCTTAAACGGCTCTCCTCTTTCATTTAATCAAATGGTATATATGATAAATATTTTTTTAAAAAAAATTAATAAGCAATGTAAATAAGCAGTGAAATGTCGCTATACTTATTTTTTTTAATTATTGTAGCCGATATAATTAGGAATAAAATTCTAGCAGAATATATACAATAAAATATTTTCAAATTATTCACTTTTTATTTTTATTTTTATTTTTATTTTTATATATAATTACAATCTCCTGTCTCCTCTCTGTCTCTCTCCTCGCTTTCTTCTCTCTCCTCCTCCTCCTCCTCCTCCTCCTCCTCCGCTTTTCTTCTGTTCTGTGGGTTTCTTTGGCCACTTTTGAAAGAGACAAATTTACATTCCAAATCTCCGAAGAAAAGAAGAGCAACGCCAGATTGTGGCCGGAGATCGAAATGGAGTGAGATTTCGAAGAAGAGGAAATGGGAATCCAGAGATCTGTTTATTGATTTGGATGCGCTCGCTATCCTGATCGGAATCGTCGTGGAGCCGTGCGGGTTGGTGGAAGAGAAGAGGGAGGTTTGGGAGAAGAGGAGAGAAGAAGCCGAAGAGTGTTTGATCCTTGATACTGAGAGAAGGAGCGAGAGAGGGGGAGGTAGCGGCGAAGTGATATGAAAGGCTACGGCGCCGGCGGGCTGTCGGCCGCCGCGCAGCAGGCGGCGAAGAGGAGGTGGAAGGGACAGCCAGCGGCCGTGTTCGCGCTCGTATTCTTCTCGCTGCTCGTCCCCCTCGTGTTCCTCCTCGGTCTTCACAACCGCTTCCCTTCCGGTGTGTCATCCCGCCGGATCTCTCCTCGTAAAACCCTAATCGTTATTCGCAGATCTGTCGGTTGCGAGGGGCTTCCTTTCGGCATCCGCATTTCGCGGCGGGACAGGATTCTTCCTGATCCAGCTCAACCCGTGGTCGCGATTCGATTGTGGAAACGCGACTTTGAATATTTTGCTTTTACGCTTTTATTTTATTAGGTTTTGAATTTGGAAATGTGGTTGGTGAGATTTCTTATTCCGCATCTGTCATTTTCTGCAGGATACTTAGCTGACGTTCGCTCCCAGCAGGTGAGGGGATTTGCTATGGTTACGTTATCTTGTAGTTCCCGAATTTGATTTGTTTATTTGATATCATTTTTCTTTGGCACCAATGTCCAGGAAAGTAACTTTGACACTTACCCCAATGTTACGCTTGAACAAGAGCAGATCTCTTCAAAGGTTCTCTTCTATTGTTTATGACAATATCTCAAGTAACAATGATTTTATATGCGTGCTCTATAATACTTGGAGTTCTGTATAATCCTTTGCAGCTGCAGCTTCTTATATAATTTCGTTGATCTGAACTTGATAGGTTGCTCAGTGGATGGTTCCTCACCTCGAAGAAGAATTTGCATCGACATTTTCAAAGGTTAATTTTACATATTGTTATCAAATTTCTAATGACAATGCTCCTTCATCATTAATGGCAACAAAGTATTCTGCTTTGCTTGCTTTGGTTGTTGATGTTCATATGTATGTTTGTATCATAAAATTGATGGAATTGAAATAAACCGGAGAAGTTGGATATGATAATTATCCTGTCTATTATACATTAATCTTTTGCTTGTATCCATTGATCTTGTTATTACTAGAAAAATTAGCTGCATTCCTCTTGTAATTTTCCTTAATTTCTTTTCGCATGTATGGTGCTGAGTGGTGACCCTGTTAAGATGTACGCCCATTGTCATTTGATAATAGAGATGCTTTTGGTTATGGTAACTATCCTGTTGTACCCATAGGTTATCATTTAATTGGATTTAAGCTAAGTTATCATGTTTGTATTGTTCAGTCAGCATGCGGATGAGTAAGTGATGGAATTCGGATGCATTCGGTATTAACTTTCTAAATAACCTTAGTGCAGCTATTCTAAGGATGTATTGCTATGGTGACCAATGAGGTTACCTATTCTATTTGAATGATGAAAAGTATAAACAAAACAATGTTTTTTCCCAAGACCTGAGTCATGGATAAATATGATTTTTGACTTTTTTTAATATATTCATAACTGAAACAATTAAAGTGTAAGCAATTGGTGGAATATCAGTTGATGCTTTTTCAGCCCTTCAAGTAATGGCTGTCTGTACGTTATAATCCCCACCAAAATCAATTAATCCTGCACTTGTCGTTGATCATATTAGGGGTCCTATTTCAATAATTAATTGAAAGACTACCTCTGCAAGCAGGGTGATTCTTTGCCTTTCATTATGAAATGTATTTCACACAAGTATGAAAAGGAAAAAAAGAGAGGAAAATTACCAAAAATCAATCCCAATCAATCAATTAGTACTAAATGCCTACCATTTGTGAAAGAAACAAAAATTGAATTTCTATTGCATGATTGGAGGAAATCTTGTTGGATATAGATTGGAGTCAACAGTGAGGATAGAGTTGGCCAAGCTCAAGAGTGACTATAAGGAAAACAATTATTGTCATGTCAAGACTCAGAATTCGTACTGAGGCTCAAGTCTATGGTAGCTCGACAATGATCAAGAAGAAGCTGAAGTCTGGTATTGAGAAGAAGTGTTATCATTTTGAATCCATCTTCCTTTCTTCACTTATCATCATCACTGTCTTGCTCTTCCTCTCTTCAATCACATACACAATGAAGGTTGATTTGAGAATGACTACTTTATAACCGCAAGCAAACAACTTCAAATGGCTCATAGTCCATTTCACTTCAGTTTTAAATGTTGTGTATAATTCTGTAATTTTTTATCCACGTGGGTCTAGTGCGACTTCAACCTGGGTTTTATTTCTAATGGAATCAATCTGCTTTATTAATCATATTCTACTATTTTAAACAAGATATTCTATTGTTTTATTTTATGTTCTTGAGGATCAAAAGATTATTTCAAGTATTTTATAAATCTTTTTTTACCTATTACACACTTTTTTAATGAGCCTTGCAATTCCCTGTTTGAAATTCACTAAATGATCCATGATTCCATGTCACTAGCTTCAAATCAACAACCATATGATGTTAGGTAGCTAGTTTCGAATCCCTTTTTCTTGTTTATTTCTTTAATATCATTATCCTTTAAATCTTGGGGAATTTAAGTGTGCTATAGCCCTATATATATGTTTTTCTGATTCACATTGCTATAGCAAAGTTTCTTTTCTTTTAATCAATAACCCATCTTGAAGGAACCTTTAAACTTGCAAATTGAACATAGGAGAACTATTGATTCATCTATGAATGAACAAATTTAATTTCAAGTTATTGAAATTTTGTCAATATTTCTTAAAAGGAAATTTTAATTGCTTATTTATCAGGATGTCCCTAGTGTGCCGCCTCCTACGGAGGAATTGAACAAGAGGATCAAGAAAACTCTTAGTTCGGCCTCCACATCACAATACAATAATTATAGCTCTCAGGCAACAGCAGGTGATGAGATCAAATCAAAAGGTATATTTATATGTGAGTTCTTGCTTATCCAACACATATGTTTTTTATATCTTTTAAATCATCTTTGACCATTGATTTGTAGGCCCTGTTAAGGGACATGGTGATGCCCCAAAAGTGCCTTCATCTCTGAGTACAAAAGTAAGTTCTTGACACCTTGAACAATTCCATAGTACTGTTCAAAATTTCTGTTTGGCGTACGTTACTGACTATTTAAATATGCCAAGTGAAGTGCTATTTTTCATGACATAAATGTGTTTAATTTACTTATGTCTCATGTTTTCACTTGTTTATTACTGATTTAGCTCTTTACGCTAGATGGTTTATATTTTCTACTTCTCTTTGATTGCCTAATCTAATTATTGTATTTGTTTTTTTTTCAGCCTGATGTAGAAGATACAAAGTCAAGGAGTGACACAGGTTTGAGCGTATATGAGACTGACAGATCTTGCGAACATGAATTTGGAAGCTATTGTCTTTGGTCCAGAAAAAATAGACGAGTTATGAAAGATTCTATTGTGAAGAGACTCAAGGATCAGCTTTTTGTGGCAAGGGCTTATTACCCTAGCATCGCAAAACTTAAAGGAAAGGAGACCTTAACTCGTGAATTGAAACAGGATATTCAGGATCATGAGCGCATGCTTACTGAAGCAGTTTCTGATCCTGATCTACCACCCCTGTAAGTATTCTTCTGATAATATGAGCATCTTTATATGTTTCTTGATGAAATCAGCAAAACAACTCTTAAGATCTTTGATCGTTTCAAAGATGACCATTGAGTGGCCCACCCCTCTTAGTTAAATGGGAGCCAAGATTATTGGCAAGACATAGAATAACTAATCAAATGGCCGATAGCACTTATTTCACGAATTGGAATAACCCTTAGCACTTGATCAAATAGGAAGTTTTAAATGGATGATTTGATGTATGCATTGTCAATTAGCATAATAAACTATTTTGACATATGTAGCCCTTCTTTCTCACACATGAACACCTTTTTTAAATTTAGTAATGTCTGATTAGAAGCAGTCTCATGACTGAATGGTTAGTTTATTAGGTAATTAGGTTTTGGTTGGTTTTCCAGTTGTCTCACCTTAGAAAAGCTGCTACACGTCTCTGGCCCACCCTAGGTATATTAAATAAAATGTGTCTCTGGGGGTGAGGTTGCCAGCTGATTTTTTTTTTTCCAAGCCTTGTTTCACCGTATCCATGTGTGTTTTAAAATAAGAAGAGTTGCAAAAGCAAGGATGCAGTTGAAAGACCTAGTGAGAGGGACTTTGAAGGAGGCGACGAAGAGAACAGGGAAGGCGATGCAAAATTAATAAGGTGGTCCAAATAAAATATATTGATTTTGAGGTTCAAGTTAATATTATATTTGTTTTTCTGTATCTTTCCAAATTATTTATAGTAATATATCCTTGTCCAAATCCTAGTTAGACTTGCTATAATTATTTAGATTGTAGAATCCTATATAAGTTGCCTAAATATATTGTTCAAGATATTACTCTAGTATTGAATGAAATTTTATATTTCTTCCTCTTGTCCTTTGTTGCAAGATCACCAGTTGAGGCACATAACCTTGTGCTATGTCCAAGGAAGTTGACCACAAACTCATTTTTCCCTACTGCCATTGAAGTTTCACCTAGAAACTGGGGAAGAGGTTTAGTAAATCTTCTTGCTGCTGAGCAAGAAGATAAGTTCACGGCCTCAGTTTTTTGTTTTTTGCTCACTTTCACCAATGTCACCCAATTGTTTTTCGAGACATGTTGTTGGGCGAAATATCTTCTGCCATTAGTGAGAGAGTGTAGTGGTGATGGCAGGCATCTCAGTTAGGCAATGATAGGATTTGAATTTCATTGGGTGATGGGTTAATGTGATCATTTGATGGCACTGTTGGCTTCTTTAGTGTGGTTTTGCTTGCCCTCTCAATTAACAGCATTTTTCTTCTCTGTGTGAGTTTGGTGTGAATATTTTTGTGTGATGAATAATTGAATACCATGACGACCATACTCTTTCCAAGTGAACGAAATAAATGAGTACACCTCTTTCTTTCATTGGATTCAAGCAAACATAGTTTTTCCTCTCTTTTCCCGTCCCCGTTCCCTTCCATTAAAGTAAACATATCATTAACCAATGATCCTAGTTAGCCTCCCTCCTACTTGCCATCAAATAAATAATGATCGCCCCCGCGGGAAGGGTCTAATGGCTAGCGCATGCAGACGTTGCACAATAGGACAATGGGTCAATCCCCCGCAAATATGAGGGTGTCATCCCTCCATGCATTGGTTACTAGTTTCAAGGGCCAAAGATCCACCATTATTTACCTCTCTTACGATGGTCCGAGGGCGGACTAGTAGTTGCACAATAAACAATGATTGATTGGCTAAAATGGCATAAATTTGAAAGTTGACGGATACCGTTGAAGCAGAAAAAAGAAAAAGGAGCACAAATAAAACCAACACCATGTGTATGGCTATTTTTTGTTTTCTCTACTTGTTTATTTATTTTTCTGAAAAAAAAACCTGTTTGTTTATATATAATGTAGTTATTGAAAAAAACTCAGAGATTGCCATTAGATTTGTTGTGAAATGATAATTAAGAGCTCATGCTCTTTCATTGGACAAAGAAACAAGCTCAGTTCATAGTTTAGTTGATCCTCTGATGGGATACTTATGTTTTCATGAGAAATCAATGATTTTGAGAATAAATTGAGCCTCAAAATCAAGCTTAGCATCACAATGTTAATACATTATACAACATTTAACTAGATAATAGAAAGTCAAATGATGAAAGTCAACTATTAGAACTTGAAGCAAAACATGTTGCAAATAGCATGATTGTGATGCTCTGTTGCTCTAATAGATGGCTCGTATGGATTAACATGAAACTCAATATTCCATTGTGTCTTTCATGAGATTAATCCCATGAAACTCTTATAAAAATGTTGCATTTCCTTTTTCTTTCTTTTGTCACAAATGATTAACATATTCTCCATCCAGTGTAGGTAAGAAGATTTCAAATATGGACAAGATCATTGCAGAAGCCAAGTCATGCCCTGTTGATTGCACTAATATTGATAGGAAACTAAGACAGATTCTTGATCTGACAGAAGATGAAGCTCAGTTCCATACAAAACAAAGTGCATTTTTGTATCAGCTTGGTGTCCAGACCATGTCCAAAACTTTTCATTGTCTTTTAATGAGATTGACAGTAGAGTTCTTCAAATCTCCAGCATCCAATATTGATCATATATCTGTTTCCAAAATTGACAATCCAAGCTATCAACACTATCTTATATTCTCAAGAAATATACTAGCATTATCAGTCACTATCAACTCTACTGTACTGAATTCTGAGGTTTGACAGTCTAATCCTGTTCTTCTATGATTCTATTTTGAAGATTTTTCCCATCAGTTTTAATGACTCCTCCCCTTTGTATTTCAGGAATCTGATAGAATGGTTTTCCATGTGGTAACTGATAAACAGAATTTTTACTCTATGAAACACTGGTTTGTCAGACACTCATATGGAAATGCAACCATCCACATGCTGAATTTTGATGAGCTCAAGTCTAATCATATTTCCAACTTAGATTTGGGAGAGATGTCAATGTCAGAGGAGTTCCGCATCTCTAGTCACGCTATTTCTCATCGAAGCCCTTTGCAGATGGGAACTAAATATCTCTCTGTGTTTGGCCATTCACACTTTCTTCTTGCTGATATGTTTAAAGATCTAAAGAAGGTAGTTCTTTTGGATGATGATGTGGTTGTTCAAAAAGACATATCCTTCTTGTGGGATCTTGATTTGGGTGGCAAAGTAATTGGTGCTACCGAGTTTTGTGGAGTAAAATTGAGTCATCTCAAGTCATATCTGGGCACCATTATGTATGACGGTAACGACTGTGCGTGGATGTCTGGCATAAACATCGTCGATTTGGAGAAATGGAGAGAACTTGATATTACTGGAGTTTATGAAAGGATTGTTAATCAGGTAATTGCCGACGATTAGATGTTGTTGTGTGTTTTATCAATAACTATTCCAGTTTCCATATTCTATTAGGAATTTTACTACACAATTCAGAATGTGTATGCTTTAATATATATATATTTTTCTTTCATTGCCTATGACAGTTGAAACAAGAAAATGAAGTACAATGGAGAGCTGCTGCACTTACAGCAAATTTACTTGCTTTTCACGGTCATATATATGCTCTTGACAATACTTTAGTTCAGCAAGGGCTTGGCCATGATTATGAAGTCTCTGAAGACTCCTTAAAGAATGCAGCCGCTTTGCATTACAATGGCAACATGAAGCCTTGGCTCGATTTAGCCATTTCCAAGTACAAGATATTCTGGAAGAAGTACCTTACACGAGATGAGCGATATATGGAAGAATGCAATGTCAACCCATAGCATCAGTCGCAAACTCAAGTATTGGATTCGAATCAAAGAGGAGGAACCAAAACTTGCCTGCATTTTTGTCAATTTGCCTCTGAGCCATCAACTGATACTTCACTTTCAAGAGTCAAACAATAAGAATTGGAAAGGGAGTTTCTTCCATCTTCTGGTTCAGGAACCCTCGGATGACGACGTAGTACAAGAAAAGCATCCGTTTTTCTCAATAATTCTTGACCTCGGGAAATTTTGCAGGGAAGTATGCTGCAAGCCTAGGTCTTGTAAAACATGTTTCAGGTAAGTTTGTGTTAGCTGGTTGCATATCATTCATTAGTCATATAGTCTGAAGAAGTAGATTGGCACTTCGAAAATGGATTGTCGCCGTGTTTGGACCGATGCAGATCAATTCTTTTTCGCCCCCTCTCGCTATCCTAACCCTTATTGTTTACTGCAATGACGGTATATTTTGCCATCTCCCATCAGCAATTCTTTGTTACTAGTGCTACACTAGCAAGGTTTTCCATTCTTGACAAAACTTATGTCCACTTAACTTGGTATTCAGAAATCATTTTGTATTTAAAGTTTTAGTATTTGCCCCCAAACTTACATTTTTGGACCTGCCACGTGTGTATCTGTTTCACTTGTAAATTACTTGCAGTTTGCTGGATGACATTATCGAAGTGACTTAGCTTTCTTCTACCGAGCTTCGTCGTCTTCAATTTCAAGTTTGAAATGCATGATTAATCTAACTATCAACTAGTTTAACAAATCGATCAAATGTAGAGAGTAACTGTGATAGTTGTTCAAAGTGAGTGCTTGGTTTTGTTGTTTTTTGTGTGCGCAAAATTATTCCATTGGTTCTTATTGTTGTTGTTTTTGTTCACTATGAACAACTTAGGAGAGGAAGGAAACATCACAAAATAATAAACAAAAAAAGTTGAAATAATTCTATTGAAGCTAGTTTATTAGATAAATTTACGAGTTCAAAGTTAGATTTTCGACAATTTACTAAACAGTGCATACTTTCATATTTATCAAATAATATACTTAATTTTTTTTTATCTCTCCCATTAAATAGATATGTACCACAGTTAAAATTTCGAACCATTCAAATATATTGCTGGAAATTCAAATTCCAGCACCACAGTAGTGGTGCAATCTCAATATCATTGTAGTGCTGGAATTGTATCATCACAGTGGTGTTGGAATTGTAAATTTCAGCACCACAGTGGTGTTGGAATTGTAAATTTCAGCACCACAATGGTGGTGCTGGGATTGAAACACCACAGTGGTATTGGAATTGTAAATTTCAACACCACTAAATTCTAGCACCACAATAGTACAGATCTAGTTGGCGGGAGGAATAAAAAGAGAATTAAATGCGCTATTTGATAAATATGAAAGTATGAAGCGTTGTTTGGACAATTTTAAATGGATTGTTTAGTAAATTGCTGTCAGATTTTAGAGTTTTTTTTCCGATCAAAAAACTGCCTTAATTTTATCTCTTTTGTTTCTGCTATAAAAAAATTATGCCTAATAATCTTTTTTGTTATGAAAAATATAAATATTTATTTAAAAAAAACTCATTATTTGTTTTTTCATTCATCGCACAATCCTTTTCTTTTTCCTCAAGCTAATGCTCTCCTTCAAGGTCTTTAGAGGCATTAGGTGGATCAATTTGTCACTTAATTTGGGGATGAGATAGGGCATCTAATGGTAGAAATTATTGGAGAATTTTTTTTTAATGGTCCTTACAATTTCCCATCAAAAATAAAAATATATTACTCTTTTTTCAATTATCATAAAATCATTCAATAATTATTTCATTCTTCATTTATATTTATATTATATATATATATAATATAACAATTAGTTTGTAATAATTATTTTATAACAGTTATTTTATAATGGCTATTTTATCGGGCTTGTAATAGTTAATTTTTAACCATTTTTCAACATGTTGAATAATAATTTCCATTCTTTTAATTATAATTTTTTTATTATTAAAAATATTAAAAAGTCACTCCCAACTTTCAAGAAAGTTATTTATTTCGCAATTTATCAAACAACGCATGTGAAATTTAGAATTGTCCAAATAACGCTCCATATTTTTATATTTATCAAATAACGTACTTAATTTTCTTTTTATTCCTCCCACCAAATAGACCTGTAGCACAGTGAAATTCCAGAACACGGTGCTGAGAATTCAAATGCCAACATCACAGTTGTATTGCAATCTCAGTACCACCATCGTGGTGTTGGAATTTACAATCTCAACACCACCGCTGTGGCCAGAATTCAAATTCAACATCACAGTATTGATCTCGATCACCATCGGATGTTGAATTTATAATTCCAAAGACCTGCTCGAATTCAAATCCAAAGAGCGTGGTCGAGAATTCAAATCTCAAGACCACAAGATAGTATTGGAATTGCACCACCGCAGACGAATTTCAACTTCCAACATCACCGCATAAATTGGTGGTCTTTGAATTATATCACCACCGCTACACAAAATTTAAATCTCAAAGATCATAGTAGCAGATCTTTTAGAGATAAAAAGAAAATTAAATGTGTTATTTGATAAATATAAAAGTATGGAACGTTGTTTGAATATTTCTAAATTTCACATGCGTTGTTGAGGTATTTCTTTATTTTCACACATAATTCACGATGAGAGTTTAAGGAATTGTGATTGTGGATGCTCTTAGGACGCTTAGATTATCCAATCTTATATACACTTATAATGAAAATATTATCTTCTAATATATTAAATTTATTTATTTTGTGCCAAATTTCTTTCCATATATCCTAAATTAGGGGAAGAAAAACCTACTAACCCTCTTTGAAATAATTAAATAATTCTAACAACAACAACAATAAAAAAAAAAACCTTCTTCAAACATTTTTCGCATGAAGAATTGTTCATCATTATCCACTATTAAAATTTATAAAATAAAATTTAAGCGACTGATTTATTACGGTGATTGTGAGATGCATTTCATTTAGATCCACGCTTTTATAGCTGTATTCCCTCGATTAATTATTAAGGTTTATTTTATTTAGATCCAATGAATTTAAGAAATAAAATGGAGAACCCTTAATTAAACCTATATTCTCCAAAACTTTGGCTTAAAAAAAGGGGGCAAAAGAATTGAAAGCTTGACCCTAATTATACGTAATTAGTAGTTAATTGGCACGTGCAATCATCAACTGAGCAATAACCCCGTCACTAATTAAATTACTAAATAGAATCTTCGAAAATCTATTAGTTATATGCATCTGCATGGCTTCTCCCCCGCCTCTGCTCCGGCGATGCAACGCCACCGTGCCGTTTTCATCTGTATAAATACACAGCCAGGAATCAGGCAAACGGTACCCACCGGCCGCCTGTTCGATAGAATTCCTCTGAGGACGACAATGGAGGGCAGAGTCCTGTCGCTGCTCCTCTTCCACCTCCTCCTCTGCTTCTCTGCTAATGCTGCGAGGCTCTTGAACGCCTTCCTTCCTCCGCCCAAGCCTTCGATTCTTCCTCCGATTCCGCTCCTGCCGCCGAAGCCGGGGCTTCTTCCTTCTTTTCCTTTCCTGCCGCCCAACCCGCTGCTGCCGCCGAAGCTGCCGCAGCCTTCGCTTCTTCCTCCTTTTCCTTTGCTGCCGCCGGGGACTACTTTCCCCCCTATCCCCGGGACTACTTTCCCCCCTATCCCCTTCCTTCCGCCCACCCCATTTCTTCCTCCTGCGTCAATCCTGCCGCCGTTGACGCCGTCACTTCTGCCGCCGTCGTCTCTCCTGCCGCCTATTCCCTTCGTGCCTCCGTTGATGCCGTCACTTCTGCCGCCGAACCAGCTTATCCCGCCGGCGTCTCCGCTTCCTCGGATCCCCGGCGTGCCGTCGCCGAGAACGTAACATTGCTGCCGGATCATGCGTGAGGCTAAATCATTAATAAACGTGGATAATTATCTCACGATGTATTTATTATTATTATTATTATTATCCAGTTAATATTCCTCTCTTTTTTTTCGTCAGAAAAAAAAAATAAAAATAATGTTGACGCTCTATATTTACGAATAAAGCAATAATAATTTGAATAAATATATTCTTTGTTTGAATTTATAAATAGAGCATTGATATCAGTATTTCTAGACTAATAATTTTGACAGTGATTCACTTAGATTTTGCTCTACAATATTAATTCAATATTTAAAATCCTGTAATTAATTTGTGCATCCTTATATTGACTTAGAATGATGGTAAGCTTTCGTTCTTCCACGTATTAGTTATTAGTTTCAAGGGTCAAAGATTTATCGTAATTTATCTTTCTTATGATGGTCCGAAAACGAATTGATAAGGATCATTAGATTGACGGATTCTAATATTTTATATCATAGAATGATGACAAGTTGAACCATGATTAAAAAAAGTCATAATAACTTTTTGTTTTTAGATTTTTAATGTTAACACAAATTATAATATGAGTCCATGGTTCTAAAATTATTAATAATATTAAAATTATTGAGCACATATTGTTTTTTAATCAGTTTGTATCCTGAAGATACACTACAAAAAAAACAGAAATTTGGGACGAATTTAGCGACGAATTTTAAAAAAAAATTCGTTGCAAAAAAAATTTGCGACGAATTTAGCGACAAACATTTTTTGGTTGGGAAAAAAGCGTCGCAAATATTAGCGACAAAAAATAGCGATTTAATTTTATGATTTAATTTTAGCGACGAAAATTAGGACTAATTTTAAAATTGCCCCTAATTTTGTTGCAAAAGTTACCCGATTTCCAAAATTTGCAGAATTGTCAAAATTTTGCAACGAATTACAAATTCTGCAAATTATGCGATTTAATTTGATTAGCAAAATTTTGCGAATAAATTTTTCATTAAAATTTCGCAAGGAAATAAGGAATTTGGTAAATTGATGCTTCCAAATTGCTGCAAAATTGCAAAATATTTTGCGATTTAATTCTTTTCGTTAAATATTTGCGACGAAATAATTTTGTTGCAAAGTTCGTCGCAAATTTCGCTGCAAAATTTGTCGCAGATTCGATTCGTTGCTAATTTCCTACGCAATTTTTTGCGACGTTGTTCGTTGCAAATATTTGCATAAATAATTTTGTTGCAAAGTTCACGCAAATTTCGCTGCAAAATTTGTCGCAGATTCGATTCTGTTAATTTCACGCAATTTTTGCGACGATTTAATTCGTTTTGCAAATATTTCATGCGAAATAATTTTCGTTGGAAAATTGCGCAAAATTGCAAAATTTGTCGCAGATTGATTCGTTGCTAATTTTCGTCAGAAATTTGCATTTAAATTTAAATTCGCCGCAAAGTTCGTCGCAGATTTATCGGATTTAGCAACGAATCGATATTTGTCGCTAAATTTGTCGCAAAATTAAAAAAATTGATGATTTATTCCGTTTCGATATTCAATCGTATATACAAATGATCACACACACACAACAAAAAACAATAAGTTCTAATATCCAAATAAATACTTTCAATACAACCAAAACACACACACATTCAATATAACAAAATAATAAGCAACATTCCAACAAAAGATATCCAAATAAAAAGTTATATCCTACTAAAATTCAAACATCAACATAGTTATGATATCCAAATAACAATGTTTACAAAAGATCTAAACACATGAGGGAAAAAAGAAAATCTAGTAAGCAATCGCGCCGACATTCTTCTACCTGCATTAGAAAAGAAACAAACAAAGAAAAAGTAACATACATTAAAAAAACTATATATTAACGCGAAAATAAATATGCAAAGACTTACAATGATGTGCATTTTCAACCGCCATAAGGATTGACTTCATAGATCATTCCTGTTTAAAGCAAAATAAAAAGAACTAATAAAAAATGTAAAAAATGAAGGAGTAACAAACTAAATAAACTAAATAATTTTAAAGGTACTAATTAAAAACATGCATACAATATCATCATCGTCGCCACCATCATCGCTCTGACTCGAGGAATATGACTTGGACTGTAAGTAAATTCAATAACTGGCGATAAGAAAGGCTTGTCATTGTCGTCGATCTCTATCATTTCTGATCCTTTGTGAGTTTTGATGTTGTATTGCTAAAATTTGTGATCTCTTTCATGTATTATGCCCTTCAAATTGCTAACCTCCTCGCCAGTTGTGTATCCGTGCTCTGTGGGTGGAGTAGAAGAAATAGATCTACGAGGAGCATTATGCACTGCTCAGAGAACCCATACCTAGTATCCTTCCCCTTTGGATCCTCCACTGCCTCAAGCCATAAATCCATATTATTACTAACAGATGGCTCGGATCCTCAAAGATCACCGCTATCTCTCAAATTCTCGAGATGAGGATAATCGATCATATCTCTCCTACACAAAATTAAAAATTTAATCAGAGCATTTACATAACTAATGTAATTAAAGTTATAAAGTAAGTTTAAAGATTATTTCAAACCTTAATAGCTCGAGCTCTATCTCCACTCCAAGTCTTATCTTTTTTTTGGAAAGTGCGAACGAAAGTATCTATAAATTCCGGCTCCTTTCCCAATTCCTTAGACTAAATATAAGAATGTTAGAAATAAAATAATAATCTGAAATAAATTTAAAAACTAATTGTAGAATTTAAAAATTACCAATCTACGTGAATGCTCCTCGATATTTATAGATCCGCCGCGTATATTTGCGATAAGTCTCGAATTACAAGCTTGATTTAATTTATTCTGTTGACTTCTTTTTTTGCTCTCATCCGATTGCCAATAATTGGAGATTTTACTCCAATTTTCTGACGTGACACAGGCGGGTTTTTTTCCAGTAGATTTGGCATGACTCAATACATGCCGGATATGATCGCCACATTTTTTTTTAAAAATTCTTTTAACTTCCAAGTCTTGACTAGGGTCCCAAATAAATCTCCGCTGAGATGGAAATAAAACAATTGATTATATAATCACTTATTTAATATATAAAATGAATCAATTATACCTGAAACTCGCACCACCATAATTCTTTTGTAGGTCCTGGCGTGCTCGAGTATGACAAAGAATCTCCTCTCCAATAGTTATTCACGATTTTATTGATCTCGCGAATAACAGGTACAGAATTTTCAAACCTACGATCAAGTGAAAAAAATTTGAATAAATAATTAAGATATTTTAAAAATTTTAATACTTATATTACTTACGAATCTCCCATAGGAAATATATATGGTCGACTTTCGATGTTCTCAGTGGAGGAGTGTCCGTGTCAGTGAATCGAGAATGGGAAGGCGTGTGGAATGAGATGGCGGTGATCATGTGAAGGTCCAGAAGATCGGGAGGGCAAGTAGGTATAGTCCGGGCAGCGGTGGATCACTCTCGCCATCGCTAGTACTGGCCCTCTCGGCCCACCACGTCAAACTATCAACCAAAAACAAAATTAGAATAAAGAAAATAAAACTTTTATGCTTAATGAAGAACATGAAAAACTTACAATATGCATAATGAAGATATGAGATACAAGAAATCATTAAGCTACGATGATTTCACCACCGATAACCTATAAGAACAAATTATACAAAACATACAGAGACAAAAGATATAAATTTAACAATCACATTATATAAACAAATAATCGAGCTAAGAAAATTTGTAAAATTATAGTTTAAAACAAAAATTATATATATAAAACTTACCCTAGACGTCAAATTTCAAAGTCCTCATTATCATCTTCCTCATCCTCATGTATCCATCCCTCGGTCTCTCTCCTCCTCTTCCTCCTCGTCCCCCTCCTCCTCTTCATCATTATCATCAATTTGATTGCATCCACGCTTATCACTACTCACTGATCTCGTAACGTTGGAATTATATATTCCTCGGTATGAAACATATTTGTAACTTTGTCTTGTTGATATGCAATGTCTTGCCAGCGCTCTTCAATTTTTTTCCGTTCTTTTGTTTTACAAACAGCCCACCATTCATTTTGTCACGCTCAAACTAGGATATGGAGCATAGAAAACTTGAATCGCTTGTTGTGCCAAAATAAATGGTTCATATCTCTTATAAAATCTTTTATGATTTACTTCAACCAAATTATACTGTGGATGCACCTTCATCCCCCTGACGGGGTCAAACCAGCGACACATAAATAAGATAACTCGCATCTCTGGACCAGGATAATCAATCTCTATAATTTCATCCAGCAAACCATAAAATTCATTGCTTGCACCTCCATCATCGAAGATTGAACACATACTCCACTATTCATCAGTACTCTTTCCATTTCCATATTCTTGAGTGTGGAAATTATATCCGCTTATGAAATATCTTTGGCCAAGTGCGTACCATTGATTTTGGACCCCATGATAGATGGATTAGCAATTCTTGCTGAACGTGAGTTTGATTAGCATAAACCTATACTCAAATGAAAATGATATTTATTTAAAAGTTAAGATATGTCTAAACAAAAATGAGGTAATTAAAACTGCTTACATATGATTTGAACCAAGGTGCAAATTCCTGATCGCAGAAGTGATCAAAGTCACGTGTCGGGATTTCAGAGTATAAGTTTTGGAAAATCCTATAATAAAAAATTGTATTATAACACAAACAAATTAACACTTGACGAAGAAATAGGAAATATATACTAACTCGAAATATGGCGATACTTCTGGACAATTAAGTAAAACATATGTCTGGGCTGCCCGCCATTCTTGATCGCTATATCGTTGCTTACATTCCACTTGGTCGACTCAAGATAATTAAAATTGAGAAAGAATTTAAATTGGGATCGACAGGACCTTCATCATTCCTTCCGATTTCCGCCTTTTGGTCCAAGCGTGAGGCTCAAAATAATATGATGCAAAAGTTGTTACTTCCTCCACAATATATGCATTCACAATAGAGGCTTCAACATGTGCCTTATTTTTCACCTTTTCTTCAAATGATATAAGAATCATTGTAATATAACAAATTGTATTAGAAATGAATATATAAAAAATTAACATTTTTATGCAATATTAACGAAATATAGAATATGTGAATTATACCTTTCAAAAGGATACATCCATCGAGCAATGAATCGTCCTCCAACTTTGCCTCATACGGCAAGTGAACCAAAAGATGTTCCATCAATCAAAAATACAAAGCGGAAAAATCCTTTCTAAATTGCACAAAATAATTGGAATGTCTCTCTAACTTCTCCATGTGTGAATATCCCAAAACCATGAGCATATATCATGAAGAAAAATACTTAACTCGTAATGGCACCCGCATAAAATTCGGTAAGAGTTCTTTAAAGGCAATAGGAATAAGTCTTTCCATGAATATATGGCAATCATGGCTTTTCAAACCCATCAATTTGCATTCCTTCATATCGACACATCTCCCAAGATTAGAAACATAGCCATCCTGGAAATCTCAATGACTTCAACCATTCACAAACAACACGCTCTGCTCCTTATTCAATGTATAAACCGCTTTGGTTTTTGGTCCTCTACTATTTTCATCAACATCAAGGCGGTCGTCGAAACGAAGTCGCATATCTTTTCTTGCATTCAGATTATCTTTTGTTTTTCCGGTGATATCCATCATTTGTATTTATCGATTATCAAAAACATTCTTCTCAATATGCATAACATCGAGATTATGATGAATCAAATTACTAAACCAATACGGTAACTCCCAAAATATACTTCGCTTTGGTCCATTTATGGTTGCTTCCATATCCATAAGTTGTATCGTGGCTCTTCAATAACAGATGGAAAGTGAAGAACTCAGACTCAAATATCTTGACCAATAATCTCAATGGCGAGGTGTTCTTTCAATTCGATTCCTAGTGAATTCATCTTTATTCCTTCAAATTATGATTTAGTGGTAAAATTGTCTCATGACAATCAAAATAACTCGCTTCTTACCATGCTTCAATCTAATCGACTTTGATCTCTCCATACATATTGGGCATCCTAAGATCCTCGCAGCAGATCTAACCCGATAGCATACCATGTTAATGGTCCAAAGAAGAGCAAACTTCATTACAAACATCCGATTAGTATGAACGCCGCATTTAGGAAAACCTTCATCCCATAGTTGTTTTAGCTCGCAATCAATGGTTGCATATAAACATCTATTAACTTCTTCGGATTTTTCGGGCTGTGCACAAACCAATGTTAAAAACATATACGGTGTTTTCATGCACATCCAGCAAAGTAAGATTATACGGAGTTAATATAATCGCCAACAAGAATAGTGTCTTCGATTTACTAAATGGAGCAACCACAAGACAGACCTAACCTAATATTTCGAGTCTCCTTCGCAAAATCAGATATGTTCTATCAAAATTTTTCCACGCCTCGTGATCCGATGGATGACACATTAGTCCTCTTCTCGCTCGATGATTCGCATGCCAAGTCATGTGTTCATAGCTTGTCTTCGATGCATAAAGCCTTTGTAACCTAGGAGTTAAAGGCAAATAAAACAACCGACTATATGATTTACGCTGCTGTCGCTTCCTACTAGTGCTCTTGTACCTATCTTGATTACAGTAATTTACAAACATCCACATCCGCATCATCTCCCCAATATAACATACAACCATCTCTCGCACACATCAATTCTTTCCACCGGGAGACCTAATTCTTTCATCGCTTTTTCATACTGCATAAATCATCAAGCAAGATATTATCACGCAAGCAATGCCTCTTCAAAAGCTTGAACAAAATTATTAAAACACTCTTCGACACATTGTGCTCGCCTTGACATTCAACATTCTTGTGGTGAACGATAGTTTAGTGTGAGTAGTCTCACATCCAAATTTATAAAGGTGCATCCGCAGACTCAACACCTCCCCAAATTTGAGATATGCTTCATTATTCATATTCACCGATATCATTACGTGCACCTCTTCCAAGGGTGATGCATTAGTAAACATTTGCTCAACTATCGAGGACAACTCAAGTTGCACCTTGTGATCGGGGAATCAAATTCGCCCGCTACATCATATATCATCCTCTCGATATGGATTTAATTGATTATAATCACTTGATCCCTAGAGACTTGTGTGTTGTGTCTATCATAAACTTCATCGACATAAATGGTTCACCATGACATGTCCAGCTATAGTAATTTGCAACAAATCCAAATCTACAAAGATGCTCAAACTTTGCTGACGGTGAAAAATCTACCATTCTCGACACTTTCTCGTGACGGACACCTTATCCGATTACCATCCATAAACTCAACATTACTAGTCATGTAAATTTAAAAACTCTTGCAACCCACTCATAAATTCATCGCTTAAACTCGACGCCTGTAAATTCCTATTATACATCCAACTCCTTTCACGCATTTTGTCTGCTTTTCAATCAATTATAATATTATCAACTCCTAGAAATTACAATAATACGAATATACAGCTAGTTCACATATGAATTCACTATGTTTAACAATATTTAAACAGAGAAAGAAAGACTAGCATAGAGAAAAGAAATTCACTATAAAAACAGAGGACTTTTATTACTTTAGGATAAACATTAAAGAATTACTTTAATGTTCATTTTTCCCTTTCCCTAACGTGTTCCTTGATCTCCAATATCACTTTATTTTCACCACGAGTAGCATGACCTTCTCGACACCAAGATTACCGGAACTAGTAAACTATCAAGAATTGTTACAGGAGTAAACATGTGGATAGGGCATTCAATTTAAAAATGTAAATTTTCAAGATCTTATGTAAAGCATACATGTAGAGGAGTTAAGTAACTTGAGAGACTAAGAATCAAACAAACTGTGTATAAAATTAATTGTATAAACAATTAATTATACTAATATTAATATCAATATTTAATATACACAAAGTATTATTTAATTTGATTTTAAAACCCTATGGGTTGATTTTACAAGGGTGCTACAAGAAATAATATTCCTCCAAAGATATGACATTGCTTTTGGTATTAACAAAGAATGTTTGTAACAATTTGTACTTTATTGTTCTTAAATGTTATTGGTCACAAGTGTGCAAGTAGTTCCAATGTAAACAAACGTATGGTCAGCAGATCGACCGCATGTAGCTACTTTTCGTACAAATGAAAAAGAGAATTGCAGATACCTCAAGATATGTCATGCGTGGTCGCCCGTGGTCGCGGCTACCGCGGCGGTCGCGGGGTCACAAAGTCTCGACAATACGGGGTGGATCGCTACGGACGGCCGGCCATGGGGCGCCGGGCTTTGCCGGCTACCGGCGGGCCTCGCGTCGGACGGCTCGCGAGCTGGGGGCACGCGGCGGATGAGGTCACGGCTGGCCTCGGGCGGCGCCGGGCTCATAGGCGGCCGCCAAAGTCTCTGACAACGGGCGGGGTGGATCGCCACGGACGGCCGGTCGTCACGGCGCACGGGCTTGCCGGTGGCGGGCGGCTGCTGGCCGACGGGCGGCGCGAGCGCTTAGGGGGGCACGCGGCGACGAGGGTCGCCGGCGGCCTCGCGGCGCCGCTCGCATGAGGCGGCGGCTCGGGCGCTGGCGACCACACGGACGGCTACCGCTCATGCACTGGGGGGGCACGCAGCCACCGAGGATAGCGGCCGGACGGCTGTCTGCCGCGGCACGGACGGCGGTTGCGGGACGGACGGCCTCGCGGACGACCGGGCTCTCGGGCGCGGACCGAAGGGCGGGCGGCGAGGCTCTCGCCATGCGACGAAGGTCGGCGGCGAGGCTCGTGGCGCGGACGCCGAAGGGCGGCGGCGGCGAGGCTCTGGCGCGGACGACAGGCGCGGCGGCGTGAGGCTCGCGATCGAGGACTTGAGGGCTGGATTAGGCATCGGGCAAAAAGTTTGATCCTCAGAAACGAATCCAAAGATTCGCTGTAAATATTTTAAAAAAAAATTAAAATATTTCAAAACGTTAACTAATTTTTTAAATTTTTTTAAAAATTTTTGCAACGAATTCGAGGATTCGTAGAATATTTGCAACGAATCTATTATTCGTAATTTTGCAACGACTCGAGGATTCGTTAGAATTTGCAACGAATCATAGATTCGCTGTAAATATTTTTTTAAAAAAATTAAAACATTTGAAAACGTTAATTATTTCTTTAATATATTTTTTATAAATTTAGTTTGCAACGAACTGCGGATTCGCTAAAATATTTTGCAACAAATCCATAAATTCGCAGAATGCTCGTCGCCATGCTGGGCCCACGCTACGACGAGGTCGCAAGAACCTCGCGGCCGTCGGTGAAGTCGGCGCTTGCCGCTTGGCCGACGAAGTCACCGGGCCGTGGCCCGGCGGTCGGGGTGCAAAGAAAGTGTCGGCCACGGCCGATCAAGGGCGGGTCGTGGTTTGAACGCTGCGGCACCGAGGCGTAGGGAAGACCGGCGCGTGGAGGGGAAAGGTTAGGGTCGATCGTGGCGCGAGAAGATGGGAAAAAATTAGGGCGGTAAGTTTATTAAATTTTGCAATGAATCGTGGAATTCGTTGCACTTTGCAACGAACTCGGATTCGCTGTAAAATTTTAAAAAAATTTAAGTTTTTAGAACGCTAATTTTTTAATATTAATATCAAATTTGCAACGAATCCAGATTCGTTGCAAATTAGCAACGAATCCAACGTTAATTTTTTTAATAATATCAATTAAATTAACAACGAATCTGGATTCGTTGCTAAATTTAAGCGAATCTGGATTAGTTGCTAATTCGAATAGATTAGATTGCTAAATTAACGAATCCTAGATTAGTTGCTAAATTAACAACGAATCTAGATTAGTTGCTAAATTAGCGAATCTATATTCGTTGCTAAATTAACAACGAATAATAGTATTAGTTCTAAATTTTAAAAAAGAAAATTTAAAGTTTTAAAGCGTTAATTTTTTTATATTAATATTAACTTTGCAAGCGAATCCTATGATTCGTTGCTAAACAGCGAATCACGAATTAGTTGCTAATTTAGCGAATATAGGATTCGTTGCAAATGCTAACGAATCCTATGATTAGATTTGCAAATTAACGAATTCGAGGATTCGTTGCAAATTAGCAACGAATCATAGTATTCGTTCTAAATTTTAAAAGAAAATTTAGCGTTTTAAAAGCGTTAATTTTTTATATTAATATTAACTTTGCAACGAATCCACTGATTCGTTGCAATTTAGCAACGAATCCAGGATTCGTTGCTAAATTTAGCAACGAATACAGGATTCGTTGCTAAATTTAGCAACGAATACATGATTCGTTGCTAAATTTAGCAACGAATTCTTTATTCGTTGCAAATAATTGCAACGAATACGTGGATTCGTTGCAATTTTGCATCGAATTCTGAATTCGTCGCTAAATTTTGCGACGAAATAAATTTCGTCGCAAATTTGCGACGAAACTTAAAATTCGTCGCTATATTAGTTGCAGATTTGCAACGAAAATAATTCGTTGCTAAATTTCGTTGCCAAAAAATAGTTTTTTTGTAGTGATAACAAAAGGGGTTAGGATTTAATTAATAGAACAAGAAGCATTCTGGCAATAAAATTTTTAAAATACAATAAACTGTAAGGGGCAGAATTAAAAAACGTCTATTTTTTTATTAAATATCCACATAAATACTTTATATATTTTTAAGAAAGTTTTATGAAAGATTTTTTTTCACAAATAATTATTCTAATAAAATAAATAAAGTTTAAATGAAAAAAAATTAAAGTCAAATTCTCTCCGAATAATCTAAAAAAATTAGTTTTTTTAATTGACATAAAATATTTAGACTTCCGAGTTCCGATATAATTAATTAATCTTAAAGATTATTAATTCGATCTCATAAATTTTTTTTATCTATCATCAAAATAAATTAGAAAGTATTTAATAGATGTCTCAGTAATTTAATATTCAATTGGAATCGGAGAGATAGGTTAAGTTGGATGATTATTATTTCAATTAAATTTAATCATTAGTGATTAGTCTAATAAGTCAATCTAAATGAGTTGCAAAAAAAATAATTTAATTTTTTCTAAAACTTTTCCCATCCAAGCATTTCCATAAAAATAAATTATTTTTTAACAATTTAATGGGCCTAACTCTAATAATTTTCAATTCAATCAATTAATAATTATTATATTGTTGTGAGTTCTATGAAAATAAAAAGAAGAGAAAATTATTTAATATATTATTTTTTTATTGATATTCGAGTATCCGAACTTTCGATCCAATTAATCTCTGAAGTAATCGACTCTGTCCCATGGACTTTCGGGCGCCTTATCAATAACTGAACCGAATAAGATCGAACTCCAGGTGGTCTTCATGACCACCAAGGATAGATTTAGAAAGCACTCCTAACTTTTTCACGGTTTAATTCGAATTCCAAAATCGTGTCATATTTGAACGATGATTTATCGTCGAAATCGTACTCTGTTCATCGGATAAATTCCTGAGTCCATGACCATCCGAATAGATTTTTTTAAATTCTTCATCGAATGATATCGAACAAAGAATCGAACTGTGTTCTTCTATAAAATACCTTATCGAGCTTTAATATATTGTTATCTTTTTATCACGCACTTATCATCAATCTTTATTTTCCTTTATGTGTAATTAATGAATTACCAATAATATATATATATATATATATATATATATATATATATATATATAGAATAGTTTCATATAATACATAATGTAAAATCCTGCTTTTAAATAAAAGAATTGTTCCATTTGTTTATAATTTCGCACGTGTGCTGAACGCACGCTGCACGCACGTGATGATTAAAGCGTTACTTCAATAAGAAGAAGGTTGCTCTGGCTGACGAATCAAGCGTGGAGGGTGGGCGCAGGGCGGCCGACGGCGCCGCCGCAGATGATGGCGTTATCCGGCACGTTGTACTCGTCCCTCAGTGACTCCTCCAGGTTCCCGATGCTGATGTAGAGCTGCTGCCCCAGGTAGCGCCGCTCCCACACCTCCGACCTCAGGTTCCACATCCCCACGTTGTCGAACGACACCATGATCGCCGACCACGACCACGGGTACACCTGCACCGAGTGCTTGCTGACGGTGTCCATCAGGTTGTAGTGCTTCCTGCTCTCCTCCGTCCACTTTCCCGGCCCCATCCTGCTCGGGATTCGAGTTTGCCCCCAAATCAGCGTCGCGCACACCGCTTGTTCGGCAAAATGCCGCAGAGATGAGGGGGAAAAAAATGGAGGTAGGACTCACCCTACGAGGAAGAAGGCATAGCCGTCCAAGTGGTAGGCCTGCATGCTCTTCTCTTGATTTTCGAGGATGATCTCCACGAACGATCTGTGCTCGACCTTGATCACGTTGGGGGCGACGGTGAGCGGGCTCCTCGCCGGCGGCGGCACGTCGCCGCTCAGGTTATACTTGAAGACTCCGTCGACGGAGAAGTACTCGGCGAGTTTGAGCGGCGTCGCGGGGTCGACGTGGGAGACGCCGTTGAGCGCGAAGCGCTTCTTGCCGGAGGCAGCGGCCCGGGAGCTGGAGAGGTGGATGGTGCGGGCGATGTCGATGGTGCCGTAGTGGTAGGAGCCCTGCGGGTTCGGGCGGGCGGCGCTGGCGGTGAGGTTCCACCGGAACGACCTCCACTGGTTGAGCGACCATGCCCAGCCGACGGGCGCCTTGGGGAGCGCCTCCGGCGCCGGCGGCGAGCCGTTCGAGCCCGCGTAACGGACGATCGCCGTCGCGGTGAGCTCCTTCTTGAGAAACCTCGTGGAGGCCACGATGTAGTAGTCGGCGGGCGCCTGGTTGGCCTCGACGAGCACCGAGAGGCACTGGCCGAGGTGGAGGTCGAGGGAGGCGTACGTGTTCTGCACCGTGTGCGATCCCTCCATCTCCACCAGCTTCAAGACGTGGCCCTGGATGCGGAAGTTGAGGGAGGCCTTGGTGCCGGTGTTGCAGACTCTGTACCGGTACACTTTCCCAGGCTCCATCGTGAACAGGGGCGCGTCTCCCCTGTTCTTCCCGTTGATGAGGACGCCGGCGGGGAGCCCGATGCCGCGGCCATTGTCGAGGGCTTTGGCGAGGGACTTGTGGTCCTTGGTGTACCAGTCGTTGATGAGGACGGTGAAGTCGTCGGCCGGCGGATCGAACGGCACGGGGATGAGCAGGCGGCTGTTCACGCGGAGGCCGCCGAAGCCGCCGACGGCCTTGTGCATGCCCAGAGAGGGGAAGTAGTAGAAGCTCCCGATCTGGTCCTTCACCTGAAAATGGTAAGTGAAATTCTTCCCCGGCGGGATGGGGCAGTTGGTTCCGGCCACTCCATCCTGCCACGAGTTCTTCCTCTGCTGGATCCCGTTCCTGCAAATCAACGCCATTATCAAAACCAGTACCGAAACCCTCCTCCTCCCCCCCACACGAAAGCTTCCATTTTTGTACCAGGAGAAGAGGAAGGGCTCGTCGAGTTCGTTGAAGACATTGATGACGAGGTTGTTGTTGGTGGTGGAGTTGATGTCGGGGCCGGGGAACTGGCCGTTGACTAGGATAACTCTCTGGGGGACGCCCAACGGCGCGGCGGTGCCGTAGGAGACCTTCCACGTGAAGAACAGGTACGGATCCTCAGCGCCGACGGCCAAGAACAACGCCGCGGCGGCGATCAACAGGACAACAACAGAATTCGCCATCCTCAATCCCACCACAACTTCAAGATCGTATCTTTCTTTCTCCTCCTTCCTTTTTTCCGATTTTTTTTTTCTGGATCGACCAGAAAATTTTAAGAACAAGAGAAGTAATTTTTGGGTGAATTAGAAAGGATAATTTAGCTGGAGGCCATCGGAAGATCTCCCAGGTGGAGTGGCGATGGGCGCCGCAATCGGAGGAAGAGGAAGAGGAGGAGGAGGAGGAGGAGGAGGGAGAGCTTCCATTTGAAGGGGCGAGGTGGTGGTGGTTTTATAGCGCATGGCATTGTGAATTGCGCTGGTCTTGCGGGCGGTGGAGCTTGCCTTTCGCCCCGACTTCAAACGTGGATGGTTCGCCTCTTCTTCCTCGTTCTCTTCTCTTCTTCCTCTTGCTCTACCTCCTCCTTCGACGGTTGCGATCAATTCTTCTTAGATTCATCGGTCAAGGCACGAAAAAGATCTTTTCGTGTTAGTTTTGTTCCCGTGGTAAGCCGATCGAACCAATTAAATTAAAATTGAATAAATCGATTTTTTTTAATAAATTGAACCCATAGTAATTTTTAACAAAATCGAACTAATTGAATCGATAAAAAATCAATTAATTAGATTGAAAAAGCGAACAAATTGAATTTTTTATCATCAGTTGACTGATGATAAAAAAATTCGATTTATTCAATTTGTTTATTTTTTCAGCCTAATTAATTAATTTTTTATCGATTAAATTTATTCTATTTTATTGAAAATTTCAATCGGTTTGTTAAAAAAAAATTGATTTATTTAATTTTAATTTAATCGGATCGATTGATTCGGTTATTAATGATGGTGAAGATCATGAGATTTAAGACAATCAATCGATTGATTTATATTAATCAGTCGACTGATGAACTCTAATTCGATTTAATTAATTTAATCAATTTTTTTTTTATTTTGAAATCAAAATCAAACCAAATAAATCGATTAAATTGATATTAAAAAAAATGAATTCTCAATTCAGTTCGATTGATTTGATTTATTTATTCAGTTTAATTGAATTTTTGTTCACCCCTAGTGGTATGGTAAGGTAGACTAATTTTCTTAGATCTAACGGTTTGGATTATTCTTCTTCTTATGAGTATTCGATGGATGTAGAGATGGCAATGGATATTTGACGACGAGTTTGCTTAAAATTGTGATCGTCGTAGGTTTTCATATGTTTTACTCGTTTAAGTTAGACATTCTTAGATGCTTTGTTATCGAGTTTTAGTTAAACGAATATAAATATGAGTTTTGATATCTCTGTACAATGCTCGTTCAATCGTTCGATTCGCGTTATTACATAGTAATGAAAAATGCACAGTATTTTCATCTAGTGCATTATAGTTCATCATGCACTAGTTAAGGTCGTCCCCATTGTCGGTAACAGACAAATCTACAGTCGTGATCGAACCACGATCGCATGTGATTGGGTCGGAATTCAGTCCGTTCGCATTCGCGAGATTGTGTCAACGATCAGGTCAGATTTCGATCGCAATTCGATTGGACTCCGATTGTGATCCGATCTGAGTCGAAGTGTTATTGACAATTACAATCCAATCATAATTCGATCACGGTTTAATTGGACTCCGACTTCTATCAGACTGCAATCGGAATCTAATTATTTGGTGACGATGTCGAACGGTTGGGAAGAAGTCGGGTGGAATTATTCCTTGTTATTATGCTTGTTCAGGCATCCACAAATATACAGATATTTGTCACGTACGATATAATTTCATATAAAATAGTATCCAAAAAAATTTAAATACTTACTTTCTTGAGATAGCAAGATTTGTATTTCTCACAATGCCATCTATTTTTTTTTAATTTATTTTTTTTTAAAAGAAAAAAGTAATTTACTTTTTGCGCATTTTTATAAAATAGTATCTTAAGATATACAAAAATAACATTTCTAATTAGCACTTATTTTTTTGGTGTGCATTTCGAATCAAAATTTTTATGTATTAATAATTTGAAAATTGTCATGCTCTTATTAGAATATTTGAAGAAAAAAAACCGTGACTATGATAATATTATTAGGAAATTTATGACTAGCCATAAAAATTTTAGAAATATTGGCTTTGGTTAGAAAATTTCATTTTTATTTTTATTTGAATTTTTAGGCAATATAATCAAAGTGGTAATATAATCAAATTTATAATGGAATACAATATAATTTTGATTACATTCATCACAAAATTGTATGTAATCTTGGATTACAAGAGATATTATGGCGACGGCGACGATCGATTGCGATGATGGTCTCGATCGATCGACGGCGGTCGGTCGACCAACAACAAAGATCGGTTGGTCGATCGGCCGGCGATGCCAATGGCGACCAACCATCGGCAGCAAAGGCGACGGGGCGATGTGACACATGGACGATGCGATTTCACGGGCGACGATGGCGACGACTTTTTCATATTACATACAGAATGTAATCGGATTACATAGATTTTGTCTTGTAATCTAAATTATAAAATTTTAGTGACTTTTGTAATTCAAATTATATTATATTACAATTTTAAAATGATAATAAACAAAAAAATTAATCTTGTAATGTAATATGAATTATATTACATAATGAATTACGACGCGTACCAAACGTAATCTTAATATTTTTATTAAAAATTCAAATAATATATCAAACATTTTTGTTAGCTCGATATGATCTAATATTTCTTCAACTATATCAAGCATAATCTATAATAGGTTAAGGCATTCCGGAGAGATCATGATTTTAAGCTATTGATCAACTTTCTCTTTTGTATTTGTTATTTAAAATTTTTATTTATCTTCTTCATCGATAGAGAAAGTCTGAGACGATTTTATATTTTTATAATAGGTTAAGGCATTAAAGGTTTGATCATCATGTACGATAAATTGATAAAAAAATTCTTTAAATAGAGCGATAAATCAAGAAAGTTGAGATTGTCGATGCAAGTATTTTTCGATTTATTTTTCTCTTTTATATGTGAGACGGTCATGAGAATCGTTAATATGATGATTACATATTTTTTATAACAGGCTTAGGGCAATTCAACTCCCTGGACGCTCGTAATATAGGGGAGGGTCAAGCGATGATAAGTTTCAAGGTGCTGTTTGGTAAAATAATAAAATCTGAGGGGGTGAAATGAAATTTCCTCTGAAACCATTCCATTCTTTGGGGCATTTCGTCGAATACTCTCCTGGTATCCAAGTTCAAACCATGGAATGGAAGCCGCCATCGCCGGGTCGCCGCCGCCACTAGCCGACCTCGACGACGGCGAGAGCGAAAATGGCTTGTGGGATGTCGTAGGTCGCCGTCTCATGCTCGCCTCCTCGCAGAGTAGCAGCGCCCATGGAAGCCAGCAGAAAGCTCCACGCCCACCTCACCGTCACCGGTTCCGGTTCCTACCGATACTCCGCCCTCCTCTCCAAGGTACTCCTCTCCTACGCCCTCTCCCCGCCTCACCTTCCCCTCGCCCTTCGCCTCTTCGACCGAATCCAATCGCCGAACACCTTCCTTTGGAACACCATGATCCGGGGATTCGCGCAGAGCGACGCTCCCGGCGCCGCCGTCGCCTTCTACGGTCGAATGCGACGACAGGGCGTCCCGATCGATCACATGACCTTCCCTTTCGCACTCAAGGCCTGCGCGAGAGTCCCAGCGGCCGGGGAAGGAAGCCGGATACACGCCGATTGCCTCAAGTTCGGATTCTCGTCCGACATTTTCGTCTCCAATTCGCTGATCCATCTGTACTCGGCGTGCGGGGACCTGCTGCTCGCGAGCAAGGTGTTCGACGAAATGCCGGAGAGAAATTTGGTTTCCTGGAACTCACTGATTTGCGCGTGCAGCCAGCACGGTCGCCTGAGAGCCGCATTGCGTGCGTTCGAATCGATGCTGATGCAGGACATCAAGGCCGACGAAGTCACCATGGTGAAGGTCGTTTCTGCTTGTACCCACTTAGGAGCTTGGGACTTGGCTGAATCCATGATCAAGTACATAAGAGAGAACAACATAGAGGTGGATGTTTACTTGGGAAATACTTTGATCGATTATTATGGTCGACGGGGATCAGTTGAACATGCTCAAAGGGTATTTGAAGAAATGACGAGCCATAATATAGTCACTCTAAATGCTATGATCACAACTTATGCTAAAGCCGGCGATTTAGACTCCGCGAGAAGGATGTTCGACACAATGCCTGAGAGAGATTTGATATCTTGGAGCTCAATGATAACAGGGTATTCGCAAGCGAACCACTTTTCGAAAGCTTTATCACTCTTTCGACAGATGCAGACGACCAAAATTCGACCGGATGAGGTCGTCATTGCTAGCGTTCTCTCTGCCTGTGCTCATCTCGGTACGCTCGATCTCGGTAGGTGGCTTCACGACTACATGAGGAAGAACAATATAAGGGTCGATATCTACGCGGCGAACTCTCTTATGGATATGTACTCAAAATGTGGATCTATTGCGGATGCATTCGAAGTCTTTGGTGGGATGGATCAAAGAGACACTATGTCGTGGAATATAATTATGTTAGGTCTTGCAACGAATGGCTATGCTGATAGAGTGCTGCGAGTATTTTCAGACATGTTGAGCGAAGGATTCCGACCGAATGATGGCTCTTTTATTGGCATCTTAGTTGCTTGTGCTCACGGTGGATTGGTCGAGGAAGGTCTCAAATACTTCGACAGCATGAAGAGAGATTTTGGGCTGGAACCACAGATGAAACACTATGGATGTGTGGTCGATCTTCTTAGCCGTTCCGGTGAGTTGAATAGGGCATACAATTTCATCAAGGAAATGCCATTTACCCCCGATCCAGTCGTATGGAGAACACTGCTCGCAGCATGCTGCACGCACGGTAATGTCGATTTGGCTGAGATTGCGACAGAGAAGCTCAATGAATTAGATCCAAACAATAGCGGAAATTTTGTTCTTTTGTCGAACACCTATGCCATGGCGAACCGATGGAGCGATGCAACTAGTGCCCGAGGAAAGATGGAGTGTAGTGAAGTGCAGAAGGTACCTGGTTGTAGCTCTGTTGAAGTTATTAGCTCGGCACATAAGCCAACAGCCAATCAGCTCCCACAAAGTTATCGGCTCTAAAGATCAAGTAGCAATATGGCCAATATCATGAGCTGCAGCAATGCCGTTCGAAGATAGCTTGGACGAGGTTTCCACACTGCAACGACGAGCAGAACACGACCATATAAGCCCAACGGAAGTACACTCACAACTAGAAAATGGCAACTCTGAGCAGGGCGACAGAGTCTTACATTGGCAGCTTCGACAATGATCATGTGGAGCCGAGGCGATGAGGATGGCTAGGAGGCTTTTGGAAGTTCTGACTGTATAGAAGAATCAGCTTTTCCTACCCTGAAAGAAACCTTTTGGAGCCAAGTTTCCAATTGGTGCATTATATGAAGAAGAAATAATTAGCAGTAAAGTTTTTGAGAAGCAGTCAATACACATTTTTGTTATGTCACTCTAAATTTACCTGTTAAATGAACCAAAAACAATGGAACATCAAATTTTTCATTCAAATAATAATAACAAATTGCATTTGTTGGTAGGCAGAATAGTTGTTTGAGTGCAGCAATGGCAAAGGAAGCGATATCCGTTAGACAAGAGTATTGCACGAAAATGTCGCGCAGCACTTGAAGATTATAACCAGGTATCGGATAACAATTCCGGGTGCTAAAACCTTCGGCTTCGATCATAAATCCCTCTTCTTTAGATTGTAGGCACCGTCGGCTCTGACCATGCTAATAATCAATTTCGTTGGCATGACACTGATCTTCTGCATTATTTGCAGCGATACCGCACGGCTGAAACTTCAATTTCCTTGTGCAATGGTGAAGTTATGTCTCCGCAACGAGAACATATATCACTTCTTCCGCATCTTCCTGACTTCCTCATGTATCGAATGGAAAAGAACAGTGGAAATGTACCTTTCGCCGAAGCTCGGGAAAATAACCTGCGGCAATTCACAGATACATGTCGTCATGCTATTATCCACATTGTTTGGTAATAATGAAAGCTGATAACTTGCATGTGTGTTATGTATTTCTTTTCCATAAAAGTTGAACAAGGAAGCAAATGCAGAAACTTGGGTGAAGAAGTGAATCGCCCAACTCTCGATAACTCTTCGAGAGTTCTAGGGTTTACATAGTTTAGCTTAAAACATCTCGGTGCAATTGCATCACTTGTGATGGTCAATATCATTGCTTCTAAAGCCTAATAATTAGTCAGGGAAATTTTATAAAAGTTGTATCAGATTATCACCGGTTGATACACGGCATGTCAAAATTACCACATGCTTGAGACGTTTTCCTAAAGTACTCTTGCCAAAATTCTAGATGAACAAGTTTCATGAGTTGCAAAATTTGAGACTATCAGAATGACCTCTTAAAAATGATCTAAATTGCCATTAGTTTTCCATGCGAAATGTTGAAAAATGTCGATAATTAAAAAAAAAAGGAAGAAGGAATAATTCATTACCACAATTAGCTTCCCTGCATTTTCAGGTCTCTTAGCTACATGTATCGCGGCAGCAGCAGCCGCCCCTGAAGATATACCAACCTAAAAATGAACTGAGAAAATTCAGAGGACATATATGGATTTAAGAGCTGTCGACTCAGGAAGCGAACAGTGAATCGAGATCTCAAAGAGGTACCAGTAAACCTTCCTCTAGTGCCAGCGCCCTTGCAACATCAATGGCCTCTGCAGTGGTAACCTAGTGAATGAATGACTCGGTCAGTGCAAAGAGGTTGTTAGGCAAATTAGACGAAGTTAAAGGAGAGAAAAGAGAGGCAGAGCCTTGTAGGTCAAGTCCGTGAAAATGAAATAGCATACCAAATGAAGTTCTAGAGGCATCACGACCTAATTGATTGGTAACTTAGAAAAGAGTGGAGTTCTTCGGCAAGACATGAAAATTTGAAACAAATAGAATCCATGCTACCGTGTAATAATGTTAGAAAGAATTTACACATCAAAAACTTGCAATAAATCAAACATTTTAAAGTTGTTATCCAGATGTATGTTTTGAGCTAGTTGTATGCAAAATATTGGCACCTTTTTGGTACTAGATAGGGATAGTTTTTATGATTCTTTAAAACTGAAAAACATTCAAAGCGTGAACTTGAATGGGAGTATTTTGGATCTAAAAATGTTGATCTTACTTAGTACAATTTCATTCTAGGTCTGTACTCACGGACACATTCACTAAACTTGTTCATGACTTGTTTGCCTGCATGGTCGCCGAAGCAAACAAAACAGTGTACAGACATGCTGACCCATGAATTTTGTACATGACAGAAAACTGATTTAAACATCCACAGCATATTTGTAACTAGGGGTGAATTCAAAACAAATGGTTAATTGATCCAACCCAAATTTCACACACAAAAACCAATTAAACCAATCTTCAAACAACTCAAGGAGTCAAGTCCATTCAACTATTAACGACAGAAAAAGAGAGAGAGAGAGAGAGATTGGTTTTCCCATCATATTGTAATTTCAAATGACTCCAATGAGAGTTAGGTTGCTGATGACTTGTTATACGACAGTAATCGGAAGAAAGAGGATGAATTTGAGTATCTTAAAAAGGAAGCATCAAATGATTTAAATTAACTCGAGACTTCCATACCTTTACAACCTCGTCAAGTAACTTGACATCCAGGATGCTTGGTATGTAACCTGTTTAATTTATCAGGAAAAGTAGAAAACATGAGCAAGTGGAAGTAAAAGAACACATGAAAAGATGGGGTATTGATATTGTCATTCACCTGGATTATCTCCAGAAATAACACTGGTTTCAGCAGGTTCTACTCCAATAACCTAAATTGAATCACTTGAAAACTAATGTAAGATTGTTGAAAATGGTTGAATATCAAAAGCACCATGACTAACAATATGATGGTTTTAGGAAATTCAAAATTAAAAGTCGACATTGAGCTTTTTCGATCAATTGAAGAATCCTTATAAAAGGTAGAAATAAAGTGCATAAAATCAAAGAAATTTAACAGCATTGCATGATAGATTCTCAATGTGGGATTGTAATGTCAGCTTTTTTTGTAGTTCCAATTAGCAAATGTTTTCCAACATAAGTGTAATTTCTTCAATCAAAAATCATATCATTTAAGTGACAAAATTGATGGCATATATGTGAAGTTGTCTCGTATACTTCAATTGCAGACACTGACACTCTTACATGTCAAATAGATTACCCAAAATGTTGCTTTGCATATTTGTTAATTATTTGGAAATCATTGAAAAACTCGACCTTGATTTTATAAATTTTTCTTGAAGAACATCAACTGTTAGCAATGTACAAAAAATATAGGTAACGTATGAAGCTAATAATAAGCTTATGCAAGAACACTCTACTGTTACCTTGATATCCTTGTTCATCATTTTCAGATAACTCCCTACACCAGTTATGGTACCTCCAGTACCAACGCTCGCAATAAATATGTCAACACCACCCATGGTGTCCTCCCATATCTCTGGGCCTGTGGTTTTAAAGTGGATCTGTGTATTATCCAAATGGTATTTTAATAAAAGCTACAAGGTAGAATCTACCTGCACTATGCATCTTAGAAAAATATAACAATTTTTTAAAAGAAGTAATCCATCAAGAACGACCTTAGTATTAGCTGGATTGTCAAACTGCTGAAACATGTATGCATTAGGTGTTCTACTAACTATTTCTTCAGCTTTATCCACAGCTCCTTTAATTCCCTTAGCTGGATTTGTTAAAACAATCTCTGCTCCAAGGGCACGAAGAAGCACACGTCTTTCCAAATTTATTGATGCAGGCATAGTTACTATAAGTTTGTATCCTCTTGCAGCAGCTGCAAAAGCAATACCAACTCCAGTATTTCCACTTGTTGGTTCAACTAAAATAGTCTGAGGAAAAAGATAGCAAATACATTATATTTAGAGGGGAAAATACTTTTAGCCAGAAACTAAAAGGATCACCTTCTTTGGAAAGATTAACCCCTTTTCTTCAGCATCATTTATCATTCCACATCCAATTCTGAGTGTTAAAGTGGCAAAGATTTAAAAGTCATTCCAAGCAACAGCAGAATAGATAAACAAGTTAAATAAAATTTAAGTTACCTGTCCTTGACACTGCGGCAAGGTTCCATGGATTCAAGCTTGGCAGCAATGTTAGCAACACAACCTTCAACAACTTTGTTGAGATAAATCATAGGTGTGTTCCCAATTAACTGATAGCAAACACAAATAAAAGACAAAAATTGCTGAGGCTTAGATTCTGAATGAAAATAAAAACTCAATTTAAATAACAACATACATTTCCAAAGAAAGTCTGTCTAAACATTTAAACAAATTGAAATTCACCCAGCATAGTTCAGTTTAGCATGCATACAAGACTAATAACCCATAGAAGTGGTTCTTGATATGTAGCGGAATCAAGATGTTCCGTTTATTTAGACCAGATCGTAAGACTTTTCATCCTAAAAGTTGCAATCACTTGTGAATTGTGATGGCACAAACAATGACTTTTCCAACAAGAAAGGCATGCTTATGTTGTCCCATCTAACTGTTTTTTATTCCCATTGATGTTTTATTCATTTTAGGAAATGAAGACTTATGTACTAATAGTATGGAAGTTAAGAGAGCCAATAGAACGTGAAAAGATGTGAACATTACAAGGCCTATGAGCTAAATCAGCTAATCAATGAGCTTCAACATACATGAATAGCATCCACATATGTATGCTAAGTTATTCTGATATGAATACCACTTATAAAAATACATCAGCTAATTCTGTAAGCTACCATGGAAAATTTAACTTGCTGCTTTTGTACACATGCTCTATCATACTCATTGCAATTTGTCAGTTGCTCATTTTTCCTATCCAATCTCTTTGAATGACTGATTTTTTTTCCCGAGTGTGACAAATTTTTGCCTCAAGAAAACAAACCAAGCTATTGTATCTTGGGAACGAGCTCATTAACAATTCATATCTACAAATTACCTCCCAGTATGACCAAAAAAAAAAAAAAAACTTCAGAATCAACACGAGATTTAAATGCAACCTATCGCAAGATTAATGTCTTATATTTCTGCAGCATTATAATCATTAACAATTCATATCCACATATTGCCTCCCAACATGACAAAATGCTTTCAAATCAACTGTAGGATTTAAATTCATTCGATCTCACGATACATTCCTTGTTGTTCTGCGGATATCTACAAACAAACCCCTTTCTTCATATTCTAAACTGATTGGATGATTATTGACTGGTAACTACAATCATCACCCAACTAAACTCCCATCAAAAAGCAAACAATACAGTCTATCATCAAATCTCCAAAACCAAATCAGTCGAATATCGAGAGAAATCTGGAAAACATAAGAAATAGCCCACCAGGAACTACACTAACCAATCAAATAAGACTCGAAACCCTATGCACGAAGCGAGCACGAACCTGGGTGACATCGTCGGCGATGTTAACGGTCTCGACGTCCTCGGCCGAGCGGAGGGAGATCGCCTTGGCGCAGATGGCGGCGAGCTGCCTCCGCGGGAAGCCCCACCCGTAGGAGGCGCGGAGGGAAGGAGCGGGTCTGCAGGCGTTCAAGCGAGCGCGGCGAGCGGCGGAAAGAGGAAAGGCCGAGGCAGAGAGCAGCGCCATCGCCGGCAGAGTGGTGAGGTTTCCGGAGGGGGTTTAGCGAACTGAGAGGCGGTTCGCAGGATAAGGTGGCCTCTCTCCAAGGACACCTTATTGGGCCGGATTTGGGCTCAAGTTACCTAGTTGTGGGGCCAGATTCAAAATCTGATCTGACTTTGAAAGCCCAGATCGACCCATCCAAATAGATTTTAATTAGTTATGTTGTATAATTTTTGACAAATAAGTAATTTATTCATTTTTTTTTCTAAGTAATTTATTAATCTTTAATGATCATCCCTCATTTCCTAAACAAATAAGCAAAAAGATTAGTGCACGAAGGAAATAAATTTTGTGAGGCGTAGAGACGTGCAAAAGTTCGATTAAATGGATCGAAATCAAAAGTTTGATTCCATTTATTTAAAAATTCGTTTTTTTAATATTGATTTTTTAATTTTGAATTCCAAATTAAAAAATCAATTTGATTGATAAAATCAAATGAGAGATCAATTGATACTCAATAATTTGAATAATCAATAGTATTATAGTATCAATCTTATAAAATTATGATACTATAGTATCGATCGATTGATACTTTTAAAAAATCAATCATTTCGATTTTTTATAGATTTAATTTTTATTTAAAAATTTTCACCGTTCAATTAATTTATAAAAAAATCAATTTATTCGATTTTGATTTAATCAATTTGATCGATTTGATTAATAACTGATTGTTCACCTCTATTCAATTGTGCAAAAGGAGAAATCTCGCCCCCAAAGATATGGTACAACGGCAAAAGCGAAGAGACATTCCATAGGAGAATACAGTTCAATCGTCTGCTACAACATCGTTCGACGATGAATTTAGAAAAAAATCTATTCGGACAGTCCAAACCCAGAAGTTTGCTTAGTGTCAAATACGACTTCGATGTTAGACAATCGTTTAGGGACGACGTGACTGCAAAATCCGACCTGAACCATGAAAAAGCTACGAACACTTCTTTGATTTATCCTTGATGGTCGATGGAAATCACTTAGACTCCGACCTTATTCGACTCAGATGTTGACGAAGCGTCCCGAAGATTCGTGGAGCGGAGTCGGATACTCCCAGAGATCAACAGACCCAAGATTCGAACACTTTGGTGCTAATAAAAAAAAGAAAATCTCTCTTACGCCCCCTCTCATCGACTCCACAGAGAAGAGGGGGAGTAAACTACAGTAAATCTTCGGTGATCTATTGCAAAACTGACCCTAAAAGAGGGATGCTAGGGCTCTCGCTCATAGTCCAAATTTTTTTTAATATTTTAGAGAATTTAAATTTTGTGATAAAAATAATCTTTAATTTTTTAATTTCGTCCGGGAATCTAAAATTCAATTTGAAAATAAAGATAAACACTGCTCTATTATGCCATATCTGTACTCGTGGACGCAGCTCACCCCTATCCAAGAAGACACGCACGAAGGCTCCTCCCTATCCATTTGAAGAAAGAGAGTCCCAACAATAGTTCACAACAACTCCACAGGCAAATATATAGAGTACAAACTGTAGTGCTACAAAACCTCACATTTTGCGTTACAAAGTTACAGAGATTGAGTTACTATACGACTATGTACATGAAGGAAGAAAAAGAAACCAAGGCTCTGAAATTTACAGATTTAACTTATGACGAGCGAGCGAGCAGATTTACAAGGGAACAGAGCCTTAACTATCAGATTCAAGGCGAGATACTTCAGAGCTACAACGTCTGCATAAGCTTCTGATTTACAGGCAAGTTAAAGCGGAGCAGAGCTAGTTCGACGAAGTTGATACCTCGGTTCCGGAAGAGGAACAGAGAACACAAACTCCTCCAGCTCCTGAAAGGGAACAAGCAAAAATCACTTCTCTGTGGCAGCAAGTCCAAACGCAATACCAGAGCAACAAAAGGATGGGGTACTGCGACCTAAATAGAGCTCCTCCTTAGGAAATGCCTTAAATGGTGATAATCTTAGTCTGAGGACGGTCCCAGTTGATCAATTCAACTGCTAATGTAACGGTTCTATATTTTTTTTAAATGGTGATAATCCAAAATTCACCAAACAATAATGAGGTATATCTTCTGCGTCATTTTGGCATAATTTTGATATAAAATACTATTGACTATCAAGTTGTTTAAATAACATTCAAATTTAACCCTAGGGTTCAAATAACTCTCCTAACTATGGAAGTGAAATCGAGTTATTAAAAGAGCTCATTGGAAATCATTCAAAAAGGGATATAAATTGGAAGACATCAGATATCAATACGGTAAATTAAACCGCTGATAGCAGATCATAACAAATCAAAACAAGGAAGGATATCCAACTCATGATACATGAAGATGAGTCTACCTTTTGTTTTTTTAACCTCTCATTCTCTTCTTCTAGGAAAGAAACCTTGTTTTCCAGCTCATTAGTGTATGCCTAGCATAAAAACGTAGTGGATTCCAGATTAAAATGATTCCTTATGAACAGAATTCCCAATTGTAACTTGCAAATATATTGACAATAAAAGGAAAAAAAAAATAGAGAGAGAGAAGTTTAATGGTGTAACAAGTAGGAACTGACCTGTTTCCTTGCTCTTGAACGTGCAGCAGACTCCCGATTTTTAATCATCCTTTTCTGTCTCCTCTCGGATAATTTGTCCACCATTTCTTCTGAAGCACCACGTTTCCTACCTGGTGTTTGAGAATCAGGAAAAACACCTAGTGTCGATGATGATATGTTTATCTGACCCTCGGGAAACACTGCTTCAAACATAGTTCCAGTACTAATTTGATGAGGATGCGATCGATTTGATACATAAGTGCCCATCGTGCTTTGTTGCCCATGCATCTGCTTGTCCATAGTAGCCATCTGTTGAAATGGCTGCAACCAAGCTGTACCTCGTGTAAAATTCTGTGTGTCCGGCAATGGAATAGTATTTCCCATTGGATCTACATCCACCATCAATTCCTGTCCATCTTTGACGAGGGTGTCCGCAACCACACCGGCCTTTACTAGAAAATCCTCTAGCGTCATTTCACCAAGAGTCGGCTGCTTGTCGCGACCTAATCTCTGCACCTCAACATTCTTCTGCTCCTGCTGAATGTCCCTCCACACTTCATCTACTGTCTTTTTGCTTAACTCGCATGACATGGCAATGCTACCCTGACGAAGGAGACCAGAAGAGGGCCCATGCTGATCGGCTGGCATATCAACCTCAGCACCAGATAACTGATTTCCCTCGGTCGCAAACACAGTCTTGAGGAGGTCATCTAGGTTCATGCTGAGAAGAGGCTCCCCAATGTGGTTCTGGACTTCATTGAGAGTCAAATTGTAAAGTGATCCTTGCCTAGAAAGGCTTTGTATCTGGTAATGCTGGCTGTCACTGCCCCCAGATCTTTCTGCTGCCATTGTGTTCCCATCCACTAGATTCTTTAGCAAGAGATATCGGTGACCAAAACCTTACGCTAAAAACCGACATACAAATTCTTGAGCAGCGATAAAACAAAGGGTAAAGAACTCAGAATCATGGCAAAAGAATTACCGCGCTTCTTATTAGTGCTTTATTATCTACAAAGGAACAGGAAATTTCACCAAACTAGTTGTTTCACACTCTGCCAACCAAAAGACAACAAAGATCAAAAAAAGACTCCAGATTTGATCAACAAGTTTAATCAATAACAGATTCTATAGAAATTGCAAACAGTGCCACAAGTAAGATTACCATTTTCAACAACTGAAATCAATCTCGATTCAAAAAAAGAAAAAAAACTACAAGCTGAAATTAATGTCTACATAAGAGAAATAGGGATATGAAGTTCTTTCACACAATATGCAAAATAAGAAATTAGGAGGTTAAGAATGGAGTGACCTCAAAAAAATATAAATAAATAAATAAAAATAATACCGCAAAGGCAGAATTGGAGTGCCCATCAATCATATATGTTGTGTGCATGAACACACAGACACACAAGAAAAAAGAAGCTATCTTTTCTATATATATATATTTAAAAAAAAACTACCCTTCCCAGGACTAAAAAACACTTCACCTTTATTTATTAGTCAAATACTTTTACTTTTATTCCTTCAAATTAATCATTTTGGCCTCCACAGATTTCATTGTTCAGAAGAAATATAAGAAACGGATTTCTGCTCTGATCCACTCACTTTGGCAAGAATAAGTCCTCTCCATCCAGCAATTGAGTGCAACCATTGTTTGCACTGGGAAGTGAAATAATAGCAAGGGAGTGTTTTATTGGACAATGGCTTGGTAAATCCCCCAGAAGGCAACCACCCAGTTTAGGATGAAACAAAAAATTTTCTCTGTATACATAAAGTATTCACATGAAAAGAGTAGGAATACATGGGTGGCATGAGTGAGGTCTGTTAAAGGAAGTAGACACAAATTACCTAGTCTCCTATCGGTCTAGTGATTCAAAATCGCACAGGGATAGGAATTGCTACTGATCATAGACCATGTAACACAATTAGGAAAGAAGTGAAATTCTACCACACACTTCATAACTACAGTATGAAGTTAAAGAAAAATGCTACTAAAGTAAACATCATGATAAAAGAATGTGATGTTGTTTCTCTCCAGTTCCAATATTTTCTTCCAACTCAGACACTCATCTTGCAGTGGCTACAAGTAGAGCACAAGCTCTACCAAATAGATACTAAACTGATTAACACCCACTTTGGTGATGGCAATAGGAAGAGGTGCACTTTTACTGGATCAGTTAATATGCCCAACCAAGAAAAGTAAATGAAATTGATGTTCATCAAGGAGGCTTAGATGAGTTCTTTTTCAATTTGAGATATAAATACTCATTTTGGGTATTTTGTTTCATATTAGGCATACATGAGGAATTTGAAGCTTGTCTTTCTGACAAGTGTTCTGGAAACCATGGCTGTCAAAAACAAATGATACTGATTCAAATTGCACAAGTTGGATTACAATTGGAAAAGACAGGTCTGATTTTTCCTGAGAAATTGTTCATCTCATATAGTTGATGGAGAAATTTTGCCATCATAAATGGATTAAATTGATTGAAAGCTCATAAAATCAAACGGATGGAATAAGTTGAAATTTTATCTAACTAAATTGATTGTGACAAACTTAGTCAATCTTAGCCTACTCATTCTTGATCTTGGCTTGATTACTAGCACAGGCATAGAGGAGACGAAGAAAACCAAGTTGCTCTGATGAATCTATCTTAAATCCCTCACCTCATCACCATCTCAAATTTATTAGGATATCAATAGAATAACCTTTGTTGTTTTTTTATCTACTCCTAAGTAGACAAACCACCTCACCCATCTTTTCCTCATTCAGTATTGATTGCGAGACAATCCTATCAATCAACAGAAAATATAATACTTCTCAATCATTACTGCCTTAAAATTCCCTTCTCGACAAACCCTGATAATATGCAATATTAAATAATAATCTATTTTATTAAATAATATATTAATATTTAATATTACAACAATTTTATATTAGTAAATGTGATAGTATCCATTAGTATGTTTTTAATTATTTATTATATAACAATGAAATATGGATTTTTACCAATCAATTATCTAAAAGATATATATTCAGTTTAATAATATAATATAGTTTAATTTTTTTAGAATATTATTATGACTAATATTATTAAATAATTCTACTATATATATATATTGTGTAATAATGTAATTCCATGACACATAATATATATTTTTATAATAAGATGGATTTAACATCTTTTGTAATCTCTTATATTAAATTATTAAAATTTTCATTTTTAAAATATTTTCCTAATGATTAGGATTTTACCATTTCTACCAGTCCACAACAGTAGTAATTTTTTTTTTTTTTTACCATCAATCTCAATACAATATTAATTTTAACAACCATACTTGAAATATCCAGACCAAAGCTTGGTTTCTTTTACCATGAATCCTGATACGATATTAATTTTAACAACCATGCTTGAAACCCTATCCAAATCAAAGAAGACAAAATCAGACATCCTGCAATCATATCATAGGGATTCAAAAACAAAAAGAAAAACAAAGACTTCATAATGCTTAACCACCTCATTTTTATGTTTGAGCAATTTAAAGCAGGCATTCTGCCCAAATCCCTTGCAGTTTAGATCTGATTTCAAATATGCATGTGTGATCCATTATTCTTTTTACTAGTAAACTTAGTCAGCAAACATCACAAGCCTCACGTTGAAAAGAATTTATTTTCCATGCAATGCTCCTATTTTAAGTTTCCAACTTCTCTTTGAGATTCCATAAGCAAAACCACATTTCCTTCACTTTCTGAAAAATTCAAATTGGTCCTTCCTGTTTTTTTCTAATGCCGATTACAAAATAAACCATATATTCCATAACAAGTCTTGCAAGGTACCTAAGAATCTAATGATGACAACGCTAGAGCAAGATCTTGCTGCACTCAAATATTTGGATCCTCGTACAGTCCTAAACTTTTCTGTAAGATTTTTGTACTCCAAATTTATAGCTTACACCAGTTTCTAAAAATAGGGTTGTTCTACCTTCTAAGGCTCAACATATCTTTTTCCTAATGCTTAAAATTTGAAATATAAAACAAAGGGTTGAGAATGTCAAAAGAAGCCACTTTGTTTCGCTAGGCTTCACTTAGGTTCTTTAGAGGTATCTCTACATACCATGGAGTGTACAGGATATAGTTAAACATCCTTGAGTTGAGATAAACTCGAACAAAACATAAATCCATAGAGTTAGCCAAAGCTCCATTTATAGCGTTTGGAGCATCCAGCTAGTCCCTTTGCCTAGCAAGTC
Source organism: Wurfbainia villosa (assembly GCA_025175895.1). NCBI lineage: Eukaryota > Viridiplantae > Streptophyta > Magnoliopsida > Zingiberales > Zingiberaceae > Wurfbainia > Wurfbainia villosa. The sequence goes on from CM045994.1 coordinate 114,250,375, forward strand.
ACTAGTTTGTTGGCTAGGTTTAATTGATGAGGAAGGCTCGCAACATTATGAATGAGCAAGTCACAAAAGATTGATTACCCTATCTCTTTTAGTTCAATTGTAGTTCAGTTCAGTAAAAGGGTTCTTTCGAAATGTATAGAACTAAATCAAAACTTTGGTTTGAATGCAATTCAGATTCATCACTATGACCACTTGGAAGCAATGATTGGTTGTGCTATTGTCAATAAGAACCTTTACTTTGGAAGTTTCTTTATGTCTTATTATCCTTCAGCTATTTTAAATTGAACGATTGATTTGAACAAGCATTATTTTCATATCCTTCAACATTTAGCAATCTCAACCTTCCTCTTGTTGCTAGTTTGTTGGTACAGAAAAAACAAACAAGAAATTTCTCCAGTAACTCAAGATGGCCAACCAATCAATTGATGAAAAACTTGTCCCACTAATTTTTGTTAATAACAACACAGGAAATCCAGTCAATCTCATAGAAATTGTTTTCTTACATAGGCCATTAACATGAAGCACCAATCCTGTGTAGTCTGTAGACGTCATCAAAGTATTCAAGTAATATACAAAGTACAAAGGCTATTCCAGACTTGGAGATCACAGACATTTTACACTTCCAAGTTGTTAGAGTGGTGTAAAATACCAAAGACTATACTCGCCTATGTAAATCCTCACATCTAAATTTCACAAGAAAGCATGCACAACCTTAATCCTAGATTCAGATCGTGTCGCAACACAGAACACTAATCTTACCATAATGGGGTCAGAAAAATTGACAACTACCAATTGAAAGTACGCTGACTCGGAGCACTATCATCGCAGAAAAATGAAAAAGGCAAAATCCACCAGTCATTTCCTTAAGAAAAGAACATTTACGTCCACAAATGAGAAACTCAGCATGAAACCCCAAAATCTGACGGTCCAATCAGTACTACCGGTGAAACAAATTGCAGAGCACATAGAGAAAGCATAAAACTAGACAGATCTAAGCAAATAAACGACCAAATGGTGGTCGATGAAAAACGCACATCGACGGTACGAACCAAATAAAACAGTAATTAATGAACAGGACCAGCGGAATCGCCAAAAGAAGCAATTTTCCGTAGATCAAAAAATGGGGGCAACGAAGATCGGAAGCGAATCGACGAAAGCTAAACAGGTGGGGGAGGGATTTGCAAGGGAACGGACCATCTCCATTTGAAAGCGAACAGGCGAAGACGGCATTGGACTCGAAGATCTGCTCTCAGTTGGCTGCTCCGCTATGAATTCATGGAGGAGATCGGAGCGGGGATGGAAGAGAGAGAGAGTGTGGGACGAGATCTTCGGGAGGGAGCGAGAGAGGATTGTTCAGTTGTTCGTCGTGGAGATTCTATTTTGAAAAACAAAAATAGAAGAAAAAATAAATTCGAGAAAATAAAAGATTTTATTTTGTTCTTCGCTTTGGTAATGACTAATGAGTAAAGGAAACCTCTCGGACTGTGAACCGGCTGCTAAACTGAACCGGAACGTTTTTCAACCAGGGATCTACATTTTTCAAATATCCTAACAATCTACCCTTAAAATTATCATCCCCAGATTTTTTGTTTTTTTAAAGAAAGCCCTCCTCTTTTCATAGGCTGAACTGAGTGAGCTATCCATTTGGCGAGTAGGTTTAATCGGATTTGATTTCTTGTGCACTTTATTTCCTAATTGGAATCGCTTTTTCTCAGTGCGTTTCACTGTGATTGAATTTCTACTCTAATTCAATCGTAATTTAATCGACATTCAAATTTAATCGAATCGTAATCGAATTTCTATCCGATCGTGATTGAATTATAATTGAATTCGGGTTAGATTGCAGTTGCGATTCAATCGGACTCTAACTCTGATTAAATTGTGGTCGAAATATAGCCTGATCGCGATTGTGATCCGAAGAGAGGCACGACGATGACGACGACTCTTCTAAGGATTCAGGGGATTGATTATAGTGCTCATTGGAGCAATCATCACGGATAAAAATACTATGCATTTTCAATAAGTGTGCAATTACGTAGATTAGACGATTGAGAAGCGGTCACGCACGCATTGCGCAAAATAAGATGCTCATGAAATTAGTTATCAATTGTAATAGTGATTTCATAACTTAATATGATCACTTTGTAAAAAAAGTGATGTATTCACTTCAGACGTTTTCATTAATAACCATTTAGTATGACCATGTTTTCACAATCAACTCAATTGTTATTCCTATATAGATCCGTCGCAATTTCAAGGCTAAATAATTAAGACTTTACGATCAGATACAAATGTTATTTTCCGATTACTAGTCAAACATAAGGTGAAGGAAGAAGGAGAACGGTTAATTTTGTTATATTTTTGTCCCCACAAAATGACCAAGTAGCTAACACATGTAATAAAATTGTCCCAAAAAATAAAAGTTAATTTTCGAGAATTGTAAAATTTTACAGAGTTTTTACTTTTTCATCGTGTTAGTTCTTAGTTAGATAAAAATATTTCTCATAATTTATCCTTCTTTATCTAACTGTGAAATTAATAATGAAAAATATTTGGAATGAATACATCACTTTTTTATCCTAAAGATGAAGGAGCAGAGAAAGAAAAGTATTTTAAAAAAAATGAGTCCATTAATAATTTAAAAAATAGAGTGTATAATTTCAATATTTATAAAATTTGGAGGTGTAAATTACCATTATTTTTTCCTCTTTTAGGTCTTATTTATTTGGAGAGAGACAAGAATATAAATGTAAAAGGACGTCACAAAAATAGTGCTTGAAACATCAAATTCATGTAATTAATACCTCTCCAACTTTACTATTCAAATTTATTACACAAATTCGAACCATTTATGATTTATGATGGTTGTTTATTTATCTCAACTGTTTAAAATACTTCACTAATGATGGTAGCTTCCATTAAACATTTCATTTAATAAATAAATAAATAAATAAATAAATATATATATATATGTATATATATATATATTGTTGACCCCGAATAAAACACCAATAATCGAACATCTTTACAACTTAATCCCTTAGCGTTACTCTATTTTCAAACGGCGATTTATCAAACGGTGCTTCTGAAGTTTGGAATTGTTCAAAAAAATGTCTTATACTTTCATATTTATCAAATAGCGCATTTAATTTCCTTTTTACCCTTCAGAAATAACACACTTAATTTTCGGACGTGGTACTGAGAATTCAAATCTCAGCACTACAGTGATGCTGGGATTTGAATTCTCAGCACCACGTTCGAAAATTAAGTGCGATATTTTTGAAGGGTAAAAAAAAAATTAAATACGATATTTGATAAATATGAAAGTATGAGATGTTTTTTGGACAACTCTAAACTTCAGAAGCGCTGTTTATTAAATTGCCAATTTTCAAAAGTGGAAAAGCATCATTTTTCACCTCCTTATAATATTGATTATATGATTATCAACTTAATCTTAAAATACAAATATATATATACTCTACCAAATTAATATATTATTAAATTATATATCATATTTACTGACAAATATGTTCCATTCTATAAAAACCACTTAATATTTAAATCAAATAAAATTAAATCATATAAACTAAATACGCAGAAGGGAGCCTTGACACAGCGATAAAATTATTATCTTATAATTAAAAGATCACGGATTCAAATTCTGAAATAACCTCTTACAAGAAAAAACAAGATAAGACTACGTATAATAGATTTCTTTTCCAATACTCCACATGACAGAAACTTCGTACATCGAATTATAATTTTTTTAATGTAAACTAAATACACCCAATAAATATGCACAAAATTCTCATTAATACAAAATTTCAAAAAGAATATATCGAACGTAATCTTATTTTGTTTTTTTTTTTTGAAAAAAAACTATTTTTAAAATTTGAATCCGTAATTTTTAAATCACATAGTAACAATTTTATCAGCTTTTTCACTCCACAAGTTAATCATAAAAATATCCAAAAAAAAAATATATCTAATTTAATTGGCATTCACATTTTTATATTAAAAGAACAGCGAGATAAGGAGAAGTAGAAAAAGAATGGAACCATAAAAGGCAAAAACTAAATCAAAAAGAGATGGATTAGACCAACAGTGAGGAAACTTGAGAGTATAAGAAGGCAATGTTTGCTGAAAATTTCACATTGCAACAGTCCTCAATGGTTAATCGATAATTAGAAGTTTCAGTATGATAATTCAATGCAGTGCTCCTACAAATTGCACATCAGCTACATTTACAATGTATCCGAAATCATTCGGAGCAAAGGCTGCTCGAAGAGCCACACAACACAATGCCACTTGCTCAAACAAGAACACACACAGTTCCATCAATGGCAGATTAGCTTGGCCTTTTGGCCTATATCACCAATGCCGCCTTCCTCCTATGCGCCTAGCTAACTGTATATCTTTTAGCACTGCAACCGAATACAAGAAAATCCACAAGGAGATCGGAGCAAAACTAAGAGAAAGGAGAATTGCTTCTTCAATTAACTATCAGTGACTAAATAGAGCCAAAAAAGGTTTTGAGCCAACTTTTTTGCTTATTCCATTGGTACCTGAATAATCATATACTACAATGCAATGACTTTGTAACTAGTTCTAGAAAAATTGTGAAACTAAATTTTTACTAGGGAATTACTTGCATGCAAAAAGGTTTATTTTATAATTTCCACACCGAGCATGACTTAAGCAGGCCATTGCATCTCATAATTCAACTAGTCAACTTTATCGAAACTATTATACCATCTTATATGCACTAAATGTGACACCTCCATTTAATCCTATATGTAGAGTTGTTGGACAGTGTGACGGGCTTATTAGCCTTGGATGAGTGAACTATTGTTAGGAGTATTTTGGGTCAATGGTTGGCCTCGATGACAATAATAACAATCAAGTCTTATCTCACTATATGAGATTGACTATGTAGATCCTTCTATGTCATTGAGCTCTATCCTCTACTATATCATTATCATAAATTTTATCTTGTTTCATTATTGTTAACCAAATCTTTTTTGATCTTCCTCTTCCTCATTTGATGTGTGTATTTGTCATAATTTTACATCGTCTAATTAAAGCATTTATTAGTCGTCTAAGTACATGTCTGTATCATCTTAAATGTATCTCTCGAAATTTTCTCAATAGATGCAACTCCGACTTTCTCTCTAATGCTCTCTCCTCATATATCCACACATCCACCTTAACATCCTCATTTCTGCAACACTCATCTTCTGCTCATGTGTTAGAGTCGTAGCTCAACATTCAATGTCATATAACATAGTAGGTCTAACCATCATTTTATAGAACTTTCCTTTAAATTTTAAAGGTACTTTACGATCACATAAAACACTCGATGATCTCTTCCATTTCGGCTATTCTACTTGTATTGTTAAACATCTCTTTCAATCCCTCCATCATCTTTGCAAAATTCATCTTAAATACTTAAAGCTCTCAGTTTCAGACAACTTGTCATCTCTTATCTTAACATTTGTCTCATTACGTCTAATATAATTAAACTTAAATTCTATATATTTTGTCTTTACTCTACTAAACTTAAAACTTTTCGCTTCTAATATTTCCCTCCAAAATTCTAGTTTAACATTTATTCGGCTGATTGAATTCTTGTTATGAATGGTATTAGAGCCGATCATGTGATGGTTGGAGCTACTATGGGTAAGGTGTACGTGCCACCCCTAAAATCTCAATAGAGGGAGATTGCACCATGAAAAGCTATGGGCTACAAGGGGATTTATGTGGCTTAGATGCATAAAACAACCTGCAAAATTGGATTTGAATATTTAAGACGCAAGTTGAGCCTAACAAGTTAATGGATGTTAATTAGACTAAATGGAATGCAAATTTATTAATAGACTAAACACATGGATTTCTAATTGATCATCCATCTTCTTATTTGTTGGCACATGCATATTAAGCCACTAAGTTTTTATGGAATCTATTTTTTAGTGTGTAGAACAAATTGCAATGATTTCCCTAAAGTAACCGTCAAATTTTTCAAAGAGATACGCAACCATGAGGTCCCATAAATTCAAACATTAAAAAAACCACAAATCATCATTCTGAAGTTTAAAAGAGTCAGATTCTGGCAATATTAACATTTTGCTTGATCAATATTGAAGGTACTTTGAGAACAAACTTTCATTTGGACTTGCATAGTTCAATCAAACAAATTTAAGGAAACATCCATCTTGGGTGATATAAAAATTAATTTACGAAAAGTTATATTTTTTTTTCATTTTCTAGAATGAAGAACTTCATCTTTTATAGTAGAAATGAGACGAAACATAGTCTAGTACTTGCGAATATGACTTACTAAGAGTAACACGCTTCGAGTGTAGTGAACATAGGTATGCATCTTCAAACATGGCCTGCAAGTAGCATTCTGCTGCCTGCAATAATTTGAACAATTAATAAGCAAAACACATTCATAAACAAAGTTGTTATAACAATTTCATAACTTCTCAAAGGGTGAAGGGTGAAGGGAGAAACAAAAGGACCAAAGCTGCATAGAAGTTGGGAAGAGAATCCTTATCTAGTTCTGAAACTGTTAATATAAATAGTCCATATATTATATGTGTGTTTGTTTGGAAGAAAAATAATCTATCCGTATATTTGTATGCTAGTTTGTTTGGAAAATATAATCTACGTTTTGAATTGAAAAAGTGTCTGATAGAAATTTAAAAAAAAAATGTATAGCTAATATAAAAATAATAATAATACATTTTTATGCAAAAGACATTTGGAAAGTTGGATAATAACAAAGCACACCAACAGAATTTGTTTTCCCAAAAGAATGCAGATAGTACCTCCAATTTACAAACGAATGTGAAAGAACTGGATACTGCAGGCACATTATCTAACTAGGAAATAGGCTAAGACGGAAATAGAACCCCTAGTTATATATTTTTCAAAAAGAAAAATAAAGAAAGAAAGAAAGAAAGAACTAGCAAAAGACAAATAGAAACCAAACTAGGGTTTGAATTTGGCCTAAAGGGCTACTTCAAGCAGAAACCTGAATATTTAAGGTACTAAACCACCCATGTTTAGCCAAATCTGGCATCTTTAGCACCAATAATTTATTTTAGCATAGTTCCCAACATGATCCTCATATAAAAAGAAAATAGAGAGCGAGTGATAGAATCACAAAAGAAAAGGTATTACTTTAGAGAAGAATGAGTTCACCTTGAATCATACATGATAAGCTATGATAGGCATATGGCCTCACTCCCCCAATTGGTTTTTGTAACTACAATAGGATGGAAATTAATTCAATTGATTGTTTGTTAACATAGACTTGGCCAAACATAAGTAGGTTCAATTTGGAGGCGATTTACTTCTTTTCTGTGCCTTAGTGTTTGATTATGTTATGTTGATTGGTCTTTGTGACATGAAATAAACCCACATTTATGACAAGTAATTTTCTATCAATCATTTAAGGTAAAAGTACCTAAAAATCTGACTAAGTATCTCAGAACAAATCAGAAGAAACAAGTGAAAAATATAAGCAAAGAACTAAAGGTAAATACCTCTTGAAGCGCAAGCATAGCATCAGGAGTCCACCTAGTTACTTCCCTTGTATAAAAACCAGTGATCTCCCTAACCTATATACAACAACAGACATCATGAGAAGCAAATCTCAACAGCCTTATCGAACCTCAAATCACAAATCCTGAAAAGAGCAGCTAATAACAGTCGCCTAAATGCATTCTCACAAGTCTGGCAAATGGAGCAAAAGGAATTAGCAGCTTTATCGACCTCTGAAGCTTCCTAATCTCTCGTAGGGCCACTACTCCAGGTCTAAATCGGCGACCCCGCTTCTCTGTCCTCCTCTGCGTCCCTAAATTCATTCGCATTTCAAGGGGAAAAAAATAACCTTATCGTTCAAGTAAAAAATTATTTATCTTTCAAAGTAGATATTACAATCAGTCGAATATTAAGTTTGAACACCAATGGGAAAAAAAATGGAGGGCTCCCAGGATCTAATTAAGCACATATATCAGTGAGAACCTTGATCCGCATCCTCCGAGCTGGCCTCCGTGTCCCTCTGTGTTGAATAATCACCAAACACAGACAACGAACTAAAACCCATAAAAAAAAAAACGTAGGGAACAAAGAACAAAGAACAATTAGAAGCATACGGGAACAGAACGAGATCGGATCTCAGCCGCGGTCGCATTAGCTGTCAACGGGAAGAGAAAGCAACGAAAGATGTAAGAAGCCAAACGAAATCAACGAAGAGACAGAATGAACGGTGAACTGAAAGACCTGCTGCTTTCCGCCCGGCGACGGGAGATCCGGAGAACTGGAGACGCTTCCGAGGGCGAGAGGCGGATCGTCTGGAGAAGTGCTTCGTCCTTGCCATGGAAAGAAGGGATTAGAGAGGGAGATGCGACAGGAAGGACGCCACCGCGGAGAGGAGGGCAAAGGAACGAAGGGTTTTGCCGTTTTCGTCCTCGTCCGCTTTGCGGGGGGGAGAAGACAGGAGGGACTAGGGAGGCAGGGAGGGGGGAAATACAACATTTCGCATTGCGAATCTTAAAGTGACGATGAGCGGACCAGATTTGCTGCAGTGTTCGTTCGGCGCTAAATGCCGCTAAGTTTTCAAAAATGGGCCGGTGGGCTACGAACCCGGTTTGGGCGAACCAAAGAAAATCAAATTAGGCATCCTAGTTTTTAAATATATTTTTTAAAATTACACGCCAAAAAAAGTCAACCTTTGATGCGCAATGCGACGCACGACATACACATAGTCAACGAGTTTTGACTATAAAGTCAACGCGATAATACAAATGTCGTTGTTCGAAAAGAACGCACACCGCCATGTATGCTTAGACAGTGCCTCCACGTACCATTCATGCAACATTTCCAGCCAAAAAAATTATAAAATTATACCGAAAATTTTGAAAATTGCAAGTTCCGATTGGGATCCCCAACCTACTCCTTCATTTGGACTTATAGAAAGAAGTTCGGTACTGGGTAGAGATAGAGCAAATTATCTGTCAATCCAAATTAATCGAATAGATTGACATTTAAAAAAAAATGATTAATTTGAATTATTTTTTTTAATAAAAATATTGGTTATTTAAATTTGTTATTGTATAAATTAAATTGAGATCAATCTCTAGTCGATTGATATATTTACAAATTAAATAATTCAATTAAAAAATTGAATACAAAGTCAACTAATCTACTTTTCAATTTCATTATTTAATTAATTTTTATGATCGGTTAATAAAAAAACTCAATTAATTTAATTTTTATCAAATTAATTAAAATTTTACCGATTATTCTTCTATTCTAAAAGGGTGCTTGATTTAGGTATTTTTCATTTTTATTTTCTAAGAAAATGAAAAAATATGGAAAATATTGTTTGATTGATATTTTATATATTTATTTTCTAAAAAATTGAAATTTATTTGACTGGTAAATAAAAAATATCAAAAAATTATTTTCTAAAAAATGAAAAAAAAAATATGATAAAAATAGAAAACGAAAATAAAATCAAACGGTCTCTAAATTTGCCCAGCGAAAAGAGAAATATATGTTAATTAAATCTGGAAAAGTATTTTGAAAAATTCATAAATATTGGGTGATATTTTGAAAAATAGCGTACTTTCGAATGTAAGTCGGGCTGCATGGTTGATCTGACGTGGCAGTCGCACGCGACGGTTGCTGCCGCGGTGCACTTGCTATAAATAGCACGTAAAGGACGGTAGTGCAAGTAGAGGCTGAGTCTGCATGGAAGTCCAGGTGCAGAGAACCACCGTTTTGACCACCCCCGCCGGCTCCGGCGATGACGATTCCCGGGAAATACCGCTCACCATCTTCGACCGCTTCGCGTCCAACATCAATATCGCCATCCTTTTTGCCTTCTCCGCCCCCGTCCCGTCCAACGACCAGCTAATCCATGCGCTCTCCATTGCCCTTCAGCACTTCCCCCTCCTCACCGCGCGCCTCTCCCCCACCCACCTCCTCCTCCCCGGCGCCGGCGCCCTGGTCGTTGAGGCCACCGTCGACGGCATCGAGCTAGCGGATATTCTCCCCTTCAAACCCTCCCCTGACTTTCTCCTCCTCCACCCGCCCACCGACGGACCCGTCCGCCACTTGTTTCAGATCCAGTTCAACCGCTTCCCGTGCGGCGGCCTGGTGGCCGCCGCCACCGCTCATCACCGAGTTGCCGACGGTCAGTCCATGGGGGCCTTTTTCGCGGCCTGGGGCCGCGCCGTGCGCGAAGAGCCCATCCCGCCGCCGCTCCACGACCGGTCCTGGCTCCGCCCCAGCTCCCCGCCGGCCAGCGAGTTCGACCACTGGGACGTTGAGTTTGCTAGCGACGACTACATCAAGGACTTCGCCGACTCGTACCGTAACAGCGTCGACCCCAGTCGGATAACCAACGTGTACCTCCACTACTCCGGCGAGTTCCTCGCCAAGCTCAAAGCAGAGATGAGGAACAAGAAGCTGACGACGTTCGAGACGCTGCTGGGGCACCTGTGGCGCCGGATCACGGCGGCGCGGGGCCTCGAGGAAGACGTCAAGACAATGATGCGGGTGACGGTGAACGGGAGGCAGCGGATGCGGCCGCCGGTGCCTAGCGAATTCTTCGGGAATCTGGTGCTGAACGCTTACCCAGCCATGGCGGCGAAGCAACTGGTGGAGGGGGGCACAGAGAGAGCGGCGGAGGTGGTGCACGAGGCGATAAGGAGGGTGGACGGCAGGTACTTCCAGTCAGTGGTCGACTTCGGGGAGTTGCTCCGGAAACAGGGAAGGGAGGAATTGGTGCCGGTGTACGACGCCAACGAGGGGAACGTGCTATCGCCGGAGCTGGAGGTGGACAGCTGGCTCAGGTTTGCCTTCGAGGAGGTTGATTTCGGCGGCGGAGGGAGGCTGTGCGGGTTCCTGCCGACGTGGTTGCCTTGGGAGGGGCTGGTGATATTTGTGCCGGCGTTGGAGGGCGTTGGAGGAGTCAACGCGGTGGTTACGTTGCTGGAGGAGCACGCGTCGGAGCTGAGGAAGATATCGCATTCACTGGACTAACGACTAGTCGAGTGCCTCGTTTGCAAATGAATGATAAATAATAAATTACAGCAAAAATGTTTTGAAAATCATCAAAATGCTCAATAATATTTTTAAAATTACTGGAATTTCATTCTTTACCACTATTATTCGATTTAAAATTAGTGACAAACTTAACTTAAATGAACATATAGACTTTTGGACACAAATAGGATCGAAAAAATGCTCCTTCAGACACAGATACTGATTTCAATACCACAACAGATTACGATATCGATTTCAATAGCTCGATAGTTTGCCCTTATCGCCTTGTATGTATGCTATGCATCAGCTGGAGGAAGAACATTTTCGATATTTGCAGGCATCAAAACATTGTAGCCATCGACGGCGGTCGACATGATCATTCCCGGAATTTGTGTGTGCCAGTGCAGCTCCTTCAGGTCCTTTTGACCCTGTCCATTGGCACATAAGAAACAATATGAACATCTGCTCAAGTTTAAAGAGGGGGCGATGGCATTCGATACCTGATGGACGAAAAGAAGCTGCGGAGGCAAGTCCTGCGGCGCGCTTGCTTGCTCCTTCAGCTTGGCTTTGAATTCTGTTTCTTCCTCTTCGTCCCTTTCTAGTGAAAGGTCCCATATCCTGTTCATAAGGAAGGATAAACACAGCGGAAAAAGAGTTTGATAAGATACAAAATTTGGCATTCGAAGATGAACACTTACGTCAACTGATTATCGGCCGACGAAACAGCTAGAGTAGATGCTTCGTGTGGGCACCATTCGATAGATGTTATGGGTTGCTTGTGAAACTCAAAATGTGCGACCAGTGAGTCACCCTGTGCAGTGGAAAGAACAAAGTTTACAACAGCCAATTTTCGACATATAAAGTGCCAGAAAATGCTCCACGAGTGTTTTAAGCATCTGAGCAACACCACTGATAGAGAAGAATCTGATGGCAATAGGAATGGATGATCCAATTGCATACAAAGAACATCTTCATCAAAAAGAATCAGATTGAAGGTGAAAACTATTATGGAGGAGTATGAAAGTTTCTATAGGATAAAAACAACCGATAATGAGAATCTCTAAAGATTTAGCTTTAATATAAGGCAAGGCGGTTTAGTTTTCGGAAAGTAAGATAAAGTAAAAAATATATATTTATCGCATCATCGACCTCAAATATATTTAAATGTGTCAAAGAAGTGTTTACTTTCAACTTTTAAGTTCTATTTTCTAAGCAAGAACAAAAGTTTTCAGAGAAGTTCCTAACAAAAATACAAGGCCTAACTAAACCTTATGTTCAACTCCTATCCAGTTGTTTGGTGAAAAACTTCTTCCCTTGGAAGAATTGCTTGGAATGCCAAATCCAAGATTGAACTGACAGTTCTCTACCATGATCGCATTAATCCGTCCTAGATTTAATTTCCATTGTCCGGGAAGTAGGAAAATTCCAACATGTGTTATGTTAATCTAGAATACAAGGAGAAAGTAAGACAGAAAATAGACAATAATGCTTATTATTGATTGACTACCTTGATCAGTCTAAGATCACGGATGGAGAATGTACCATCATCAGCTCCAGAAGCCATCATACAGCTTGCCAGCCTATTTAAGATTCAACAATATATGCAAAGAAAATCATAGCTAAAAGTTGAAAAGCGAGCAGAAGCCGAATCGCTCGAATCACACGGTAAATATATACCGATTCCATGATATAACATTAACATCAGTGTTGTGTGCCTTCACTGAAAGTGCAGGCGATTTTCCAAGTCTGGTATCCCATATTGCTACAGTTCCGTCCACCGAACATGAAGCAAAAACATCAGGTTCCGTTGGACTCCACTACAAGATTAGCAGGAATGCTTTTGTTAGAAACAAATATATGCACAAATCAAAATATTTTTCAGGTTAGCATATGCAAGAGCATATTAAGGAACTTGAATGATCTATAAAACTACTTGTAGATCTTCCACACTAGCAGTATGCCCAGCAAAGGGAGTGGCATCGACGTTCCATGTTTCAGAAGGTTCCCACAAGTGAATAAAACTATTGCAATCACCTTCAAGCAAAAATAGCTTAATGAAAAGGCATATTTTGTAAAACTTTATTAGTTAGTTTAACCAGCCAAAAATAGTATTTACCAGAGACGAGTCTTCCAGGAACAGTAGGACTCCAATCAATAGCATAGCCCTCATCCTTGTGACCGCCAAATTTTATAAGAGGAGACAGACGATGTATGTTGTCACCTCCAACAGTTGTGCTGGACACAGATTCAGCTAGATCATTCAAATGTGAACTGATGTCCCAAACCTGCAACGAAATGGAGAACAGTTTGGAGATGAAGTTACAAGAAAGTTAGCTGTAGGCATACATATTACTTCGACAGCAAGTGTCAGTTATACAGCTAGTCGTTTGATTTTCATACAGACCCTGCCATCAAATTTATCTAAGTTACTTTCAGCACTCCTATCTTTACCAATTTAAATTATATGGTTCTACAGGAAGTATGCAAGCTATACAACAACAACAACAACAACAAAGTCTTATCCTATGCAAGCTATGTGACAATGAAATTTCGGTTGCTTTCAAAATACAATGTGAGAGCTGTCATCAACTTTTGGATTTGTGGGCTGAACGTGGCAATTATTATGGAAGTATTTAATCAAGAGTCAGAATGATAAAGGAATCACTAACCTGAACATGACCAGTGTCGTCCCACGTAGCACATATATGAGGTTTTTGAATCATTGAGCGTATACGATTAACTCCCCCTTGGTGAGCCACCTTGCGCAACTATTATTGAATGAATTAACATTTATTTTTTTTTCAAGTGTGAAGGGAAAAAAAAATCAAGCACAAATGGAAAACTAACATGTAGAACAGGCTGTGAAGCTTCACCATTCACATCTTCATCATCGTCTTCATCACTGCTGCTCTCACTATCCATGTCATCATCACCTTCAGTTGAAGCAGGAACTAGCTCACGCTTCTTCCCAGATATGTTTGTAATTTTGAAAATTCCAATATAATTCCATGATGCTTCCTTAGCCTATCACGAAGACAAACAGACAAAATAAATCAAATATGGTTAGAGGTCCATGTATGCATTGGTTAATTAATATCTTTTCTCATGCCTAAACATAACTTGAAAGAATATTAGATCCTTATAAAACGTGTTTCAAATACTGAAAAAAAAAATCAGCCAAAATTAAGAAAACGAATCAATAAATGAATCTCCCGTCTACAAGCAAAAGTAGCTGTATGCCAAATGAATTTATCTTCTATGTCCGTACTCTATGGAGGAATTTATACACCCAATTGAAGTATAGAAACTTCAAGTTTCAGAGCTCTTCAGTTCAAATTAGTAAGATCCGATAAAATCACAGAAAACAACTGGAAGATGATAGATTTGAAGCACTAGGAGTTTCATCTGTTATTTCATTTTTCTTGTGTTCTAAAGGAAAATAATAGAAGCATGATAGAGAATTTACCTCGTAACAAAAATATAGCAAGTTGCAGCTATTTCTTCTATTCAATTTATGTATCAATTGTTGTTTCAGCATTCTACATGAAATGGCAATATGTCCTTAAGCACGAGCTTGTGACAATATCACCCTATAAATGAACTCCAACTTGCACCTTTTTCCATTGATTTATTTGGAAGAAAACTTAAAGCGTCATGTACAAAGAGTTCCATCTACAGAATAGAGATGCATTGGCACTGTCGATACTTGCAAAAGGCAATACAACCAGTACTGCAAAAAAAACAAAAATCTTTTTTGATAATTCAGATGTTTGGACTTCACCGACTAATCCTAAGGGTTGATAGCTTTCCTCCTGGCTTGCCTACCAGTAAATCCAAAGCACAACTTATACACACTTAGAAACCGGCCTCTAGGATATTCCAATACTGCAATTTTATTTGAAGTGGTTCCTCATTTTGATGTCTAAATATATGAGAACTACTGAATAGAAATGCATTGCTGATGCTGATACTAGCAGGAGGCAATACTACTACTCACAGAGCTCATCGCAGAAGATGAGAACTACTAAGTTATAGGAAACTGATGGTAGTGCATTATGAGCAAAGAACACCAAATGCAATTAGCAGCTTAGAAGTACATCCAGATTGTATGTGTTAGATTTCAATATGCACAAACAAACTAAGGACTCCGCCAGTGACAAACCTAAGAAAACGAAATAAACTCAAACTAAGAATTGAGAACTTTGAAAATAGAGAATAGCATAATAAATACCTGGGTACCGCCAACACCATAAACTGTATGTGGAAATTCAGTCCGTACCAACCCCAGAGAATCATGGACAATGTCAAAGCTTCACCAGCAGAGCAAGAATTTAGCAACATGAGAAATGCACATTAAAGTTGTATTAACAATCTTTTCAGTGTTTATTTACTTAAAACGATACCTCAAACAAGGCCATCCAATACTAAATCCACGTAGATAATTGTAAGCGGAAGGATCAAACTGAAGTTCCTCGCCTTCTTCTAATGCATCCACACCAGGTTGCCAAACCTAAGCAAAATATGAAGGAAAAAAGAAAATCAAAAAGGAAATTTGGTGTGGCGGACTGCCAATCTGGCATGCTATAATAACCAAATTCGATTCATAAAAATCGTTTTTTTTTTGTAGTCTCACCTTAGCCGGCACGGAGGGCACAGACGAAGACTCACCCTTTTTCGATTCCTACAGAACGAGGCCCCTGTTTAACATACGACCCAAAGTGGAGCCACAAATGGTTGAAGTTGAGAATTACCTTGTTCTTCCTCTTGATCTTCCTGGCGCTTTTGATGCTACGTACCATGTTGCCTCTCGCGCTCGATACGAGAGATTCAGTCGTATTCTAACAAGCGATGAAACGAAGACAGAATGCCAGTGTACGAAGAAGATGGTGCTACAGCAATTAAAGAAGAAGACCGAATACCGGAGGAGGATAATGCGGCCGTGCGAGAAGAGGACGAAGCTAGGAAGAACGAACCCCCGACGGCGTTGCGCGGCTCGAGGCTTAACGCGAAGGGCTAGGGTTTTATTCCGGGTTTTGGGTTTATATTCATTCTGGTACTGCATATTTATATTATTTGATAATAAGTGCTCCAATGATTCTATTCTCGTTTATTGGCACACGAACTGTTTCCAATTTATCATCATTTTGATGATAAAAATATTTTTTCCCGAAATTAAATTAAATAATAAATAAAATTTAAAATATAATAATAATAATTGCCTTGCCCACCATTCAACTTTTGTCCATCAAAAGTAAATTCAATCAGACAGTACAACCGATCAGGCTTTTCTCATCGTGGTCAGTGTACTTCAAACAGTATTGACTCGGACCGATCGATTCAACATATAGAATATTATCGAATACTTTCAACCAGATAGATACGAATCGATCGGTCTTTAATGAGTTGAACTTATTCGATCGATTTTTTTTATTTTTTTTTTTTGTATTTGACACCAGAGTATGCGAATTTTCGATCCGATTAATCTCTGAAAATGATCGGTCCTATCCCACGGACCTTCGATACGCCTCATCAACAATTGAGTTGGATGATGTCGGAGCTCAAGTAGTCTCCACCGCCCACTAAAGGTAAATCAGGAAAACATTCGTAGTTTTTTCACGATTCAAATCGGACTCTGCAATTGCGTTATTTCTAAATCACGGTTCAATGCCGAAGTCGTACTCCGTCTACCAAACAAACTCTTGGACATCAAGGTTGTCCGAATGGATTTTTTCTAAATTCACCGTCGAATGATGTCGTGGCAGAGGATCGTATAGGGGATCGAATGTCGCGCCAAGGGAGGTAAATAGCATCGTGCTTCGCTTGATGGAATTTATTCGCATTTGTCTACAAGACTTGGTATGTGTAGTAGAAATAATAATAAAGCAATAATAAAATGAACAAACACTCATGAAAATACAAGAATATACATGGTTATGAATCTTAGGGTTCCTACTCTACGGGTTAAGCTCAACGAGCTCTAGTGATGCACACATCACTAATCAAAACACTCATTCTCGATGACACATCGAAGGTGGAGAAATCTCTTACACAATTCTTACAGCAATAAGAATGAAATACAAGCAAAATACAAAGACAATACAAGAACTAGGTAAAAAACACTTTACAAATGTGAACTTTAAATGTTTTGCTTGTTGGTTGTTTTGATGAGTTTGAAGGACCCTGAAATACACAATCACTTCGCCTCCAAATCGCCTCAAGAACTCCTCAAGAAACCATGACCGAAAATCTTCACAAGCTACTCCTTTTATCTTTGCATCGAGTTGATTCCACGCCTGACAGTCAAATGTCCATGTAGTCATTGTCTCACAACGCCTTAATCCACGTCAGCATTTAAGTTAACATATACATTGTCAATCGACTATCATTATCATTAGTTGACTGTCAAGCCTGTAGTCGACTGCTCAATCATCTACCGAGCTTTCTGTGCTCGCGATCAAACCCAGCAGTCGATTTCTAGGCCACACGACCGTAATTGAATGTCAATTGACTCTCGATCAATAGATTGATCATAATCCTAGTCGACTGCACAGAATCGACTCGGCTGACAAGTATCAACACACTTAACCAGTCGACTGATAAACCTCAATCATGAGGTTTACTCCAAGTATGATACCCTCATACTTGCTAGACCACCCTTAGCCTAAACCTAAGTCTTCTAACCACCTCCACCAGCCTCACGCTTATTGAATCCCTCCAAGTCATTCATGACTTGTTCATCCATATGCTAGCCTTAAAGTGCTTCCATCAACTATTATTATGCTAACCGGATCTACACTACCAAGGTACACTTGAGCTTACACTGAAAAGACACACGCTTGGATTTTACGTCGTCAAACATTGGATTTATGCCACCAAGATTATCGCTTAGACTTTACGCCGCCAATTATCACATCCTTGGACTTCTCAAATGTCAATATCCATTTGGACTTATGCTGTCAAGACTCCACCCTTAGATTTTATGCTGTCAAATATTATACTTGTGCTACCAAGATTTTACTCTTGGATTTTACGTTGTCAATATTACAATCTTGGACTTTTCTTGTCAACTCCATGTTGGACTTTCCAATTGTCAAGTACCTATGATTTGGACTTTTCATGTGCCAAGATCCATACTTGGACTTTTCATGTCAAGTACTCAAGACTTGGACTTCTCATGTCAAGTACCCAAGACTTAGACTTTTTATGACAATCACATTGTCATATGTTTTGTCGAACATCAAAATACTGCTCGAGTCAAACTCGAGTCTGGTCAATCGCGATCTAGGTCGATTGCACCAACAAATCGAACTGCGTTATCCTATGGAATATCTCTCCGCTTTTGCTGCTGCATCTTGCCCATGAAGTCGATCGATTTTTTCCTATAGAGCTTTGGTAGGTCTATAGGAAAAAATCTATATATAACGGTAGGTCAAGCACCGTCATTGCCCATGAAGTTCTGACAACGTCATGGGCTGATCCCTTTTGCTATGGAATATCTCTCTGCTTTTGCTGCTGCACCTTGCCCATGAAGTTCTGACAACGTCGATTGACTTTTTTTCTACAAAGCTTCGGTAGGTCAAGCTTCAATTGCCCCTCAAGGGATCAGTCGTCATCGAGACCTCAAAAGATCAGACGTTCGTAAGTTGATCTTAGAGGGATTATTATTATTATTATTTTCAAATTGATCGTCTAGATACTAAGTATTTCATATCCGAAATGACTCGAGATACATAACAAGAGGGTCAAGGCGTATTTCACTGTGATCCTTCCTACGCTTAAGTCATAAAATCATAAAAAGTATAAAGAAAATATAGCAAATAGAGTTATTCATCCTTTTGCTTTTATACAAGGAGAAAAGATCAAGGACTACAACCGCTGAAAGGAAGTCTGATGAACACATCTTTATAATATAGAAAAAAAAAATCAAAAGATGCATCTTCTTAAATGATATCGTTATGACTGTTAAATCACTTTGTTTGACTGTCAAATCAAATCAAGATTTCTAAATTGATCTGAACTATTTTTATTCTGATTTTCATCTCAGTTTAACTATCGTCGTAACTTTCGGAATGTTGCTTAGAAGACATGCTCTCCGCGACATGAAGTGACAATGCGAGAAGGAGAACGGCCAAAGAGAAGGAGAGAAAGAGAGATTTAATCTACTTGTTTGGTTTATTTGGTCGGAGGATTCTTCTTCGTCGTGCACTTTTGGGATGAAGACAGAAGGTTGATGGTGGCGAACATGGTGACCATTGAAAAGGTTGGCTAGCTTTAGTGGTTGACCATCGAATTAGGTGGGTTTAGGTCGGGAGAAATTTCAGAACACATGTTTTTGGCATTTGTCTCCATTGCAAGGTGGGAATCACAATCGAAAGGACCGATGAGGATCAATATGGTAATTTTTCCTCTCATTTCCTTTATATTCTCTATAAAAAAATTGAAATGGTCGAGATTGTTCTATGCTCAAAGAAAAAATAAATAAATTAGAAAATATTCGTATGGACAATACAATCTCAGTAGATCTAGATTTCTTGATTTTATCATTTTTTTTTAAATTATAAATTTATCGTAACTAATGATCAAATTAATATAAATAATACGTTAGAATTTAAAGGTATCACGTTCAATAAAATAGAAATGGAATATACGTAGTTTAAATAATTAAATAATTATTAAGTACATAATAAACAGTAAGTTTAACTAAAGTTTTTAAATATTTTTTTTTATAAAAACGAAGAAATTTAACCGAATAAGAATATTGAATATTATTTATGATCATAAAATGTCTTTAAAATTTAAAAATAAAATTTATTAAACGAAAGTTAAATATATTATGTCATATCGAGTTTTAGAAGAAGATGATGTTTAAGATGAATACGTGATCATATAAAAATAAAAATATTAAAGTGAAAATTGAGATAGTATGTATTAAGAGAAAACTCTAAAAATTATATTTAAAATAATATAAATATAAATCGATTTGAAAATATTATAAATATAAAAAATAAAATTAATAAAAGAAGGATTAAATAAGACTTAAGGTAATAAACTAAAATAAAATTTATTTAAATATAAAATAATGATATAGAAAAAAAAATGCAATGACATAAAAAGATTTCTATAACTTAGTGAAAAAATGACGTGTCTATTCTAGACATCATTTATCCTCAGTGAGTTAAATCACAGTCGCTGTGAATATAAGAAATTAAATTTTACTCGTTCGATATAAATTTATACTGTATGAATCGTGTCTGTAGAATCTCAATTTCTATAACGATTTAGTTGTCGTCGTTATAATTCGTCTACCGGATAAATCCGGTCAACAGCCGAAAAAAGCAACGGAAGATGTATCTTTTCAGACATTTTTCATATGATAAAATCTGCTATTTATATCCATTTCTCAAGCATTGCACTGACAGGGATGCCACACCTTCACCCTCAAATCATTGCCCCCGGAGACAGTAAAGTGAGGCTGTTGTCTTTCAAAAGGCATATGATCATCCTGGAGAAGCAAACATAGAATATCCGATCATTGGAGATCAATAAGTTTTTTTTTTTTCTTTTTTTCTTTCTTTCAGTTGCAATCAGATTCTTCTCTGGCTATTGTTTTTTCACTTAATCGCCATCAAAACCTTGGCATCGTCAAACTTTCTTGTCAGTTCGGTGATGTCTGAATTTCTCAGCTACTGGAAGAGTTCATCACGAGTTCATCATCCTTTTGGCACGCACTGTTGATGCAAGAAAGCTCGGAAGAATGGCAACCATGGAGGAGAGGTGCTCCATGTTGCTTGCCTTTTCTGCTCTCTGGAGCCTGGCAGCACTTGCCGGCTGCGCCGGCGAGCCGGTGAATTATTCTCATCTCCTCGACGTCAAGCTGGATTTCGTCGATCCCCGGGGAGCTCTATCAGGTTGGTCTCCAGGTTTTGATCTGTGTAGCTGGAGAGGGGTCGCATGTTCAGCAAGCAGGAGCCATGTTCTTGCATTGAATTTGTCAGGCTGTGGACTTTCAGGCTCATTGTCCTCCAAAATTGGGGGGCTTCGATCCCTCGAGACGCTCGACTTATCGTCGAATTCACTCTCCGGTTCGATCCCTCCGGCGATCGGCATGCTAAAGAACCTCAAGCAGTTGTTCCTCTACTCCAATTCCCTCTCCGGCCACATCCCGCCGGAGATAGGCCTGCTGAAGAGCCTCAGTGTTCTTCGCATCGGCGACAACTCGCTCTCGGGGGCGATCCCTTCGCAGCTGAGCAACTGCATTGAGCTGGAAGTGCTCGGCCTTGCTTACTGTCAGTTATCCGGTGGGATTCCCTCGGAATTCAGCAACCTGAGCAAGCTCGAGATACTGAACATGGAGAAGAACAGGCTCAGCGGCACGATACCTGAAGAGCTATTCAGTGGCTGCACTGCACTCCGAGTGGTGTCCATGGCTGACAACAGGCTGCAAGGAGAGATCCCTCCGTCGATACGAGAGTTGGCGGCGTTGCGGACGCTGAATCTGGCAAACAACCGCATCTCTGGATCCATCCCGGCGGAGCTTGGCAATCTCACAAGTCTGAATTACCTAAATTTGCTAGGCAACAGGCTCACCGGCACACTGCCTCCGGTTCTCAACCAACTGACAGAGCTTCAGGTCCTGGACTTATCCAGCAACAACCTCTCCGGCACCATCGGCGCCATCTCCACAATGCACCTCAAGAACCTCACTTACTTAGTCCTCTCAAACAACCATTTCCATGGCAGCATCTCCGGCGACCTCTGCCCTGAGGCATCCAGCTTGCAGAACCTTTTCGTCGCCGGAAACTCTCTCACGGGCACCCTCGAAGGCCTACTGAGCTGCGGCTCACTCCGCTCGCTCGACCTCTCCAACAACACCCTCACTGGCGCCGTTCCATCGGAAATCGGTCGCCTGAAGAACCTCGAGAACCTTGTGCTCCACAACAACAGCTTGACAGGGGGGTTGCCTCCTCAGGTAGGGAACCTGAGCAGCCTGCAGATGCTGTCGCTCTTCCACAATGGTATCACAGGTATCGATAGAGTAGTGATTTGCGTTATGTTAATCGCATAAGAAGTAGGCTATTGATTGAGCTCTGCTTACAGGAAGAATCCCAGTGGAGATTGGCAAGTTGCAGAGGCTGCAGCTGCTCTACTTGTATGAGAACCAGATGAGCGGGGGGATTCCAGATGAGATCACCAATTGCACTGGTTTGGAGGAATTGGATTTCTTCGGGAACAACTTGAGTGGCTCGATTCCTGAGATGATCGGGAATCTGAAGAACTTGGAATTGCTTCAGTTGAGGCAGAATGGTCTTATTGGACGGATTCCTCCGAGTTTGGGCTACTGCGCCAGGCTTCAAGCACTGGCTCTGGCGGATAACCGGCTCTCCGGCGAATTACCGGCCAGTTTCGGACTCCTTGCTGAGCTGAACCTCATCACGTTGTACAACAACTCGCTCCGTGGCCCTCTTCCGGAGTCGCTATCGTCTCTTAAGAACCTTTCCTTCGTCAACTTGTCGCATAACAAGTTCAACGGATCGATCTCGCCATTGCTGGGCTCGAATTCGATTGTGAAACTCGACTTAACCGATAATTGCTTCTCCGGGGAGGTTCCTCCGGCGATTGGTGGGTCGAGAAACATGACCCGGCTACGATTGGGCTGGAATCTGTTGAACGGGAGGATTCCCTCCGAGCTCGGTCAGCTCAAGTGGCTCGACTTGCTCGATCTATCTTTCAATCATTTTGAAGGCAACATCCCTCGACAAATTTCAAATTGCTCGAGGCTGAAGCATCTCCTACTTGCTGGAAACGGGCTCTCCGGCGAAGTTCCTTCATGGCTAGGAACGCTTCACGCACTCGGAGAGCTCGACCTGTCATCCAACAAGCTAACCGGCGGCATACCGACGGAGCTCGGTGACTGCTCGTCGCTGCTCAAGCTCTGTCTGCAAGACAACTCTCTCTCCGGGAGTATTCCGGCGGAGCTCGGCCAGCTTACTTCCTTGAACGTCGTCAACTTGCAGCTCAACAACCTCACGGGTTCAATCCCCGCCGCGGCAGTCAAGCACTGGCAGAAGCTCTACGAGCTGAGGCTGTCGGAGAACTACTTCACCGGCGGGATACCGCCGGAGATCGGGGAGCTAGTGGAGCTCCAAGTGGTGCTGGATTTGAGCAAGAATCAGCTCTCAGGAGGCATTCCATGGTCAGTAGGGAAGCTTACCAAATTAGAGAGGCTCAACCTCTCCTCCAACCAACTCAACGGTCAAATTCCCGCGTCCCTGCAGCAACTCACCAGTCTCCACCGGCTTGACCTGTCGGAGAACCATCTCTCCGGCGAGATTCCGGAAAAGCTCTCCGTTTTCCCAGCAAGCTCCTTCGCTGGGACCCAGCTCTGCGGCGCGCCTCTGAGTTCCTGCGCGAAGCCGATGGACGGAAAGATGTCTCGGCTGTCGAATGCCGCGGTGGCGGGGATCGTGGTGGCGATCGTTTCTACGTCGGCGGCGGTTTGCATGGTTTTGCTGTGCATGCTGGTGAAGGTGTGGAGCAAGTGGATGGAGGTCTCGGTGTCGAATTCCGACTCCGACGCCGGCGAGGAGGGCATGGGGGAGAAGGAGGGAGGGGAAGGCGGAGCCAATGGCAAGTACTGGATGGTCGAGGCCATGGGAACCGTCGGCTCTTCGGAGAAGCAAAGCTCTGCTTCTGAGACCTGCGCCGTCGACAAGGACGCAGGGAATTGAGTCAGAGGATTCAAAAGTCGGAGCGAGATCCCAAAGCTTGCTGTCACTTCAATTTCTTGTTAATTTTCCTCCTTGTTATTTGGAATTTCAGATCATCTGCTCGAATCTTCATCTTCATGCTCGATACAGATTTCGCTGAAGAAATTTATAAAAAAAAAAATGTAATGAACAAAAAAAAAAACTTTTAAAGCTCTAGAGGGTGTTTCAAAGAAAGACGAAAGGTGAGGGGGTGACATAGAATGTTTCCCGACTACAAAAATATAAAAAATCTGGATTCGCTAGCCTACCCGCGGGGCCCTTCGATACGTGGCGCTACTTCCCTCTCCGGGCCCACACGCTGGGACAGCTTTCGGCTTGTCGGTTCGCTCTCAATCCGAATTTGCCTCCCGATTTCGACGCCGAGGATTCGGCGAGTCTCTTTTTCCTTTCCTAACGGTTAGCCCTCCCCCCAAAGGAACGGGAAGAAAAAAATATTTTCCAATAAAAAGAAAGTGAAAAAAATATATTTTCTATGAAAAGAAAAGAAAATATTGCGGCTGAAATACGAAGACGAGGTATAAGGTACGACTCAATTTAGGTTCGAGTGACGAGACGAACTCCAATATTAATAATATAGGGATTTTGATGACTCGACTATGTGAAGATGAATCGATCGACACTGTCGATATGGAAATTACTTATGAAGTTGAGTGATGACCATCCATTTGAGGAAGTCTATCCAAGAGTTGTCGGACGACAATCTCTGATGTGTCAGAAGCAAAAAACTTGAAAGGCAAGAAAATTACATGAAGGGGCGTCGAGAGGAATTTTACTATATTAGCTCGATGTTCAAATCAAGATCCATCATAATAGTAGAAAAGTGAGTGAAAGGAAAAGAAGAGAAGAGTCGGAGAAATTCGAGAGCCCCTCATGGCGATCCTCCTTCACCTGTATATAATCTGAGTGCCGACGCTAACTCTTATGGATCTTTACTCAGAATAATGTAGGTTCATTATGGCGCCCTGACATGACAGAGGATGATAGAAGAATTATTTCATTAAATGCAGTAGATGCATGAGACTTAATTAATATAACTTGCATGGTTAATGTGAGACAAGACTCGATAAATATAATAGACGTGTTCAATCAATAAAAATGTGCTGGCATGACTATTTGCTATGGGGTGTCTTTATCTTCCCTTCGATTTGGAAACTACGTAACCTCTAAAGATCTCTGGCGTAATAAGGAGATGATTATATTTATGAGTGCGTGCCTAAAAAGATACTGAGAGACGTATCTATCGAGATATAATATATGAAAAGATATTAAAAAATATATCTATCTAGAGATAATATATAAAAAGATGCCAAAAGATATATTTATCGAGACATAATATATTAAGAGACGTTGAGAAATATATATTTGTTGAGACATAATCTAGAAAGGGAAATCGAGAGATATATCTATTGAGACATAATATATAAAGAGACGTCGAAAAATATATCTATCCAGACATCTGAATCGAACTTGACTTTGGATTAGTCCATTTTGGATCTGATTTGGCCAAACTTTGAGTTCGATACAGGAGCTACCTACTGATATTTACTTCTGTATCGGAAAATAACCTCTGAAAAAAAAGAAAAAGAAAATTGCTGGGAGGGACGTTTTTTGTTTTTTTTATAATTAAAATGATGATCCATTAAATAAGGAATGAATCCTTCAGCGAAGTAAGGAACGCGTTTTTAATTGTCGCCGTCTCAAATTAAACAGGGTTAACTCTCCCTTTCCCTTCCTCGACCCCTTTTGTGTCCTCGCGAGCCCTCGCCCATTTTCGCCGTCGGCGCTTCTCACGCCCCGCTCATCGGGCTCCTTCCGTTCGTTCCTCCTCTGTCGCGCATGAATCGGTCGCCGCCCTCGGTGGCATCGGCCCGGATCCGTCTCCACGTGCCAACCCGATCATATCCAGGCACTTCGATCTGATTCTGGTTGTGTTTTCCGCGAGATCCGAACGTTTTAGGGTTTTTACTTGGGTTCTAAACCGAATGCAGTTTTTTTGCAGGGGCGACTGCTCCATTGAAGCGTTATTGCTCATCTTTATTCTCATAGTGGTTTCCTCCGCCAGATCTGCTTCGTTTGCTTTGTTCTGAATATGTCGGGGCCGCTGGATCGCTTTGCTAGGCCTTGTGAGTTGTTCTCTTCTCCTTGTCTGTCAGATCATACGATGGCTGTAAAATGCGGATATTTTTTATTCTTAATTTGGGAATTTAGATCAATCTGGCCTGCTAAATTTCTGGACAATTTTTAGGCATAGAAAGTTGGGGCTTGTTTTATTTAGTTTCAAATGCTTTGCCTTTCACCACTTAGATTTATGCATCGATGTTATCCAAGTTCTCAAATTTGTGGTCTCGTGCTGAATGTGGAGGCACTATGATTGATTGGTTTGATGTTCTCCAAGAATATTCTTTCCTTCTGCTGTAGTCTTGGCATTTTGCAACTGTTTGGATTCTTGCTTGCCAACAGGTCTTAGCGAGGAATAAATTGCTGATATGTGTTGCCTTTGAACATGACCATATGATGTTAACTTATATTCTTTCATTTTGTTATATATTAAAGCTTCATTTAATTGCTATCTAATAATATTTATTTATTTATTTATATGTTTTCTAATAAACGCAAACATCAATTTTATCATTTAAATTTCATACATTAACGTTGTTTTCTAATAGCCAACATACTTGTTTGTAAATATGGCACATTCTACCACAGTTATATGTTATTTTCCTTTCCCTTAACCTAAGGGGCACATGACAATCACACGAGACTAGAATATCCTGTCAGTTTCTAATTCCTTTTCACCTAAGGGGGTACACATAATGTTGATTATCCTGTTCCATTTACTTTTAGAATATTTTTTATTTGAAGTAGAGATGAGATCTTAGGCTCTATAAATCCTACATGCATTTTATTATAGCATTTTAGCCTAGTTAATGATTCAGCTTTCTTGTATTCTCTTTCCGTGAACTAGGAACAATTTTGAGCTGAGTTGCTACTATAATGAGGATGCACAGCCTTTCGTGTGGGACTCAATTTGCTCCACATCATATGCCATGTACTTTGACTAATCTAGAAAAGAGGGTTTATATGGCTTCGGCATGTCTATTAGCATCAATTTGAGCTTAACTATTTTCTACAAGTAGTTCATGACTTCATGCCTATAAGATCTGCAGGATGGTTTTTTTCATCAAGATGGATCTGATTTGTTGATATGAGCTAGTTGAAGGAGTTTTCAAGATCATCATTTTAGTTAGCAGTTTACTACTACATTAGTTTTTCAGCTACAAATTTTTTACTTTAGGGCCAGAGGTCGACAATAATACACACCCCCAGTTTTAATCAGATTGAGTTGTAACAGTAATCTTTTCCCCTCAATTGCATGTGAAGCTTTACCCTTGTTTTTTGTTTGGTTTTATCACTTCAATCATTCTACATTTCTTACATTGAAATCCAATTTATTGTTTACAAGATGTAGATAGCATATATTATTTCTCAATTTTCTTTGTAAATTTTATATTCTTTCCATCCTTTGTCACCGAACTTTTACTTCTACCAACTGAATTTCCCCTTTTCAACATATAACTTTCTTGATTTGTGTTAGGTTTTGAGGGTTTTTCAAGTCATGACGAACGAAAGGAACGAAAATCAGATTTTGAAAATTCAGAAGATGAAAGGAGGACAAAAATTGGATCCCTGAAGAAAAAAGCTTTGGATGCATCAAGTAGGTTTAAGCACTCATTGAGGAAAAAGAATAAGAGGAAGAATGCAAACAGAGTTGTTTCGATTGAGGATATACGAAATATTGAAGAGCTAGAGGCTGTTGATACTTTTCGTCAATCTTTAATTTTAGATGAATTGTTGCCTTCCAAGCATGATGACTATCATATGATGTTGAGGTAAATTATTAGACATTACAAATGTTTTTGGCATTTTATATCTGTAAGATTCCTTTGCCAATATCCATACTTTTAAAATTTTTCCTTTATGGTAGACAACTATTATGGATTATCTAGATTCACAGGTTTATTGTATCAATGAAATACATTTTTTGCACCCTTCCTACAAAAGAAGGAAATAGCTAAGGAGAAAAAGGGAAATATTTTCCTAAGTGTTGCAAAGTGAAGTGTTTGACTGTTTTCTTCTTGCTGAGAAACCTAAAATTTAAAAACTTTATTTGCTAAAAATATTTAAAAATTAATCAGAAAAAGATTTGAAAAGGGAAAAGTAATTTTGAATTTCAATTTGAGCTTCATTGCTTGGGAAATGAGTGGTCTATTAATAGAACGGAAACAATATAGAGGATAATTGGGGGGGGGGGGTGCGATTTTATGATTTTCTTTGCTCCCTCTTTTTCATCCAAAGGAAACAAAGTGAAAGCATTGTCAGAACTTATTTTCTTCTAAGTTTTTCTTCCCTCTTAGTTGAATTAAAGGGGTAGTTCAGTATATGAAGCTCCTACCAATACGGAGTTTCGATGATGGGTCGGACTACAATGGATCTATTGTATGCACCCTTATCCTGCATTGCAAGATGTTGTTTTTGCAAATCAAACTCGTGACCACAAGGTCACATGATGACAACTTTAACATGGTATCAAGGCTCCCCTTAAACCTTAGTTGAATTAATTTAGCTAAATGTATTTATTTTATTTTTATGAAATCTAAACACTTCACTTGCTTCTCCATTTTGTGACTTTAGTTTTTTTGTGCTGGGCTCTCTAATGTAACGCCCATAGTCATGCTTTGATTTTTAACTTCTCTTCATCCTTGGTGTGATTTTTTGTGCTGAGCTATCTAAAGTTAAAATTTCTACTGTCTTCTCCAAATACTTGCTTCTGGAGTGCCTCATTTCTTGTGACTAGTTCTATTTCTTATTTCTAGATCACTATTTTTCATCTCTAATAGTTTAAAACCTGTTTATCTTTTAAGATTTCTTAAAGCAAGGAAATTCGATGTTGAGAAAGCAAAGCACATGTGGGCAGAAATGCTTCAGTGGAGAAAAGAATTTGGTGCAGACACAGTTGTAGAGGTAGAATTAATTCAATTCGTTAGTTCAAATTTTCAGAGAACTGACATGTAATTGTTTTTTTCAAAAGTAATTCTCTTGTAGTTATCATCATATCTTTAGACTTGTATGGGATTAAACAATTAATAGTCTGTTAATCTAATATCTCTAAGATATTCTCCCTTAAGATGTAGCATATATACTATGTATGTTCAACTTGTTATATAAACTAGAGGAACTCTCATAAGCAAATATATTGAGTAGATATATAATAATGAAATGGAAGCATAATGCTTTGAGTTTGGTGAAACAAAATGAGTTAATGATGACATGACCAATCACCTCATAAATTTCAAATCTGTAAAACATTAAGAAATAGTTGATTGAGCATGCAGGTGGTGAGTCCGAGCAAAGATTGTAGTGGCGGTACTCTCATCCACATGAGGTGTGGTCATCACCAAGTTGTCAGATCTCGAGTAAAAGCTATTGTCAAGTTCATGTCTGGGTGAGGCATGATTGTTGGTAGGCTGGTCACTAGCATGGGTTGATATTGGGGTTTCTTGTGTCCCTTGGAAGTCCACAGCGAGCAGAGATAGATGGTCACGATACAACCTTAAATATAAAACTAGCAATATGTTGCTAGACCCAGTAGACCCAATCCTATTAACCTAATACCTCTAACACAATTTTAGACCTACTTGTGAAAAAAAGGATCTCAATTTCCCTCTTATCCAGAACATTGTCAGCTCATCTTTTGTTCAAATTGGATTTAGTTCAAAATCCAGATATCTAACAGAGTTTTATTTTCATCAGGACTTTGAGTATTCTGAATTATGTGAAGTTCTGAAGTATTATCCTCATGGGTATCACGGAGTGGACAAGGAGGGAAGACCAGTTTATGTTGAAAGGCTAGGGAAAGTTGATCCTAACAAACTAATGCAGGTGACCACAATGGACCGGTATGTAAGATACCATGTGAAGGAGTTTGAAAGGAGCTTTTTAATTAAATTCCCAGCTTGTTCACTTGCTGCAAAAAAGCACATTGATTCAAGTACAACTATTCTTGATGTTCATGGAGTGGTATGCTACCATCCCAGACTCTTCAGCATGTTGAATTATCCGTTTTCTTTGTATAGAACATACAATTGATTAATTCGTTACTTTCTATTATTATCTGATTTATAGGGCTTGAAGAACTTCAGCAAAACTGCTAGAGAACTAATTCAAAGATTACAGAAGATTGACAATGATAACTACCCTGAGGTATACAGAAGCATCTTGTTTCAGCATGTGAATTTTTTCATGTGTTAGAATATTGGCCTGAGTATCGGTGAAACAATTTCTGTAGACCTTGCACCGGATGTTTATTGTCAATGCTGGCCCTGGATTTAGGTTGCTGTGGAACACCATAAAATCTTTTCTGGACCCCAAGACTACTTCAAAAATTCATGTAAGTTTCATGCCAACACTGATGCGACTTAGACATGAGCAGATGCATGTTGAGATTTTTTTTTTTTTTTCAAATTTCCACCAGGTTCTTGGGACAAAGTACCAGAATAAGCTGTTGGAGATAATCGAGCCAAGGTGTGCGCTTTGCCTATTATTTTTTTACAGAAATTTTCAGCATTAATGTGATGGATGCTTTGTGACATTAATCTTTTGATTATATCTGATCAATTTCCAGTGAGCTGCCAGAGTTCCTTGGTGGTTCTTGTACCTGTCCAGAGCAAGGAGGGTGCTTAAAATCTGAAAAAGGTCCATGGAAGGATCCCAATATACTGAAGGTTTCTGTCCAAATCCCATCTGTTGACTTTCTTTTTTCTTTTGTTTGTGTTTTTCTCGTAATGTTTGTCAATTGTTTTTTTTTTTATGCAGATGGTCCTTAGTGGTGAAGCACACTGTGCCAGGCAAATTGTTGCTGTTTCCAATGGTGACGGAAAGATTATTGCTTACGCTAAGCCACCATATCCAACAGTGAGTCTTCTCATTTCATTCTAGTCACAACTGAAGTTCAATCTATAAAATGTTGAGCTATAATTCTGTTTTTGCTGAAATAGATAAAGGGCAGTGATACATCCACTGCTGAATCTGGTTCAGAGGCTGAAGACATCACCTCTCCTAAAGCATCAAGAGCATATTTACCAAATCCTCGCCTGACCCCAGTACATGAAGAGGTAATCTGTACCTTTTACATGTAGCATGACTATCTGATTAGGTTTCTTTCATTGCTGCTTGAACAGAGGCCAATTTTCTAAATTTTAAATGAATTTGGTGTAGTTTTTATTCATTATTTATGATCTTTGTTTTGTTCATTCCGCATAACTGCATAACTTGGGTTTTTTTTTCCTTGTACAGGGAGAACTTGTTTCTATTATTTTCATTTAGTTGTGAATCTTTGGGTCTTATTCTTCTCCTGAAGTTAATGACTTATTTTCTGGATGAATAGGAGGGAAGATGGGAGGAGAAGGGAAATGGAAAACCACACAATGATACGCTTTGTTGATAATATTTTCACGTGCAGAACTACTCACTCCCATTCTCCTTCCAATTCCTTCACCGAAGTGAAGAAGAGCAACATAAATTACTAGGCAAATTGTGCTTACTGTTGCTGAGATAATTTTAGAAAAGATCTGTTTACTTTTCGACAATTTTCTCAGTTGGAATAGAGGCTCTACATATTTTTTATTATAGTTTTGTGTAAAAGTCTCTCTACTGTTTGCCACTTTATAATCTGATAGAAGTTACTAACATCGCTATCTTTTTTCTTTCTATTTGATGCAGGCAAAACTGATGAAGGCTGCTAGTTCGTCTTCTGTCTTTCAAGGGTATGATGAATATGTTCCCATGGTAGATAAGGTTGTAATTGGTGGACCTAAGAAACAAGTTTCTAGCAGAAGGCTAGATGGTCCTAAAGGTAAACTTGTTAAAGAAATCCATGTAGCTACTCCACATCATTAAGATGGCTTGGTGATTATAAAAAAGATTTCATTCAAATGGAATTTAAATGTTTTCATGATGATATATACCATCTTGCTTTCCTAAAAACAGAATCATCTCACCTCTTGCTTCCTTTTGCATGCATACTTTGCATTACTAGTAATACTTAGCTGCTGAGACAATTATTATATTTTGCTAGCATCTAATGGGAATGTGATTTAACCATGTCTTGCAACAGCATTTTGTTTTAATTTTTGAGGCTTTACCTACTTTTATTTGAAAACATGCATAAATGTGTAGAGGTTTGACACAAATAATAGCTGTCAAATCTCAGATCCAAAATCAATAGGGAGTTATGTAAACCACTGCACTGAAGCACTGCTCATGCCTAAACTACTTTTTTTTGCAACAAGGCTTAAACTATTCACTTTAAAGTTTACGATTCTAGTGATTGACAAACTGTTTCAGAATAAATTGATTTACCCAATCACCAGGCTTGAAGGACCCCAAAAAATTTTCAGATTCCACCCCTCGTCTGTTATATTGAATATATAAACTTCAGGTTCAATATTTTTTCAATTTGGTACCATATAATAGGGCTATAAACTAGCTGAGCCGAGCAGTCCTGAGTTGAGCCTGACTTATGCCCAAGTTCCTTTATTTATCATATTGAGCTTAAAAAACTGGTTAAGTTTGTTTATTGAAAATCTTAGAGCTTTTCATCTAGAGATAAAGGTCGTCCTTATAATTTAGATACAAAATTGGTCCAATAAATAAAATTTATATTATTTTCTCATTTTTAATATGTCAGATAATTTTGACCTACAAAATTTTTGAGATATAAAAAATGATAAAACACAAATAGTAACATAAAAAATCAAAGAAGATCATAATTGAACCTTAAGGAAATTTATTCATGAGCTCAGTGGATGAGGATTAACAAGCCTATATCCCTGGTTTCAAAATTGATTATTTTATTCTTTTTATATTGAGAATATAAATAAGCTCTTATTGCTTGAGTATCAAGTTTCTCCACAGACATTTCCTCCATTTACAGCCCTACCATCTAATTAAAATGCACCACTTTTATTTAATCTTGATCCTCTTAAGCAAATTTTTAGAAGACTTAAATTAAACTAAATACTAGAAAACTACGATTGTTTTCTATTACAATTGGTGTCATGTAGTATTGATGTTGTCTTTTTTTTTTTATTGCAGGAGAAAGCTCCATCTCTGAGATCCATGTGTCCACTGAAGGAGTTAAAGCTCAAGTGGCTCGATATGTAATGACCATCGTTGCATATCTCTTTGCACTAATTTGTTCTGCAACTAGCCATGTATCGAAGAGGCTCCTAAATGAATGCTCTCAAACGCATAGAGACGATCCAGTTTTTTCTATGGATTCTATGCCAAAAGAGGAATTCCGACCTCCATCACCTGCTCCTGCATTCACAGAGGCTCACCTCCTTTCTTGTCTTATAAGGAGGCTAGAAGAGTTGGAAGAAAAGGTGAATGTTCTTCAAGCAAAACCTTTTGAAATGCCCTCAGAGAAAGATGAGTTACTCAATGCAGCTGTCCGTCGTGTGGATGCACTTGAAGCCGAGCTCATTGTCACCAAGAAGGTCCGTTTAGTCTATGATTTATTATTTGAATTTTCTTCCTTCAATTTTATGGTTCCATTCCCAATTTGCTGTCAAGGTACTTACAATCTTTCTATTTACTTAATTTTCTTCCCCACCTGCGTGCCTTTTCATATCTGTGATATTTCCATTATCCATATACGTCAATACACTTCAACTCTTTCACAACTGAAATGTTTGTCTACGATAATTGTAGGCATTGCATGAAGCACTCATGAGGCAGGATGAACTTCTCGCATATATAGACCGTGAAGAGGAGGCGAAGTTGCGGGTTAGTTAATGCCCCACCAGTTTTATTGTCCTGCTCTTTTGCTTCACGAGCGAGAAACCCAACAATTTTTTTTTCATGCTTTCTGCAGAAGAAGAAATTTTGCTTTTGAGGTTAAAGAGTGTATTGATCTCCCTTCAAACACATCAATCTTGTTCTTGCTACTGCAGCGTAATTAGTGAACTCAAAACTTTGCTATGAATTGTTAGAAGCACACCGGCTACCGACAAATGACAGCCACTGTGGGGGAATATAATTTAGCGGATGCAGGTGAAATGTAAATACCTGAAGTGTTCACTTAAAATCTTTTAATCACCTCTCAATTTGCATTGTTTGGCAGAATTAGACCAATAGAAGAGCTTATATGCGTCATAAATAAACAATTACTTCGTCGTTAACTTTGCTTACCATTTACTATAGACAACATAGAATCTTAAATACAACAATAGTAAGTCAGGTTAAATTTAACTATTTTGGTTATATGAAGTCAGGTAACTTGGCAACAATATAACCTGTTTGCTCTATCATTTAGTAATGTTGTCTTGTATATAGAGCTTTGAGTTAATGCTTGGATGTTAGATAATAATAATAAAAAAACTAAATATTTATATCATGATTCTAGAAAGAATTAGTTAATCTTATGGCATATAAATACATAATTTCAATCTTCATCACAAATAATAATGTGCTATTCGTCTTTCTTTAAAATTATATGCCGGACAGAGACATTGCAGTATTTTTACCTACTTGTACGAGATGAGAAGAATGGGAGGAGTGGCATTGGTGTACACGAGGGGAGATAAGAGATGAAAGTTCGAAAAGATACAAGCTTCTCGTATATTCCATCCTCAATACAGTCATGAAGGCAAAGCCTTTGAGAGTAAAGGGACTTGCTGATTGAAATCTAGGATGGATGTGTTTTTTCCTAGGGTTGGATAAGAACACAATTGGGGAGTCCATAAAAATATTTCATGTCGTCCTCCATCGTCTCGATCTTGGTTTAATTTCTGCAGAAACAATGTCCTCCTTACCGGCAATTCAATTTTCTAACCTCCCAGACGCATCACTTGAGCTTGCGACTAGGCTGCCACATTTGTAGTTCCACATGCTTAGTTGCTCTTTACGATTTGAAGTAACTCTCAACTATGAGTTGAAAATTCCCCCTGCTCTATAAACCATGGCTAGAACTTTTCGAAAAGGACGACATGGTCTAAGAGTTCCGAAGGACCGGCCAGTAGAGTCCGGTCGCTTAAAGCCTTGCGGTCTTCGAGTTCAGATGGGCCATATGATCCTCTCCTCCTTGCGACCCGAGTAAATCTGTTACCTTAGAAGAACATCTAGCAAGACTATATATATATATATATATATATATATATAGCTAACCGGCCGAATTCACCTAAAGATTCGCTTCTGGCCAAATTCTACTACGGCTTACGAACCCGTCGGCCGATCGCCAGCCATTCGCCTAATCTACTGATCGCGGCCGAAGCGGTCGCGCTTAGTCGATCACACAAGGCCGTTTTGGTGAATTTTTACCGGCGATGCTTGATTCCGGCCGCTAATCGACCGCAGAACTTCTCCCGGTCCGCCGTAGTGAGGCGCCGATCGCCGGTTCTCGGCCATGGTTTGACGCACGGCGCAAGGCGACGCACAGATCGCGCGGCGACTTACGGGAACGCGCGCGATCGGACGCGAATCATATAGGCCGATAGCAGATATATATATATATATATATATATATATATATATATATATATATATATATATATATGATATATTCCAAGGCCTCGATTCTAAGCACTTCACGTTCGGCCACTATCGCCGGCTGGGCCGATCTTGCCGGCAGATCAAGACTCGCCGGGCGGTCAGACGGCGCCTGGCCGGATTTCGGCGCCTACGATAATGGATTGTGGCGGCCGCAGCGGATCGGCGGCGATCCGCGGCCATCACGCCGGCGATTACGTCGGACCCCACGCTGGGGAAGCTGCCCGCGGATCCGGCCCGTCGGACGATTCGCCGCGATCGCCGGAACCACGACCGCGGCGGCCGCCGCGAATCGGCGATGGCGGCCGGATTCGGCGCCGCGACCGGAATGCTGCCGCCGATAAGGGCCGCGCGCCACAGCGGTCCTTCCCGGCGAGGCGGTCGGATTCGGTTCGCCGATCCGTGATCGGCAGCGGGATCGCGCATCGCCGGCCGCGAGTACGCGCCCGCGGGCTAATGCCGGCTTCCGGCCAATAACCGGTCGGCTCACGGACACGCGCAGGTGCGGTTCAACGCACCCGGTCGGCGGCCGGAGATGGCCGGACGGCGCGGCGTGGCGGCAGGCGATGTCGGCCGCGCGAGGTTATCAGGTATTTTTGCCGCAAGACGGGCGCGCAGGAATCGGGCGCACAGGAGATCATATATATATATATATATATATATATATGATCATCTGCGTTGCGCGCACGCGCTTCAATGGCGATCTACGCGAAGCGCGTTCCTGCGTTGCCGCCGCCGCCACGGACGGCGCGACGACGCCCACTCGGCCGGTGGTCCGGGAGAGTTTACGGTTAGCGGCCAAAAATCCGCTAACCTACGAATCACCAAAGATCGCGCGCAGCGCGCGGCCGCGATCGCCGAATGCGGCTAGATCCCGGCGCCAGACGGACGGGCGAATCGGGCCGTCCGTCGCGCACGCCGGCGCCGCCATTTGGCCGGAATCCGCCTGACATGGCGGCCGATTACGCTCGTGTGATCACGGCCGAATAATGGCGGCGGCCGATGACGGACGGCGTCGGTACACGGTCCTTAAATCGGTCGATCTGCCCGATCGCGGTCGAATCGGCCGCCTGCGATTGCGATTTCGCCGCGATTCGGCGGCTGATTACCGGACGGACCGACAAACGAACGCGTCCGGTCGGAACCGGCCCGATTCGTGAATTCCGGTCGGTTAACGCCGGATTCGGCCAGAACTTCCGAATCCGGCGTGAGCGGCCGTCGATCGCGTCGTCCGGTGGTCGACGGCAATGGCAGACGGCAACGTAACCGCGACGATGTATCGGGAACCCGCCGGGTAGATCGGACGTTTACGCGGCGTGAGCAAGCGTCGCGCAGATATCGTTTATATATATATATATATATGATTTTGGCGGCATATCAATCGCGCATGAGCGGCGTCTGTTGCACGACTCATGCGGATGATTTCTTCATCATTCGATCGATTGCGATTGCACAGTGAATGAAAAATATATAGTATTTCCTTCGACACGATTTCATCCGCCAGCAGCTCAGATTCATTGATGGTCGTTCGGATTCCAATCAGAATCCGATCATGATTCGATCGATCAAGTTCGACCGCTAGAGTGGTCGTAAACCATTGGCGTACAATCGTAGTCGCTTTGGCCGTGTATGACCGATGGACTGACCGATATCAGTGTCGGTCGGATCGTGATCGGATTTTAGCCAAATCATGGTTGATTCCAACTGAGATTCGGTTTCGATCTAGTCAAACTCTAGTGCCGATTGGATCGTAATCGGATTCTGATCGGATCGCCGTCGAATCGCGATCGAAATCCCACCTTCCATTGACGAGTTCGAGTTGACGTGCCGGCGTGGTTACTGTGTATATATTCTTTTTTCTAGATTCACTTTACAACTTGAAATCCTATGAATCCTCTGGCCCGTTAATTAGAGTATCATATCCAATAAAATAAAATAAAATGGCTCAAACAATGACAGATAATGAGTTACGAAGCGGATAGATGCCAAGTTCTTTTGTGTCTTTTTTCATATTCTCGATTGATTGTTTTAATGACTTTTTATCCCTCTTTTACAACTAAAAAATATCTAAAATATTCCCACTTCTTCACTTTGGAATGAAGCATCAATCCATCCAGCCATTTCCAAAACCGCATTTACACCCGCCCAACGAATTGGAATAAATTTTTTAAAAAAGGTTATTTTTCTCTTATTATTATTATTATTATTATTATTATTATTATTATTATTAAGACATGCAATTCCATTACCTTACACTTAATTACATCATATCCTTCTTCCTCTTTACAATTTTTACCTTAGCAATTTTTTTTTTTTGCTAGTATAAAATTTTGAAAAAAAAAAATCAATCGTACATAGTTTTATTTTTGTATTATAAAAATCATCGGTTGATTTATTTTAAAAATATTTAAAATTTATTTTTTTTTATATTGAATTTTATTAAAGAATACTAGACTTTTTTTTTTTTTAAAATTTGTTGTTGTTACCAATTGCAAGGTCCTTCTTCATCTTTCATTTTGTTTACACTAATAAAAAGAAAGAAAAATACATACATGGGCTTGTATTTCTTTTTCCTTTTTCCATGGAGCGGGTTTTCAGGAGCAAGTTACAGTATACGTGGGTGGTTGTTCCTCCGGGATGGAAGAGGCGACTCCGACTCCGGCCATGGATTCCTCTCGCCGGAACCTCGTCTGCTGCATCTCGATGAACGATTCTATCATCCGCTGGAATTCCGCGGCGTCCGCGTCAGATTCCGCCTCCACGCCGGAGACGTCCGAGGCGGACCGTCGGAGATCCAGCGTACCGCTCCGCCGGCGCTCCATCTTCACCGACTGGCTCCTCCGGCACGCTTCTCTCCTCACCTTTTCCTCCTTCCCCTCCGCTCCTCTCTTCGCCTTCTCCTCCTTCCCCGGCAGGGGAGTAGTCGCCTCCTCCTCCGCTCCTCTCTTCGCCTTCTCCTCCTTCCCCGGTAGGGGAGTAGCCGCCTCCTCCGCAACAGGCGCCGGGCGCGACGCTGCCGCCCTGCTTTGGCACGCCAGGAACTGGTCGTACACGTCGCCCCCTCCGGCCCCGGCGTGGCGGCAGGACAGCGCGAACAGGGTGAGGACGATCGCGTTGCCTATGAGGAAGATGAATCGGTGGCCAGCGAGCAGGCGGCCCAAGAGGCCGACGGCGAGCCTGGCCGCCGCGTACCCTCGGAGAGAGGACCAGAAGACGAGCAGCAGCGCAAGGCAGGCCTCGACGCAGCGGAAGAGCGCGTGGTAGCGGCCCAGGCGGCGCCTGGCCGCGACCTTCTCGGCCGTCACCGGGTCCATATTATATCGAACACTTGGTGGGCAACTGGGATGACCACAACTGGGAGACTAGGCTTCATTTTATACCCGAACACTTTAAAGAGACAATGCGCCGAACACTTTGCCTACATATTTCCCACACAAAATAAATAAGATCAATTTTTTCCAATGAAAATAAAAAAAAAATACTGATGATTATCTCTCTGGCATAATAAATTCCAACAGGATAATGACATATTGACATAGGCATTATTCAATCTGGTTGGTGAGAATGTTTAAAATGGAAGGAATCAGATACCATGAGCATGGTAGTAACCATCTGTGTTCGATCCAAATTCTTCAATCCAATCTAAGTCACCATCTTCGAATCGAGAACTTCAATAGAGAGCCGGTCTACTAGATATCAATCGCCCACTTCGCGAAAAGAAGAAAGTTCAAGTGGCAACTAAATCGAAGTATCTTCTTTTTTGTTTTGCTTTCATTCTAGGTGGCTCTCTGTAGCATTGCCTTCGCCTGCAGAAGACCTTGGAAGAGGACAGTGCGACCGTGCGAGAGCAGCTACGACGAG
This sequence comes from Wurfbainia villosa, assembly GCA_025175895.1. Classification (NCBI taxonomy): domain Eukaryota; kingdom Viridiplantae; phylum Streptophyta; class Magnoliopsida; order Zingiberales; family Zingiberaceae; genus Wurfbainia; species Wurfbainia villosa. The sequence continues at coordinate 114,289,671 of CM045994.1, forward strand.
AGTCGCAGCGAGGCCGATCGAGGACCAAATCCATCTCTGCCTCCTCTTGCGCTTGCTGCGTCGGTTTCGTGCCAATTCTGCGACCACAGTTATGCATGATCAATTGAAACAATTGAGCTTAAGGGGCTACACACTAGAACAAGCATTCACTTCCTAAATTAATGTGTATTAGTTTAAAGAGAGATGCACTAATCCATTCATTAAAGCAACAATTATCTTGGTAGTAAACAGATAATGTTTAAAAAGCAATGTATGATCAGCTGAAATTTCATACTGATTACCTTAATGCAGCAGATTGAACTGACCTTTACTACAAATAATTTTAGTTCCAGAAATTAGTTCTCATGTTTAATTTATTATAGTGCGTTACTAATCTAACTTCCTCCTCTAGCTGATGTATTGTCTTTTATAATAGCAAAATAATGAGAAGGGAAAAAAAAATAAATCCAAAAGTGGAACTGTGTTTTTGGCTAGCTGATCCAAAGTGTCAGTTGGATATCTTAACTTACCATACTGCAGCAAAGTGTTAGTTTCTTATGATGAAACCAAGATTAGTCAATTTATCTACAGATTTTTTTTCAAGCAATCCGGTGCACGAAACTCCCACCATGGGAGTCCCGGAGAAGGATCCATTATACTCAGTCTTATCTTATTTTTTACAAGAGATTGTTTTCAGGATTTAAATCCGTGAGCTCTTGGTCACAGAACAACAACCTTACCATTTTCTTCTACAGATTTTTCCAAGTGAAAATAAGCAGGAAGGTAACACTGGAAGAACCATTTCTTAATTGGTTCTTCATCAGGTAAATTGTTGATCAGTGAGAATCATCTTTAAAGACTGCTATGACTGTTCTTGACAGAATCATAAGTTCAAAAATATGTTTGATCAAAGAGGAAGTGAAGAAAGTAACACAGGGATTGCTTTAGAAGTGAAAATCTGGAAAATAAATAGATGAAAGACTGATGGAGTTTAATATGCTCACCCAAAGCTTCTTGGTTTCTCTGAGACATCTCCCTGTTTGCAGTTTCATAATACTGAAGCCTGTCTTGTAACCGAGCAATCTCAAAGTTCTTGGATTTGATCAGAGGTTCCATAACCATTTCAGCCTCAGCACAAGAAACAGCCCTTTCTATAGCATCAGCCACAAAGCGCGAAACCACAATCTGCTGGCACAAGTCCTCGGTAGGATCGATGTTAGGTTGTTCTATACCGTCAACGATAAAAGTTGGAGGAGCAGGAAGCTGCAATCCCACAAGTGACAGATGATGACTCAGCATCTGCCATTGGTTTTGCAAGGCCTCAGTTGCTTCTTCAGCTTGCTTGCATCTCTCTATTTCCATAGATATATTCAGCCTCAAGTCACGCAGCTCTTCAAATTTCCTACTGTAAGATTCTGAAGTGGCATCACTGGATATCTCTGCATCATACAAAAGGAATACATTTTTAGTGAATACATAAATTGATGCAGTCGTCGAGCGCTGCGACTCGACCAACAAAATTGCACAGAACAAAGAATAACAACTAAAATCAAGATTTTCGGTGTTTCAAGTCTTTAGGACAATTTCAGGTCAGGTATTGGAATAAATCAACAGATCTTTGACAATCTCATTCTATGTTCATAGGGCATAAAATCTTGTAATTTTCTTTCCTTGCTTTTCGAGGCTTGCCTCACCCCTCATTTGCAAAATCCTTTGTACATTCTTTATCAATGCATTTTCAAACATGTTTGGACAACCTAAACCCTCCATTATCTTGCATAAAATGTTAGCACCTTATCCACTAAGACATATTCAGTGATCCAAACAAATTCCACCACCTTTCATTGATATTCTTTCATCTTATGTTACAACGATTATATGAAAGGCTTTGAGATGCAGGGTGAAATTACAGAAACAGTAAAATGTCAAAACCCATCAATGATACAATGGCAGAAGAGGAAAAAGAACAACCAATAATCATAGAACATGCTCTCAGAGTCATCATAAATGCATTATAATGGTTAAAGGCATTCGAAGACCAAACAATTAATCACACTTTGCGCAATTAAAATCCTAGATCTCAAACAAAACGAGAAATCACCGAAAAACATTACTTGCAGAAGAAAAGAAAAATCTTTACTTACAGTACGAACCTATTGCAAAAATTTGTTTATGTTCAAAAAGTAACAGAACTAAGTACTCTATACCATTTCAGTGGATAAACCTCACACTAGAATAACTTTTTTTTCATGTAATTTTTTCCCTTTTTACCAATTTTTTTCTTTCTCTATTTACATATTAACCTTTCTCATTTACAGTACATGAGATAATTTATATTATTTTTCAACCTGACTGTTCGATATCTAACTTATTGTCAAGACTATTCAATCTATAACAAATGCTGAAAATTTTGACACAAACTAACAAAAAGACCAGAAAGAAAAGCATATCTGAAACCAAACTAATCTGGTGCAAAAACATACCTTCAAAGGCATCAAAATACTCCCCTGAAGGAGTAGAAGGGTTCCTACCGAGCTCATTGGTAGTGCATGAGCTAACTGAGCTGTTGGGATTGAAGAAATCATTAATCTCCATGTCTCTTTCAAGATCAAGAGAGCCAGGTCTAGCCAATTCATCTGATCTAACAGGTCCATTATCCACATGTGTGTCTTCAGGTTTCACTTCATGAAGTTCAACCACACAAGAGTTTGGTTCGACTCCGCTGGAAGCACCAGATTTCTGTTCCCCACCAATCTGCTTCTCATCAACGTCACCGACATTAGCGTAGGTACCATTTGGGGCAGCAGACTCAGCCTTTGGCTCCAGCTGCGGCAGCCTGCTTCCACCGGCGTCGCTCTGTGTCACACTCTTAAGGAGGCGCGGCCCTCGTCTCTTGTGGTTGATGATGTAAGGACACGCCGGGGAGAAGGACGAGGGAGAGTCCGGAAGCGGAGTCGACTCCGGGATAGCGTACAGAGCCGGGGAGATGCTGGGCCGAGTGAAATTATTCTTCGGAGACCAGTTCCGTGGTGACGGCGGCCGAATCAAGGTGGATGTCACCGGCGGCGGCCGCCTGGGGGGAGGATTTCGAGAATCCAGCTTTACCAGCCTCTCCAACGGCGACCTCACAGCAAGCGAACGTACCGTCGATCAAGAAGCATAAGCAACGGATCAAGATGGAAACTTTACCAACATTCAACACCTGGATCACAGATTTTTAGCCAAAATAGCAATAATAGTAAAAAAAATTGTAACAATTTTTGAAAAAGGGGGGAAATTACTGCTTCTTCCTACCTGACTTTGTTAGCATCTGCCAAACTTGAATCAGATTAGCGACAGGGCAGACGACATCGGCGAGGGCGACACCGGTAGATTAGGGATCTACAACAGAGGGCTCGAGCGATGCGGTGAATCAGCGCAAAATTTGAAACTTGAGCAACGAAAAGCGGGGGTCGTAAGGAGCGAGCGCCGGAGAAAGTTTGATCTCGTGACCTAATTTGCTCCGAGGAAGAAGACGAACACGCGGAGAATCATTGCGATTTCAAAATGACGAGCAATACTTTGTACTTTGGCCCTTATGTGTTCCATAAATTTTAATTTAACCCCAACTAGTTTTGACAGAAATACCTCTGTAATTTTGAAAATCACGTGGTCAACGTTGTCGCCTTGGTCGCATTGTTTTCAAAATTTGGCAAAAAAAAATCACAATAAAGAAAAAAAAAAAAAGAGGAAAAAAACAAACTGTTCATCTTCTTCTTGGTTTTGGATCGAACGATGACGAAGAAGGCTGCAATCTACTCGCTTTGCCGCCGCCGGCCTCCTCCTCCTCCTCTCCCGCCTTTACCACTCCAGCCAGGTCAACTACGTACGTCGCCGTCAGCGGCCGCGCTCTGTTCGAGGACGCCGTCACCATCATGCACCGGATGATCGTGCCAGCGACGAGCAACCTCCAGAGAGCGTCGCAGCAGCTGGGCCTGGACAAGTTCGCCTACTCTGTTCTCCCCTTCGTGGAACAGATGCCAAAGCTCCTCGGCCGGACCGGTGCACCGTTCATGGCCGAGGTGCACCCCGTCGAGGCCGTCCTTTACGGAAGCTGGATCGGGCGCTGGGATTCCTCCTCGCGGCGCGAGCGCGCCGCCGGTGGCAGACAACGGGTTCAACTACACCACCATCTTGGACGCCGCCGTGGGCGCTCCGGCAAAGGGCGACGCGAAGGGCGTCGTGGCGCGCCGGGATGTGAACGGGTCCGGCAGGCCGATGAGGCCGGCCGAACCAGGCGATCGACGTATACTCGTTGGACCTCTTCAACGGGGACAAGGGAGAGGATCTTAACTTGGGCGCCTCCGGCGACTTGGATGTTAACATCACGTTCAGCGTCTCCGTCCACTTCGCTTATGGCGCCTCGTCGTCCGGCGGCGGCTGCACCAACAACCTCGCCGTCGTCGGCAGCGCATCCGCAGCGTGAATAAGTTTTCTTATTGTTCCCCAATTGAACGATCGATGGCCGCAGTTAAATATTTTATTAATAAATTTTATTCTTTGAATAAATAAAAATTGAACAAGCTCGGTAAATAAATACATAATCTGCAATGTTGGATGATTGCTCAAGAAATTATAAAAAATTATGAATATTTTTCTGATTTATTTATAATGTTCGATAAATAATTTCTATTTGATATGACTCAGTTGTTGATGAAAATCTCGAAGATTCACGACATTTGGATCGAAAATTTAAATACTCTTGTACAAATAAAAATAAAAACATAATCAAATTCAATTTGACTTTTTCGGTCATTTACAACCCAAAAGTTGAGCCTTGAAAGTTAATATTGTGTTTACTTTGGCGGACAAGATTAAATTTAACAAAAGATCAGCACTAAAGTTAATATCGTGTTTACTTGGGTGGATAAGATTAGATTCTTTATATTCATTCAAAAAACTAATATAACTCTCTCGCCTAAGAAAAGAAATTAATATTATATTTATATATAAATGGCTCGCTAGCCTAATTAAGTAACAATAAAATGAAAATAAATAAATAATATTATTTTATTTTATTTCAAACAAAAGCAATCAACGCATAGAAAATATAAATATAGAGAAAAACCAAAAAAGGTAACTTATTCGTTTTTTTTTTAAATGTAGAATGGAATATTTAAGGAATGAACCATTTCTATTTATAAGGAATTAAAAAAAAGAACGAAATACAAAAAGATATATTTTATTTATTTTTTAAAAGGTATGTATGTTTTGGAGGTTCCACGGAAAATTAAATGCGATTTATAAATTGTCGTAATTAATGTTTATATTTATCTGGAAGCGTATCCGTTATTTGGTTACCATTCGAGGATGGCTGGTCACGAATAATTAGCCCTGGGAGTTAGAAATAATTACGAAATGTGCCCAATTAGCGCAGGGCTATTTCATTAACGTAATTATGATCGTGGTTAGGGGTAATAATGTTACATTAATTACGAGCGGCTTACCGATTACTCGTCGGTCGTCACTCTCGCGCGCCTTCCTTTCTCGACTTCGCTCTCCATAAAATTGATCTCCACCTCCGCCGCGTTCCTGCGTCTCTTCCTCTCCCTTTCCCTCTCCCTTGTCCTCTCCCTCTGCCGTCTTCAATGGCCGGCGACACTGTGCTCGACAAGTCTGTCTCTCGCCTCGTCAGCGGCGGCGGCTGGCGGGCGGGGCTCGTCCTCGTCTCCCTCGCGGCGTTCGCCGCCGTGATCCTCTCATCCTTCTCCGCCTCCGCTAGCGCCCCCGCATGGTTCTCCATTTATATCTCCTCGATATCCTCTAGGTCTGCGAGTCCGCCGGCGGCGACGCCAGCTGTGGTGGAGGCTGCCGGTGGCGTAAAAGTTGCGCCTTTGGGGGCTTATGGGGTTGGTAATTAAAGCTCCTTCTCCTTCCATGGATAGAAAGATTGAATCTTTTTTGTTTCTGGATATTAATATCGCGCTATTTGATCTGTGTTAGCCTGCAAGTTCCGATTTTTCTTCTGTTTCAAGCGTCAATAAGCTGCCTACTACCAGTTCTCCAGCTCCTGCTCCGACTGAGAATTCCCCTGTTCCTGCTCCTGCTTCAATTGAGATATCCCCTGCTCCCGCTCCTGCTCTTCCATCTCTCTGGAGCGAGGTAGAAAATTTGAATATCTAACAAGTTTTCATTTTGCGGCCGCCATGATCGATTTCTTATAGCAATCCAGACAGATCTCCAGCTTCTCGACGCGAAGGAAGAGATCGCACGCGCGCCGCCTCTGCTGAACGATTCCGATCTCCACGCTCCATTGTTCTTGAACGTTTCAGCTTTCAAAAGGCGAGAACAAGAAATTATTCTGCCAAACTGATTAAAGAAACCTCTCACGCTCTTGATAATTGCAGGAGCTACGAGCTCATGGAGAAGATCTTGAAGGTCTACGTCTACAAGGAAGGAGAAAAGCCGCTCTGCCACACGCCCGAATTGAGCGGCATCTACGCCTCTGAAGGATGGTTCATGAAGCTACTGGAGAAGAACGAGCAGTTCGTGGTGCATGATCCAGACAAGGCTCACCTGTTCTACCTTCCCTACAGTTCTCGCCAGCTCAGAATCCATCTCTACGTCCCCGATTCCCACTCCATGCAGCCCTTATCGATCTTCTTGAGGGACTACGTCAACTTGATCTCCGGCAAGTACCCCTTCTGGAACAGGACGAAGGGCTCAGACCATTTCCTCGTCGCTTGCCACGATTGGGTACATCAATTTTCCACCCTAAACGTCGAAGGATTACTGTTCCGATGATCTTCCGGCTCTTTCTCTTGTTGCAGGGAACCTACACCACTAAGCTCCACGAGGAACTCCGGAAGAACGCGATCAAAGTGGTGTGCAATGCGGACGTCTCCGAGGGGATCTTCCTGCGCGGGAAGGACGTTTCTCTGCCGGAGACGTACGTGAGGACGCCAAAGGATCTTCACAGGTACGTCGGGGGCAGGCCGGCGTCGCGGCGGCCCATCTTCGCCTTCTTCGCCGGCCAGATGCACGGCCGCGTCCGGCCGGTCCTGGTCGAGCAGTGGAAGGACAAGGACAGCGACATGCGGATCTACGAGGTGCTCCCGGCGGCCGTCGCCAAGCGGTTGTCCTACATCGAGCACATGAAGTCGAGCAGGTTCTGCATCTGCCCCATGGGCTACGAGGTGAACAGCCCCAGGATCGTCGAGGCCATCCACTACGAGTGCGTGCCGGTGATCATCGCCGACAACTTCGTGCTGCCGTTCGAGGAAGTCCTGGACTGGAGCGCCTTCTCCGTCGTGGTGCCGGAGAAGGAGATCCCGAACCTGAAGAAGATCCTGAAGGCGATCAGCGAGAGGCGATACACGAGAATGCAAAGCAACGTGAAGAAGTTGCAGAGGCATTTCTTGTGGAACTCCGAACCAGTCAAGTACGATCTCTTCCACATGATCCTGCACTCTGTTTGGTTCAGCAGATTGAATCAGATGAACAGGAATGCTTAATACGTTCTTCATTTAATCGATTTTTGGACTAAAAAACGATCGTCCTTGAGAAACTGATTTGATATCCCACCATTAATGGCGACCTTTACTCACCTTTACTCACCTACTTGCTTCGACTGATGGAGGATCGCTGTGTGTGGATTCGTTTACTCACCTACTACAATAAGCAATCATCATGGTCGTTTAATCGTGATCATTTAGGGTAGATTCGAATTAGATCGCAAAGAACTCGTTTCGATCTAAGACGGGATCGACATTGACGGTGTTAGCGAGAAAGTGTTGAAGTCGTTGGGGTGTCCATGAAATTTATCCTCTAAGCATCCGACCAACCACCTTCTTCGTTCCTTGAATTTCAATCTTTTGATCTTATTTATCGCCCAATTCGTCGTGGAAATCTTCATCGGAGGCACTGGTTGGCACTGCGAAATGGATGCGTTGTGGTGCCTCTGTTTCGTAGCGCTTGCGTCCTTTGGAATAGGAGCCGGCGTCGCCGCGCAAGCTCCGGCGGCCGGGCCGTCCCTGCAACCGCCTCCCGCGAGCGCCGCGGCCCCCTCCGTGGCTCCGTCGTCGCCCGTCCAAGCCGCCCCGCCGACGCTTCCGCCTCCTCCGGTAACGCCCCCGCCGGCGACGCCTCCGCCGGTGACGCCCCCGCCGGTGACGCCCCCGCCAGTGCTTCCGCCGCCACCGGCCACACCTCCTCCGGCTTCGCCGCCGCCAGCTTTGCCGCCGGCACCTGCTTCACCTCCGCCGCTGGTTTCTCCGCCTCCAGTAAGTCCTTCGCCGGCGCATGCCCCGGCGCCGGCTCCGGCCCTGCTTCCGCCGCCGGCGATTTCGCCGGCGGTGATGCCTCCCGCGCCAGCCCCGTCGAAAGGTAAGAAGAAGCACCGGAGGAGGCACAAGAAGAAGCACGCAAAGGCGCCAGTGCCGGCGCCGCTCAGCCCGCCGGCCCCGACTGCGCCGACGCCGCCGGAGGTGGACGTCGTCGGCCCGGCGCCGGAACCTTTTGATTTGGTGAGAAATCAAAATTATAATTAACTGTAATTCCATCTAATTCTTTATAATATTAAAAATTATTTTATTTATTTATTCTCTTTTTTTTTCAGAGTGGAAACAGCGTGAATTCTGCAGTCGAACGGTGGGCGAGAATTACGCTGACTATTTTTTATATTATCATGCTATTTTATTAATTTAGGCTTGAAATAAATAAAAAATACATTTTAATGCAATTTTCTTATATTTTTTTTCTCACATATTAAATAAAGACTATTTTTTTAAATATTGTTTATTGATTAAAACGTGTGGAATGAGAGAGAGGCTTGTCGTTGTTTTGTTCATGCAAAGAGGAAAAGGAAGTCAGAACTCAATAAATTGCATTTTTCTTGGCTTAATATATTTTTTTTTTATTCAATGGATCTCTAATTTTAATTATTTTCATTGAGCTTTATTTCTCCAGAGAAATCATGATATATCGAAAATATAAAAATTAACTCTAGAATGTTTTTTTCACTAATATTTATCCAATAATTTTCATCAAATTACTCGATATTTTTTTTAAAAAATATTAGTTATTTTTCTCTCATGCCGCTGAGAAAAAAAAAAGGCCAAAGAATTTGAAAATATCGATCGATCGATCAAAAGAATACCAGGCATTTTTAACCGGTATATCTTTTTTAAAATCTAATTTTATTAATTTATAAATATTATTATAATTAGAAAATTATTTATTTATTCTCTCAAATCCAAAATAATATTAATGAAACTAGATATTCATGAGGCTCTCATGTTTATTGATAAAGTTCATATGACTATTATTATCATTATTGTTGAGTTTGTCATATCGTTCTCAACTCTTGTTGTAATTTAATTATCTTTAATTCACGTGAAAGATATCAATACGGGTCCTAAATTAACTCATAAATATACAAATTTAGAGATATATGTCGATAGCGAATATAAAAAGAATTTATATTTGATTGACATGAGAGTATTCGAAACTTCGATTTAATTTATCTTTGAAAATGATCGACTTTGCTCACGGACCTTTGGAACGTCTCGTCCAGAGCTGATCCTCAGTATTTTAGAACTCGGAGCGAAACAATACAAATAAAATCCTTTTTATAGATAAAAAAACATATTTTTAATAAAAAAATGAACTCTTTTTCTTATAAATTTTGAAAAAAAAAATTGTGAGTCTTGGGCGAGGCTCAACTACCCTTGCCCAAGGTCAGTTATGACCTCATCAACAACTGAGCTGAATAAGATCGGAGTATAAATTATCTCTATCAGTCACTTAGGGTAAATCAGGAAAGTACTTGTAATTTTTTTACGGTTCGGTTTGGACTATGTAATCACACTATCCTTGAATGACGGTCCAACGTCGAAATTGTATTCCGTCTACCAGATAAACTCTTGAACTCCGGGGTCTTTCGAATTGCCTTCCTCACAAGACCATGAGATATAGAGCCGCCCCATATGATTTGGAGGCCCTGGGCAAAACCCTAATAAATGGACTCTGATCCATGGTTAATTTTAATACATAAATTTTTTGAGCCTTTATATAAGAGTATTAATAGTGTCACATAGGTTTGGCCCCTGGGGCAGGCGCCCCACTTGCCCTGGCCAAGGGCGACCCTGATGAGATAGATTGATAGGGGGTCATTAGGTTGGCGCGCGCGGTTCCAACCTTTAACAAAAATATAGACGAGCAAATTAGGAAAAAAATGGAGAAATTTAGGGAGTGTTTGGTTGGTAGAAAAATTTTTATTTTTCATTTTCCTTTTCCTTTTTCAGAAAAAAGATTTTTTTTTTGTGTTTTTTCAATTTTTCAGAAAAATACTCCTTTATTTTCTGAAAAACGAAAATGGAAATAGAAAACGATATTTTTGTATTTTTCAAATTTCTAAAAAAATGCTCCTTTATTTTTTAAAAAATGAAAATGAAAAACACCAACTAAACATATTTTTCCATTTTCTCATAAAATAAAAATAAAAAATAAAAATTTTTCTACGAACCAAATGTCTCTTGGACAATAGAATTATAAAAAAAAATTATAGTGGTATTTAAAGGTTAGATTTTTAAAATTTTTAAAAATTAAAAAACTTGTTAAAATGCATTTTTTTTATAATATTACTAATAAAAAACATATAGGCATCGTTTCATTTAGTCGATCTTATGGATACGGGGAGGCCGATTCCGGCGTCTAAAATCCTCCCGCTCGGATGAACGCCTTTATCATCACATGTCGAGACATACCTCTCCGCGATTTACTCTCCTCTCGTCGCAAATGGACGGACAAAGAAATTGCTTATTGACAGATTCCCAACTTTTGGATCTTATAAAAAAAACTTAATAAAAAAAATATAGGCATCGTTTCATTTAGCCGATCTTATAAAAAAAAACTTAATAATTTTGGAATTATAACTTAAATATAGTTTTGATTGAAATATTGAAGATCTATCAGTTAATTTCGAAACCAATTTGAGAAATATTCGAGATTAAATATTTAAAATTGGAGGAGAAAATCAGAATATTAGAAAAAAATGAAAATAAAAATGCATTTAGATAAAAGGAAAAAAAAATCGTTTCAGTGTTCTAAACACTACCAGCACGGTAAGTCTACCGCACCTGGTTTTGTCGTACCAGAAACCGAGCTACCGACGGTAAATTCGCTCACGTGATCACCGTCCATTTCAGATCCAACGGTCATAGTAAACGGGTTTCGGATCCGAGGTAGTTCCGGTGATTCCTCCGCCATTTAAGGGAGCTCTCACCTCTTCGCTTCTCTACGTTGTTTTAGTTTCGAGCCCTTTCTGCTTCCCCGCTCGCTTCTCTTCTCCTCATGCTCCATCGGTCGTCAGCGACGACGAAGAGCTTGTCGCCCTATCTGCATCTCCTTTCTCGGTTGCACGGCGCTTGCTTATCTTCTCGCGCGGGCTTGCTTTACTTCGAGGCTTGATGCCCTCGAATTCCTGCTCTGTCATCGGTTCTATCGTAATTGGAGGCGCCAGAGGAGGAAGATCGAGGATCGCGTCAGTTACGGGCTCGGTTGTTGACTTATCGGAAGATTAAGGTAAAGAGGAAGGGGGATTTTTGTAAGCGTGCTCCTTTTTTCGCTTTGTGAAAGGGCCGGGGGAGGAGGCTTTTATGGGTTCTCAGCTGAAGCGACCTAACGTTTCTCGAGCGGATCCGTGAGTTTCTTCCAGTTCTCGATATCATTAGCTTGTGGATTGATTATATTTCTTCGACTTGTTTTCTTGCGAATAAGTCTAGTTTCTTCGGCGTTTGGTTGGTTGGTCTTCTCGTCTGTATTTCAGTTTTTGTCTGTAATTTTTCAACTGCGGAATTCAAATTTTTAGACCTTTGTTCTCTGAGAAAGTTGGATACTCTGGAAAAAAAATTAGTCCTTTTTTTTTTTTTTTTTTATACAAGTAGGTTTGTTTCGACCCTGATCATTTTGTTATGATAATCGTCTATTGGACGACCATCCTTTCATTATTTCTGTTCAGGTTTGGCAATCCATAGGCATAAATTGTGTGGATCATGAAAGATGGAAGAAGAGAAAAATCTTTCACTTCCATTTTACTTATTGCTTTCTGTTCCTTCTTCGCCTTTGCTCATTGCCGCTTTTGATTTAGGAAGAGTATGATGTGGGCTTCAATTTGTTAGAGTTGAAATGATTTTGATGTTTTCCCACAGGTCTGGGCAAACCCATATGGCGCCAGCACCAGCAGCTATTGATACTACTCCCAAGCTTACGACTAATGATGCCCTAGCCTATCTGAAGTCCGTGAAGGATATATTTCATGAAAAAAGAGAAAAATACGATGAATTTCTTGAGGTCATGAAGGACTTCAAGAGCCAGAGGTCTGTCATATCCTTGTGATTTGTTGACATGGTTATGTGTATTTTACTTATGGACCCTTGCAGGATTGATACAAATGGAGTTATTATGAGGGTGAAGGAGTTATTTAAGGGGCACCGGGATCTGATCTTGGGGTTTAACACCTTCTTGCCAAAGGGATATGAGATTAAGCTGCCAGAAGAGAAGAAACCAATTGAGTTTGAGGAGGCAATTCATTTTGTTAATAAAATCAAGGTACATATGCAATAAAAGGTTATTCTAGAATTATAATTATTGAGCCACCTACCTTGATTCATTTCTTTATTGCAGACTCGTTTCGAGAATGATGAACATGTTTATAAGTCATTCTTAGATATCCTAAATATGTACCGTAGGGATAACAAGTCAATCCATGAGGTCCATGAAGAGGTATTATTCTGGTAATTAGTGTTGTATTTTGTATCTACAACAACATGTGATTTGAACATGATGATTGAATATGTTACCAGGTAGCGGCCCTCTTTCAAAATCATCAAGATTTGCTCGAGGAATTCACACATTTTTTGCCTGATGCCTCAGCAACATATGCATTGCATCATGGATATAATGGTCGAGCTTTTTCACGTCGGGATGACAGGAGCTATATGATGCCCCCATTAAGGCATTTTCATGTGGATAAGGTACCTGCATTCCTCACAAATTCCTATCCAGCTGAATTATTGATTTCTGGAAGTAATTTACTTTTTAAGTCTTTCCTTTTGTAAATATTAATTAACACTGTTCATGTCTTTCCAAGAAAGATATTAAATTTATTCTCATAAATTTTTATACCAAATTAAGTTTGTCTTGGTTTCTAGAGGGACAGGGCTCATACAGCACATGCTGACCGCGACTTTAGTGTGGATCGTTCTGATACAGAGCATGATAGAAAGAGAAGACGTCGAGATAGGGAAAAGGACAGAAAGGACGATAGTGACAGGAAGGATCATGAACGAGATGAGGACTTGGAGCTGGATATTGGTGACTTAGATAACACACAGCATAGGCATAAACTTTCTTCTCGAAAAGCTGATGACTCTACTGCTGAACCGATGCAACAAGGAGCTGATGGCCATGGCATGTATAGCATTTCATCTTCAACATTTGATGATAAAAATGCTTTGAAGAGTAAGTCTAATATTGTTGGTCAGTTGATTGGGATGTTTGATTTGGTTAATTTTCTTATGCTTTTATATTTTACCTTGTTATGCAATGTTATTATTTTTCCATCTTCGACATCCATGAGCAGTGCAATATGATTTAACATTCTTGTTTGTTATTCTTCAGACATTTGTTGTTGAATGCACGTGTAGATTATTATGGAGCGTAAACTGTGTTGCATTTATTATTATGTCTCAATAATGCCATACTAACCATATTTCTGTTACTTGTATGGCTTGTGTGATCAAGTTAATTTGTTCTAATTTAGGCCTTGCTTTCTGTTTGTCTGGGAAATTCCATTTACTTACAACTGGTCCATAATGCCATTTTTCACTTTTTTTTTTTGGTAATACGTAGACGGCATAGTATGCATTTCCTAGGGAAGTGAGTTTTCCAGATGATAATGCAATTATAAGACTTGCTATATCATGTTCTATATATTTTTAGTTTGGAGAGAGGCTTCAGTTAAAGCTTTCTGTCGGTAGTGGTGGGTTAAAAACTGCCCTACCTGGACTGCACTGTGGTTCCGCCAATCTATACTAGAAAGCTCAAAATACTTGATCTGACCTGATTATGTAATAATGAATTATGATAACAAAACTTGGTGTCTTGAAGATAACTTTCTTTCTCTAGTTTAATAGAATCATAAATTTCTACTGGAAAAATTATGCAGAAAATTGAAATCATGTAGCTTAGTAGGTAGCATCTCTCTCTCTGGATGGAATTCAGATTTGAGTGTGTGCTTTGATGTACCATAGTCCATTTGCTTAATTTTGGTTAAGCCTGGCTCGAGTAGGTCTGAATTTGAAAGAAAATGTGAGCAGGCTGGATTTCATTTTGGTTAAAGATGCTACCTGACCAATGCCTTACTATTAGGTCAACTGCACAATGAGAATTTATTCTGCTTACTAAAATTACTTGCTTATTTTTTCAGCTGGATATCTCATAGTTGTCTAATTATATGTCTGTGTATACTTGGGTAAATGCTGCGTCTTGTTGTATCTTATTTTTTATTCAACCTACATGTGGCAGGTGTATATAATCGAGAATTTAATTTCTGTGAAAAAGTGAAGGAAAAGTTGCATCCTGACTCCTACCAGGAATTTCTGAAATGCCTTCACATATACAGCCAAGAAATAGTAACTAGAACGGAACTAAAGAATCTGGTGAGCAATTGATTTTGAAAGTAACACTATGTATGATCTCCATGCCAATATCAGAATGCCTTAGACATTCAACAACTTTGATTTTGTAATACTCTTATCAATTGTTGTAACCTATCTATAACAACAACAACCAAATTTTGTCCCACTAGGTGGGGTCGACTGCTGTAACCTATCTCTTCATCTTAAATTTTTAATATTTAAACTACTCTTTATCATGGTTGACTCTTGAAAATGGATTCTCAACATACTATAGTGCATACCATAACTAGAGATTATGATATATATACTTGCCATCTTAATGCTTTTAGCAGATAAATTACAAATTTTACCCAACATAGAAATATTGTATGACCCAATCTGTGGAGGGCAATCAATGGTTGTTCAGGTAGTGATCACTTTAATCTATTTGATGTCTTCCCATCCTGATATTCTCCTAATAACTCACTTTTTATAGTAAAATTTTGTACCATCTCCAGAATTATTGCCATCACTATTGTATTGGCATATTTAGTTTGCAAAAGATGTTTGTATTTGAAGGATCTCTTGACAAATAATTAGCATCATATGGGCACCATCCTGTATGTTGTACTTCTAGTTATACCTTGGTTCTTGAAACTCATGGTAACTAATCCAGTAAAGAGAGAATCTAGTACATGTCAAATAAAGTGTTTTATTATTCCAAGTGCGGGTGGCTCCCTAGCATCTGACTTCGGTTAACTATTATGTTGTCCAAAAATGTGTACCATGCTGTGCATATACACAAAAATCGATGCATATGTCTCCATTTTTTTTTTCTAAAGAATGAAGATAAATAATATAATGATATATTTTTGGGAAGACAATAATTCTATTTTATGGCTATCCTATTATGCTTAACATACATATGTCTCCATTTTTTTTTGCTAAAGAATGAACATAAATAATATAATGATATATTTTTGGGAAGAGAATAATATATTTTATGGCTATCCTATGATGCTTAACAAAACATTATATATATGTTTGTTGTTTTCTCCAGAGACTATTAGCACTTGAAAAATACAGTAATTTATCTTTGAAACTTAATGCTTGTTGTTACAGGTAACTGACATCCTAGGCAAGTATCAGGATCTCATGGAAGGTTTTAATGAATTTTTAGCACATTGTGAGAATATAGGTATGCCTGCCTGTACATCATTCAAATTCCAGTCATCTATCTATTGGATATATGTTTTTATCAAGATATTCTGGTAATTTCCTGCAGATGGATTTCTAGAAGGTGTGTTCAACAAAAATATGTCTAAAGGTCTTATTTCTTTCTAGTGTCTATTGAAATAATTTAGTTCTTTCTTTTCCACGAGGACATTTTTATGTCCATCCAAACTCAGGACTTTTAAGTATATGTTTTTCTTTCAGTTTATTATTGTTCTAAACTATATGTGTGCAATGAAGGGCATACGGCTAGACCAGCTAAAATAGAGAATAGAGACAGAGAAAGGGATCATGAACTTGTTGAACGGGAGAAAGATCTTGAAAGTGAGAGAAATGCTGAAAGAGAAAGAATTGATAAAGGCATCTCACACAAGGCTACTCTATGCTCTAACAAAGAAAAATATAATTTATGGAAACCAATTGCAGAGCTAGACTTCTCAAATTGTCAACGATGTACTCCAAGTTATCGCCTTCTTCCAAAAAATGTAATTTTTGTCCCGATACTGTGTATTTATGCCCTTATTTATGAAGTTTATAATTGAGTTCATTTTAAATTAATGTTGAATACTTTGATTTTACTTGCTAGTACCTTATACCCCCTACTAGCCACAGAACTGAACTTGGAGAATCTGTACTAAATGATCATTGGGTGTCGGTGACTTCTGGAAGTGAAGATTATTCTTTCAAGCACATGCGAAAAAATCAATATGAAGAAAGCTTATTTAGATGTGAAGATGATAGGTACTGACATAAATCCCTTCCAATTTAGTTTCTCCTTTATCTCAGTTACTCTTTGTAATTATAAACGATGGCTTGCTACCATGATTATATTTTGTTCTTTGCACCTTAATTCTTCACTTGGTCTTTCATTGACTTTCATTTTCTTTATGGTGCACATGCAGATTTGAGATGGATATGCTATTGGAATCAGTGAATGCAACAACTAAATGTGTTGAGGAATTGCTGGAAACAATGCAAGATCCTTCCAAATCAGATAATCCTATGCACATTGAAGACCATCTTACATGTTAGTATATGTAACCATTTCATGGATATGTTACCTCTTATAACTTATAAAGTGGCTTAAATTTCATTTAATCATTTTACTGCATTGCTTTAACTACATGCTTATCTTTTCAATGATCTAAATCTGTCTTTTCCCCCTCTTAACTAGCTCTAAATTTAAGATGTATCGAACGGTTATATGGAGACCATGGTCTTGATGTCATTGATGTTCTTCAGAGAAATGCTAGTCTTGCATTGCCAGTCACATTAACTCGTCTGAAGCAAAAACAAGAAGAATGGTCTAGGTGCCGTTCAGATTTCAATAAAGTTTGGTCAGAAATATATGCCAAGAATTATCACAAGTCACTTGATCATCGCAGTTTCTATTTCAAGCAACAGGATTCAAAGAACTTGAGCACCAAAAGTATGTATTCATTTTTTCTGTTTATGGTTCTTTTTGAGTATTCTAAGAAATATATCATTAACAGAAGAGTCTTGTACCTTATTAAAGTGATGACATACATGTTTTTAACCTTCTATATCATTTTTGTTTTTGTTTTTCTTCAATCTTGTTAATTTATTTGTTTTATTGCTTGAACAGCTTTGCTGGCTGAGATTAAAGAAATAAATGATAAGATGAAGGAGGAGGATGTTCTTCTTGCTGTTGCTGTTAAAAATAAGCACCCGATTATTCCCAATATGGAATTTAAGTATATAGACGTAGATGTCCATGAGGATTTATATCGAATCATAAAATATTCAAGTGGAGAAGTGTGTACATCTTCAGACCAGTTGGACAAAGTCATGAGGTTATGGAGTAGTGTTTTGGAACCCCTGTTGGGTGTTCCAAATCGAAATCCAGGTGTACAAGATGGACAAGATATAAGCTCAAAGAGTTGTGTCAAAACCAATATCAGAGAATTGGCTGAAAGCAATGGGAGTCCTAGAGCTATTAAGCAAAATGAAACTCAAAATAATATTCTACACGAACAAGCAGGTTCAAGCAAGGCTGGCATAGTAAATGGAGAAGTGATTGCTGCTGAAATTCATTCTTATGATGTCGATCGTGCCATTTGGCATGGTGGAAATCTTATTGATAATCCACATCAAGGAATTGTGCAGGCCAGTGCTCCTATGGTTGATGAAATTTCTCCAGCAACTGTGCATGCAGAAGAGTTGCCGGATGGTAACAATGTTGCAAGCAGTGTTGAAGAAGTTGACACTCAAACAAATCAAGAAAATATAGCAGGTATGGCTACTGTCAGTTACCAAAAGTTTGATTTGAACATTTCATTTTGTTTACCTTTTTCTTGTTTTCTGTTTTTTATTTGGAAGGGACTACTGGTGCATCTTTGAGAACTGTCAATCTTAGAGCAGAGCTACAAGCTGAACCTCGTTCAACCAGTGAAACTTTGCCTTCGTCAGAGGTATAAGTTTATTCTTTTGTGTTTGTTTGAGTCCAAATATATGGCAGTATGCTACATGAATAGGGTAGTATGCTCCATGTTTTGCCAAGGTCATATGCCTTGTTGCCATTCAATTGCTATGGTATGAAACCCTTTCAACTGGGTTAGCAGATTCACATTGTGGAATTTAACATTAGTTGTTATCCTATCTTAATTGGAAGACACAATATGTTACTCAAGAATATGGATAAGAGTTACTCAAAGCAGCTGAATGGCAATATTGTTCAATGATAGCTACATTTGAAAGATCTTTCTCAAGTTTCGGCAACTCAATAGATTAAAACTCTTTGACTGTTCTGTTATTTTTTGGTACAATTATGTAAAAATAGAACGGGAATGCATAGTGTGAAACTCTTATTGTAAGGGTCTATTTCCGTTCTTCATTAGGTTCTCAGTATTTGCAAATATTGAAATACAGAACAATAGATCTTTTTTCTGGTTATAAAATATTTCCTTTTTTGCTTCTAACGAGCTTTCTTTGGGTACCTCATTCAGCATCATAACTCTTTTTATTGCCATTTCCTTAGTTTGCATGCCACCTTATTTTCGGAAAGTCCTAATGTCGTTTCAACTTTTCTCTCATCCATGCATAGCTCTTTTCTCACAATCCCCCTCTCTTTTGCAAGTGCAGACATTTACCCTTACAACCTCACCCCTTTATGCTAATACATCTCAATTGCTGTAAAATTCTGGCATATAACATATGAGTTCTTTCTTAGCTGTGTGAATGATTTCTTTTATAAATTAGGGATCCTTTTGCAAGAAGGAAAAAAAATAAATGCTTTAACTAATTTAACTCTTTTTATTTATTTGACAATATCTCTGTAGTCTTCATTGGAAAGTTGATACACAGACACCTAAGGATTTGATTTTAGTTTTTTAAGCATATTATAGTTGGCAACCATCGTGGGAATTTCATATCCACCCGAAATCTGAAACAAGTAGCTTTTGGTAGCCTTAAGATAATATGTCATGTGTCAATCTGTCTGTTTTTTTGCTCATGCGAATGAGGTTATTCCACCAGATAACAAACCTATTGTTCTACAAAATATAATTATATATAAATGGATTCTGTTCTTTTGAAAGCGCCTGCAGGAACTGTCAACGTTTGACTTACAAGTTTTAGCCGTTCACCTTCTGCAAATTTATCATGGCAGTCAAAAGAAATTAAATTCTCTTCATGTACTCCACTTTATTATGCATGTGGTAGTACTTCCTGTCCGTATTAAGAAATATTTAAAATTATTATATTGATAAAAATGCATGACACAACCAACTCTAATGAAAATATGATATTTCAATGATGCATCTATAATTCTACATGATTTATTTGTCACGCCCCGGGAGTATGCCGTGCCGAAAAGCAAACGGACGGCATCTCCCCTATATGTGGCAACATATCGGGTTAATACAAGGCCCGTAGGCCCACAACAACAATATGATATACACAGATATCAACATATCAAACACAGCGGAAACATACAACATATAAAACAATATACAATGACCCAACTGTGCACTCCGGAGTGACTTGACACAACAAGAAACATAATAGAAGTCGAATCAAAGACCAAATACATACCATACATCCGTATATCACAGATACGGAAACAATACGGCGTAAAAACCCCAAAACAACAATCCATAGTAGTACAACAATATGGAAAACATATCCATCCGTCCGGTGTGAGATGGGATCACCGGTGGCGAACTCGCGTCGAGGAATCTTTCACTGTTATATCGGGCGGCGGAAGCCTGTGGTCGAGGGTGGTGAGTATAAACTCAGGGGTAAAATATAGAAAGTGCATGTAAAACATATAATGATAGATCTACAAGTATACATGTGAAGATCTACGGTGTATACAACATGAGTCCAATAGACGTATATATATCCAAATCTAATAACAAGTAACTACAAAGAAAGTCATACTCAATGTATATACTAAATCGATCAATCGCACATAAAGTAATGTACGTACCTAGCGCATGCAATAGCGCCATATGCTAGATCATCCCGAACGGTATACTATAACATAACTCAATCCCATACCAATACGTATATACGAATGATATGATCACGTATAATAACCCGGTCAGTACACAACGATGACATGATGCTAATCAAATGCATATAATTGATCGAATCAACGCATGTATCATGCTCAACACATAGCATATATAAAATCACGGATGACATGTATCGTGATGAACAACCATATCGCAGCAAATCATAGCTCAATCAAATCGATCTCGCGCGTATGTAAAACATATATCAAATACATGCATACATATATATCAAGAATGCATATCGTAGTCATTGTCTGCGGACCGTCCAACCACGACCAGAGTGGCGTGGTGACGCAATAATGACAACTAGCCCGACAGCCACCACTCTCGGTGGCCAGGGTTGGGTAGTATGGTGAGTAGCGTATAAGCGTAAAAAGCTAACTACTCTAGGGGCCCTCCTGTAAGCCACGCCGTCCCTACCCATGAGTAGACAACGCCAGACACAGATAATGCACCTCACACAACCACCGTCTATAGTGGCGAGTGCTAACACCACACCGCTGCGTGGCTGTGTGCTCATTCTCATACCACCATCCATGTAGTGGCGCGAGACATCCAATGCTCTCGCCCTCAACCCTACTACCACTACCCCGAGTGGTCGGGAGCGGGATGGTGACGACTGTCTCATCCATAAGGGAGACCGGACAAGATGCATGCAAATGTAATGATCGTAGATCCACACAAGTATCCTCGCAACACTTCCTATCTTACGGGAGTCTGGTCAACCAAAAGTCAATTTTGCGGGACTACGATCCACAAGACTCTCTTTATCGTCTAAAGAGTCATACTCATCCGACAAATCAACCACGCTAAGACCTCTAGTCAGTAGCGAAATACTGTCGACCATCCATATAACCATACACAGATGTACGATCCATAATGGATATACAATCATGCTAGGACCTCTAGTCCGTAACCACATACTGACAACCACACACATTTATCTATGCACAGACAACTAACTCCACCATAGATGCACAACTAATATGTGTACGATACAACGATCGACTCCATAACTCAATTCATCACCTAACCCTAGTGATGTAACACAGTAACCCAATCTGAGGTCACAAAGATAACCCTAACCACATGTACTTACTGAACATCTATCAGCTAATACATAATAGGGTTTATAGTTCCTATCCGTGCTAGATAATCAATGAGTAACAGAGTATATATCTCAAAGGTCAAGGCAGTACAAGCATATGATTAAATAAAAGTGGATTTAAGGTAAACAGGTATAAACATATATCCAAGATCATGCACAGGAATTTGATCAAAACTACCGGACCAGGTAGATATTACCCACCTGATACGAAGCTCGAATGATCCTCACGATCGTGGACCTGCTTCGTATCCCAAACCTGCACAATAATAACAAACTATAGTTAAGTACAAGCACCATGGTCAGCCACCCCACGAACAATCAGATTACACCCTATTGCTCATCTGAACAACACTCACACTACAATCGGATACCACTCTCTCTAATCCAAGATAAATCAGAAACATTAACAACACCCAAAAACATTCTTACAGCCCTAGCAGCTCCACCCAAACAGCCAAAATGATCAACATAACTGAGCTCTCAAACTCATAACTCATCAAAGCAGTAGAACACACCCGGCAACACCATCTACTACTGTACAAAATCTGCACAATCAACCCACTATTAAATGCAAGTGAATCCCATAAAGGTAACTAAAGCTATACTAATCCAGCCCTCCAATCGTCTAAACTTTAATCAAATTCAATCAACCGAAATCTCATCACAGCCATTACCTTGCGTTGTTTCAATTCCCCCACGTCACATGGAAGAACAAATCAACAGCCCATCACCCCTTGATTTCTTTCTTTTCCGGTACCATCCAGAAATCACACCTATTGAAAATGGCAGGACAATCTTAGATCAACCCAAAGTATCATAACAGCAAAAATTGAAGTAATCACAGTTACAAATGGGCTAAGAGAGGATTGTGAACCTAGCTAGAAACCTCAGATCCAACTGTTGACTGTAGCAATCACCGGCTTGCAAACGACGATGTTCCGCTACTGAGATCTGGCCAACAGGCGATAGATAGAGTCGCGTGATCAGCAAACGACTCCGGCTCGAGGTGAGTGATAGCTGTGGCGATCCGCGATGGTGGACGCGATGGCTGCGGAGAAGAGAAAAGCACCGACGATCTGATCTTGGGGAAGAAGAGGATGGCGACGACAATAGCGACTCCCAACCACACGCGCATTCACCATTCCAGCTCGCAATCGAGATGGTAGGCGACAGCGCAAGTGCAGACCTCCGGCACGATGATGGCAAGCTGACTCGGATAAGAGAAAGGCATGACAGAGCTCGGGGAAGAAGAGAATGGCGATGGCGACGATCCAAGCTCGTGCGACGGCGAGATTCGCGTACAGGTCGATTAGGGCGACCGGATGAGCTGGACGGCGGTTGCCGATGGCTGGAGGTCGGAGAAGTGGGGCGCGAGTGAGGGTAGGCGACCGGCCGGCGCTGCTTGCTCCCCACCGAGATCAGCGGCGTCGGGTGGAGGCTGGCCGACGATCGGGATTTTGACGAAGAGGAGAATCAGGGATCGCAGCTGTGAAAGGAAAGAAATCGCGATGGAAGAGGAGTTGATCGCGATTCGTTCGGGTTTTCCTTTAAACGTCGTTCGACCAATCCAGTTAACCCAGCCCAATCCAAACCCAAAATCTGATTGGGTTTAGCTCAGCCAGTTCAGCCACTTAACCCAAGTCAAAGCCAAATCTGATTTGGCCTAATCCGGTTCAAGCCCAATCAGCCCAAGCCCAATACAGCCCAAGCCCAATATCAACCCAAGCCTAATACCAGCCCAAGCCCAGATTCTAACCCAATTAATCCACTTATTGAGCCCAATTTAATCAACTAATTAAACCCAATTAATCCACTAATTAAATCCAATTAATTAAAGGGTTAATCCATATAATTTTTTTTTTTTTTTCATATTTTACATTATTGCCGTATGTAATTTCCATGTAAGAAAATTAAATACCAATCTGTGTAGTCTATTTATTATAGAAGCCCATATTGATCAACCTGAGTGATTCCTGTCCGTATTTATTATATTGCCGTATGTGATACCTTTTTCCTCCATACCGGTGTTACATGCTAACACTCTGACATCCTGAGTTGACACTCCATATTTTTATCAATTGTGTATATTTTTTAAGAAATAACCATGTCACATACTTGCATCAGCATTGGATAATCATAGCCAAATCTGAGTTAGATAGTGATTCATATGTATTTTTGAAAGAATGGACAGATTGGCGAGATTTATGGTTTAGGCAGACACATGGGCATCACTTTCCTGAAATATTGCATTTGCAGCTGTTATTTGGCCGCATAAACCACTTTTTTTTTTAGAATTCAGATTGTTTTGTCAACCATGTATATGTGTGAATGCTTGTGATGTTTGCTCTTATAAGAGAACTTCGATGTTATACTTAGAGATGATAATTTCATCTGGAACTCAATGACTAGGGTGGATACTCTTTAAGGCCAATTGAATCTGCAAATTGTGGTGACATTGCTGGGTGTAATAAAGATTTCAAGCCTCCTGAAAGTTCTATTTTCCTTAAGAATTCTAAGATTGAAAGAGAAGAAGGTGAATTGTCACCTACTGGAGATTTTGAGGAGGATAATTTTGTGGCTTTTGAAGATGCTGCTATAACTGCAGCTGCTGAGCAGAAAGATATTTCTACTAGCAGGCAGTACCAAGTCACGCCTGAATGTGGTGATGCTGCGGGCGAGAATAATGCTGATGATGAGGATGAAGAAAGTCCTCGACGATCCACTGAGGCCAGTGAAAATGCATCAGAGGCTGGGGAGGATGTGTCCGGCAGTGAATCTGCTAATGGCGAGGATTGTTCCCATGAAGATCATGAAGAAGAGGATGATGCAGAGCCAAAGGCTGAAAGTGAAGGGGAAGCTGACGGAATGACTGAAGCACTTGATGTTGATGGTGAAATTACATCGTTACCTTATTCAGAGCGATTTCTTAACACTGTGAAACCTCTTGCTAGGCATGTGCCTGCTGCATTACATTATAAGTGCGAAAAATCTTCGAAGATATTTTATGGCGATGATTCATTGTATGTGTTGTTTCGGCTTCATCAGGTCAGACAGTCTTTATTATTCTTTTAGCTAATATTTGAGATAGTAGACTGACCTGCAATCTTCACTGCAGATATTGTACGAAAGGATACTCTCTGCTAAGACAAACTCATCAGCTGCTGAAAAAAAATGGAGAAATTCTAAAGATACAGACCATCCTGATTTATATGCCAAGTACTGTCACTTAACACTGCCCTCCTTCTAGGCATGCTTATCAGTTTCTCAGTTCCGGTTCCGGTTCCGGTTTAGTTTTGACCGGTTCCGGATTCGTTGACGTTGGAACCAGTCCGAACCGGTTCAAAACCGGTTCCGAACCGGTTCAAAATCGGTTCCGAACCAGTTCCAGTTCCAAAGTTTTAACTTTGGAACCAATTCAATCCGGACCGGTTCCGAATCGGTTCTGAAACGATTCCGGATCAATCCCTAAATGGTTCCGGACCACTTTCCTCGAACTTGAGCTTCCAAATTCATCTGACGTGTTGGCGATCCTATTTTTTTTTTCTATCGCAAAATAATTCTATAGACATGTTAGCATGCTAAGAATTTCCACTTTTAAATTAGCAATCGGAACAAGATCTAAATCGGAACCAGAACCGGTTCCGAAACGGTTCCGAAATCGATTGGAACCGAACCGGAATTAGAACGGTTCCGGTTCGGTTCCAGAACCGAGTCACCGAATTTAACGGATTGGTTCCGATTCGGTTCCGGATCGAACCAATCCATTAAGCATGCCTGCCTCCTTCTGCCCTTCCTTTTTTATTTTTATTTTAAGATTTCTATGCACGAGGACTTAACATATTTTACTTTGCAGATTTATGAGTGCCTTGTTCAATCTACTTGATGGTTCTGCTGACAATACCAAATTTGAAGACGATTGCCGTGCTATTATTGGGACTCAGTCCTATGTACTGTTTACATTGGACAAGCTAATCTACAAAATTGTTAAACAGGTATTCTTTTTGTATATATTAATAGGTGCTTCTCAAAATAGTACATCTCTTCCCGTTTTAAAGTACATATCTTTATTTCTTTCCAGCTTCAAGCAATAGTCTCAGACGAGATGAATAATAAGCTTCTCCATCTCTACTTATATGAAAAATCAAGGCGAGCTGGGAGGCATTCTGATGTTGTTTATAATGAAAATGCCCGGGTTCTTCTGCACGATGAGAGTATATACAGATTCGAAAGTGTGAGTTGCCTCATTTCATCAACAAATTTCCTTTTGCAGCTTCATCTTAAGTTGGTTTGCAAATTAATTTTAAGTTTCATATGCGAAACTATTCTTTGTAGCATTCCCTTTTGGTTAAAGAGCAAAAACATATGCAAACATTACTCTTTCAACTGCTGTCTTTCCTGTACTCTGTCCCTAGTTAAGCAATTGCTTTCTTCTTTCAGTATTCATCATCTTCAGATGTAACCCGACTATCAATCCAGCTTATGGACTATGGACACGAAAAACCTGATGTCACCGCTGTCGCAATTGACCCCAACTTTTCGTCGTACTTGTACAATGACTTTCTCTCAAGTGCTCCAGTAAGAAAAAGATTGCAGGGTGTCTTCATGAAGAGGTGTACATCGTCAAGAATAATCTCAAATTCTTACGATACTCGATATTATTACCAGAAATTTTTGCAGGAATAAGCGCAAAAATGGGGGTGCCGATGAGTATTCTGCTACTTCCATAGCCATGAACGGGATTCGAGTTACCAATGGGTTGGAGTGCAAGATAGCATGCAGTTCATCGAAGGTACTCGATCGAACCTTTAGTTGAAATTTTTAGATTAACATCATATCAATCATGTGTTTATCTCAGCTTTATTCCCCTCCTCCCCTCTCTTCCTAGGTGTCTTATGTGCTAGATACCGAGGATTTACTGCTCCGAACGAGAAAACGAACAAGATATTCAAGCGATGGATCCACACAAGCAGACGACACTAAAGCACATCGATTTCGCAATTTTGTTTCCAGTTTCATGTCCAGATCCTAATGCAATGCCACAAGAGGTAGGACTTGAAACACAAAGAAAAACCAATATTCCTCGACTCAATTGCATTACCTCAGTTCTTAATGCAATTACATATTTTCACAAAAGATTTACAGATGACTATAATTTGCTTGTTTATCTCTCATTGACTTCCTCAAAAATTTCCATCCTTCAGCTGGTGAATCTGAAATGGATCATGAATTTTCCAGCAACCATGATGAATTTGCTTTGCTGGGCACATGTGTCAGCATTTCATATAGATAATTCTATGGCTGTTGGCATTACACATTTGTACATATGTAATCCTTAATTTTCTCTCTTGTTCATACTCATATTTTACAAGGGAAACTCTGTTGTAAAATGAAAGTTGTCAGGTTGATTTTATTTTTATTTTTATTTTAAATTTTAATAGAATTTTGCGTTTAAAGTTTACAAGGATTTAGGACAATCAATAAGGGATAAATCACTTTAGAAAGTTACGTATTCAATTGCCTTGTTATTTACATATTTACATTGGGAAGGTTTTTATTAGCCTCTTTAGCATTTTTTTTTAGGGCCGATGGAATGATTCCTTAAATCTTTTTTTTTTAAATGACTTAAAGTGTGAGTTGGTCAAAGTTGAGTTTTTTTTTTTTTTTTTTTTTTTTTGCAAATGATTCAATCAAAAGTTAGTTTATAAGATATTAAAACAATAAACGTAAAGATAGATTATTATGATATAAGTGATCTATATCACTTATTATTCAGATTCAAAATTCATATATTATATTGTTTTGGTCAATCGATCAAGGAGTATAGGTTTTTTGTAATTTATTTTCTTCTTCATCATTTAGGGAGGCAAACGAAATCATTTTTTTTACTACAGACGATTATTGATAAAAGTTATTAAATTGCACAAATCATAAATGTAAACAACAAAAGAGCATCCTGCCCTATTAAAATATTTAAATGTTTTTTTTAAATATAAATTTAATTAATGTAGTTCTGTAACTTAAGTTTGGTGGATTGTTTTTGTTTTTAAAATAAGTTACCTTTTTTAAAAAAGTAATTGTTGTCAAAAATCACTAAATATTTTAAATTTTATCAAAAAGATGTTTTTACTTTTTAAAATATTAATCTCTTTAAAAAATATAAAATAATAAAAAAATCTTATTATATGCTCATGAGTGATGAGTCCTGATAATTATTTGATTGATCATCTGTTACTACTAAAATGATTAGATGTCTTTTCGAGACGATCCGTTAAAGCAGTATAGATGCTGTTATAAATGAACAGAAGTTAAATTTTAACATAAGATTTAAAATTCTCATTCAAATTCAAAAATTTTCCGTTATTTCTAACAATAAATCAAGGAATATAATCTCCATGTATTTTCTTCATCATTATTGAAGGATCAACGATGAAAAATATTGAGACGAACACAATCATTTTTTATTACAAGAACGATCCATGTCATCAATTGCATTGGTGTAGTAAAGATTTTTTGGTTATTTTAATTTTTAAAGAGAAATGTATTTAAGGAAATAAGTATATTCTTTGATAAATAATAAAATATAATAGTTTATATATATATTATCAATTCATTCGTCTCTGCCTACCCGTTTAACGTTCACGGTCTAGTTGACCCGGTCTGGCCGGCTTGACACATCCTATTACAAATACTACGAGGTCGGTAAACTTACCTAAAGCAGTTCTATTAGTTCGGCCTTCAAACCGGATGCCTTAGATCCGCCGTCCATGTCACGATCCAACGGTCGATACGGGATAACGGAGAGACGAGTGGGTCCGGTAACCTCCCGGATCCATATAAGAGGCCTCACCTCATCGCGCAGTTTTCCTCCGTTTGGTTTCAAGCCCTCCGCTGGCTTCTCTGCTCCCGCTCGCTTCCGCAATCCGCAGGAAGAGGGAGATCGAGAATTCTCTCCTTGGTCCCTTCTTTGATCCGTGGATTCTTGGAAGAAGAGCGTAAATAATGAATTTTTGTTAGAGTGTTCGGTTTTCTTCCGGCAGTTGTTTCATGGGTGGATCGAAGGAGGTGTTGGATGAGGCTTTGATGGATTCCCAGCTCAGGCGGCCAAACCCTCCTAGAGAGGATAGGCGAGTTCTTTCCTCTTCTTCCTAATAGTTAGTTCGTGGATTGATCATCTATCGAGGATTTCTGTCTTTACATAAGTCGACTTTGGTCGTCGTTTGTTTGGATGCTTTTGCCGGTTCCATAATATTGTTTGTGATCCAGAATATTGTTTGTGATAGTTTTCTATATGTGTTTCTGGAACTTTAAGATCCTTGTGGTACGGGACAACTGGATACTGAGGAAAAAAATGTTCTTTTCTTTGCTAGTAGGTTTATTTTTCTCGCATTCTTTTTGTTCAGGAATTCTGTTCTGGTTTGATCATTCAGTATATGAATTTTTTGTTCTCACCGAAGGTGGAAGAGGAACAAAAAAAAAAATGCTTTTGTATTTTACTTATTTCTTTCTATTTTTTCCCTCCTTTCCTTTTGATCGGTGTTGCCTTTGACGTAGAAAGGGTACGATATGAACTTAGATCTTTTGAAATTCTTGCTATTCAGCGGATTTTGGTGTTTTTCTATAGGTCTGCGCAAAACCATATGGCGCTTGCACCAGCAGCATTTGGCTTTACTTCCAAGCTCACGACCGATGATGCCCTAACCTATCTGAAGGCAGTGAAGGTTGTATTTCATGATGAAACAGAAAAATATGATGAATTCCTTAAAGTCATGAAGGACTTCAAGAGCCTGAGGTCATCACTATATCCTTCTAATTTTATTTTGCTCTTTTGTTTACCTTAAATTGCCTAACTCATTGTTCTATTTACATATCTTTTGTTGTGAACTTCTTGCAGGATTGGTACCAATGAAGTTATTATAAGGGTAAAAACGTTATTTAAAGGTCACTGGGATTTGATCATGGGGTTTAATACCTTCTTGCCCAAGGGCTATGAGATTAAGCTACTAGAAGAAAAGAAACCAAAGTATGATGAGGCCATTGATTTAGTTAATAAAATCAAGGTATGCGTGCCATAGAATGAATTCTAAAGTTGCATTTCTTTTTGCCCATGCCTTATGAATCTCTTCCATTGCAGGATCGTTTTGAGAATGATGAATATGTTTTCAAGTCATTCATAGATATCCTGAATATGTATAGAAGGGGAAATAAGCAAATTCAAGATGTCTATGAAGAGGTATTCTTTCTCCGTGTTAATGTTATGTTTTGTCAGTGGCTATGTGTTATGTGAAAATGTATACTGTTTGTGACCAGGTAGCAACCCTCTTTAAAAATCATCAAGATTTACTCAAAGAATTCACACACTTTTTGCCTGTTGCCCCTGCCATATCTCCTCCACATCATGGATATGCGAATCAAGAATTTGCATGTCAAGATGAAATGAAGCCTGCAGTAAAGCATTTCCATGAAAAAAAGGTATATATCTTGTCATCATAAATTTCCTGTTGAACCTGAAATGCAGAGAATTCGGTTGATTCACCTTTTGGTTCAGTGAGGGACAATGTATTCATCCCTGCTGCCTTCTCATTTGTTTTCTTGCTTTTTTCCCTATGTGAATTCAGATGTGTTTATAAGACGAGTCAGTATTAGATTTGTAAATACCATTTTCTATATTAAATTAACCTTGCCTTGTTTTCTAGCTGGAGAGAGCTTATAGGCCACATACTGAGTGCAACTCTAGCATCGACTGTCCTGATACAGAACACGATAGAAAGAGAAAGCGTTCAGAGACAGAAAGAATTAGGAGGGTAGATACTGACAAGAAAGATGATGAACGAGATGAGGACTTGGAGCATAGAGATTTAGATAATGCACATCGTACCTATAAATCTTCATCTCAAAGGCCTGATTACCCTATTCCTGGGAAGATGCAGCAAGGAGCTGATGGTACTGAGAACATTGGAATATGTAACATTCTATTTTCAGCATCTGTTGTTAAAATTGCTTTGAAGAATAAGTCTTTTATCCACTGTTGTTTTATTCAGATCTCTGTTTGATTAATCTGCTTATGCTTACATATCAAATTGTATTTTATCCAAATGCAACATTTCTCCAATACTTTAGTCGATGGTGCTTAGAACATTGGCATGTAGAGCAATACATCTGATGAGAACAGCTGTTTCGAAAAATAGGTGTTTGCATATTGAACTGTGTAGTTACCAAATGCAGTGTTGCTTTATATTATATTTTTCCATCTTCACTATCATTGGATTGTGATTAACCCTATTTGTTGCTTATTCTATGTGCATGCATATTGAGTATGCTTGTAGATTACTAAGAAGAGTAAATTTGCATTTCATTAACAGCATAATTTAATGATGTCATGCTGATCTTGTCTCTTCTAGCTGTGAGAGTCTTGTGTGATTAAGATAAATTTATTCTGATTAAGCCCTTTCCCCCTTATTTCTTTATACAATCAATTTGATCTAGTATAATTCACTTTTAGAAGTCGACCCCACCTAGTGGGATAAAGCTTGATTGTTATTGTATAATTCACTTTAAGAACGTTATAAAATATACCTTATTACTCTTATGAAGAAAATGAGTTTTTTCTAGTTGTCTTGGGTTTGCTAGAGCATGATATTCTGAATGCTTTTGGGAGTGGTTTTGTTGAAACATATCTACATTTGAAGAGAGGCTTCAGTTTCATTATTTTTAATGGCTCTTCTAGTCATTACATTTTCAAAAAACATGAATATTTTTTGTAATGATATAGTCATTAGTTTCTTAATTAAGAAATTTATCTTTGGTATGATTAACTATTAGGTTGAAAAAGAAGTGATTCTATAAACACTTCTTTTCTTTCATTTTGGAATTATTATAAATATCAATCAACTCAATGTTTGGAACATGAGTTATCTCATCATTAGTTTAGGGTTTACCTGTTTAACCGTAGAAATCCTTTATGGAGCAGTAAGGGCTAATGAAGCATGGGGATCGTATTGGAGTTGGGACCCCAAGGAAACTTGGGTATTTATTAATGTGATCATATCTGCAATAGCCTTAT
This sequence comes from Wurfbainia villosa, assembly GCA_025175895.1. Lineage (NCBI taxonomy): Eukaryota > Viridiplantae > Streptophyta > Magnoliopsida > Zingiberales > Zingiberaceae > Wurfbainia > Wurfbainia villosa. Next base: position 114,321,246 of record CM045994.1, read on the forward strand.
TTAGACCGAGTACCATGGAATTTTATTATGCTTGTTGCAATTTTTTGGTTAACTTTTTAGCTGGATACCTTCTCATTCTATAATTGGATGTTAGTGTAGGACATGATGGTGCATCTGTTATATCTTTTTTGGCTCATGTTTTGTTCAACTTATCTGATAGGTGTATATACTCGAGAATTCAATTTCTGTGAGAAAGTGAAGGAGAAGGTGCATCCTGACACCTACCAGGAATTTTTGAAATGCCTGGATATGTACAGAAAAGAGATAATAATGAGAACAGAGCTAAAGAATTTGGTAGGCTACTGATTCTTGAAGCAACCTTATAATTAGAAACCCAACAATTTTCTTCTGCAATAACCTGTTGAAATGTGGTAATATCTTCCTCATATCTCCATCTTATATCTCCAAAAATGAAACATATCATACTTGCACCTAATAGCTAATATATTTTAAAGGTGAGAGACTTGATAAGGGTCACTGCAACTGTTATACCATTTAATTGTTGCTTTAACTAATTCTTATTCTGTTAGTAATATGTTTGTTAGTTGTCTTCTCAATCAGAGACTTTTGACACTTGGAAAGCTATATTTGTGATATCTTCTGAAAGTTATGTTTTTGTTGTTACTTTAACGAATTCTTATTCTGTTAGTCATATGTTTGTTAGTAGTCTTCTCAATCAGGGACTGTCGACACTTGGAAAGCTATAGTTGTGATATCTTCTGAAAGCTATGTTTTTATCGCAGGTAAATGACATCCTTGGAAAGTATCCAGAACTTATGGAAGGTTTCAATGAATTTTTGCTCAATTGCAAGGGTATCAGTGAGCATATTTGCCTTCCTAGTGCCACATTCCCATCTACTTGTTATGCATCATATTTAGAAGTTCTGGTCATATATGTTTGCTGAGTTTTCTATTTGAATCCTTTTTCTGCAGATGGATTTCTTGAAGGCTTGTTCAACAAAAGTATGTCGAAAAATCTTTTCTTATTCCTTCAGCTGAAATTGATAAATTTGTTTATATCTATTAAACAAATTCAAGAATTCAAAGTATATATATAATATTGAAAATTTTATAGTATGTTATTGCTTATGCTAACACTAGTTATCCAATGAAGGATACTTGGTCAAGCATGGTAAGATAGGGGATAGAGAAAGGGAGCGAGAAGTGGTTAAACGGCATAAAGATCATGAATGGGAGAGGAACACTGCAAAGGAAAGAGTTGATAAAAGCACCCCGCAAAAGACTACCTTTTTCTCTAACAAAGAAAAATATGACCCGTGGAAACCAATTTCAGAGCTCGACCTTTCAAACTGTCAAAATTGCACCCCGAGCTACCGCCTTCTTCCTAAAAATGTAATTTTTACCCAAAATGAGCACGTTTCTGCACCTTTTGCAGGCTATGCCTAGTGTGACATCATTCTCATGTTAAACATTTTGGTTTTTACTTGTCAGTATCATATATCTCCTACAAGCCACAGAACTAGACTGGACAAGTCTGTACTAAATGATAATTGGGTATCAGTTACTTCTGGAAGTGAGGATCGTTCCTTCAAGCACATGGCAAAGAACCAATATGAAGAAAATTTATTTGTTTGTGAAGATGATAGGTATTGTATAGATCCTTTCGGATTTATCTCCTCCTCTTTTGCAGGCCCAGTGTAGGTTGAAAACAACACCTTTCCTTCTAAGTTATAATGCTTATGCCACTTTGTTAGTTCTATGCAGTTCTCGTTATTTGAGCTGTATTTCCTCTTATCACCATCTCCAGACCTTAGTTATTGGGTCTCTCATTGATCTCCATTTTCTTCATGTGATTTCTGTAGATTTGAGATGGATCTCTTATTGGAATTGGTCAATGCAACAACTAAACGATTGGAGAAATTAGTGGCAATGATGCAAGACCCCATGACATCGAAGAGTCCAATACACATTGAAGACCATCTTACTGGTTAGTACATGTGACAGTATTGTGGATATCATACCTCTTACAAAGTAGATTCCCCCCCTTCAAGTAGGTATGTTGCTTTGACTAACTGCATTTTTTTCTTGTTTGAATTTCCCTGTTTTGCTCTCCTCCAATAGCTTTGAATTGGAGATGTGTTGAACGATTATATGGGGACCATGGTCTTGATGTTATGGATGCACTCCAGAAGAATGCTATTCTTGCATTGCCAGTCATATTAACCCGTCTGAAGCAAAAGCAAGAGGAGTGGTCCAGGTGTCATTCAGATTTCAATAAAGCTTGGGCTGAAATATATGCCAAGAATTTTCACAAATCACTTGACCATCGAAGTTTCTATTTCAAGCGACAAGATTCTAAGAACCTGAGAACAAAATGTAATTGTTAACTTTTGGATACTACAGAAGTATTGTTATTTTAAAAGAGGGGATTCTAATAGCTTGTGGAAGTTATAAGATATATTTTAAGCAATACCTTTCATTCTATTTTGTTAACCCTGTTTAATATAGTTGTACTGCTTTAACCAGCTTTGCTGTCTGAGATTAAAGAGATCAATAACAGGCTGAAAGAAAATGGCATTCTCCTTGCAGTCGATGCCCACAATAGGTACCCAATCATGTCCAATATGGAATTTGAGTATCGAGATGTGGATATCCATGAGGATTTATATCAGATGATAAAGTATTCTAGTAGAGAAGTATGCACATCTTCAGATCAGTTTGACAAAGTCATGAAATTATGGAGCAATTTTTTGGAGCCTCTCCTGGGTGTTCCAAATCGAAGTGTTGTAGAAGATTATCAACATGTGAGATGTAAGAGTCATGCTGTTGATGGGACTCCTGGTCATACCAAGCTAAGTAATAGTGCTGAGGGCATTCTACATGACCAAGCAGGTTCATGCACGACTGGGTTAGCAAATGGACATGCAACTGCTAAAAATTGTTTCCACCGCGTAGAACAAGTCACTCACTGTGGTAAAAATTATTTTGATAGTCCACTTCGAGGAAGAGTTCAGGGTAGTTGTCACATGCTTGATGAAGTTATCCGAGCAGCTGTGCAAAATGTACCTACAGAACATGTGCCAGATGGTAACAATGATGCAAGTAGAACTAAAGAAGCTCACACTAAAACAAGCCCAGAGAACACATCAGGTACGAGTTCTATTGCAACCTTTTAGAAATTAAAAAAAAACATAGAATTTGCTTACAATTGTTTGTTCGCCTTTTATTATTATATGTTATTTTTCTTTCAAAAGGAACTAATGGTGCATCCATAAGAACTGTCCATTTTGGAAAAGAGACAATATTTGAACCTCAAGCAGCCAGAGAAATTTTACTGTGTTCAGAGGTACTAATTATACCTTTTCACTTGTTTCTGCTTAGATTACTTCTTATGACAATTGTGGCGAAATTTAAACACTATCAAAGGAGGCTCATGTTTTGTCAAGGCCATGCTATATTTGTGCATTACTCTGACTTGGCATATATTGTTCTCAGCTGCTGTGCAGTAAAATTAGAAATGCTTTTTTTTTCCCTACATTAAATAGGATGGAAGATTTTAGCAATATAGCTAAATAAGCTTTGATATAATATGACTCCAACTCTTTTGTGATGCTTTATTCTTCTATTATATTGCCTGATTTCTTGCCTGGATTATGGTTCATATGGGTCATCAATATTTATACTGATAGATGCATGATATTTGTCTCATTTTTTGGGCTTCAATAGTCTGATTATATGCCCATTTGAATGTTAGAACAATAATACTGTCTAAATCTATCATTATTTCTTTGCTCTGGGCTTCTAAGGAACTTTATTTGGACTTCTTCTAGCCCTATTTAGCAGAGGCTTCCTAGTTGGTTGTTTAATTAGCTCCTTGCTTTATCAGGCTTCTTGCTTGTTGACAAGTTTTAAATGGCTTTTAAACTTCTCTCTCTATTAATTTATAGCCATTTTGTTTGACTACATTTTCTCTCATGAGCAACACAGTTATCTGCAAGTTGTCCACACTTCATGCTAATTTTGCATTTATCTGAATTAGTTTTGACTTGATCCCTCATCCCTTTGTTTGGTCCATTTGCCCGTCCAGCAACTAACAAACCTGTTGTTTTAAAAAAAAAAGGCATACGGAGAGTAGTTTTCGTGTTATGTATAAAGAACCTAGAGGAAGCTGGCTATGACTGGCTTAAAATTATGAATCACTCACCTTCTATGATTAAATTGATCATGTATGAAAATGAAAATTTAAATTATATTATGTCCATGGCCTCGTCAAAATGTAACCATTGTTTTTCCTTGCAAGACAATCATTTCATCTAAACTTGCCCCTGTGCATTTTATGTTTTACCTAGAATTCAGACAGCAATTTCATCTAAAATAGAATTTTGTTCCTTTTCTCTAGGTTGGACATTCTGGAAGGTCGATTGCATCAGAAAATGATGGTGTTTCTGAGTATATCAGATCTAGTGAAGGTCCAGTTTCCATCAATAATTCCAAGATTGAAAGAGAAGAAGGTGAATTGTCACCTTCTAGAGATTTTGAAGAGGGCAATGCTTCTAATGCTAAAGCAAATGAAGAGGATGTAGGAAGTGCTCTACGGTCTAATGAGATCAGTGAAAATGCATCAAAATCTGGTGAAGATGTTTCCATTAGTGAATCTGGCAACGATGTGGGATGCTCCCATGAAGATCACGAGGAAGAGGATGATGCAGAACATGACAATCAGGATGTAAAGGATGAAAGTGAGAGCGAGGCTGATGGAATGACCAAGGCCCACGACGCTGGAGGAGAAATTACATCATTATTAGATTCAGAAAAATTTCTCAACACAGCAAAACCTCTCGCAAGGCATGTGCCTGCAACATTGCATGACAAGCATGATAAATCTTCCCAGATATTTTATGGGAATGAATCATTCTATGTGTTACTCCGTCTTCATCAGGTCTGCCATTATTCAGTTGATTTTTGTGGCCCATATTTGCAATAATAGACAATAGACGTTCTATCTTTACTGCAGATATTGTATGAAAGGATACTCTCTGCCAAGACAAACTCATCAGCTGCTCAAAATAAATGGAGTTCTAAAGATACAAAGTCTCCTGATCTATATGCCAAGTATTATCACATGACGACCATGAACCATCTTTTGTCAGTTTTATAGCTTCCTGCGCATAAAAGTTGTCTAAATTCATGATTGCAGATTTTTGAGCACTTTATACAATCTACTTGATGGTTCTGCTGACAATACCAAGTTTGAAGATGATTGCCGTGCTATCATAGGAACTCAATCTTATGTGCTTTTAACATTGGACAAGCTAATCTATAAAGTCGTTAAACAGGTTTCTCTTTTTTGCAGATTATACTCGACGGTTATCAAAGTAACGTGCACTCTTATTTTTAATAATATGCATATATTAATCGTTTTCAGCTTCAAGAGGTAGCTTCAGATGAGATGAACTATAACCTTCTCCACCTCTATATGTATGAAAACTCACGGCGAACAGGAAGGACTTTTGATATAGTTTATCATGAAAATGCTCGGGCACTACTCCATGATGAGAACTTATACAGATTTGAATGCGTAAGTTAATACGTCTTGTCCTTCAGTGTAAGCACTTGCAAAAGATAGCTGCATGCTTCTTAATATTGATTATCAAACAATTATTTCTTTGTTCAGTTTTCACAACCTTCAGATGCGACAAGACTATCGATCCAGCTCATGGACTACACACATGAAAACCCTGGAGTGGCTGCTGTCTCAACGGATTTCTCCTTTTCTTCTTCCTTGTACAGTGATTTTCTCTCAAGTGCTTCAATTAGGAAAGGATCATTGAAGCGTGTCTTCCTGAGAAGGTAAATATTATTGACACGTCACGTATTCTTGTGATCGACAATTTTTTGATTCCATAATGTTCTGCAGGAATAAGCGTAAATATGGCAGTGCCGATGAGAATTCCACTACTTGCAAGGCCATGAAAGGGATTCAAGTGTCCAATGGTATGGAGTGCCAAATAGCTTGTGGTTCATCTAAGGTATTTCATTGAAGTTCTACTCTAACCTTCAAGTTCAGCCTCTACATGCTAAAGCATTGTTGCTTTTCTTCTCAGATACGGTACGTCGTCGATACCGAAGATTCCTTATTCCGAATGAGAAAGAAGAGAGGACATCCAAGTGAAGATACCATAGTTAATGACCAAGCACACTTTGGACAAGTGCACAATGCTAAAACACAGCGATTTCATAGTTTCATTTCCAGTTTCCTGTCCAGATCCTAGTGCAATGACACTAGTGTAAGATTTTCCTCGCGAGGATAAATCCTTTCAATTCCTTTAGTGTCTCATTGCACCAATCAACACAATGATCTCTCTCGAGGGATCTTTAGAAATATGACTTAAATCTGAGCAATCATGCCGACTTTTTCCAATACACTTTTGTATGAAGAATAAGCTGCCTTCATCTTTTCACAGGCACCGTCTCTGACAGAAGAACCTAATACGATAACAACCTCGATGAATCTGCTTTGTCAGGTCGCGTTCGCGTGGTCATTGCCATCTCTGCCAACACATTTCCAAACAGCACAAGGATGGATGTCTGGTACTTAAGCCACCATCACTCAAACATTGTTCTAGTCTTTGTTTTTTTTTTGTTTCCTACTGCAAAATTTGTAAATAGGCAGGCAAACCTCCCATTTTGTATTTGATTTTTGCTAGTTCACCAGATCAGACATTTAAACTTCTGATGTAACTTGCTTAATTCTTATAACAAGTGGGCTTCAAAGTTCATAGTTTGTGCTATCTGAGTAACTACTGTCGATCGTCGAGATGTTTTATGTTAACTTACTACGAGTTGAAGTCTTTGATACTATTTGTAGGATCGTTCATATGAAACTTATAAGAGTTTATGTTAACTACCCTATTTTTTTTCTCTGTCATCAATTAATATCACTTTTATTCGATAATATATCATTTTTTTTTCTCAATAAAATATCTCGTATATTCTACTTCCCCGACTAGAGCTTCTCATTCAAATATCGAAATGTGAATCTTTGTCTTAGAGTAACTTTGTGTGCACCCTAAGGGTGTGTTTGGTTCAAGTTATCATGTATAACCTTGATTATGTGATTACCAAGTAATTATATAACCAAAATTATGAGAAATGAAACATAGCTAAGGATTGTTTGTTTCAATCATAAGTAATACAATAAACACTTATTTGTTTGGAGGTTTTAATACATAATCTAAGTTAATATTTACCATATTACCCTTGATACAAATTTAATTAGATATTCTTTTAAAAATTAAATGTACATTCTTATTATAATTTTATCATTTTTTTCAAAAATTATTAAAATATTATTTTAATATTTTTTAATTATAAAAATATCTGAGTCATACCCATGCAAAATAAAAAATATAAAGAAAAAAATATATGACGTTGAATTATTAAAATATTATTTTAATATTTTTAATCATATAAATATCTAAATCATACCCATGCAAAATAAAAAATATAAAGGTTAATATTGAAAAAGAAAATTCCTTAACCTCGGAATAAACAAAAACCTCTATTTTCTTAGGTTTTTCAATTCCGGATTGTATGACCCTGCATGGGTTATTTGTTGACGTGTTAGGTATTCTTCATTACTTAGTCATCGTTCAAAACTTAAATCAAACAAGGGTTTTGTTGATAACCTTGAATGAATAACCAAGGTTATCCCCAATAACCTCGAACTAAACAACCCCTAAGAACTTTAGGACTCTTCCACTTTAACTTAGCGTTGTGAATGAGTCGAGGAAAAAAGTTTGATTGGTTTAAGTTAAGCAAAATATTCATGCTTGTCAATATTTTTTTTTTTTTTTTTTGGAATTCTAATCGAACTCATATAAAGGATGTGTTAATTATAAATTACTTAAAATACAAATTCAATAGAAGAAACTTAGTTTAAGATTTTTTTTTAAAGTATTCAATGAATAATAAAATATTTAAATATATAATTTAATTAATTAAAAAAATAAATTATAATGAACTGATCAACAATGTGTATGACTTGGCTAATATTTATTATATAGAGATTTATTCCTTAATTACTAAGATCATTAAATTACTTTTTTTTTTCTTGAAAACATACAATTGATATTTCAAACATATTAATCTAGTACTGAAATTTTAAATTGGAATTGTAGCTTTAATTATCGTTATTAATTTATAATAAAGTATGTCTTGAAATTTTATCGTAGATGTAATTAGATATAATTAAATTCAATAGTTTATAAATAGCAAGAAATGATTCTTTTTGAAACTAATAATAATAATAATAATAATAATAATTAAAAAAAATGTTTTTTTTGCCTAACTGTAATTTCAATATTAAATTTGTAATTTGTTATATATATATATTTCGATTGGGCGAGAAAGAGGAAGAGGAAAGCGGACGAGGGTTTGGTTTTGGGACCTCCTCCTTCTTCCAAATCCAATCTCTCTCTCTCTCTCTCTCTCACTCGTTCTCTCACTCTTTCCGGCGTCGGCGATGGCAGCGGAGGCCTCCAGATCGGGGGCGTCGGCGGAGTCCTACGTCGGGAGCCTCATAAGCTTGACCTCCAAGAGCGAGATCAGATACGAGGGCATCCTCTACAGCATCAACACCGAGGAATCCAGCATAGGCTTGCGCAACGGTACGGTTTGCTTTACGCCAAATTCCTTGCGTCCTTGCTTTTCTCCACTCCCCTTCGCGCTGTTCCCCTCCAAAGGGAACGCTTTTTCGAGCTTTTTTGGCTGGATTTTGGGGTTTCTGTGTCCGAGGGACTCTGCCGCTTCACGAAATTTTATCTGGAGGAGCCTTCCAGTTTTCGTGATTTTATTATTTTATTTGGGATTTAGGTCATAGTGCTGGATTTTAGTTTTCTCTATATTCGTCATAATTTTGATGTGCAAGCGTGGTATTCGAGTAATGCTTGTGCAACTGTAAGCTTGAAAATTTAGTTTGTTTGGGTTGTTCATTATTTCGTTCCGCTGATTTCTTGTTATGTTTCACAAAAAGTGTATATCTAGCAAAAGATATTTTGGTTTGAAGTGACAAGAAATAAACCATGTGATGCTGGTTGCTGGTTATTAACAGAGGCTCCAGAAGTTCATATAAGAGTATCAGATGTTATGCATGGAATTGTTCCCTGACCTGGCCATTACACTATCCCAACAATTAAATGGATTGAAATTTTACCTTATTCTCACCAGTGTATGAGCAATCCATTGGTAAATGCACATCAGGATATGCAAGTACACCTTGTAGTTCCATTGACAAGTGTATGAGTAATCCATTGGTTAATAAGCTGGAATAAATTTTGTTTTGAGGATATTTGGCTAATATATGTTATGACTTTTGAACTTCAATTTCTAGATACTCAGTAACAGCAAACTTGTGAACCCATCCTCTCACTGATTTCCAGCTGCTTTATTGTTGTCAATACTATAGGCCTTCCAGTTTCATGTTCCATTACCTGTTGTGTACCTAACAATGTTTTTGTTGCTCTTTTGAGGAAGATCTAGTTCTGAAAAATTACTGAACTATGGTTTTGCACCCTCATATTCGAACTAGGAGAAATTATTATTCCTTTGTTCTTCTCTGTAGCTACTGCGTTTGTCAGTGATGTTTAGTGCATGGACTACTTTGTAGTGTTTATTTTCTTCAATCTTTATTTTGATGGTGGCAGTACGCTCTTTTGGAACTGAAGGCCGAAAGAAGGATGGGCCACAAATTCCTCCTAGTGATAAGATATATGAGTTCATACTGTTTCGAGGAACTGACATCAAGGTAAATGAGTGATGAAATGGCACATTTTCCCATTCCATTGTTATACTGAACCTTGTGAATTTCTATGCATGATAAAGGCAAATAATTCACAGAGTGCATCTTGGATTTAATGTACTTTACAATGCCTTTCAGCACATAAGCTTAATTTTTTTTTACCAATTCAAATATTTACTTTTTCACTTTTATCGGGATGATATTTAGGAAGAACCAGCCTCTTATGCTGTCATTTGGTCTTCTTTTACACACTTTGAATCTTACACGACTAAATAATCAAGGCAGAAGGTTTATTCCCTGAATTTGAATTTATTCAAATAAAACAGCATTTTATAATCTCTAAGAATGTCTTTAATAAAATAACTGTCACCTTGCAAAAGGATACTTTTTTTTTTATTTTCTTAGTGATACCATCAAATTTTCTCATTTAGTTTACATGGATAAAATTTGAATCTGGTTATAGTTTAGTTTGTGTGTACCAATGGTCGATGCCACTTAGTCTCGTGGGTTCAAGTGTCTGACACGAAAGGTTTCTACAATGGGATTGTCAAGTGTTGAGTCAGAGTCTCAGTGTCCAAGCATGAGTATGAAGGTGGTAAATGAAGAGTTCGAGTATTAGAATCAATGTTTACCAACTGAATAATAGAATATACATTAGTCAGAATGAGGCAACAAAAATTGTTAGGATAATCATCAGGTAAAATGAGTGCATAGGGAGACCAAATCACACTCAAAAACATTGTTGACAAATAACTTTGAATTTCCTGAGTGTCAGACATATACTGTCATGTAACAGGAGTTTAGAATTCAAAGTTTTCCTTTGAATGTTTTACGTATCAAGAGTCCTTACATGCTAAATGTTTGAGACATAAGGTGTCAAAATTTAATCAGTAGATAAATAAATTTGATTACTTTTTGTCTCTTTTATTTTATTATATATTATATTTGAATCTCCTACTCATTTTGGAATCAAGTATAAAAAATTTGGACCTAGTGATGGGTCAATTGATGTTATAGATAGATCAAAAGTGAACAATAAAATCGAAGAAGAATTAGGCATATGTAAAATATGTAACAAGCAAACTCAACTCTCTTGTTGCATTTACTTGTCATTCTTTATGGGCGAGATTAGTAGATAGCTAAGAAGTAATGCATTAAAAACTATCGTGAACAAAGTGTAGGGTCACTAGGAGAGATAGACTAAGACGAGAGAAACTCTGTTCATATTATGATTATTAAAGGCATCTAGTACTTCTTATAGTTGATAATTAAATCAGAGTTTAAGAGATGCAAAGAAAACATCTAAAATATTATTAACCAAAAGAGATATAATTTACTTAGGCATTATTAATGGTATGTCTTATGCGGCAGTCAGTGACTAAGTGGTGTTATAAAACGCATATTCCTACCTCCTAAAGATATAATCATGTAATGAAGTTCAATCGTACCTAGTTTGTTGGAATTGCTTATTCATGGTTTCCATGACAGTCCCATGTAAAACAATATGTATCATTTATACAAAAGGGAATTATAAGAATTGTGACATTCCATCCTAAAATGGAACCCCTATATTTTCATCGAAAGGGCCACTTTGCCTACTTGGTTCTTTGTCGCTATGTTTTTGTTTTTCTTCTTAGTGCTTAATTTTGGCTAACTTTGGATTCTTAAATTGTTTTTAGCCAGACATTTTTGCTTGTCAAATATTTTGTGGTGCCAGTGTTTTCTGCAGCAATTCATCAATTCATGAAAATATTCTTCTACGAGAACCATGTTTTAACTTGGTTTTTTGATACAAGGCTTTGCTTATTATTTGTTATTGTCAATTATCAGCTTACCAGAATCACGCGAGATAGAAGATGTGAGGAAAAGGAGGGAAACACTCACAAAGCCAATATCCCCTCCTTTCTCTCATATCTTCCATCTTAGTAATCAGACGCTGAAGTACTTAATGAACTCTTATGATGTGCAGCTTGTGTGCAGTAAATTTTTTTGAGACCATACAACAACAAGAGTTAGAAAAATTGAAATCCTTACAAAATGATATCTAATCTGATGATCTCAACCTATTGATTTCAAGCAGCTATTTGTTTTGTACTTTATCCTTGTAACTTTAATTCTATTTTTGTTTTTTCAATGGAATAATTAACTTGAGCTAAATGCAAAGTTGTTGATAGTCAATTACTAATATACCTTTGTTTACTGCACCTGTTTGATTTCTTCTGCTACTTGACGATTCTTTAACCTTATTTGAATGTGCTGGTTTGCTTTGTTCTCTGGATCTCTAGAATCATAATCAAGTACTTTATTCTTTTTATTTTATCCACTGATGCATTTAATGTAAAATGGTTTTGACTTTTAACATTTTGACATCTTATGCATGCTCTACCACATGCGTTCTTAATGGTCAAATGCTTGATGCTCGTTTTTAATTTTTGCTGTTGCAGGACTTGCAAGTCAAGTCCTCTCCGCCCACTCAGTCAACTACCATAAACAATGATCCTGCTATAATTCAGGTAGGAATATGATCTGCATATTCATAATTGTCGACTTTAAAGTCCTAACTGATGGATATCTTAAAATTATTAACAGTCACATTATCCTCATCCTGCATCTACCTCTACAAGCGTGCCTACTGTTGGAAGTGGAGGTGCAGCAGATGTTACTTCCCATTCGGCTCAGTTGGGACTTCCGAGGTCAACATTTCAGGGCGGTTTACCCCCTTATCAGCCAGGTGGAGGCTTAGGGACTTGGGGTTCTTCACCCACCCCTCCAACTGCAAATGGCTCTGGGCTTGGGATGCCTCCAATGTATTGGCAAGGATATTATGCCCCATCTAGTGGGCTACCACAGCTTCCACAAACGACATTGCTCCGACCACCTCCAGGATTGCCTTTTCCTCATTCCATGCAGCACCCTTTTCAATATCCTGGAATAAATCCCTCTTTACCATCTGGAGCTCAGAGTTTGCCTGAGCTTCCTCCTCTGTTTCCACAAGCTAACTTGAACTCAGCTCTGACATCTAGTACATTGCCGTTGACATTGGATCCATCATCAGTAAGCTCGTTGTCAACTGAAACATCATCCACTCTTCTGCAAACTAAAACACCTGTAGCAACTATGGCTGCATCAACTCTTGGCATTAGTCTTCCTCTAGCCTCACCCTCGATTACTAATTTTGAGAAAGTTATACCTCCGACTACATCTGTTTTTACTGCCAACCCTATTGTCGGACATGGTTCTGCGATGCCATATTTATCTGTTTCACAGTCAGAATCTCCGGCTGCTGTTTCATCGAGTTCTAGCCAAGTTGAAAAACCAGTAGCCTTAGTGACTCCTGATAAGCTGTTGCCACCTAGCACCTCCATCCTTCCTTCTTCTCAGCCATTGCAAATGAGCAATAAAGATTCTGACGCTAGAATAGTCGACGAGAAAACTAAACCATTACTTCCCGAACCAACACTCAGTGCACCAACAGAAGCCAAGGACCCAATACTGCCGCTGCCAAAATCCAACGTGCACAAGGTATGCTAGTATTTTTGGTATTTAGTTGCACAGATTTAGAGTACAGTGGATCGTTTCACTGATCCAGCTTATGAGAATCTATATTCGACTGCTGTTGCTTTTCCAATTTTGTTTGTTGAACTTTTAAAATTTCTTTTCTTGATAGCTTTAATTCCAGAGTTTTCTTCACTATCATTTTAGTTGGTTTTCATGCATCTTTTATTTCTTTCAGCCAAACGGGGCTACCTCACAGAGTTTCTACAATAGGGGGCGTGGAAGAGGGAGAGGAAATGAGGTACCGAAGCAATTCACTTTTAGTTATATCATATCGATATTAAAAAATGTATAAGTATGTTTCCTTATGAAGTTTTGGATTTCATGCTCTCATAATCACTTGTGGGTGATTCGTGTTTGTTGTGGCGTGCAGCCGCGCCATGTGACTAAGTTTACCGAAGACTTTGATTTTATGGCAATGAATGAAAAGTTCAACAAAGATGAAGTTTGGGGTCACCTTGGAAAAAATAAAGCCCATTTGAAGGATAACGATGGAGTGTTTCAAGAAGATGAAACTTACGATGCTCTGGAAGAAGAAGATACTCTAAAGCTCACATCCAAGGTGGGTGTTTTTTTTTTTTCACCAGAAATTCTTGGGTTTGGCTTGCAAAGAATATATTTGTCACCTCTCTTATCGACTTTTGTCCATTCCATTTCCTTTTTAAGCCTATGTATGTAAAGGACGATTTCTTCGATACGCTTTCTTGCAACACGCTTGATCGAGGAACTCAGGGCGGGAGGACGAGATTTTCAGAGCAGTTGAAAATAGACACAGAGGTAAAGCTAGTTGTCTCTTCTGAGATCTCGTTGTCGCCTCCTTCGCGTTTACTTTTGTGTTTATTTATTTCCACACTGCATTGCAGACTTTTGGGGATTTTGCAAGACACCGTCCGAGTAGAGGTGGTGGGCGTGGCTTCCGCGGCGGAGGACGACGAGGATCCTACTATGGAGGTGGCTATGGTTACAACAACAGGGGCCGGGGTTATGGTTACTCGCATCGCGCGCTTCCTAGGGAAGGCCTCTAGCTTCGATGTGTTTATGCAAGAGAACTCATTTCGCCTTTAATCAGAATGTAATAGACCGATCCGCGTAGGGCTATGCCCAGAACACTTTCGGAGTGTTTGTTTCATTCGATATGACTGTCGCTCTGAGAATAAGCATATGGAACCTCAACCTAAAATGCTACCAAAACTTCTCGATGGTCCAGCACGATGCATTTTCCATTGTGATAGTTATTCGCGGCTGGTGAACCGATGTTTCCGGTATAGTTTAGCTTCATGTTACTCGAATGGCTATTCGATACATATCACGGTCCTCCTGAACCAATTTCATGTAAAACAGTAAAATGAATGGCTTCTTCGGAATCTCATGATACTTTGTTTTGGTTTGGTTTGGTTTGTGGTATATTCTGTAAGAATTGCTTTCTGTTACCCTTTTGCTGGTGGTAGATACTGAGCTATCACGGTAAGCGTCGGCTTTCCTTGCCGGAGTGTGGATTTATGCTTTTGTTCTTAAATTTGGCTAAATTGAGCGAAATAGATGAATTTGTAGAATTCTTTATAAATTCTGCAATTGGGTATAGAGTGTCGTGTTTTCATTCTTAAGATCTTCATTTGTGGGCTCGTAAAGTTATAATTTATATATCTTTTCCTTTTCCTCACGGTGTGTTTACTTGGAAAGAATCAAGCGAAAAGGAAAAAAAAAAAAAAACCTCAATTCTACGACCTTCTATTATTATTATTATTATTTTTTTATTTTTATTTATAAGTGGTATTTAAGTTTCGCTCGACTAATCCACTTAGTAAATCGGTTCTGTTCTATGGCCTTCGCCTTCGAAGAGTCTCCATCGACTCGATTCACAAGGGTAAATCAGGATGACGTATCGTCAAATCGTCGTGAGGGGTATGTATGTCAATTAGGGTCCGCATTCCATACTAACTTAGTTAAAAAATGGAAACCCACTTTCGCAATCCGTAATCGAGTGAAAAACGATGAAATTCTCTCGCAAATTATAATCGACAGGGATCAAATCATGATTTACCGCAGGGATCGTCCAAATTTTTATGGACGCGCGTTGTCCTGGCGCAATGACCTTCCATTATTTTTCGCAAATAAGGCTGCCGTCTGCTTTTTCCAGAAATGTCATATTCCATGAGGGAATAAGGACGAGTAGGTGTAGGATGGGTCCCAAAGTTGCTTTGATTTTCTCGTGATTGCCTTTGGCCTATGGAACGAAAGAGCAAGGCCTCAGGTACACAAGTGGAGAATTATTTAGAAATTTAGAAAAATTTAATTTGATCCTCTATATTATTCAATAATAAATTTAGAAAAATTTATTTGGATGTCCTAAGAGTTTGTTCGATAGATAGAGTATGATTTTAATATCGAATCATTATTTAAGAATGATACGATTGTAAATTTGGACGACTGAACTATGAAAAAATTATAAGTACTTTTCTGATTTATTTTTGATGATCGGTGGAAATCACTTGGACTCCGATTTTATTTAATACAACTATTGGCAAAGCGTCTCCAAGGTCCGTGGGACAGAATCGTCACTTTCAGAAATCAGTCGGACTAAATGTTCAAATACTTTGATTTCAATAAAAAAAAAGAGCAAAGCCGACATAATCGGAATCAAGTCAAATTTTAACATTTAGATTTATTTCAAGTTTAAAATTAATCAAATTATTAAAAAATCTATCTTAATTTGGTTTGATTTTTTTTTAGATTAAGTTTGAATTAACTCGACTTGTTCAATGACTATTGAATTTCTAATTAAATTTTTTTAAACTTGACTTATTTAAATATTATCAAATTTTTAAATCAGATTTATTTGTTCATTTAAAATTTTATTTTTATTTATAAATGAGTATAAATAAATTCATAAATTATTTTTAAATAAATTTAATTATAAATATTATTCATAAATATTAATTTATTTATTTGATTTATTAAATTATTTTATTAATTAACTTTGATACGATCGATCTCGTCGAACTTCAACTTTACGTTTGATTCATTTACCATTTCTATCCGTGCTATGCCAAAAAGAAACCTCGTCTCCCTCTCGCTTTATATTTTCTCGCTTTGTGCCAAAACAAACTTTTAATTTAAAATGATAAAAAACAAATATTTTTAAATTGACGTCAGATCGATTCGGTTCGGAATTTTTTCATCGTCAGAAAGCGCTCTCAGATTCAACATTTCAACTTTCTAAAATTATTAAGATGAGCATTCTAACCGTGTAGCCCGGGGCAAAGACCAGGGTCGATTGGTACGGTATATATATATATTTTTATATGATATTATATATTGTATTAAAATTTTCGGTATAAAAAAATATATACCAATACCGTATCGAATTTTCGATATACCAATTTTTGATATAGCGATTTCCGATCCGTAATCCATGCGTGACGCGCCATTGCCGACCGCGATATTTGGTCGGAGGTCGACCGTGAAAACGGCCGTTGGATTTTCTAGCGGCCATTTTCATATACTCGGTCGGTCGGTCTTCGACCGCGATTCGGTTGGAATTTGACCCGATTACGGGCGGCAGTGGTCGCGCCACTGTCGACCGCGTAATTTGGTCATTTCCGACCGTTTTGCGTCGGATTCCAGGCGCTAACCGACCAGAAGTCGAGCTCCATTGGACCATCAACGAGTTATGTGTTCGGTCCGACGGTCGGAGGTGGCCGAACGGTAGCGGCGACGATTTACATCCGTTAAATGGGTAAAAAGCGGTCCCACTCCTAAATACATTCGGTATTTCGATATATCAAAAAAATTTAAATTTATACCGATATCGATATCGAAAAATTCGATATGGTATAATATAGTATCGAAAATTTCGATATATCATTAATATCGATATATTTAATATATATCGATATGGTATATACGATATATCAAAATTTTCAATTTTCAATTTTGGTTCATATTGCAAAATTGTTTTGACAGATTTTTCTATCTGCGTATTCCAATTGCTTTTAATTTGTCATCGCATGAACATAACGAAGACAAAAATAGAAGGAAAAAAAAATTAAACAGGAATTAAATTCTGTAATCTTCCTACTGGTCGTGAAGGAGCTCCATGGCTCTGAGCAAGACCGGCCGGAACCTGTCGACGTCGAGCCTGACGTTCTGCTTTCCCAAGTAAATTTTAGCCATCTCGTAGAATCCCTGCCGGTGCACCGACTCCGGCTCCGTGAACACCGGGTGCTCCCTCGGGTACTCCTCCAGCAGCGTGCTCTCCTCCACGGCGATGCTGTACTCCAAGTACCGCACGCCGGCGTCCTCCGCCGGCCGCTTGAAGGTGTGCGCCGCCATCACCTCCAACCCGCAACACGGGACCACCTGCACCAGCACCGCCTTCTCCGGCAGAAGCAGGAAGTTGGTGAGCCCGGCGCCGTGCACGCCCACCATCACGTCGCAGGAGTTCACCACGCCGGCGAACGCCGCCACGTCCCCGAACTTCGCGTCCCCCCGCACCACCTCGAAGCCAGCCCTTTCCGCCGCCGCCGCGATCTCCGGCAAGTTGACGAACCGCCTCGTCCGATTGCGCGCCACCAGGAGGAGCCGCGGCCGCGGCGCGCGCTCCGCGCTCGCGCGCGGCAGCCCGTAGCCGGCGCGGAGGAACGCGGTGAAGTCGCGCATGGCGAGCCCCCGTGGCGCGCGCGCTGGGTCCGCGACGAGGTCGTCGTGGAAGCGAAGCCCGACCATGACGCGGGGGTAGCAGAGTACCTCGCCGGCGCCGGCGGCGCCATCGAGGTCAACGATGTCGTAGCGCGTCAGGCGGCGTACGAGCGGGCGGTACTTGATGAGCCACCACGGCTGAATGTTGGTGACCAGGAACTGGACCTCGCCGTCGAACTCGCGCGCGGTGAGGAAGAGCGGGAGCAGCAGATCGGTGAAGTCGTGGTAGTAGTTCCCGGTGAACCCACCGAGGGCGAAGACGACGGCGGGGACGGGCCGAACGCCGGTGCACCGGGGAGCAGCGAGGGGATCAGCGGCGGCGCCGACAGACACCCTAGCGATGTTCTGCATGTGCTTGCGGACGTAGGGGACGACCTGCCACGTCCGGCCGTCGCCGCGGCGAGGAGAAACCAGCGTGACGACGGAGGAGTTCCCAGTCCCACCGCCGTGGACGCGGACGTCGCCGACGACGTCACAGAACTCCGATCGCGGGTTCACGACGTCGCAGATTGGCTCCTCCTCTCTCTTCTGATCACGAACCCTTTCATCAGTAGCAGAAGATCCATCGCTAAGAATCCTCTCATTCGCATCGGTTTTTCCTAAAATCTCTGCAAGAAAGAGCCAGTAAAACCGATGTTTCTTCTCGTCGATCGAACAATGGAAACAAAAAAAAAAAAAAATCAAAATTTCTCACCAGAAACCTGAGGAACATTCATGGTTTCAGCGACTGCATCTTCATGCACCGTGTAGGACGCATAAGGTCGCCGGTTCCCTGGAAACAAAAATCAAAGAAGATCAAACAGCAGCAATTTAATTCGCGTTAATTATATCTGAATTCCTTAAGAAAATCAAAGAGGATGAAATGAACCTGTGGCATCAGACATGGAGACGAAGTAGGTGAATATGACCACGCAGCAGCCGAGCAGCAGAGCCAAGGCGAGCTTTCTCGCTTCGATCCTGCTCGAGCTGTGAGCCTTGCTCTTCTCGTACCCCACCATCTTCCTCCTTTAACACTCGATCAATCTGCTGCTGTGCATCGCCTTCGCTGGAAATGAAGCAAAGGATCGATGAAGCTGAAAAGTATGACTCTGCAAGTCTCTGCCAGAAGAAGAAGAAGAAGAAGAAGAAGACTCTCCGCAATAATTGAGGCACATCATGGTCCATGCATTTCTTTATTATTTTTTTTTTCAGCTTGTCCATTTTTTTTTTTTATAAAAAAAATTAGTCTACCTAACTCAGGCTCGATGGCTTGAAAAATAAGATAAAATAAAAATAATAAATGTAGGGACGTTAAGCAATGGAAATCTGATGAACAAATGAAGCATGTAAATTTAAATCCCACGAGTTGGCTAGTACTGTCACAATGAAATAGAAGTTAAATTTCGATAAAAATTTAAAAATTTTATTCTAATTCAATCCGACTCTTTGATGTGCTAGCCAATTGAGCAAGAGCAAAATTCATATATGATTTATCTTTTTTCATTATCATCGTTGAGAGCGAGGGATATCATAAATTTACTCTTAAATAAAGGAAAAAAAAAATGTCATCATGGATCGATTTCTTGAGAGGAGTGTTGTTGAACTAGCCAAGCACGTTGACCACGCCATCTATTAATTGCTCCAACTGCTACATTGACATTGGATACTAGAAATGAACATTTAATAAATCATGAAAATGATCCATTAATTTTATTTATTTTTTTTACATGTTCGATGAAGGTAGAAATAAAGTTTTGGACCATACTTCACTTTGGGCTCTATGCCCCTCGAGATATGAATTCAGCAAGTATAACATTCCCCCAAAACCTTAATGATTGAGAACTGAGTAGTGCACGGTAAAGTTTTGTCTTCTTTTTTTTTTTTCTTTCTTTTTGACAGTGAGTGTCTGAGTTTTCAATTCATTGATTTTGAGAGTGAATTGATCTGACTCTACAGATCTTTTAATAGAATGCTACTTAATTTTAGATGAGATCTCTATTCACGATTCAATAGTTAAATCTGATAATATAATTGTACCGTCTTTATAAAATAATTCCGACATCGAAGACTCCATCCGAGAAGATAAATTTCTGATCTGCCCGGACTCAAAGATCATATGTTCTTTTTTTTTTTCGAAATTTAAAATCATATTTATTCTGACAAAAAAATTAAACCCTAGAAGATGTTACACTGTGCCCACGTGGACATAAAAGATTCATCCCTACTACTGTTTCAAGATGTGGATAGTGCAGCTCCATATAGTCAGGGTACATCGTGTTGATAAGTCAAAGGATAAAATTTACATTCAATTTCAGAAGTAAATCTAAAACTCTACCATGAATTTAAATGACCGTTCTTTGTCTTACCAATTGTATCCATATGTATAATTTTTCCGTTATTTATTCTGATAGGACCGAGACAAAGAAATGATTAGATTTATGATTTCAACCTCTGCACAGAATGTGCAAAGGTTGGCATACGTGACACGTGATCTTCTCTTTCAATTATAAAAAAATTAGGGCTGCATGAGCCGTAGTCAGATTAATTCCATCTGAATGTCCTTTTAAGTCCTCTTCCAATTTAAATGCCTATGGTGAGAATTCGTTAATCTAGTAATTCCTATTAATTTATTTCTGGACCATCATAAAAGAGATAAATCATAGTAGATCTTTAATCCTTAAGACTAATAACTAACACATAAAGAGACGACACCCTCATATTTATGAGAGATTGATCTGTTATCCTATAATACAACATCTTACATACACTAACTACAATTTAAATGCTTCTGCCTAGAGTTGGTAGTCAATTTTGTTTGTCCAAGCTACATGTGATATCTAAAATTACAATTCAAGTAAGATGCCATGATTTTTTAAAATTTAATCTTTAATTTCCAAAACTCAATAATGACAAATAACTTATCAAATTTGTTTGAAATCAAAATCATTATATTTCTAAAATTTTCTGTATGTTACAATTTTGATTCCACTTTACTGTTTTCTGAGATTAATTTGAATAGTCTATTGTAGCAATTGGAAGTAGGATGTGCATGATTTATTAGTTGTTTTCTATTTTTTTAGTCGACATCAAATATTCAAATCTTCGATCCGATTAATCTTGAATACGACCGATACAACCCTACAAAAATTTCTCATCGACCATGTGAATAAATCAAAAAATATTTACAACTAATAAATCAACAATCTAACCATCCTATTCGAAAAAAAATTCTTATAAATTCATCGCAATGGTAGATCGAACATTGACACCTAATTTTATACTGTTGATATTATATCGTTGCACCGTGGAAGACTATTTGTTATTTTCTATGAACATTGGGAAGCATGGAAATAAGTGGGTGACCATGACCTACCAAAATGAATACTACTTTGTCGCTATCTACTACTAAAGTCACAGCCCATATGGAAGAAGAAAAAAAATTCTGTCCATGTCAGTTTGATAAAAGAAAATAAAAAGTTCCTAGGATCAGCCCATCAAATAATATGTATTTATGGATTTTTTTCTCAAATGAAAATTAATCCACTGAGATAGCCTCACTTGTATTTGTCGATGGTCGGAGAGGATTACTAATATTGTGATTCTACATTTTTTTAAGACGTAGTGAAAGAAACAAACCCAGTTAGATCGATGCAAATACAATAATCCATGGTGAAGAAAACTTGAATGCAAATTATTTGGTCTTTATATGTAATGCAGATACAGGAACAAGGTTCCACTAAACCAAACAAGAGTTCAAGTAACATATAGGTCAAAGCCAACCAGTTATTTAACTGTTAACAATTTACCTCTAACTTACACCGACCACAATAATGGTAGAAGCAGATCGTAAGGAAGCTGGCGATGTCTTCTTACCTGCATTAGCTATACAATTCACTAGATGGAGTGACCGATGTATAAGCATCTTTGTGAACGTAATTTATGTACAGTTGTTCTCTTAGCCAAATAACTGGCAGCAGAAGGCTAAATAGTTATATTACTCGAGGGAAAAGATTACCTGTTTAGCCTGCCATCAAACTCTTTGCCATTAGCACTTCAGTGTTTCCTCACAAATATTCACAGGGCCACGATAGAGGACAGATGAACTGCACGAAGATAATAAATGAATAAAAAATATTAAGAACTAAGAAGGTTACATAACAGAGAACGTTTGAAGGTACCTACGCCCCTCAATCCAAGATTATATATTACCAAACCATATAAGTCACGTAACATATAAAGAAAGATTCATCTAGGCTAGTCGAAACTGTCAAAAAGTATTCATAAACAGACAGGCAATTAAAGATAAATGAGCCTCGTAGTCATTCATGATTTCCAGCTAGGGTCCTATGTCTGCTAAAAACAGTTTTTTAAATCGTCAGCGGAACCAGCATGTGCTGTTCACGATGTATGAAAACATGTATATTCATCAAATTCCAATTCAGCTTGTAGAAAGGACTACAACAACAACAACAAAGCCTTATCCCACTAGGTGGGGTCGGCTATATGGATCCTTCTACGCCATTGGACTCTATCCCCTACTATATCATCATCTATATTTAAATAAATTTTATCTTGTTTTATTGTTGCTAACCAAGTCTTTTTTGGTCTTCCTCTTCCTCGTTTGATGTGTATATTTGGTATCGTTTCACATCGCCTAACTGGAGCATTTATTGGCCGTCTAAGTACATGTCCGTACCACCTTAAACGTGTCTCTCGGAGCTTTCCTTCAATAGATGCAACACCAACTTTTCTCTAATGCTCTCATTTCTTATTCTCCATCCTCGTATGTCCACATCCACCTTAACATCCTCATCTCTGCAACTCTCATCTTTTGCTCATATGCTCAGTCGTAGCCCAACATTGCCATATAACATAGCGGTCTAATCGCCGCTTTGTAGAACTTCCTTTAAGTTTTAGAGGCACTTTACGATCACATAAAATACCCGATGCTTTCTCCATTTCAACCATCGCTTGTATTCTATGTAAGACATCTCTCTCAATCCCTCCATCATCTTGCAAAAATGATCCTAAATATTTAAAGCTCTCAATTCCGCATAACTCATCATCACCTATCTTAACACTTGTCTCATTACGCCTAATATTGCTAAATTTAAATTCCATATATTCTGTCTTTCCTCTACTAAGCTTAAAACCTTTCACAGTGTTTTCCATTCTAGTTTAACATTTACTCCTTCATGTGTCTCATCTACCAAAACAATATCATCTGCAAACAACATGCACTACGGTACTGTGTCTTGAATGTGTCCAGTGAGTTCGCCCATGATTAGTGTAAAAAGATAGAGACTTAAAGTTGATCCTTGATGTAACCCTATTTTTATCGGAAATGCTTGATTAATCCACCAAGTCTTCACTCACTGGTCACTTCCTTATACATATCCTTAATTAGTTCAATATATGTTACACTAACACCTCTTTTTCTAAAATTCTCCATATTATTTCTCTTGGAACTCTATCATGTTTTTCTAAATCAATGAATACCATGTGTAGATCTTGCTTTTGCTCTCTATACTTTTCAATTAGTTGCGAGAAGATGTATAGCTTCTATCACGACCTTCCCGCATGAATCCAAATTGATTTTCGAGAACCATGGTCTCCTTCCTTAATCTTTTTCTATTATTTTTCCCAAAGTTTCATGGTATGACTCATTAGTTTAATATATAGTTTTCCAGTTTGAATGTCTCCCTTATTCTTATATAAGGGAATTAGGATCTTACCCTCCATCGAGCATCCTTTTGTTTTCAATATCATGTTAAATAATTTTGTAAGCCATTCAATACCTTGTTTCCTAGACATTTCCATAACTCTATCGGAATATCATCCGTCCAACTGCTTTTCCATTTTCAGATTCCATTTAAAGCTTGTTTCTACTTCAAATTTGAATTCTACGATAAAAATTTAAATTTCTATACTCATTCGACCTACTTAAATTACCTAAATTAAGTTGGTCTTCTAAACCTTCATTAAAAAGTTGATAAAAATATCTCTTCCACCGCTCTTTTATTTCTTCATCATTTACTAAACTATGTGATTCATCTTTAATACATCTTATTTGATTAAGATCTTTTGTCTTCCTCTCTCTCACTTTAGCTATTCTATAAATGTCTCTTTCCCTTCTTTTGTATCTAATTTTCGATATAACCGCTCAAAAGTTTCATCTTAGCTTCATCACGCTTTCTTAGCTTCTTTCTTGCTATTGTATATTTTTTCAAATTTTCCTCATTTTTACAAATATTTAATTTCTTATACGCTATCGTTTTCCTCGACTTTTTCTTGCACTTTTTCATTCCACCACCAAGATTCTTTACTGGTGGTGCATGTCCTTTGACTCACCGAGTACACTCTTACTACTATTTTCAATTTTGATACCATTTTATCCCACATCGTATTAGGTCACCAGATAATGCCATCTAATACTCAGACTCTACCTTCTTTCAATATATTTAGTTTCTCATCCTTTAACTTCCACCACTTAATTCTAGGGTCGTGTATATTTTCCTTCTATTAATACTATATTTAAGGCGTATATCCAATACTACTAACCTATGTTAGGTAGTTAAGCTTTCTCCAGGGATGACCTTACAATCTTTACAAATCTTTCTATCTCTCTTCCTAACCATAAGAAAGTCAATTTGTGATTTATTATTTCCACTTTGAGCGTGACTAAGTGTTCTTCTCTTTTCTTAAAAAATGTATTAGCTAAGTATAAGATCATATGCTATCAGAAAATCCAATATAGTTTACCTTCGTTTCATTTTCGTCAAACCCATAACCCCACGCACCCTCTCATATTCGGCCATTTTTCAATCCCGACATGCCCATTTAAATCACCTCCTATTAAAATCATCTCATTTGATGGAATATTTTGTAATACTTCATCCAAGTCCTCCCAAAACCTTAATTTGGTATTTTCATCTAATCCTATTTGAGGTGCATATACACTAATTACGCTTATAGCTTCTTTCTCCACTACTATTTTGAGAGCTATAATTCTATCCCCTTCTAATTACTCCTACAACTTCATCCTTAACTAACTATCAACAATAATACCCACTCCATTTTTGTTTTACTCTTCCCTGTATACCATAACTTAAAACCCGAGTTCTCTATCATCTTCGCTTTCTCACCAACCCATTTGTCTTTCTCAGACACATAAAATATTAATTTTTCTTCTAATCATCGTATCTACTATCTCCATTGTTTTACCAGTGAGGGTTCCTATGTTCCATGTACCAAATCTTAGACTACTAGTTTTTCTATAATATTTATTCTTACCTAACCTATGGTGTGAGAACTCTTGCTTATTTAACACTACACCCAAGTTCTCATGGAGATGTAGCGGTCCTTGCCGATACGTTGCAGTCGGACCCTGCAACGTGAACTCTAGCATATTTTTCACTACACCCGAGTTCTGAAAATGTAGCGGTCCTTGCCGAGACATTACAGTCGGACCCTGTAACGCGTTCCTTCCGGGGAACAACCTAGCATTAGCACAATAGTTTGATTGATCCATACATTGAACATTTGCCTTAGTTTAACGCTGGCTGGCAACCTAACGCAACCCTCCTCCTTTATCCGGGCTTGGGACCGGCCACGACAAGGTTAACTTATCATGGGCGGAGTTTGTAGAAAGGACTAATTCAGGAAAAATTTGGGTCCGAGAGAATCATTCAGTAGATTTAAACAATCTGAAAGTCATAAATAGTCGATAAGTCAGCAATCAGCATGGAATCAAGTTTTACATAGATGCTGCCATCCAGCGCAGTCGAGTTCAGCGGAATGCGCTTCAATGCTTGAAAATTTTAGTTTTTGCTAGCTCCATTTGTCCCAGCAACCATATCTGGTTCCACTGGATCATGATTATGGCCATGTTTATGGTGGTTACTGCGGGGGTGAAGATGGTGCCCATGCTTGCGATGAGACTTTTTCGCATCCCTTGGCTTCCCAGTCTCATACTCTCCATCTGATGATTTGTCTAGAGAAGAACCCCTATTGTGTTTGTTATCGTCGTAATCAGATGATACTTCAGCACTTGACCTGTGTTGCCGCCTGTGCTTGGAGCTTCTTTTCCTTATTTTGGAGTCCGAACTAGAATCTTCATCACCTGACTGATGATGACGCTTGTGGTGCTTAGAATGACTTTTCCTGTTAGATCTCTTTTCGTCATCTTCGCTGCTTGAGCTGCCAGAGTCCATTGTGAAAGAACGTCTATGCTTCCTCCTGTGAGAGTGTCTCTTCCTGCGTGAATCATCCTCGCTACTATCTTCATCACTGGAGCTTGAGCTCCTTTTGTTGGATTTGTGTTTCCTTTTCCCACCATCTTCTGAGTCAGACTTGACATGCTTCCTGTGCTTCTTGTGAACTCTCCTTTTTCTATGCTTCCGATCAGAGTAACTGCTGTCGGAATCACTGTCACTGTCTGATTCAGTGTAGGACCTTCTTTTGTGCTTTGTTGAAGCCTTTAATTTCCCCTCCCTTGCTTCAGCATCAGCCTTTGCCTTAGCAGCGGCTTCTAGTTTCTGCTCCCATTTCAAGGGGGCCTCTTTTCTATCCAGAATTCTCTTCTTCTTATCTTCAACCAATTGCAAGAACTTTTTGCAGTCCATTCAATACTATATAAGAACAACTTGAAACCTGCACATCCGTGAAATGATGCAAGGAAGTGCATCTCACAAAAGAGAAAAAACGATGTTAACTCCTCTATATCTCATGAATCAGACACTAAGGATTCAATATCTTCTAAAGCACATCTTATCATTGCTAAGATGTAACTACTAGATACGCCAAAGATCATTTTCAAGAAATTCATCCAGCAGCCGCACGCCAAATATGCTTAAGCAGTGATAAAACTAATCTTCTATGCAATCGTATTGCTATGAAAATTTGTGTAGCTAGTACTACAGCAATTTTATCTAGAAATGCAAAAATGACTTTTGGATAATTTTTCTAGGATTTAAAGTTGACAAAACAACAGACCCCCTGAAGTACATGTCCATTGAAAACAGTGCCCCAAATCCAGTAAATTTTTTGTCTTCAAACTTTTATCATATATATACAAATTTTTGAAGAAGTGGCATGCAATGAAAACATATTTCTGTATCTCATAAGTATTGCTTACTAAACAATTCTAAGAAAGAAGTTCACAACAACAAGGAAGAAACATAGGGTCAAATTTTTACCTTATGTGAATGTGAAAGGCACGATTGATCAAACGGCCAATGCACTTCTTCGAGAAAATCAATATGAATCTCTGTTACACAAATGTTCATATTTAAAAATTGGGACTTCATGTATATTTAACAAAACCTAACAAATCTGAAAGTGCACTTAAAGGAAGAGCTGTTTTGTCAAACAGATGCTAGGAGTAATCTCATGTGTATGCAGATAACACTTTGGGGGGAAAAACTTAATAGTATAAAATCGCATTCAATGTCCTTGTAGGTTAGCTAAATTCTGAGTAATGAGAAGCAGTTACATAGCGACAGATGACTAGCTAATTTCTGAGCAATGTGCCAACGACTCTAATGGTCATCAAGGGTCAAACGGAAAGCAACTAAGTAACGAGCAGCTATAACCTATTACAAATAGATCCAAAGGCAATGAGGGATCTTGTTGTCATGTCACAAAACAGTCCAGATATCTTTAAGCAAGAATAGTTTTATTTCCTATCAACATTTGCAACCTATGATACTAAAACCAGTTACTAATAAGTGGTCTTTATTCAGGATTACAATAATTCAATAGCACATGAATAATATAGGAGGAAGAATAAGGACAGCAGCAAACTATCTCCTATGGCGATATCTAAAAACTAGGAATAATTTAAAACCATCAGACCATAGGGAAACAAACAGTTATATTGAACCAAAACCTCAACCACCAGCAACCAAAATAAAGCAAAAACAAATTGACCTAAGATGACCTTCTGCACGAGAAAAGTCTTAGAGGAAATCTCGAGAAAACTAGCGTTGAATGGGGCAGTAGCCAAGATAGTTCATAAAACTAGCCAATCTGACGTTATGTTCGACACGAAAGGAAATCTCAAGAAAACTAACGTTGCACTTTTGATATATGCAGTAGCTAAATAGTCCATAAACTAGTCGATCTAACCTGCTATCCAACGCGAAAAAAAAGGTCGACGAACAAAAAAATCAGATTATCGAAAACAGAAGAACTAAATCGACAAAAAAAACAGAGTCCCAGATCTAAAGCCCCGAACCTAAAACGCCAATCTTCACGCTAGAAACAACAGATCGACACCCTAAACGTCGAGATCCTGTTCCTCGCGTGAACACAGAAACAATCCAGCCACGAACGGGTCCTTCACCGACAAAACCCTAAAAACACAGCGAGCGAAAGCCAGAACGAGGATCCCGAAGTCGTAAGGACATAGATCTAAAAAAAAAAAAACCCCAACAACAATAGAGAAGAAAGAGGAGAGAAGAGAAGCGGGATCTTACCGAGGGAAGCGGCGACGACGGAGGTGCGGCGAGAAGAAAGGAGAATCCGATCGCTCTCGAGGCTTCCTCCCCTCTTCACCACTTTGTTGTCGACTTCTCACTGGCTCTCCCCTATTTAAATACGGAGCCGATGACGCCGACGCGTACGCAAGCCGATACATGCTGACCGTTGGATCTGGTCAAGCATCAATTACAGGCTGCTCTCTGACTTTCGCACATTTTAATTTACGTCCCAAATTCAAATTAATTTCACATTTTATAATTTTTTGTCTTTCTATTTTTAGATTTTATTTCTCATTTTATCTTTTCTTCTTTTTTGTTTTTTTCCCACGAGCCGTGTCGTTTTCGCCCTCTGCTCTCCGCCGACGATCTCCTCCTCCGTTTCGTTCCAATTCCTTCGTTCTTGGGTTTTCCTCCTCTTCCTGCTCGGCGATGAATCCCTAACTCCGATCGACCGATGCCCCTCCGGTACCCGACCTCGGCCCGAGGCCGCGGCGCTGCCGTGGAGAAATGGATGTTCCCCATCCTATCCGTCTCGTTCGTAGCCGTCCTCCTCTTCCTCTCTGGCATTTCGGGATTCAAGGCTTCCACCGCCTTCCTCGACCGCCGCCTCGCCGCCACCGACGTCCGCCGCGGCTCCGCCCACCTGCCCTCCTTTGCGTACTACATCACTGGCGGCCGCGGTGACTCGAGTCGGGTTTTGCGCCTGCTTCTTGCCGTGTACCACCCCAGGAACCGGTACCTCCTCCACCTCTCCGCTGACGCGCCGGCGTCGGAGCGGGCCGACTTGGCGGCCAGGGCTTGGCTTTCTATCTCCGCCATCCGGGCATTCGGGAATGTGGATGTGATCGGGAAAGCCAGTGCGATGACGCCGATGGGGTCTTCAGGGCTCGCTGCCACTCTTCAGGCTGCCTCTTTGCTGCTCCGGCTCGACGACGGCTGGGATTGGTTCGTGACTTTAAGCGCCGAAGATTATCCGCTTATCTCGCAAGATGGTATTTTGATATTCTCCTCCAAAATTCTTCCATTGAGATCAATACGATCAATTTTTTAATGACGAAAAAAGAATGCTCTTTTTTTTAGTTTATTAAGATCTATACAATCGTTACCAGTCTTACCAATTTTCTTTTAGTCTAAGAGACATACTGCAATCTTGATTTCAAAAGCTCATCTCCAATTCAACAACCCTTCTCAAACTACTCTGTTTATTCAGCTTACACATGCATGTTCCCTGTGCATATTTTCACTTGATATGAATGCTTGTTATAGCCATTCTGAGCATTTTCCTGAAACTATCATTTGTTACTTTCTCAATTTTCATCTTGACATTTAATGTGACATACTTGCTCCAAAACTGACAGTCCCTTAAGTGCCTCATCCGAAGTATATATGCATAAGCAGTAGGAATTTGAACCTTCACTCATTTGATGATGCTAATGGCATATCTCATTCGAACTGAATATTGATATGGTATTTCAGTTGAATCTGCCTTGCTTTTGCGTCAGTTTTCTTAGGCTTTACTTCAAATAAACTTGGAAATTAGTAAACTTGATTTCTCAGTGATAATGTATACTTAACATCCTTAGTGTTCGGTGGAATTTAAATCTGAATGTTAGTAAGGAGAGTCCAACGGAGACTATACTTGATATAATTTAAAAAGAAAATAACCTAAGTGTTATTAGGGATTTAATCTTAGCATGTAATGACTGATAAGATCCATTTAGTTGACCCAATCTTTATGAACTTGGTTTATTTTCATTGGCTGCATAATCTAAGTAGTGTAAAAAACTATTTGGAAATAATTCAAGCTTGCGTTCTCAAATTTTGTATTTATTAGCCACAAGAACAAGAACTGTGTTGTATCCTTGTTTTTAATTGTCACCCTCGATATTTCTTGTATAATATTTAACAGATGATCTAGTGATCAGACTAGGTATATTCTGGGATGCTCAAGTATACGATGACAAAGCGATCATATTAGCTCCTTATATTTTTATGAATATGATGATGAATTTAAGCAGTTCCAGCAGATGAAATATGTACAAGAATTATATCGGTAAAAGAATTTCACACATACATAAGTAGTGCATGTGCTTTAGAATTTTGATGAAGTGTGAATTATTTTGGATTCTTCATTTCCTCCAAGCTAGTCAATGTTTTATGCTAGATACATAGGAATTTAGATCTCTAGACTTGACCAGAATATTGTTCTATTAGATATAATTTCAAAAGTGGCCCAAGATAATGAACATGGTCTTTTTTATGCCAAGCAGCCTAGGGAAGTTCGCTTTTTTTACTTGACCAGAACACTTTTATGTGAGTTTTAGTAATTCTCTTTCAGAGTATTTTTAGTGTTAGAAGACTGAAGAATTTTAAACCTCTATGCTAATACATCTAAAGACGTCTCATTATATAAATACAAACTGCATCCAGCAGTACTCCTTTCTCTTTTATGTAATTTCACAAATCATTTGACTGCATTGTTGCATGTTTTTTTGTTTGTTTGTTTGGAATTTGCTGACATCATTTAATCCATGGTCTTAATGTGTGAAAGTGAGTTGGTATGATATACTGAATCTGAATTCAAGTTTGTCCTATATAGCACAGGGTGTGCATATAATGCAAGACTTGTTTTCAACTCCCTTTCTAGAAGATCTACAGAAATTGGACGTCAAACCATCAGTTGTTTATACAGTGTTGAAAACCTTGTTATCTTTGCCTTTAAGCATCCAGATACTGTCTCGAGGTCTCTACTTTTTCATAAGCATCTGCAAGTGAACTTGCATGTGATAATCATTATCTGAAACTATTATGCTTGTAGGAAACAACAGTATGATTATGTGGAATCATATGCTTTATGAAGCTTTATTGAAGAGAAGTTTTGACATCTCCATAATTCTTCAAATTGATAATGCATCCTTCTGTTGGAGGAATTATCCAAATTGAAGAGTTTCTATTAGATATCAAAATATAAGTAAAAAGAAGCTTGGAAGTTAATCTTTATGAACTACCTAATACAAAATGTTTGAAACCAAGAAAATGTTAGCCAAAGTAAACTTTTTGGGCAGCAGAAGCTCTCTCCTAGAGGTTTTGCCTTTTCGTGGCTCATTCAGGATCCATCTTATTTCACTGTAAAAACTATGCAACTTCCTGGTAGACAAGTGTTCCTAAACTTGGTTTATCTTCCAAAAAGTATACCACTGATTGGGCAATGCCGGAGATGCTAGCAGTCATCTAGAATCCCATTTTTCTCTTGATCTATATTTATACACGCACTCCATTAGGTATACCTTTCATACTTTATGTTACTGTCAGCACCACGACAGTTACCCCTTTTGAGTTTTCGACAGTTTAACTTTTTTGTGTTTAATTGCACTCAACCATGCATATCATTGGTCCTACTTCACTGAGTAAACTATTTTGCATTGCACTTGTTTGAGTCGAATGCTATCTCAATTATCTTTTTCTCTGGATCTGCAAATTAATTACTTGATGTGGTACTAAGAAACTAGAAAGTGTTAATTATTTGTTGCCATTAATGCAGATTTAATTTACGCTTTCTCCCATGTACCGAGGAACCTTAGTTTTGTGAATCACACTAGTGATCTTGGATGGATGGAGTAAGCATGAATGCCTTTTTGCTTTTACCTTTTTATGGAAATTGTAGCAGCGCCGTTCCGTTGACCCTCCAAACCATGTCCTTGCAGAGATCAGAGAGTAAAACCCATTATAGTCGATGCAGGGATCTATCTAGCTAACAGGAAATCATTTTTCAAAGCTACACGAAATCGTGTCACCCCTGAATCTTTCAAGTTCTTCACAGGCATTTTTCTCCCATCCTAAACTTGTGCGTATATGCTTCCAACTTGTAAGATGTATCTAACAGTAATATCTCTCAATTTGTCATTCAACAGGTTCACCATGGGTCATCCTCAGCAGGTCCTTCATAGAATACTGTGTGCTGGGTTGGGATAACCTAGCCCGGACACTACTCTTGTACTTCACAAATGTATTATCATCCCAAGAAGGTTATTTTCATTCACTCATATGCAACTCGCACGATTTCCAGAATATGACAGTAAATAGTGACCTAAGGTATACAGTTTGGGATATTCCTCCGACAGCGGAACCCCATTTTCTCAACGTGACGGATTATGACGAAATGATTAAGACTGGAATACCTTTTGCCAGACAGTTCCGTCAGAGTGATGCAGTGCTTGATAAAATTGATAGAATGATATTGAAACGTAGGTACAACAAGGCTGTTCCTGGGGCTTGGTGCTCCTGCCAAAACAGGTGGATGGATCCATGTTCTCATTGGGATAACGCCAACATCGTTCAACCTACACACAGATCTGAGAAGTTTGGCAAGTTAATAAGAACTCTCTTGGATGGATGGGAGTCAAGTACTAGTTCATGTAGGTAGTCTGGTAAGTTTATAACAAGATTTCACCCAGCTATATATCAGCAGCAACAAAATCAGTCCTCATTGCCCTCTGCACTGGTTATCATATATGAAAGTGAGATGTGGACTGTTGTTGTTTTGAATTCCAGTTTCATAAGATTCTAGTTAGCTTTTCAGAAGATAGAGAGTTCCAAGGAGATGATAATTTTTTGTTGGCAAATTAGCAAAGGTTCTATGTTTATGGTGATCCCTTGTTCTGTGAGCTCTATTGATACATGCTCAAATTTTTCACAAAATGCTAGATTCTCTGCTAGATCCTCAACGACTGATTGTTCATCCATTTCTTTTTCATGTTAGGTAGTTCATAATGCTTTTTTTTCCTTCTCCTATATCTTTTGAGGTTGTTTTGAGTGGTTTGGCAACAACAATTTTATTGTCAT
Source organism: Wurfbainia villosa (assembly GCA_025175895.1). Taxonomy (NCBI): domain Eukaryota; kingdom Viridiplantae; phylum Streptophyta; class Magnoliopsida; order Zingiberales; family Zingiberaceae; genus Wurfbainia; species Wurfbainia villosa. The sequence goes on from CM045994.1 coordinate 114,354,561, forward strand.
TGCAATTCTTGTTAGACAAATTTATCCGATAGCTTCTTGAAACCATTGAAAGTGCACTCTCGTCTCATTCATGAGCAATTTGTGTTCTTAGCTGAGTTTAGTCGATTGTGGCCTTATGTGTTGTTTTATGTTTGTGCACTCCAAAAAGCTGGAAAATTTGAAAGAATTCAAGGATTGGTAAGGATGTGGGATAAACAAATTTTTGTGGGATGATTGTTTGGCCTAACCGATTCAAATTTGATCGGATCGACTAGCTCGAATTAGGTCAAACTGGATTTGGTGACCCAAACTGGTCAACTAGCTTGATTTGGTTTAACTAGATTGATTGATGTCGAACAACTCGATTTGCTCCATTAGTTCAATTGAATCGATTGATTCAGTTCGCTTGTTTGGCTCATTCATTTATTGACCTATTTGGCTAAACTGATCTACGACCCTCATTTATTCGACTCGATTCAATCAGCTTGTTTCTTGCTTGTGCTCGGACCATTTGATATATTGTCAAACTAGATTATTTGGGCCAATTGACCCACTAAGCCCTATGGGCCTATCTTGACTGTTTCAATTTTCGGCCCAATTGAGGTATAGGCTTTTAAATTTTGTTTTTAGAATAAAATTAAAAAGTCGTTTCTTACACAGTTCACATTTAATAAATCAAAATATTTGAAAAAAAAAATAAGTATAAATATTATCTAATTTTTTTATTCTAAAAAAATAATTTTCTAAATCAGAAAAATAAAATAAAATTACATGAGCCAAAGAATAATGGATCAAATTCAGATTTTTTATTTTCCGAAGTGGATGACTCAATTTTGTGGAAGTTTTTTTATAGGTTATTAGAATAAATTTGAATAGTACAGAGGATAGCAGTCCAAATTGTTCGGGTTTTTAAAGAGTTTTATTGAAAAGGCGATTTGTTCGTCCTCAGATAAATTACGAAAAGTATATTATCCAATTTAAAATTAATACAAATAGAAGGATAGATATCTCAACAAAATTTGCAACCATCGGATATCTTACTATTTTACTATTTTACTGCACTTGGTATTACTGGGCCTTATGGCCTAAATGAGGCCCGAAAACCTGTATGATTGATTCCCTTATAAATACTGCATTGAGTAATATTGCACGGCCAAAAACCCATATAAAGCCCAAATAGAAGCAAAGAGATTCCTCGCGTTGGGTTGCGGAGGGAGAGAGCGAGAGCGAGGAGGAGGAAGCCCGGTGGAGGCGTTGCGATGGCTGCCAAGACGGAGGAGGATCTTCTGCTCAAGATTTTCATGTCTGAGGTCAGCGAAGTGGAGAGGGATAACGAGGTGACCAGGTAACTCGCCGATCCCTTTCTCAGTTGCTGCACAGGACTAACGTCTAGGTTTTACCTTTTTCCACGCCTCAGAATGATTTAGCTCCCGGTGTCTGGTTAATTTGTTCGATTGATTGTGAAGTAATTCTTGTTGTTCGGGAGAGGGAAATACGTGCATCGGCCTTTTGGTTTTTATCTTTAATGGCTTTGATTAGGGGATAGAAAGTAGTAGATTCTTTTGATTCAACTTTGCTGTCGCATAGGGATAAATTTGGGTTTTTGGAGCATTTTGATAATTTTGAGCGGCCATTAATTTCTCAGTCACTGACATGTGTAATTCAATTCAGGATACTTTCATGCTTCAAGCTGAATCCTTTTGAGCATCTTAATTTGTCCTTTGATTCCTCGGTTGATGATGTGAAGAAGCAGTATAGAAGGGTAAAGCTAGTTCTTGTCTGTGAACTGGTTTGAGATTGGATCATTTATCCATATTTGTAATCCAATGTTTGTTATGTTTTGCAGCTGTCCTTGCTGGTTCACCCTGACAAGTGCAAGCATCCACAAGCAAAGGAGGCTTTTGCTGGTATTATTACATTGACATGTTTGTCTGAGTATTAATCTTTTCAGATTGTTGCATATATTTGTGGGACTAATGGCACAGCAATACCATCCTTAAAAGTACCTTCTATGCTAGTCCATCTTTTAAGCAGGTTACTGGCACAAAAAAAAAAAAAAAAAAAACGATATATACATGATACATTTTGTTCATCCAAATTTCAAATCACGAAAACTTGTCTTGTTTTGGCTTCACCTTGATATCTTCTTAGTCTGGAGGTGACTGATCAATGATATTGTTGTGCAGCATTGGCAAAAGCTCAGCAGTTACTCCTTGAACCACAGGAAAGAGAATACCTTCTTAGCCAAATTGGTGCTGCTAAACGTGAGCATTGTAGATTTTTTACTATCTCATACTTGTTGACTATTTCTTTTCAACTGTCAACTTTACTGAACTGTCATCAATGAAATGACTAAATCTCTGCTTTAGATTTTTCTCGCCTTATTGTTCTCTATAAATTTATCAAAAGAAAAAAAAATGTGAATATGATCTTTTCTGCTTTATTTATTTATTTTTACTCTATCATTTGCTAAATTTAGTTTCGGTGCTTTTGCCAGTAAATGAGACAAACAACTGATGTTACTTCATATTGCAGAAGAGCTTAAGCTAAAAAGGAAGAAAGAGCTCAAGAAAGACAATACTTCTAAAATAAAAGCAATGGTAGATGAGGTATCAATGTGCTCTTCTCTAGATTTTTTATGCACATTTTCACCATGTTCCTTTTTCTATCCAGGGTCCATTTCCAATTTTTTTTGTGTTATTTTTTTGCATTGTAGTGGATGAATATATTAGCCAAATCTACATAAACTACCTAGATATATGTTACTTACACATGACGATTTGCTAATGATGAGAGTTCAATTAAAGTAAAATAAAATGAGAGTAAATTAAGATGATATATAAATATGTACAAAGATGATTTCACATTGAATGAATTTGCGTTGAAGGTTTGCAGTGTGTAAGAACTACATAGTTGACCCTTAATTGTTGGGACATAACTTACTTTTATACGAATAATGAATGCCCTTTCTATCTTTTCTTGCCTTTTTTTTGTATGTTTGTGTGGACAATTAGAGTATGCTATTTGAAAGCTTGCCAGATAGTCAAGTTTAGGCAAATTGTTGTTCAAATAAATGTCAATTTGTGTGAACAGGGGAAATCTGAGCAGCAATATGAACAATCAGAAGAGTTCAAGCAACAGTTGAAAATTAAAGTGCGTGAAATTTTAACTGAACAAGAATGGCGGAGGAGGAAAATGGCAATGCGGGTATTCTACCTAATTTTTGTTCACTATATTTTTGCATTCGATTCTATGTTGTTACTATGAATATTAACTATGTGGAAGATGTAATCATAACTGAGTAGATATCCGAAGAGGAAGGAAGATTGAAGAAAGATGAAGAAGAAACAAAGGAGATGTGGAAAAGAAAACGGGAACACGAGGAAAAGTGGGAGGAAACAAGAGATCAACGAGTATGTCTTCTATCTTCAACATTCATCTCTATCTGGACTATCTTTTTTCTTCCAACAGCTCTTAATTGTATCTCGATCGATTTTCAATGTTGAGGTATGTTACATCAGTTGCAAGGACTCATACTAACTATAAGGTTCTCAGATGCAAAGATTTCTCTAGGATGCTGTTTTCAAACTCAGATTGTTGCCCCTCTCATAGAAGTTCAAACTAAGTTGAAAATAGAAAATAAAAAAACAAATCTGTTCTATCTGTTACACCGTGGAAAAGAAGTTTGATATCAAGAGACCTGTTCTTTTCTTCATATCGTTGCTCATTGGTGGTCCGAGAAACCATTGCACATCTCATGGAAAAAGTAGATAATAGAGATTCAACCCAACATTACTTATCTTCCCTAAGTATCCTTAAGTTTCTATTTTGCATTGAGCCATTGACTTTCATGCCATGTGATAGCTTCTTATTGCTCATTGTTTTTTCGAGTATGCATTATCTGTCTGCTGCAATCATACAACAACAATCAATCAATCAATCAATCAATCTTTTCCCACTAGATGGGATCAGTTATATGGATCCTTCTACGTCATTGGGCTCTATTCCCTACTATATCATCATCTATACTTAAATAAATCTTTTTTGGTATTCCTCTTCCTCGTTTGATGTGTATATTTGTAATCGTTTCATATCGCCTAACTAAAACATTTATTGATCGTCTAAATACATGTCTGTACCATCTTAGATGTGTCTCTCGGAGTTTTTCTTCACTAGATGTCACTTCGTCTTTTTTTCTAATGCTTTCATTTCTTATTCTGTCCATCCTCATATATTTGTATATTCATTTTAACGACTTCATCTCTGCACCTCTCATCTTCTGCAACTCCGACTGTCTGTTGCAATCATATTCAACTTTAATATCAGCACTTGGATTGGCAAATTGAAATGGATAAATAACCTTATGAACACTTTCTCATGACGCAGGTTTCTAGCTGGAGAGATTTCATGAAGACCGGAAAGAAGGTGAACAGCGTAAACAATTTTCTCATATTTTCCCTACAACATGCATAACCTGACAGGAGGTGGCATAGAACTCAAACTTCTCGTTCCGTTTCTTCAGGGCAAAAAAGGCGAGATACGACCTCCCAAACTGAAAACAGAGGATCCAAACAAGTCTTACGTGCAAAGGCCTGTAAAACGAAGCTGAGAAAAACAATATCTGATTCTGTCTGGAGTAAAGTCTGCCGTCCTGGATTCAGTTGACTGTAATATTTACTACGGCCCGCCATTAAACAAATTGCTAATTCTCCCTTATCCCAATTGCCAGCGTCTATGTGAGTCTCGTGGGATGATTAAATCATTTGCAGGTCTGTGATAGGTTATTAAATCATTATCAGCTTATATACTCACTATTGGATGCCAAATGCTGCAAATGACTTGTAATTAAATAGGTTTACAGGACATGTTTACAGGCGGCAAGAAGATTCACATGTTGTTGAGGAAAATTGATGTATTTGTTAGTATATAGTTATTCACAAAACAAAGACCAAACTTTTGCTTTAAATTGACACCTTATTTTTTGTTCGAGTGATTATGGTTAAATCAATTGACTTGGTAATGTGATCGGCTTGTTGGGTCGAGTTAATTTAATCGACCGACATGGCATTGTTGAGTCAAAGCCAACTGAGTTGATTGGGTCGACTTTCGATTGATCAAATCAAATCCATCTGAAAGTGATTTATCCTGCATTCGAAAATGTAATGCAATGAGAAAATATTCCTTCCATTGCTCCAAAAAACGGAGTAGGAGACATCTTCCAATCTATAATTTACAAGGCATTCAAGTTGCTCCAAATAACGGGCATCTGACTTTGTATGGTAATCACTAAATACAAAAGAGAGAATAAGGAAAAAAAATGTTGGGGGAGAAAAAGAAGAGAAATAGCTTAGGATGTCACAGTTTCAAACTAATTACTCAACCACCATTTGGTGGTTGGAGTTTTGGCCGAAGATATCAAAACAACCTTGCCAGTTGCCTTGTTCCCTGCTCTCCCAGTACCCGCCGAGGTAGCGATATGCATCGCTTGCCTTATCCTTGCCGAACCACCGTGGTTTCCAACCGGCTTCTTGCATCTTTCTTGCCTGCAATTCATGGTGGTCGATACAATATTGAAGTTACATATGGAATATAGTGAAACAGAAGATGAATCATTAGGTTTTGGAGACCAAAAACAAAAAAAAGCATAGCACCACATGAGGACTAAGAATCAATCTCCTACAGTTTGAATGATATAACTATTTGTTTGCCAATTGAAGGTTTATCGGACGAGTAACTTCATTTCATTCAAAGGGAAAGAAAGAAATAAATAAATAGGAAAAGTATACTGAAGTTCAATGTACCTGTCTTTGTCTCTCTTCCAATCTCAACTTCTCTGCATTTGCCATTTCATACTCTCCATTCTCCAGGCACCTCTGATCAGGTCTGAGCCTTGAATCTGTAGGCGGCAACTTTTCCTGCTTAAAATGAGGATCAAAGAAAGTTGATGCCATTAGTAAAGAGTTAAAAGAGAGCAAGATCCGAGACGACAGCAGTTCTTACCTCTAAGCCAGGCATTAGTTCATTCAGCGTGATCGCGAAGCGTGTTAGGTTATAGCGGGCAGCAGCATGTTCCGGTGGTTTATTTCGCTTCCACAATAATCGGGCTTCAGGAATAGCTTCAGATCCTTTGCCTTTGACAGGGTTATTTCCCATTATGTAGTGCATGCTCTCATCCCATTTTCCAATTAGAGTTGCTACGGTTTTTCCTCGTCGATCCTGGACTACACCTTGCACCTAGAAAAGCTCGAAGTTGATTCCTTGTTTTCGGAATGTATGGAGATTGGAATTTGTAAAATTAAGTCCTAAAGATAGAAAAAGACTAGAGCAAGTAGAACCAAAAGCCATCATACAGCTCACTGTGTCAATGAAAATGAAGAATTTTATTATCGCTACGAGAAAGGGATGTAAGAAGAGCAACATACCTGATGGGGGTTACGATCGACTATTGATTGCTCCTTGAACTTTAGCTTACATGAATATTTGCCATTTCCTTGGATTCGCATGGTCCCATAGTGATCGCAATACAGTTTTCCCAATATTAGATTGTAGATTGAAGTTGTCACCTAAAATACATAATGAATTTGTAAACAGAGAATGCAAGAACTGGCTCTTATAGCATCTCGTGTTTGACATGTACCTTGTTCCATTGAAAAATTTCCCCATCAACAAACTGGAGATTAAGAAGACCAACAGGATCGAGCTGGATGGAACGTCCCCAGAACTTGCTTTTCAAATTGGTTTCTCCCCAGAACCTCCATCCGTTACCTTCACAGTGACATGCAAGAATTGCAGGGTGATGACTGACCTGAATATGCGATAAGCGGGTGAGATCTAATTCAACACTTTGCATAAAATAAACCATATACCATTTTTTAGAATAGAGGAGGAAGAGGAGATTAAATAGTAAAGTCGGACAGAAAAATTTAGAAATGAAAGAGATTATTGAAAAAGGCCAGATACAGTGAAACCAAGTTCAGAAATAGTCCGGAAGAACAGCTAGTGGTATCAGTTGGTATCAGACCTATGCAGGAGAAAACTAATCGGAAAATAAAAGATAACTCATTGGAAGCCAAACATAAGCAACCATTAATAGGACATTGCTAAAAGGAAATTTGGACCGGCCCAATCAGAAGTAGTGGGAATTTTCTTTCAAAAAGTAGTCAAGACTGGTCTTCAACGACCCTTTATATCTTCACTGATTGCGCTCCATTATAGATTGATGTAGGCATGCTTAACGGACCGGTTTGATCCGAAACCGAGTCGGAACCAATCTGGTAAATTTAGAACCGGAACCGATTCAGATGAACCAATTCTAGAACCGAACCGGAACCGTTCCGGTTCGGTTCGGAACCGATTCGAAATTGTTTTGGAACCATTTCGGAACCGGTTCGGAACCGATTCTTGTTCCAATTTGGATCTGGTTCCGGTTGCTAATTTAAATATGGAAACTCTTAGCATGCTAACATGTCTACAAGATTATTTTGCGATAAAAAAAAAGAATAGGATCATCGGCGCGATAGATGAATTTGAAAACTTAAGTTCGAGGAAGATAGTCCGGAATTGTTTCGGAATCGGTCTGAAACCGTTTCGAAACCAGTTCGGAACTGATTCAAAACCGATTCAAAATCGGTACGGATTGAATTGGTTTCAAAGTTAAAACTTTGGAACTGGAATCAGTTCGGAACCGGTTTTGAATCGGTTCCAACGTCGGCGGATCCAAAACCGGTTAGAACCGAACCGAAACCGGAACCGAGGAACTAATAACCATGCCTAGATTGATGTAAACAAAACCTTTACATATATAGTAGATGATTCTTGCTTCTTGAGAAACATCTACTGGCTTATGTTCTTTTATAGTACTAGAGAGAAAAATACAAAAAAATACATAATGCACGGTCACTTGCATAATCTATTAGCAGTATTGGATAGATACAATTTTATAGGATTTATTTAGAACTATTTATGTGATTGTGCAGTTGTAGAAGTGTTATATGCCTAAATGATCAGTGGAAAAACAATACGAATGGTGAATAGGCATTAAATGTTTGACAAAAGCCTTTCTGTGGTACAAATAGCCAATTTGTACAAAGAAAATGAATTTTCATGAGGTTTTCCCCTCTGATACCCAGGCTCCATCTAGCCCCTTTTTGTTGTGTTAGACGTTGCCACGCTTATTGACTGCTTGTAAACCTTTGTAGGAAATTAAGCCTAGAAAATGAGACTTTTGGCGATCCATACTATTGTTGAATACATGTATCTGAGTCTCACTAGCATAGGTCTCTTCTATGGAGTTCATGCATGAATAAACATTACCTCTAGTTGAAACACCCATTATATTTTTATATATGCATAATCATGTTATATCATATTTAGAAGAAAATGAATTGTTAGATTTCATCCTATTGCATGTGACATTCACCAAGCTAGGCAATCCACTGGGTAACCAATATTATTGGGGCCAACATTCTAGAAACAATGTTGCTCTTTTATTATAGACTGCACACTTATGCAAGAGCAATCCCAATTAAAATGTAATGTTCAATGAATACAAGAGTAGTTGACTGCAGTTGGGAAAATCCTTTTATCAAATAGAATACTTAATACATCCATAAGTGCAGCGGAATATCCATGGAGTACTTAATGGAAGCAATGATGAAACCAATATCAGGAGATCCAATGTAAAGTTTGGTGTGCTCAGACTAATTCCAACAATAGACGTGCAAGAAATTGGTTTGGCAACCGAATATGCAAGATCACAAATAATCTGTAGAGAATTCTAACAGATGTCCTTCCTGATTGCAGAAGTTGAAAAAAATAGGCCCATTAAATATATCAAAAGCCAAAAGGTAAGTTATGCACAAATATTAAATTGATGTAGGTTGGAAAGGAAAAATGGATGACCTTTTCTGAGAAAAAACGAAGGCGTTTTTCAGGGAAGTCAGCCTCGTATGTCTCCCCTAGAAGTGGATTAAAAGGTTTGCAACTTCTGCCATCTGTTGATGCATATCCAGAAACAGCAAATGCAGCAACATTTAGGAACCTCATAAGGTCATCCCCCTAGGGTTACGATACCAAGCATATTTTAGAAAGCACTCATGTAAATGAAAACTAAGAAGTGCGGAAATGCTGCCTCCCAAATGACATTTTGGTTCTTTCATTAAGGGTTCGATCAAAAAGCAATAAATGTATGCTTATTTCCACAGATAAAAAAAGTTTTATTGAGTGCAATCAACATGATACCAAAATTCTTTATAATGAAACCATGCTGCTTTAACCGTTTAATAACCTAAAATGCATTCAGTATTCTCCTACAAATAGTTCATAAACCTAAAAAGTGAAACTGCATTTCACAAAGCTAAAACCTACATATAAATGTATATCATAAGTAGGATCCATAATAAATTATATTTAACAGATTGTACATAATAATGGTAAGAAATTCATCAGCAATTGATACAGGACAACATAATGTAGACCATGTAAATACGCTAGATTGGGTAAAATATACTGGATATAACCCATGTAGCAAATATTCATTATCACTAAAGAATCCCTCAAAAATTTGACTGCAGAAGCAACTCTGATTGAGTGTGCAACATATCATCCCTAGAGGGGACCAGAATGGAAACAAACCCTCGAGTGAGTTGTTTTTTCACTTTTAAGGATAATGAAATAATCTAGGTCCCCCACTCAACTGCATTAGCAAAGAGAACTTAATTCGTGTGGCCTGATGTAAAAATAAAATATTCTGACACTATTCAAAGATTGAATGTCAGAATTCATAGGTTGAGTTTTTCAGTAAAATTTTCATACAGTAATTGACTCATTAACTATGATAAATAATAAACCATAGGATCTCAAGAGACATATCTAAATGGCTCAAGATTATACTAGCCTACCTTTTTACCAAATTCATATGCTCGGTCAACAAGATTGGAGTACTCAAAGTCTTCACAGCACTTTTGAAGAGATGACAGTGGCTCATTAAAATAAACTGGCAGGCAAACTTTTGTGAGATCCTTTCCAATGTTGTCCTTGATTATTGACCAGAGGCTCAAGCCCCTTTCCTTCTCCACTGGATCAGGCAACTTTTTGCGCCTCCTAACATAGATGTACTTGGTTCCCATAGGCATCATAGAGGAGTCAGTAGTACTATCAAGAGAACTAACACTATATCTATTTTCATCATTAGACTCGATCTGAGATCTTGGAAAATCAGAACCACAGCTGAGAGAAGTTGATGAGAGTGAATCTTTCGAATCAAAAAATATATTATCTTCTTGATCAGTCTTCCCATTAACATCATCATGCCTTTCGTTGTCACCAGATTCACTAGCAGTTCCCTCTGGTGAAAAATTATCTGGAACAAAACAGAGATTAAAAAGCAAATACTGAGAGTTACATTGCTTAACCACTTTAAAATTTGTTCAAGCATTAACAAATCAGAACCACAGCTGAGAGAAGTTGATGAGAGTGAATCTTTCGAATCAAAAAATATATTATCTTCTTTATCAGTCTTCCCATTAACATCATCATGCCTTTCGTTGTCACCAGATTCACTAGCAGTTCCCTCTGGTGAAAAATTATCTGGAACAAAACAGAGATTAAAAAGCAAATACTGAGAGTTACATTGCTTAACCACTTTAAAATTTGTTCAAGCGTTAACAAAACAGAGTTACTGAATTTTTAAGTCAACTGCATAGATCATCAAGGAAAAGAAAGTTATTTGACTTTCTTAATAAATCTTCATTTAATCCAGCATACCATTAAATCGCTCGTGAGCTGGAATAGAAGAGGATGAAAACTCTATAGATTCTTTGTGTCTCTCATCAATAAGGGTATTCTCCAAATCAGCCTTTTCTGTCTGCATAGTGAGTCAAAAAATGCAAGTATTTGATTAAACATGTGGAACGAATAAGAAGTATATCGGTGAGAACAGAATATATGAAACAAACTTTTCTTGATCCACATAGGTAATATTTAATAGCAAGTTTTTTATAAAACACGACATAAATATAGTGCATAGTTTTTAGAAATTATAGTCGTCCTATTCATAATTCATATGGTATTATATAATGTAATCTATATGTCTACCATATATAAATTAGAATTGTTGAAGAATCATGACAATTGAAAGCAATTCAATATGATTCATATTTTATGATTTTCAAAAAAAAAAAAGTAAGAAATCCAACTTGAACTAAGCCCAACCCATTAAATTATACTTAACTCATCAGAAATTAGGTTCGATTAGCATAAACTCTAGATCCTCTGACTTATTTTTTTGGAGTTCAAATTTGATGCAAGTTTGCGGGGATATTTATCTTACAATCTTTGACTTGACCTTCATAGAAATATCTTTGGTTGTTCCAATGTAATTAGGTATATAGTATGTTAGTACATAATAAATCAGTTTGCAAATGAAATGGCATAGATAGGATTACAACTCTGATAAAATAAAATCAGCAACTCTGATGAAATGGCATAGATGTGATGAAGGGGAAACATATGAACCCATATATTTTGTTATGGATCACCATCATATATTTGAGGATGTAAAATAGATGAAACAATTGTTTTTGAAAATAAATTTTGTTTCATGTATGAAAATCAACTAGATGTTATTTACTACATAAGAGAACTAATGGAAAAATATCAAAGAAAAAAAACAATTTGCATATTATTTTTATTGATTTTGGAAGACCTTAGGATAAAACCAGAGAAAACTGATGTGGTGTATTTTAGAGTCAAAAGGAATATTGGTATCAAATTTTTATCACATTTAATTTTCTCATCATAATTTATTTGAACTTCAGACGGACAATAAACCAAGAGTTTATATTAGGATGAACTGATTCGGTGTCATGATTTATTCAGGTTAATAGGAAAGTTGAAATGTTTTTGCACATATACAAGTCTCCTCTTTCCTCTCCTCTCTCCACATAACTCATTCCCCTCTCTTGAAGCCTCCACCCCACTTCTGTCCTCTCCCTCGTGATCCACAGTTGCTGACCTTGACACGCATGCAGAGTGCCGATCAATCAAGAACACTTCCATGGTGCAGAAATGCTAAAATGAATACGTAGAATTACTAATCCTAACACAAAATTAATAATAATTAAAGAGTACTTTAAATGATAAGATTACACAAAATAGATTTAGAGATACAAACATGCGCAAAGACAACCAATAGAAGTTATAGTTGAAGAGTTGCATTTATTAAAGTGGAAGGTGCAAGGAGGAGAGGGAGACAAAAGAAAGCATTAGTTGACATGATAAAATATAATTTATTTATTTAACATCACTTTGCATGAAGTTCACTAGAGGAATAAGATTCATGCAGGCAACTCCAGCAGGGACAAGCACAGCTTGATTATAGATTATTATTTGATGAGCTTTACATAACAATGAAGAGATTGAATTCGTGTAACTAATCATAAATGCTTGGAAATGGAGCAAACATGACTAGATAATAGTGAGAAAAAGAGAGACGTAAAACTATGTAATAATCAATTTGAAAGTTCACCGAAATAATTAATGATAAAAACCTCAACTGAACAACCTTATTATAGTTCACTGAGCATGATTTGAAATCTCTGTCATGTCATGTTGACATTTAGCACCCCTTGACATGTTATAACACAAGCTAAGATTAATTGAAATTTTGTTGCTTGTCTAGACAACTTAATATAAAAATTATTCTATTTTAGATGGAGCACAAATTGTAAACTTAGGTATCTTGTTGTCATTTTTTTCTTCTTTTATTTCATTCCTCCTTCTACTTTGCCACTGGCAGCTTAGGTCAAAATGTCGACAAGGTATCGATACCATATCATATTCAAGTTAAAGATTGAAAGTCTGGCACAACTTGAGATTTCAATCCTTAGCATTGAGCATATGTTTCCTAGCTGAACAATTCAGGTATTTTGAATTTACAACACTATATTTCTGTCTGATTAAATCATTTCTAAAAAAATGTATTTCTGGTCAGTTTATAGTTTCTATTTATAAAGCCTCTGATTGATTGCACTGAGATGCTTTTTGCAATCATGTAAAAATAAAAATTCTGCTGAAATTTTGCATCAAAGATGAATTGTAGTCAAACTACTAGACCAATAAAATTGGAAGGGGAAGGATAATTAGGAGTCCAACTACTTTTGTGACTGATATTACCATAGGGTAAATAATGCTTGGACTTGGAGCTATGCACCTAGCAAATTACGAGTTGTAATCAAACAGCAAAAGCTACCAAAGTGTTCAGTACTAAAAGTGCACTAGAATTGGGTTGTGTTCAAATGTTTTGCCAGCTCTATGTTTGTTCAAATTGCATTTCAATTCCAAGAGGAACAGGAGTCATCATTTCCTTAGATACTAGCATTTAAGTCTTCTGAAATATTCTCTCAGAAATGTTTCTCATACAGCAAGGAAAACCATTGCCTGGTAAGTGCATCAAGAGAAATATTTTCACATGTCGAGGTATCTACTATAAAGAAACTATAGGCATTCATCAGTCAGGAGGCTAGCATTCCAAATGTTAACTTATAAGCTCCTGATTCCAGAGAAAAAAAAAATCCAACGCAGGTTGCAAAAGGATTATCTTTTACCTCTAATTGGCGAATGGTATGGAGGAGAAGAGTTTGCTTCTGCTTAAACAAAATAAGCTGATTCTGCATGGAAGCAAACTCGCTCCGCATAATCTGCTCGCTGTCTTGTATTGCGGATTCTCTCAATCCCTCCCGCTGAAGTCTCTGCCTCAGCTTCTGTGTGGAGACGACCACCATATCAGTCGGCGCCATAAGCTCGTTATTCAATACCCTGGGGAACATGCTCTTCACTGCTCGCAGCACCTCCATCCACGCCTCACGTTCCTCTCTCGTGTCCGCCCTCAAGTGTAGCCTTTTTGTCCCCGTGAAGATCGAGAATCTCTTCTCGTCGGATCCACTCTCCTTAATCGAGGAAACCTAAAGCAACAGTAAAAGAAGGATAAAATGGCACAAGGATACGAGCTTGGGTGGGAACAGGAGGAGAAAGGGCGAATGATTCTTGCCTTGAGATGGACTTCACCGACGGGCTTGCAGGGGAGATGAGAGCGGTCATTCTTTCGGTGCGAGATCCGACGAATGGATTCCTCGCCAATGAACTTGTACACCACCTTAGCATCAGGAGGAAACTCGATGCGGTCGGGGCCGTGAATCTTGTAGTAGGACAGGACGTCATCCTGTAGGACGAACCACCGCTGGCGCCAGCCGCGGCCGTAGTTAACCCACTTATGGAGGACGCCAGAGACGCCGTTGCCGACGATGTCATTGAGGCTGACGTCGCCGTGGAGGAGGCCATCGCGGGGGAAGAGGCGGGATGGGGAGGAGGGATCCGACTGGCGGCAGCGTCGGCGGCGGTTGGGACGCGCGTGGTCGCCGACCGAGAGAGAGGCCCAGAGTGAGGCGGATCGGCGGGTGTGGTCACGGAGGACGGCGACGGAGGAGGAGGAGGAGGAGTAGGAGGCCGGAGGAGCCATGGAGGGGGTTCGCATGCGAAGCGGCGGTTTTGGCGGATGAACGGGAGCGGTTTCCGGATCCGCTGTAGCGTTCGGTTCACGATCCGCTGTGCCCTTCAATAACTCGCCCCCGAAGAACCCGAAGCCGAAGCCGGGCACCATCGGCCCCATCCCCCTCCGAACTATCCAACCTGACCCACAACTCCACCTATCAGGTCATTGGTTTTGATAGGCTGGGTCCCACCAGAGGACCAATTTAAAAGTTGGTGATCAGCGTCACCGGCCGTCCGGCCTTTTTGTTTTCGAACTCGAAAACATTTTCTCTCCGCGATTCTATGCGGCAGTAATCCGTACGCGCGCTCGTAGGGCACGAATCTCGAGATCGAATTCGACGGGTAGGAACGAAGTTCCCGAACGGACGTCGCGCGTCGTATGCGTAATTCAGATTTATGCTATTCTTTTGATCATACAATATAAAAAAAACATTTTTAAAAAAAAAAAATAAAAATAAATATATATTTTTAGAAATTAAATAGTAGGTAAAAGGTTTCTGATCAAAAAGGAACTAAAATGTGACAGAGGAAGGATATGAAGTAGATTCAAAGTACCCTAATTTATTAAGACTCTCTTAATAATTGAGATAATTAAACATTATTTCACACCATAAATGGTGACATGACCAATTTATTTTTCATTTTCATCAAATAAATATGTTCCATGAAAGTCTTTTCGACTAAGACTCACACTCAAAATCAGGATCATTTTTTAAAAAAAACTCTCTACATTTAATAATTTTTCTAAACTGCCCTTGAGATCCGATAAGACTACCAGATTAGGTTTTAGACAGCTGGAAAAGGGTTTATTGAGAAAAATTGGTGAAGTTAAGGGGAGGAAATGAAAAAGATTCGATTGCAT
This sequence comes from Wurfbainia villosa, assembly GCA_025175895.1. Classification (NCBI taxonomy): domain Eukaryota; kingdom Viridiplantae; phylum Streptophyta; class Magnoliopsida; order Zingiberales; family Zingiberaceae; genus Wurfbainia; species Wurfbainia villosa. The sequence continues at coordinate 114,369,949 of CM045994.1, forward strand.
CGGATGCAGGCACGTGGGGCACGTCAGGAGCGTTATTTTTGGCGTGCGTTGAGCGTCGCCTTGTCGCCGGGGAGCTCTGTCGGAGCAGACAGCACGCGCGCCGGCCCCACACTGCGCGTGACGCGCGGGATTTACACGTGGCCGAGTTGGTTTGCGGCGCCGCCGCCTTCGGCACCGCCCTCGTGCCGCACGTGGAACGGCCCTTTCGTGTCTCATGCTGGCGTGGGGTCTGCCTGTGGGGAGCCCTGCAGATGATCCCACCGGAGATAAGGAACAGTTGCTGGAAATAAATTTTATTTTATAGATTTTCGATAGATGATTTTTTTTTTTTAAATTATGAAATCATAAATTAATTTTCCAAAATGCCCTTCAATCCTCTACTTATTCAACTAAAATAGATGATTAAGAGAATCTTCAAGAATAGAAATAAAAATAAATGAAGAGGTTTTTTATGATCCTTATAATGTCATATTAAAAAATCTCCCTCATTTTTTTATTATAAAAAATTTCTCAATAATTTCTTTATTTATATTTTATATTATATATAGAAAATGATTCATTTTTAAAAATTAATCATTGAAGAATGCTTTTATTTTTTTATTTTTTTATTTTTTAAAAATTATAATAGTACAAAGGAGCTTCCTCCTTTGAAAAAAAAAAGCTATTTTATTTATATATTTAATGCACAATAAAAGCTCTCATTATCGATGCTCTATGATAGTTAGTTCGATCACGATTTCATGGTCAAGTGATATTTGTAATTGTCTAGTTATAATTTTATGGTTATTGGACAAGAAATTACATCCACAAATTCACAATCAATCGTAAGTAAAATCGCAATCGCATGTCCTAGTGATGCCTGACCATAATTTTGTGAATTTACACCAGATTTGAACTGTCAATTTAGCAACCCCGTTGATCTATCTCACGATCATTGTGAGAGAGATCAAATTTTATGAATCGAACAAACAAAAGACAAACAAACAAAGGGTGGAAAGGCCCCAAGAGCATGGTGCAACGGTAAAAACAAAGAAACATTCCATAAGAGAACGCAGTTCAATTTTCTGTTGCGATATTATTCGACGATAAATTTAGAAAAAAATTCATTCAGACGGTTCTGAGAGTTAAGAATTTGTCCGGTGAATGGAGTATGACTTTAACGTTGGATCGTCATTCACGGATAACGCGACTGTGAAATCCGGATTGAACAGTGAAAAAATTGTAAATACTTTTTTGACTCAATTTTGATAGTCGGTGGAGATCACTTGGGCTCCGATTTTATCCGACTTAACTATTGACGAGTCATTTCAAAGGCTCATGGATAAGGTCGATCGCTCTCAGGAATTAATCGGATCAAAAGTTCAGATAACCCGTGTCAATAAAAAAACAAAGGGGGAAAACTGAAAAGGGTATTTTAAAAAATTTAATAAATAATTTAAATTAAAAAAAAAATAAGGTGCGTGATTTAAGTAATTGAGAATCATTATCCTAAAATTTAGGGTTAGAATTTTGGATGCATTAATAAGGACATTTTTATGCGCGAGAGAGAAATGCGATGGACACTTTGTCGACGGGATGCCTCAGCTAATTAAACTAATCACATGCAAGGTTTTAACTCTAGCGCTTTAATTATTGTGTTTATGACAATTAACACTTAACTCCTACTTTTTCCGCACGTTTGTTTTCTGCGTATATTTCCACTTGATGATTTGCATACAGAGCTGTAAACTAATTAAGTATTCACAGATAAATTTGATATTCAATTTGATAAAAATTTATTTATATTCGTTCGGTATATATTAAAGTCAATTAATAAATAAATTTCTGTAAAAAATTGAAATTTGTAAATCTAGCAATCTCCATCGATCTGTTTCACGATCATTATGAAAGAGATAAATCACGGAAGATTTTATAGGTCTTGACACGATGACCAAGACACGTGAGAGTCATTTGAATCCAAGAAATGACTTTATGTCTTCTTCGAAATCGACTCTTGTCTTATCCGTAAGCTCCATAGTATCTTAGCCACTACGTCATCTCCGTAGAAATATTTTAATAAACAAATTTGAACTATAGTGATATAGACCTTGTCCAATTTAGACTTTAGACACTCTTTTAATTATCAAAATATCTCTTTAGATAATAAATGTTATCTTTTTTTTATAACATCGTTATTGACTTAATCTTGTTTGTTGCTGAATTATTCGTTTGGATATCTATTCTTATCCACTTTGTTACATACTCCATTCGAATAAATTCGTGTATACGAATGAGAGTATTAAAGTCAAAATGAATATAAATCTTCTTCCTTTGAGATGATATTAGTGTGAGACTTACGATTTATTGATAATCACCTTCTAAAAATATGTGGAATCATCGTATTAGTAATTTCTCATTGTTGTCCCTACATATGGAGGGAGATAAATCAGATGTCAGATAGTTAACACAGAAATACGGAGTCATCGGTAGTCTGATTATCACCTTCAGAAATCGACCCTTTGCCCTTTCAAATTTTAATACGATTTACTAACCATCTGAGTTTGTTCTGAGGATTGACGATTACCTTCTAAGATACAAGATACGATGACTCGTGTATATCTCATAAGCTCTCCAAAATTCAAATTCCAATGAACTTTTGAAGCTTTGAAATTAAAAAAAATAAAATGATTGAAACTCAAGATTCACAATCTAAATTTTTGTTTTGAATTTGAGTGACTAGAAAAGAAAGAGCAAGGTTCTTTTTTTTTTTTAATAGAAATAAAGAGTTTCTTTGGAAGGGCCAAAGGGAAAGATAAAAATCATGGATGTCTTTTCTATTTAATGATTACTGTATTAATTAATCAAAATTATAATTAATTTAATTTAATTAATCAATTTACAATTAATTAATCAAACAATTAATATTTTTAATTAATTAAGAGTAAATCATTCAAAATTAATTCTGATTTTATATTTCATACAGATTGACATTCATCTAAATTATCTTTTTCATCGATCATTCACTCCAATCAATATATATCCGGTCAGTTCCTACATGGCACGTTCTTAACTGTCGGTGTCGTCACACTATCGACAACGACTCGTGATCGGACTAGGTGCGATCATGCCAGAATTCGACCCGATCATGATTGCGATATTGAGGCTGATTACGATGGTGATCGTGTGTGTGTATATATATATATATATATAGCAATTGCGCTTTTTTCGTGTGGTGGTGGTAGATTGGCATCGCGGTCACGATCCTACCAGAATCCAATCCGATAACGACCACCAATGAACTCAATGATGGAGGCCACGATTCAACAGAACTCCGATTCGAGTCACGATCCTGTAAATTGACGATCAATCAGTCAATTTGCAGTCATGCACGGAGCATACAGGATAAGACGAATTTGATATGTTGCACGATGACTTCGTGTGTGCCCGTGTGTAGCACAGATCCTGGCGTTCGATCACACGGAATGTGAAAATACATAGTAACTACAAATCTTCTCCACATGCGAGTCCACTTCTTTTCATGCTCGGAATTGCTAGAATCCGATTGAATTTCGATCGTGATCGGATCAGAATCCAACCGAACTTCGACTATGGTATGATCGTAGTTGGATTGCAATGATGCCAAACATTTTCCTCGTAGTGCTCGGCTATTGCTCATGCATGGAGAAGAAATCCCTTACCGCAAATTTGATCAAAATATGAGGCGATTGGATGGCACAAGCGAACGCCCTAGGGTTCAAGCACTGGACTATAACACGCATAGCAACTCGATGGTGCAAGGATGAGACGTATATATAATAGTTAGGTCCAATCCATTAATTCGATGACTTGAACCGGTGAAGTTTGATACGTTGATATATACCTTGTCCAATTTAGACTTTCCACGCACCCTTTTGATCGAAGTATCTCTTTAGATAATAAATATTAGCTTTTTTGGTAATATCATTATTGACTTAATCTGGTCTATTATTGAATTATTCCTCTATACATCCTTTTAAATACTTTTCCACTTTATTATTCACTCCATTTGGATAAATTCATTCATACAAATAAGAGTATTAAAGTCAAGACAAAAATCCATAAAAAAAATTGGAATCGTCAATCTAGTGTCTCTCATCGGTTCATCTCAAGATCATTGTAAAAGAGATAAATCATGAGGATCTTTTAGATCTTGACACGATTGACAAGACCATGGAAGATCATTTTGAGTTCGAGGAGAGTTTTAGACCTCCCTCTGAAATTAAATTCGTGTCTCATCCGTAAACTGTCATATGATCTCATCAATACATCATTCTCGTAGGGACAACCCTATATAAATTTTCTTTCTTTAAGATGATATTATCCTGAAACTTATAATTTATTGATAATTACCTTCTAACCTACGATGACTTGCATCTTAAAATAGAAGCTCTACAAAATTCAAATTCCAACGAAATTTTGAAGCTTTGAAATTTTTAAGAAAGAAGGAAACTCGAGATGAGAGTTCACAATCTGAAATTTTGTTTTGAATTTGAGAGACTAGAAAAGAAAAGAAAGAGCGAATTTCTTTTTATAGAAACAAAGAGTTTGTCTTTTTTTTATTTAATGACTACTGTATCAGTATAATTAATTAATTCAATTAATTAATTAATTAATCAAACAATTATTTTTTTAAAAATTAATTAAGAGTAAACCATTCAAAATTAATTCTGATTTTATACTCTACAATTCATCTAAATTATTATTTTTTCCATCCATCATTCATTGCTCTATAAATATTAATTTTTCATTCATACGTAACCATGCATCTACTTACACGGTTACCTTCAATCCGATTAATTTTTAAGAGTGATCGACAATGTTCCATGAATTTTTATGATGCCTCACCAACAACTAATCCGGATAAGATCAAAACTCAAGTGATCTCCACCGACCACCAAAGATAAATTAGTAAAGTATGCACTCATTATTTTTTCACGGTTCAGTCTGGACTCTATAATTGCATCATCCTTGAATGACAATCTAATGTCGAAATTATACTTCGTCCACCGAATAAATTCTTAGATCCAAATAAATTTTTTTCTAAATTAACAATCTGCTTACTCTCGCTCTACCCATAATCATTCATATTCTTAATTATTCAATTTATTAACCATTAAAATTAATTTTCTCCCGAACACGTGGTGATAATTGATCTATTAGGTTCCCACGGGGATGGTGCGATGGTAAGACAAGGAGTTGTTTACAGAATGGGTAGGGGACGATTCCGGATGAAGGGTCTAAAATCCCTCCTGACTTCAGATGACCCCCCCTTTCCCTTGCCACCGTATCAAAGGATCTTGGCTCCTCTCTCTGTGATTTATCTCCCTCTCATCGTAGTCCTGAGACGGATGACAAAGAACTGCAAGTTAGACAGATTTCCAAATTTTACAGATTGATCTATTAGATTAGATTGCATATGGATCTAATCCGACAATGACAGAGTTGACTTATTTATTCGAGTAGAGGCTTCGCGTTGTTTGGATGCCTACACTTTGAAGGGCCTTCCTTGTAGGATCACGCTGGATTTTTTTTTCAACGCGAGCCCAAACACCTCCTCCATATCCATCTCGTCGGAGCTCATCCCGCCGGGCATCTCCCAGTCGAAATGGTACAGCAAGCTCGCGAGGACAACCTCCATGGAGGCCATGGCGAACCCGGAGCCCGGGCAGCCTCTCCGCCCCGCTCCGAACGGCAGGTACCTGAAGTCGCTCCCCTTGACGTCGAGTGCACCGACGGGATCGGCCAGGAACCTCTCCGGGAGGAACTCCTCGGCCTTCTCCCACAAAGAAGGATCTCTTGCGATCGCCCAGACATTGACGGCCACCCTGGTGCCCTTGGGGACGCGGTAGCCCTGGAGCTCGGTGCTCTCCGTCGATTCTCGAGGGAGCAACAGAGGACCTGGCGGGTGCAAACGGAGTGTCTCCTTGAGCACCGCCTTCAATCGCTCCATTTCTTTCAAGGCCTCTGCTCTTATTTCTCCACCTCTGGGTCCGGCGACTCGCCGGATCTCCGCCTGCACTTTTGCCATTTCTTCGGGGTGCCGGATGAGCTCCGCCATCGCCCATTCTAGCGTTGCTTTCGTTGTGTCAATTCCGCCGGTAAACATGTCCTGCAAAAGGAAGATATAGATCAATAGATGGAAAGGAAAGGAAGAACTAAGATCTCGATGCGAAGAGAGAGAGAGAGAGAGAGTTTACCAAAACGATGCCTTTGATGTTGTCCATGGTGAGCGAAGCGTTGGTGGAGGAAGAAGCGTCGTCGTCGTGATCGGCAAAAGAGAGCAAGATGTCGACGAGATCCATGTCGTCGGTGTCGATTTTGGCTGTGGGCTTCCTCCGGCGATGCTCAGCTATGACTTTCTCGAGCAGAGCGTCGATCTGCAGCCCGATCTTCCTCGCTCTGCCGTCCAGGCCACTCAACCAATCGATCCAGCCCAGCCAGGGGATGTAGTCGCGCACCGGGAACAGGCCCATGAGTTCGATGAACTCCTCGAAAACAGCCCGGAGCTGGCTGCCGCCGTCCTTCTCGTCGGCGTACGTCCGGCCGATCGCCAGCCTGAAGACGAGGCCGCTCGCGACGCCGATGATCATGTCGCTCAAGTTCACCGGCCTGCCGCCGGCTGCGCGGATCCTGGCGACGAGGGCGGCAGCCCCGTCCTCGCGGACCTTGCGGAAGGAGAGCACCTGCTTCTGGCTGAGGAGGTGGAAGACGCCGATGCGCCTCATTTGGCGCCACGGCTCGCCGAACTTGTTGAAGGCAATCTCCTGAGAGCGGTAGAAGAGTCGGTCGGCGAGGCTCGAGTCCGGGCGGCTCGTGAAGGCGAGATCGCGGGTCTTCAAGACCTATTGGGCGCCCGCCGCCGAGGAGACGACGACGGTGGGGACGCGGCCCAAGCGGAGGGTCATGACGGGGCCATGCTTCTCGGCGAGCGCTCGCAGGGAGCGGTGCGGGAGGGAGCCGAGCTGGTGGAGGTTCCCAAAGACAGGGAGACCGGGCGCCACCGGGGGATGGTTGGCCGGTGATTTCTGGGACCGTGTCGTCCACCGGAGGCAGAGCACGAAGAAGAGAAACGACGAGGCAACGAGCAAAAGAGAAGATTGATAGAACATGCCGCCGCCGGCCGCCTGCGGCAATAGATCGCCGGATTATTCCAATCAAAAGAATGCAAACAACCTGCTTCTGGCCTCCAAATTTATACCATTGCGTTGGTATAACCGACAAATTCCGCCGTCCTTTTGTCAATTCGTAGCATTAGTAATCCAATCATATCTGTCTTTCTAGTTTTCTGTAAATTATCTTTACTGTGAGATCGATTGATAGAGAATATCTGCCGTTCTGATCTGGTCGGCATACCCGTTTAAACACGTTGATTTGTATTTTTTACTTTTGAGGTTGACTAGCCGCCGTGGAACATGCTAGGCATATTTAACATATTTAACGGATCATCGGAATCTGATTCGGAATAAATTCTTTAAATTTAGAATTGAAATTGATTTAGATAAATCTATTTTGAAATGGAATCGAAACTATTTCAGTTTTGATTCGGTCCGGTTCCAATCGATTTTGAAATCGATTCTTATTTCGATTTGGATTTGATTCTAATTGTTAATTTAAAAGTGGAAACTCTCAACATATTAGCATATCTACAAGATTATTTTATGAATAGGATCATCGGCGTGATAGATAAATTTGAAAGTTCAAGTTCGAGGAAAATAATCCGGAACCATTTTGGAATCGATCTGGAACCATTTCGAAATTAGTTCGGAATCGATTCGGAACTGGTCCGGATTGAATTGGTTTCAAAATTAAAACTTTGGAATCGAAATCGATTCAGAACCAGTTCAAATCAATTCCAAACCGATTCCAACGTTGGTGTATCTGGAACAGATTAAAACCGAACCGAAATTGAAACCGAGAAATCAATAAGTATGTCTAATGTTGAACATGCCACTGCTTGTCCTCCCCTCGCATCCTTTCCTCTCATCCCTGTGTCGAGGCGGGGGCTTGTCTATGGGAAATCCTATAGTCAGTACGGTGTGTTGATAAGTCATGAGATCAAATTTATATAATCGACAAAGATTGATTTCAAAGACCGTTCTAAAATTCTACTTTAGATTCAGATCACCGCTTTATATCTTATCAAACATGTCCATGGATACTGTCCTCTCATGATTTATTCTCTTTTGACTTTTGTGTGAGTTGTTAGATGGGACGATTGTGCCTTTTACATAATATATAACTGCTGGAAATAAATTAGATTACTTTCGATAAATGAATTTAATGCAATTTATTTATATATTAGTTTCCCAAAACACCCTGTCGGTTGAAAACTCTAAACACTTAGGTTGTGTTTGGTAGGTCGTAATCTGTTTTGTATTGTAATCTAGATTACATTACAAAGTTGATTACTTTTTTTTTGTTGACGTTTTAAAATCGTAATATACTGTAATTTAGATTACAAAAATCATTAATATTTTGTAATGTGTATTATAAAATTTGATTACATTATAAGTCGTAATTTGAAAAGTATTGGATACTCAACAATCGAAGTCGATTGTTGTCGTACGTCCATTATCGCCACCGTCGGTTGGCTTTATGCGTTTAAATCGTCACGATCGATCGACGATTGCGTCGATCGGCCGATCGGCGATTAGCGATCGATAGGATCGACCGACGATGGCGGCCCGACCGTGATCGACCCCCGTCGACAGACGAGCTACCATCGATCGTCACCTATCGTCGGTCGCCCGACCACCGTTGGCATTATCATCGTCGTCGATTAATTTCTACCGTATTTGTAATGAAAATTAAACAAAAGAATATAATTATCTGTGTAATTTAAGATTACATATAATTTTTATTCAAATATAATAGTATTACAATTTAGATTACATTAAACATAATTTTATAATTTCATTTATAATATATTGCATGATATTTTTTTCTAAAATATAATAAAATATTTAGATATTGGATCGCTAAGTGGTCGACTATAAATATTTTTAACTTTATTTTGATGATCAATAAAAAAAAAATCGTAAATTAAAATTTTGAATATGAGAGTATGACATGGGATTTGAGGCATTTTCTCTACTCTTTTTATTCTGAAAAAGTAAGATCACTGTGCTTCATTGAACTGATACCTATCTTTCGGCTAACCTAACCAAGTTGCACAAATAAAGGATAGTATAAGAATATTCATTTGTTATCCATCGATTATGTCTTTCGGTCTGATCTTTGGATCTTTGCCTATGACTCGTCCTCGTAGATGAATTTTATGGAGGAACTCTTGGATTTTTAGTGCATTAAATTCTCATCAATATTTGTATTATTCAAGTTGACATTTGCGCTCCGTTTCGTCTACACTTGTTTGCGTAGATATTTCGCTCTAACTGGAACACTCTGTATTTTTATATTCCACGATTTTGATAAATTGTTTACCGTTCATTTTCAACATAAGAGCATAAGAAAGACTAATGAATTCAGAGATGATACGATTATAAAATTCAAATTGAATCATATAAAAATTGTGAATATTTTTCTAATTAATTTTTAATGATTTAAATTTCGATCTTATTCGACTCAATTATTAATAAAATATTTGAAAAATTTATAAAGTAAGATCGATCTTTTCATTTTCTCTCCGTGGTTCTATGCGGCCGTAACCCGTATGCCACATACCTTGGCGACACGAATCTCGAGTTCGAATTCTATGGCCGAAAACAAAGTTTTTGATCGGACGTGGCGTGTCGTACGGACAATTCAGATTTATGCTATTCTTTTGATCATATAAATATAAAAAAACCATTTTTTAAAGAATAAAATATATATATTTTTTTAGAAATTAAATAGTAAGGTAAAAGGTTTCTTCTGATCAAAATTTTGTCCCGCAGTTTTTCATAATTGCAAAGGATATTTGGTCAAAAAGGATCTAAAATGTGACAGAGGGAGGATATGAAGTAGATGAACATCAATTTTTTTTATTTTTTTTTCATTCTTTAAAGAACCCTGATTTATTAATTGTCTCTGAATAATTGTGATAATTAAACACTATTTTCACACCATAAATGGTGACATGATTAATTTGCTTTTCATTTTCATCAAAGTCTTTCCGACTAAGACTCACACTCAAAATCAGGATCATTCAAAAAAAACAAATCTCGACATTTAACAACTTTTCTAAACTACCCTTGAGATCCGATAAGAGATTGAGTTTTAATAGAGTTGATCATAGAATAGGTCAATCCAGGGTAAAACGGACTAACCCGTCTTCTAACGGATTAAGAAATCTCTAATTAAATTTAATCCAAAACAGATTACGGATTAAGCGGACTAATTCACAGGTAAAATAAAAAATAAAAAAATTCTAAAATTACCAAGACGTTGAGGATTTGAGACGACGATTATCAAGACGAATAGTGTACCGTGATAAGAAAGTGAGTTTTTGAAATAATATATTAAAATTTGATAAGTGAGATTCAATTAAAGTTGATAATTTTTTGCATGCTTTAAAATATTCAAATTTTAATAATATACCAATTCAAATTTTGACTTCTCAAAATAGAGATTTTTCCATTCTGATATGTTATCATTTCTTATCTTAATTAATTAAAATAGTAATGATAATATAATCTAAAATAATTAGAATATATAAGAAAAAAATATTAAAGTATTTACATTGAAAATTCTTTTATTCTTTTACTCTAACTTCTTCCACTCTTTCTTGAGGTATATATGTGATAGAAAAAAATCATGATCAAGAACTTGTTTTGTTAATATTATAATATTGATAAAAAAAATTTATATAATTTTATTTTCACATATTAATATTTATTTTACATTTCTCAATCAACAGACCAATCCAAAAATATATCTAGACTCGTAATCTGCTCAGATCGATTTGTTTAGATCCGTTAAAATAACAGATTGATAAAATTTCAATCAAATCAACTTAAATTATACTACAGTGAGATAGTTCAAATCCGATGGATCCAATTAAATTTGACAGTTCTATATTTTAGTCAGTCAAAAAGGGTTTATTGAGAAAATGATAAAGTTAAGAGGGGGGATGAAAACAATTTGAATACATTGGACGCAGGCACGTGGCACGTGACACGTGAGAGGCGTTCTTTTTGGCGTGTGATGAGCATCGTCTTGTCGTCGGGCAGCTCTGTCAGAACAGACAGTACCGAAGCGTGTTATCCCAAATGGTAAGCGTGAAGGTACATATTTGCAGGATGTATCGGGTTCGAGTCCTCTTCAGCGACAATTCACCAATAGGTACTGTCGACTGAGATACTAGGTTGGGCCAGCATTGCTTTTATCAACATGGGTCGGCTCAGCATTGCTCTTATCAACATCGTGGTACTGTACCTCCAAAAATTCCTTCGGGGGTTTTTGATGAGGGGCCGCTTCGACGGTGGGGTCGGTCACGTTAAAAAGTTTACCACCACAGTTTTTGTCCCCACAGAGATGGCGCGATGGTAAGACAGGGGATTACTTGCAGAATGGGCAAAGGTCGATTCCGGATGAGGGGTCTAAAATCCTCCTGACTTCAGATGACCCCCCTGTCTTGCCACCGTATCAAGGGACCTCGTCCCTCATAATTTACCTCCCTCTCGTCGTAGTCCTGGGACGGATGATAGAAAATTGCTAGTTTGACAGATTCCCAATTTTGCAGAACAGACAACACGTGGGGCGCGGGACTCACACGTAGCCGAGTCGGATTGCGGCATCTTCGGCACAGCCCTCGTGCCGCACGTGAGATGGGCCTTGGTGCCGCTTCCGCTCCCTCTCATCCACGTGTCGCGTGCTGGCATGCCGACGAGTTCTGCCTGTGTGGAACCCTGCAAGCGATCCCACGGGAGACAAGGAAAATGTGCTGGAAATGAGTTATATTTTATAGATTTTTTATCGATGAATTTACAACTTGATTAATTTTATCTTTAAATTCTTGATTATATTTTCATCAATAATTTACTAAATCACGCCCTAAGTTTCTTAATTTTAAGGTCGTAAATGAATCGAATATTCACAACCAAATTTGATATTTAATTTAATAAATATTTATTTATATTCGTTTAATATATACCGGATCAATTAAATAAATCACCTCCAATGACTCGTCAAGTAAAATAAACAAACTTCGGTGCATACTTGTTCAGTTCATTTCATAGAAAAAATTTATTTTAAAAAATTCAAAAACTTTTGTTAACACGGTGAATAAATAAAAAATCTTTCAAAATAAACAAATAAACTTTTATTATCAAGGTCAAGAATTAAACAAATTTTAAAATGTAAATTAAATCTTTTTAAATAAAGTCCAAAGTTACGATATACAGTTATAGAATATTCATATAATTTCTTTCTGGATCTTCTGTTAAGATGTACTATAGAGATTTTCTTACAGTTGAATGATAAATTTTAGAATATTAGACTGTTATGTCTTTTTTATTTTCGGATGAAATTTTTTTTTAGATCGGATCGATAATCTTGAAAATTAATCGAATAAAAAATTTAAATACATAGTGCCAACTTTTAAATAATTAAATAAATTATAATTGATTTCAAATCTAACTTAAAAATCAAGTCAAATTTCAACAACTTAATTCATTTTAAATTTGACTTAACTTGATTATATTATCTTATCGAATAAGTTTAAAAATCAAGCTTGCACGCTTCGACAATGTGCGAACGGAAGCACTGTGCATTCTAAATTACTCTACATTTTTATATATCGAACAATTGAAAATGAGTCGGGCACTATAACCGTCTTGATAATGAGGAATGTATAATATTTTCGTCAAGGGCATTATAACTCATCTTTGAATCCATTGCGGTCGTCGATGTCGTCTCGCCATCGACAATAGAGCCACGACTAGACTGCACATGATCGAACTAGAATTCGATTCGATGCGGCTGCGACATCGAGGCCGATTGTGATTGTGATCAAATTAGATTTCGGCCACGATTCATCCGAAATCCGATCACAACCCGATCGGAGTTGGAGTCCGACCGAACCACGATCGGATTCCAATCAGATCATGATCGAAATTCGATCGCCAACAATGATGATGAGTGGGTGTTGGAGCAAAGTGTTAGGCAGAGTTACTGTACATTCCTTGTTACTATGCTCGCTCGCACACGGATGCATAGGAAATGAGCGTTCAGGATATACATACCCATCGTCTAATCCCTTAGAGTTCAATAATTAGACTATAATGCTCATCCGATCGAACGGTGAATAATGGAGATGCTCATGGATGAGTTGTGTAGGGGATCATTCCTATACACAACTCATCAATGAGCATTCGTGAGCACCTCTATTATTCATTGTTTGATCGGATAAGCACTATACTTCAATCCTTAAAAAAAAAAAAAACACACACATATATATATATATAAATACTTTTTTTTTCATGTGTGGTGGTAGCTTGGCATCGTGGTCGCGATCCGACAAAACTTCAATTCCGACAGTGATCCGGTCTGACTTCGATTCCGACCATGATCTAGCCGAATCACAATCGAAATTCGACAATCGACCAACAATGTCGAGATGCCAACGTGCACAGAGAAGAATTAAGCTTGGTTGTGATCAAATGATACAGACATCCGCTGAGGTTTAGGTGGTAGCTATAGAGTGGACGGTGATCGACGGGTGAAGGTACACCAACGTGCGTACGGATGAGTCGTGTGATGATGGCACTGTGCATTCTGTGCGATCAAATGGTCGATCTACAGTCATGCATGGGGCACGTAGGATAAGACGAATTTGATATGTTGCACGACAACTTCGTGTGTGCCTATGTGTGGTGCAGATCCCATTGTTCGATCTTACGGAATGTGAAAAATGCATAGTAACTATAAATCTTCTCCATGTGCATGCCCAACAACTTCTTCTCATGCTCGGAATTGCCTGAATTTGGCCGAATTCGATGGTGATCTAGTCGGAATCCAGCCGTGATCCAATCGGACTCGGACTCTAGTCGAATTGCAATCGAATTTTGATAATGTCAAACACCTTCCTTGCGGTACTCGACTGGTGCTCGGGCGTGAAAAAGAAATCCCTTATCGCAAATCCAGCCAAAATCTGAGGCGATCGGATGACACAAGTAAACCCCCTAGGATTCAAGCGCTGGACTATAACACACACGATAACTTGATGGTGCAGAGATGAGGCTTATATATAATAGCTAGGCCCAATCTGTTAATTTGATGACCTAAATGGGCGATGTTCGATATGGCAATATATACCTTGTCTAATTTAAATTTTTGACACATCCTTTCGATTATTGAAGTATCTCTTTAGATAATAAATGTTATCTTTCTTGGTAACACCGTTAATGACTTAATCTTGTTCGTTATTGAATTATTCCTTTGGATATCTATACACCCTTTCAAGTGCTTATCCATTTTGTTATACACTCTATTCCAATAAATTCATCCATACGAACAAGTGTATTAAAGTCAAGATGAAGATAAAACTTCTTTGTTGTGTAAAAAAAGTTAGAACCGTCAATCTAACGATCCTCTTATCCTGACTTTACAAATATGAGAGATAGTAAATTACAGATGATCACTAATCTTGGTATATTGATAAGTATGGTGAAAGACGTGATTTATAGCAGATATTAAATAATTCATTGATACATGGAATGAATTTCGCTCATTGTAAGTGGGAGAAAAATAAATAGAAGCTTTCTTTGAGATGATATTGTCCTGAGACTTACGATTTATTGACAATTGCATGACTTATCCAAATTCCAACGAACTTTTGAAGGATTGAACTTTTTAATAAAAGAAGGAAACTCGAGATGAGAATTCACCATTTGAATTTTTGTTTTAAATTAACAAAGATATTCTTTGAAAGGACCAAAAGGGATTCTTCCAAAACGTAAAAATCATCGATGTCTTTTCATTGTTGTATCAATTAATCAAAATAATAATTAATTAATTAATCAATGAATTAATATTTTTTTTAATCAACTAAAAGTAAACCAATCAAAATTAACTCTGATTTCATACAAATTGATATTCATCTAAATTATTTTTTTTTCATCAATCATTCGCTTCCCATAAATATTAATTTTTCATTCGTACAAAGAAATTAATTTATGACAATTCATCTACTCTTCCTCCTCAAATAATCATTCATATCCTTATTCAATTTATTAATTATTAAAATTAATTTTCTCTCAATAACGTGATGATAAATTGATAATTGATCTATTAAAGTCTCATCGGGATGACGGATTAGTTAAGGCAGAGGGTGCTTACAGATGAGGTCAGGGTTCGATTCCTGGGATGACGGGATTAATCCTCCCCTTAATCGTAGCAGAACCTCACCTCTGCTGGTACCAGCCCGTCAAAGGTCATAGACCTGCCCCATGATTTACCTCTTCGTGATTTCCTCTTGGAACGGGGGCGGATTTCCTCTTGAAACGGGGGCGAGAAGCTGCTAGGTTAACAGTTTCAACCTTTTACAGATAATTGATCTATTAAAGCATCCACAATGGATGCCATTAATGGAATGTTATAATACTTGATGATGTTAAACATCATTACAATGGAATGTTATAACACCCTTTCATGGGATGGGCCAGCTAAAAAATTATAAATTTTAAAAAATTGAATAAAATTTTAAAAATAACAAAATTATTTTTAAAAAAATCAAGATTATTATTAAACATAATAATAATAATTTTAATATTTTAAAAATATTTTTAAATTTTATTTATTTAATATGATATAAGTTTAAAATATTGAGTGGAGTGTGGGATCGATAAATAATGAGTGTTAATATTAAAAAAGATATTTTGTTATAATGAATGGATCCATACTTTTTAATAAAATAGAGAGTGTTATAATAGAAGTGGATTGTGGATACTCTTAGGCTACGTTTGGTACGGGGTAATTAGGCTTGTAATGTAATCGGATTACATTACAAGATGATTTATTTTGTTTGTTAACATTTCAAAGATGTAATGCAATGTAATCGCATTACAAAATAAGAGCCAAGATCTGTAATCTCGATTACGAAGGAAAAGTGATATAATCCGATTACATTACGGACTCAATATTTGTCTTTACAAATATGTCATTCTTTTATTTTTTTCTAATTGCTTCGATCGCGACGGTGTCGGCCGG
Organism: Wurfbainia villosa; assembly: GCA_025175895.1. Taxonomy (NCBI): domain Eukaryota; kingdom Viridiplantae; phylum Streptophyta; class Magnoliopsida; order Zingiberales; family Zingiberaceae; genus Wurfbainia; species Wurfbainia villosa. The sequence goes on from CM045994.1 coordinate 114,386,113, forward strand.
CCGATCGACCGATAACCGGCCGTGACCGATGGCGACCGGCGATGACCGACCGGCCGGCGGCAACCGACGGTGACCGATGACGACCGAACACCGCCCACCGCTCATCGGTGCCCTTAGGCGATCGGCGACAACCTTATAAGGCTATTTTTGTCATTTTATAATAATATAAATTACATTCCTTATAATAAATATGAATATCAAACAAGCGAATGTAATCACTTTTGTAATCAAAGATTACACACCAATCGCTAAACAAACACAGTAATATAATACACATTATATTACATTAAATTATAAACTTAATTACATTAAAAGATTGATTATATTACAAGGTTAATTGCATAAGGATCTAATATGACAGAGTTGACTTATTTGTTCGAGTAGAAGGTTGCCGTTGGTTGGAAGGTCCGTCCTTGTAGAATCACGCTGGATTTTTTTTTCACCACTAGCCCAAACACCTCCTCCATATCCATCTCGTCGGAGCTCATCCCGCCGGGCATCTCCCAGTCGAAATGGTACAGCAAGCTCGCGAGGACAACCTCCATGGCGGCCATGGCGAACCCGGCGCCCGGGCATCCTCTCCGCCCTGCTCCGAACGGCAGGTACCTGAAGTCGCTCCCCTTGAAATCGAGTGCACCGACGGAATCGGCCAGGAACCTCTCCGGGAGGAACTCCTCGGCCTTCTCCCACAGAGAAGGATCTCTTGCGATCGCCCAGACATTGACGACCACCCTGGTGCCCTTGGGGACGCGGTAGCCCTGGAGCTCGGTGCTCTCCGTCGATTCTCGAGGGAGCAACAGAGGACCTGGCGGGTGCAAACGGAGTGTCTCCTTGAGCACCGCCGTCAATCGCTCCATTTCTTTTAAGGCCTCTTCTCTTATTATTTCTCCACCTCTGGGTCCGGCGACTCGCCGGATCTCCTCCTGCACTTTTGCCATTTCTTCGGGGTGCCGGATGAGCTCCGCCATCGCCCATTCTAGCGTTGCTTTCGTTGTGTCAATTCCGGCGGTAAATATGTCCTACAAAAGGAAGATATAGATGGAAAGGAGAGGAAGAAGATCTCGATGCGAAGAGAGAGAGTTTACCAAAAGGACGCCTTTGATGTTGTCCATGGTGAGCGAAGTGTTGGTGGAGGAAGAAGCGTCGTCGTGATCGGCCGAAGAGAGCAAGATGTCGACGAGATCCATGTCGTCGGTGTCGATTTTGGCTGTGAGCTTCCTCCGGCGATGCTCAGCTATGACTTTCTCGAGCAGAGCGTCGATCTGCAGCCCGATCTTCCTCACTTTGCCGTCCAGGCCACTCAGCCAATCGATCCAGCCCAGCCAGGGGATGTAGTCGCCCACCGGGAACAGGCCCATGAGCTCCATTAACTCCCCGAGGAGAGACCGGAGCTGGCTGCCGCCGTCCTTCGCGTCGGCGTACGTCCGGCCGAACGCCACCCTGCAGATGAGGCCGCTCGCGACGCCATTGATCATGTCGCTCAAGTTCACCGGGCCTCCGCCGGCTGCGCGGATCCTGGCGACGAGGGCGGCAGCCCCGTCCTCGCGGACCTTGCGTAAGGAGAGCACCTGCTTCTGGCTGAGGAGGTGGAGGACGGCGATGCGCCGCATTTGGCGCCACGGCTCGCTGTACTTGCCGAAGGCAATCTCCTGCGAGCGGTAGAAGAGTCGGTCGGCGAGGCTCAACTCCGGGCGGCTCGCGAAGGCGAGGTCGCGGGTCTTCAAGACCTCTTGGGCGCCTGCCGGCGAGGAGACGGCGACGGTGGGGACGCAGCCCAAGCGGAGGGCCATGACGGGGCCATGCTTCTCGGCGAGAGCTCGCAGGGAGCGGTGCGGGAGGGAGGCGACCTGGTGGAGGTTCCCAAAGACAGGGAGACCGGGCGCCGCAGGGGGATGGTTGGCCGGTGATTTCTGGGACCGTGTCCACCGGAGGCAGAGCACGAAGAAGAGAAACGACGAGGCAACGAGCAAAAGAGAAGATTGATAGAACATGCCGCCGCCGGCCGCCTGCGGCAATAGATCGCCGGATTATTCCAATCAAAAGAATGCAAACAACCTGCTTCTGGCCTCCAAATTTATATCATTGCGATGGTATGACCAACAAATTCCACCGTCTGTCGTTCTAGTTTTCGGTAATTTATCTTCACTGTCACTGTGAGACCGATTGACAGGGAAATGTCTGCCGTTCTGATCTGGTCGGCATACCCGTTTAAACAAGTTGATTTGTAATTTTGACTAGCTGCCGTCGAACATGCCTCCGATCGTCCTCCCCTCGCATCCTTTCCTCTCATCCACACATCGAGGCGGGGCCTGCCCGAGGGGAATCAGGTAGTCGATCCCACCGTTGCAAAAGGGTGAAAGGTAAATCTAGCAATTTTTATTTTATCGGTATATCTCAAATTATTATGTGAGAATTAAATCAGAGGATTTTATACAAAAGTTAATAATCTGTCAAATTAACAATTCCTTATTATCCATCTCAGAGTACTGACGAAAAAGAGATAAATCATAAGAGATAAAATCCCTTAATATGGTGACAAGACAGATAGGAGTCCATCTAAAACCAAAAGAGATTTTAGACTCCTCATTTGATATTGAATCATGTCCATTATGCAAGTAATATTCTGTCCATTCTGCAATTTAATTTTATAACATATTGTATGATATTTTTCTTAAATAGAATAAAAAAGTTTAGATATTGAATCGGTGAGTCGTGTTAACTATGAGAGTATGACATGGGGGGGGGGGGGGGGGAGGATTTGAGACATTTCATCTGCTCCTTTTATTCTGAAAAACTAAGATCATCGTGCGTCATTAAATTGATAATTATCCTTCGACTAACCTAACCTCCTTCATCTCTTAGGACTGATAAAGGATAGTACGAAAATATTTATTTGTTGTCCATCGACTATGTTATTTGATTTGATCTTAAGCTCTGACTCATCTTCGTAGATGAATCTTTCATAGAAACTCTTTCATTTTCTGTTTTCTGAAAAATAGAAAATAATTTATTTTATTTTTTTCAGTTTTCTAAAAAATTCTTTTTTAGAAAATGAAAATAGAAAACGCCAACCGAACATCATTTTCTTATTTTCTCAAAAAATGAAAATAGAAAATAAAATTTTTTTCTACCAACCAAACGCTACCTTAGATTTTCGAAGCATTGAATTCTCATCTATATTTCTATTATTCAAGTTGACATTTTCGGTTCCGCTTTGTTCGCACTTACTTGCACAGATATTTCGCTCTAGCTTCTATGCTTTTTTATATTCAATAGTTTCGATAAATCGTTTACCGTTCATCTTTAGTGCAAGAGCGTAAGAAAGACTAATGAACTTAGGCATGAATCAATGCTATCTCAAATTCAAAATTATTGTCTAAGGGATTCTAGAAAGTTCTCTTTTTTATTTATCAAACTTTTAATGATGATAATTTTGAGTGTTACTTAGGAGGCTAAATAAAGCAAAAAAAGAGAACGCGAAACATCTTCAAACATTAAAAAAAAAAATCAATTTAATGCTCATGGTACGAAAGAAGACGCGTCGATATTTGATTTTTTTTTTTATTTCTATCATTTTCAATTAATTAAAGAGAAATAAAAATGAGAAACTAAAAAAAAGTAATCATAATCGAAAAGCTACTTGGTACCGTTTGTCCGATCTAAAAGCAGGTGAATGACCCGGGACCGAGGCCGTAACTTTCAAGAGGTCAAAGAGACAATCGTCTCAGGATCTGACTTATAAAGGGCTCCATAGAAAAAAAAATTAAAGACTTAATCGTAATTTTTAAAATATTATAGAGTTTTTTATAATATTATAAAAATAATTAAAGTGTATAGTAAACCTACTCACTTTCACAATCGATTAAAAAACTTTTATTTTTTATGGAAAAAATATTTTAAAGAGCTTAATCATAATTTTTAAAAAATTGTGAGGGTTTTTTTATAATATTACAAAAAGATTAAAAGGTACGGACTGACCTCTTCCTTCCCCTTTATACTTCGCAATATTTTTTTCCGTCGACCACTTTAATTTTTCTCTCTATTTTTAATCCTAAAATTTTTATTAAATTCTAATCCATCTCCCTATCAATTTTTTATCGCCGCTGCCATTGCCAAGATTATCACCGCCACCGATATCGCTTATCGCTGCATAATCGACCGCGATTACAAGATCGCTGCCGCCTCACTTCATATTAAATTGATCATCGTGATTTGAGGTGGAGTTAATCTTGAACAACAATTTATTTTACAGAAGAAATATGACTTTGTTAGTTATGTTATTCTTAATCCTAATTCCTAAAAATATGTTTTGCATTTAAATAATTCAAATAGAATCGATATTCTTAATCTAATTCCTAAGAATCTATACATTCAACTTTTTCAATTTTAAGTAGAATACTTCATCCATATCATCCTACTGATAAATAAATTTCTTTGATAGCTAAATTTAACTTTAGAATTTGTAGAACATTAGTTATTTAATAAAAAAAATTGACCGAATGACTTGTTTGATTTCAACGAAGTGTAAGAGAGAAATTAAAAGTCAATAACATGATTTATAAGTAGATTTAATTTTAAAGAGCACTTGAAAATGATTTTATAGATATTATACCGAACAAATTATCATGATTAATTTTAAATTGCTCTTTTTTTATTATTATAAAGTTATTATTATTTTACAATGCAATGTGCAATGTTATTTTATACACAAACGATTCTTAATTTATTTTTTACAAAAATATGCAAAAATATATTAGCAAGAGTCGAAATTGAATTTATTTGATTTTAAGAAATGATATTTTTTTTTAATAATTCAAATATCCAAGAGACAAAGGAAAGGAAGAAAAGTCTATGAAAGCTAGACGACTAGTATTTAAATAATTATTTTAAATATTTATTAACTTTTTATTGATGTAATATATTATTTTTAATATATTTATGTATTTATTATATTTGTTATTTATAAATTAAATTTTATAGTAATTTATCATAATAAAAGGATCTATTTTTTTATTATTCGCTTCAGGTACGGCTCTGCCCGGGACACGGTGATATAGCGGACAAACATCCTATAAAATAATATAGTTTGATTTGCTATTAGGATATTGTTCAATAATCAATTTTAAAAAAAAATATTTAGATCATTTTGAGACTTAGAAGTTTATTCGGTGAATAAACTATGACTTTCGTATTAAATTATCGTTCAGAAATAACACGATTATAAAATTTAAATTTAATCGTAAAAATTTATGAATGTTTTTTTGATTTATTTTTAATCGATGATAAAGATCGTTTGAGTTTCGACTTTATCCAATTCAATTATTGATAAGGTATCTCAACAATTTATGAAGCATGATTGATTATGGTTAAAGATTAATCAGATAAAAAATTTGAATGGATGAGTATTAATAATAAAATAAAAATAGGTGAATAGCGTGGTCGCTGGCCGGATTTATGCTATTCTTTTGATCATATAATTAAAAAAACATTATATATATATATATATATATGGATAATTTATCCTGTGCATCAAATTCATGAGCGCCTACGCGTGCGGAAAACACAATGAACAGTATTTCCGTGCACAAGCGCTCAAGAAATCGACGCGCAGGATAGGAATCTCATGTGTATATATATATGTCGTACGGACAATCCAGATTTATGCTATTCTTTTGATCATATAATTAAAAAAATATTTTATATATAAATATATATATACAGTAATCTTCATGCGATCAAATTTCTGCAGATCCACGATGCGCCGAGCCACCGCGCATCGCGCCGCTGGCCGTCGACCACCCCGACTGGGCGCGATCGACGCTGTGTCGCCGCGGTCCGAGGGGCTCGGGCGTCGCCAGATTCCGACCGCGATTCGATCGGAATCCGGTGAATTCGCGGTCAGCAGTTTGGCGGCCACTGCCGGTCGCGATCGCCGAATTCCGGCCGAATCGCGGCCGAAATCCGGGAGGGGAAGGACCACCCGGCGCGGGTGGTCCTTCCCCGCCCGGATTCCGGCCCGAATCCGGCCCGATCGCGGCAGCCAAACTGTCGGCCGCGAATTCGTCAGATTCCGACCGAATCGCAGTCGGAATCCAGCCAGGGAAGGATCGCCTGACGCTGGCGGTCCTTCCCTTCCCGGATTCCGGCCGCGATTCGGCCGGATTCCGACCGATTCGCGATCGGAATCCGACGGCGCCCGAGCCCCTCTTGACCGTCGGTGACCTGGCCGTCGATCGTGCCAGGTCCGACGGCCGGAGGAGGTCGGATGGCGCGGCGGCGACGACGGCATTGGAGGAGGCTCGGTGCGTCGTGGATGGGCACGGATAGTTAGATCGCGCAGCAGAAGAAATATATATATATATATATATAGTTTAATATTTTGAACGTCATTTTATGCTTGACTCGTCCATGCCGATTTCTCTATCGTCCGATCAATCGTAATTGTATAATGAATGAAAAATATCCTCCGTCACAATTTCACTCATGCACAACTCTAATTGACTGGCGATTGATCGAAATCCGATCGTATCACGATCGAATCGTAGTCAAATTTTATTCTGATTAAATTGGAAACAATCGTGATTGTGATGATCAATTAAGTATCAAAATGGACGATATATATATAACGGTAAAAAGGTTTCTGATCAAAAAAATTTCCGCAACTTTTCATAATTACAAAGGATATTTGGTCAAAAACGAACTAAAATGTGATAGGGAGGAAATTAAGTAGATGAACATTAATTTTTTTTTCATTCTTCAAAGGACCCTAATTTATTAATTGTCTCTGAATAATTGTGATAATTAAACACTATTTTCACACTATAAATGGTGACATGACCAATTTGCTTTTCATTTTCATCAAAGTCTTTCCCATTAAGACTCACACTCAAAATCAGGATCATTTAAAAATAAAACATCTCGATATTTAACAACTTTTCTAAACTGCCATTGAGATCCATGGCTTGATAGTCAATTAATCTAAAATTATTGAGATATTGAGAATCTAAAATTATTGAGATATTGAGAATCTAAGACACGATTAATGAGACGTATAGTGTACCATGATAAGAAAGTAAATTTTTGAAATAATTAAAATTTCATAATTATACAGATTCAAATTTTAACTTTTTCAAATAGAGATCTAATTGAGAATTTCAAATTCGGATCATTGTTTATCATTTCTTATAATAATTAATTAGAATAATAATAATAAAGTAATATAAAATAATTAAAATGTATAAGAAAAAAATATTAAAGTATTTACATTTCTTTTACTCTAACTTCTCTTATCTTTTGTTTTGTTAAGGTGTATATATGATAGAAAATAATTATGATTGTGAAGAACTCGTCTTGTTAGTGCTAGAATATTGATCAAAAAGTTTATATAATTAATTTTTTTTTCATATGTTAATTTCTTTTAACATTTCTCAATCGGCGGACCAATCCAAGTCCACCACGGGACGACCTGTCTAGACTTGTAATTCACGCAGATTAATTCGTTTAGATACATCAAAATGACGAATTAATAAAATTTCAATCCAATTTGCTTAAATTATATGGTGAGTTGGGTCAATCTGACGAGTCCAACCCAACTTGACAGCTCTAGATTTTAGTCAACCGCAAAAGTTTAAGAGGGGGAAATGAAAAAAATTCAAATGCATTGGATGTAGACACGTGACACGTGAGGGGTGTTCTTTTTGGCGTGCGATGAGTGTCGTCTTATCGTCGAGGAACTTTGTTGGAGCAAACAATAGGTGGGGCATGAGACTCACACGTAGCCGAGTCGGGTTGTGGCGTCTTTGGCACAACCCTCGTGTCACACGCGGGATGGCCCTTAGTGCCGCTTTTGCTCCCTCTCATCCATGTGTCGTGCACTGGAGTGCCAAGGCGGGGTTCTGCCTATGTTGGAACCCTGCACTATAGCTGTCCTGCACGATGCATCCTCAGTCATCCGATCTGTGCGATTGTATAGCAATGAGGAATGCACAATATTTTCGTTGAGCATACTATAACTCATCCTTAAATCCATCGCAATCGCCGGTGTTGTCTCGCCATCGACAGCAGACCCACAACTAGACCGCACACGATCGGGCTAGAATTCGGCCCGATGCAACTACGACATCGAGGCCGATTACGACCATGATCATATTAGATTCCGACCACGATCCATCCGGAATTCGATCGCAATCCGATCGAAGTCGAAGTCCGACCGAATCATGATCGGATTCCAATCGGATCACGATTGAAATTCGACTGCCAACGACGATGCTGAGCGGGCGCTGGAGCAAGGTGTCGAGCAGAATTACTGTACATTTCCTTGTTACTATGCTCGTTCACACACGGGATGCATAGGAAATAATATATATATATATATCGTCCAATCCCTTAAGGTTCAAGTATTGAATTATAGTACTCATCCGATCGAAAGGTGAATACTGGAGGTGCTCACGGATGAGTTATATAGGAAAACATTCCTATATATTAGAATGATCCCCTACACAACTCATCCATGAGCAACCGTGAGCACATTTATTATTCACTGTTCGATCGGATGAGCACTATAGTCTAATCCTTGAACCCTAAGAGACCGGACGATAGATAATAGAGATGCTCATGAATGAGTTTGTGTGTGTGTATATATATACACGGGTTTCATCCCCTGTGTGATCGCTTCTTGCTCGCTCTTGCATGAAATGGGAATGCATAGTAATTGTGTTTTTTTTCATGCGTGGTGGTAGCTTGGCATTGTGGTCGCGATTCGACAGAAGTTCGATTCCGACAGTAATTTGGTCTGACTCCAATTGCGACCGTGATCTAGTCGGATCACAGTCGAAATTCGACAATCGACCAATGATGTCGAGATGACAATGCGCACGGAGAAGAAGCTTGGTCGTGATCGGATGACATAAGCATCCTCTGAGGTTTAGGCGGTAGCTATAGTGCAAACAACGATCGACGAGTGAAGGCACATTGGCGTGCGCAAGCATGAGTCATGCGATGATGGCACTGTGCATTCTGCACGATCAAATGATCGATCTGCAGTCACACATAGGGCACGCAGGATAAGACAAATTTGATATGTTGATGTGTTGATCACAAATATAAGAGAATGTAAATTACGGATGATCATTGACTTTGATGTGTTGATAAATACAATAGAAAATATGATCCGACATGAACATTAAATACTCCATTGATACAGAGACTGAATCTCATTTCTTATATAAATTTTGTACTGTATTTAACAATTAAAAAAAAGTAATATTCTTTAAGTTGATATTGTCCTGAGACTTACGATTTATTGACAATTGCATGACTTATTCAAATCCCAACGAACTTTCGAAGCTTTGAACTTTTTAATAAAAGAAGGAAACTCAAGATGAGAATTCACCATTTGAATTTTTGTTTTAAATTAACAGAGAGTTTCTTTGAAAGGACCAAAGGGATTCTTCCAAAACGTGAAAATCATGGATGTCTTTTTGATTTAATGATTATAATTAATTAATTCAATTAATTGATTAATTATTTAATTAATCAATCCATTAAATATTTTTTAATTAACTAAAAGTAAATCATTCGAAATTAATTATTCCATGCAAATTGATGTTCATCTAAATTAATTTTTGTTTTTCATCAATCATTTACTACTCGTATAAATATTAAATTTTTTATTCATACAAAAAAATTAATTTATGACAATCCATTTACTCTTGCTCCTCGAATAATCATTCATATCCTTATTCGATTTATTAATTATTAAAATTAATTTTCTCTCAATAACGTGATGATATTTGATCTATTAGATTGCACGTGAATCTACTCTTAGTCCTCATATGACAATCAGTAAATTAAAGATTCTAATCTTTTACATAATATAATATAATGTAATATAATAGGACCGACAGAGTTGACTTATTTATTCGAGTAGAAGGGTGGCGGTGGTCGGATGCCTAGACTTTGAAGGGCCTTCCTTGTAGGATCACGCTGGATTTTTCTTTCACCGCGAGCCCAAACACCTCCTCCATATCCATCTCGTCGGAGCTCATCCCGCCGGGCATCTCCCAGTCGAAATGGTACAGCAAGCTCGCGAGGACAACCTCCATGGAGGCCATGGCGAACCCGACGCCCGGGCAGCCTCTCCGCCCCGCTCCGAACGGCAGGTACCTGAAGTCGCTCCCCTTGAAATCGAGTGCACCGACGGAATCGGCCAGGAACCTCTCCGGGAGGAACTCCTCGGCCTTCTCCCACAGAGAAGGATCTCTTGCGATCGCCCAGACATTGACGACCACCCTGGTGCCCTTGGGGACGCGGTAGCCCTGGAGCTCGGTGCTCTCCGTCGATTCTCGAGGGAGCAACAGAGGACCTGGCGGGTGCAAACGGAGTGTCTCCTTGAGCACCGCCGTCAATCGCTCCATTTCTTTTAAGGCCTCTTCTCTTATTATTTCTCCACCTCTGGGTCCGGCGACTCGCCGGATCTCCTCCTGCACTTTTGCCATTTCTTCGGGGTGCCGGATGAGCTCCGCCATCGCCCATTCTAGCGTTGCTTTCGTTGTGTCTTTTGCGGCGGCAAGCATGTCCTGCAAAAGGAAGATATAGATGGAAAGGAGAGGAAGAAGATCTCGATGCGAAGAGAGAGAGAGTTTACCAAAACGACGCCTTTGATGTTGTCCATGGTGAGCGAAGTGTTGATGGAGGAAGAAGCGTCGTCCTGATCGGCCGAAGAGAGCAAGATGTCGACGAGATCCATGTCGTCGGTGTCGATTTTGGCTGTGAGCTTCCTCCGGCGATGCTCAGCTATGACTTTCTCAAGCAGAGCGTCGATCTGCAGCCCGATCTTCCTCGCTCTGCCGTCCAGGCCACTCAGCCAATCGATCCAGCCCAGCCAGGGGATGTAGTCGCGCACCGGGAACAGGCCCATGAACTCGATGAACTCCTCGATGACAGCCCGGAGCTGGCTGCCGCCGTCCTTCTCGTCGGCGTACGTCCGGCCGAACACCACCCTGAAGACGAGGTCGTTCGCGACGCCCTTGATCATGTCGCTCAAGTTCACCGGGCCGCCGCCGGCAGCGCGGATCCTGGCGACGAGGGCGGCAGCCCCGTCCTCGCGGACCTTGCGTAAGGTGAGCACCTGCTTCTGGCTGAGGAGGTGGAGGACGGTGATGCGCCGCATTTGGCGCCACGTCTCGCCGTACTTGCTGAAGGCAATCTCCTGCGAGCCGTAGAAGAGTCGGTCGGCGAGGCTCAAGTCCGGGCGGCTCGAGAAGGCGAGGTCGCGGGTCTTCAAGACCTCTTGGGCGCCTGCCGGCGAGGAGACGACGACGGTGGGAACACGGCCCAAGCGGAGGGCCATGACGGGGCCATGCTTCTCGGCGAGCGCTCGCAGGGAGCGGTGCGGGAGGGAGCCGACCTGGCGGAGGTTCCCTAAGACAGGGACACCAGGCGCCGCAGGGGGATGGTTGGCCGGTGATTTCTTGGACCGTGTCGTCCACCGGAGGCAGAGCACGAAGAAGAGAAACGACGAGGCAACGAGCAAAAGAGAAGATTGATAGAACATCCCGCCGCCGGCCGCCTGCGGCAATAGATCGCCGGATTATTCCAATCAAAAGACTGCAAACAACCTGCTTCTGGCCTCCAAATTTATATCATTGCGATGGTATTAACTTTCAAACTCCGCCATCCTTCAGGCAATTCATAGCCAACCATTTTAAACACGTTGATCTGCAATTTTGACTTTTGATTGACTAGCTGCCGTAGTAAATGCCACCGCTCATGCTCCCCTCGCATCCTTTCCTCTCATCCACGCGTCGAGTGATGACGCCTCGGGAGACTGCCTATGCGGAACCGACGGTGCAGGTGTACAATCGATTAAAATCGAACCTATCGAATCGATTAAGATCAAAATCGAATAAATTATATATTTTTTAATTAAATTGAATCGATCGAAATTTTTTACTAAATTGAACCGATTTAGTTAAAAAAAAAATCGGTTTTTTCAATAAAAAATAAATAAAAATTATTTTTTTATGTCCAATCAATTGATGATTCAATCAATCGACTGATGATCCAATTAATCGATTGATGATCCAATCAATCGATTGAATCCAGTGGACAAGAACACAAAATATTTTTTAATCGACTGATGACTCAAATCAGTCGACTGATAGACCAATTAATCGACTGTTTCAATTAAAATCGGTCGATTCGATTAAATTGAATTTTTTCAATTCAAACTTGAAATCGAACCAAATAAATCGAATAATCCGATATTTTTTTAATAAAAAAAATTAAATTTCCGATTGAACCGAACCGAACTGAACTTTTAAATTCGATCGATTCGATCGATTTAATCGACCGAGTGCACACTCCTAATCCATCCCACTTAACATTTTTCACATCGTCCATCCTCAATAATAATAATAAAATAAATCATAAAAAAATTATATTCATGGATTCGTTTGCCAAAATAACTAAGAATTTCTTAATTGGAATAAAATTTTAAATCCTATATCGAAATTTTAATTCTTATCCATTCGTAACAATATTTTAGATTTCACATATTTTCGATAAATAAACTTCACGCAATTTATTTATATATTAGTCACAGCACTTATAATTTGATTTCCAAGTATAACATATTATATGATTTTTTTCCTTAAATAAAATAAATAATCGATTATAAACACTTCTGAATTTATTTTGATACAATAACAATAACAACGAAGTCTCATCATAATAGATAGGTTCGATTATATGGATCATTTTATATTATTGGACTCTATCACATACTATATTATTATCTATATTTAACTAAATTTTATTTTATTTTATTATTACTAATCAAGTCTTTTTTGGTCTTTCTCTTCCTCGTTTTGATGTTTATATTTGTCATCGTTTCACATCGCCTAACTGGAACATTTATTGATCGTCTAAGTACTTGTTTTGTACCATCTTAAATATATCTCTCGGAGCTTTTCTTCAATAGATGCAACTCAGACTTTTTTTCCTGATGCTTTCATTTCTTATTCTGTCAATCCTCGTATGTCTGCACATCCACCTTAATATCTTCATCTTTTGCTCATGTGCTCGAGTAATCCAACATTCAGTGTCATATAACATAGCAAGTCTAATTGTTGTTTTGTAGAACTTTCAAGTTTCAGAGGTATTTTACGATCACATAAAGCATTCGATATTTTTCTCCATTTCAACCATCATGCTTTGTATTTTATATAAGACATCTCTCTCAATCCCTCTATCACCTTTCATCTCCTATCGTAACACTTATCTTATTACGTCTAATATTGCTAAACTTAAATTTCATATATTATATTTTTACTATACTAAATCTAAAACTTTTCACATTTAATGTTTTCGGTCAAAATTCTAATTTAATATTTTCTGAATTTATTTTGATCAATAAAAAATTTTTATAAATCAAAATTTTGGATATTGAACTTTTGAGTCAAGCTTTTTATGAGAATATTAGTTCGAAGCATTTTCTCTACCTTTTTCATCCTAAAAAAGCAAGATCATCTTGCGCCATTAAATCGATAACCATCCTTCAGCTAACCTAACCTTCTCTGTCCATCAGGACTAATAAGGGATAGTATAAGAATATTCATTTATTGTCCATCGACTATGTCTTTTGGTCTGATCTTAGGCCTTAGCTCACCTCCATGGATGAATCTTACAGAGGAATCCTTGGATTTTCAAGGCATTGGATTCTCATCAATATTTGTGTTACTTAAATCGACATTCTCCCTTCCTCTTCGTCCACACTTGCTTGTGCGGATGCTTGCAGATCGTTTACCGTTTATCTTCGACGCAAAAGCGTAAGAAAGATTATAATAAATTTAGTGATGAATCAATGTCATCTCAAAGTCAAAATGATATATAGTCTAAGAGATTCAAGAATAGATACAATAAAATTCTCTCTTTTTTTTTTATCAAACATTAAATGATGATAATTTTGAGAAAAAAATATTAAAGGGGCGTTTGGTTCGTAGAGAATTTTTTATTTTTTATTTTCATTTTCTCATTTTTCAGAAAATTGAAAATGAGTTTTTTTTTATTTTTCAATTTTCTAAAAAATACTCTTTTATTTTTTGAAAAATAAAAATGGAAACAAAAAACGATTATTTCTCATTTTCCAATTTTTCAGAAAATATTTTTTTATTTTCTAGAAAATAGAGATGAAAAACACGAATCAAACACGTTTTCTCATTTTTATAGAAAATAAAAATGAAAAACGGAGAAGAAAACATATACCAAAAACCCTCTTGAGCGTTACTTAAGCTAAATAAGCACAGGAAAAAAAAAATTAAATCTCTTATTAAAGATAACGTGAAACACTTCAAACATTAAAAAAGAAATCAATTTAATGTTCATGGTACGAAAGAAGACGCGTCGATATTTGATTTTTTTTTCAAAAAAAAAATTCTATCATTTTCAATCAATTAAAGAGAAATAATAATGAATAAACTAAAAGAAGTATTAATGATTGAAAAGCCAGTTGGTAACTGTTTGACCAATTTAAAAGCAGTTGAATAGCATCGCCCCTGGCCGGCGTTTTCGTTTTCAAACCCTAAACCCATGACCATTCTGACTCGGTTCGATCCAAGAACCACGGATAGAAAATTTCTTCGAGTTTGAAAACGAAAACGCCGGCCAGCGGCGATGCTATTCAACGGATTGATTTTGGCTCAATTTCGGATCGAATTGATGTATTTAATATATCATCATCTGACTTATAATATAATTCAGATTACATTATAAAATTGACTACTTTATTTGTTATTATTTTAATATTATAATTTAATATAATTTGAATTATAAAAAACACTAAAATTTTATAATCTGGATTACAAAGTAAAATCTATGTAATCTAATTACATTCTAAATCGTAATTTGAAAAGTATTGGATGTTCAACAAATGAAGTCGATCGTTGTCATTACTGATCGATCGGTCGCTATCGTCGACCGTTGCCATCCCCGATCGACCAGTTGTCGCCCGTCGACCTCTCTTCTGTCATCGTCGTCGTCAATCGATTCCTACCATTTTTATAATGTATATTAAACAAAAAAATATAATTATCTTTGTAATTTAAAATTACATATAATTTTTATTCAAATATAATGATATAATCAAAATTACTTTATATTTTATTATAACCTTAATTATATTACAATTTACATTATATTGCATCCTATCAAACATAATCTAACGGATGGGTTCTCACACGGTTTGAATGGTTTTCAAACTCGAAGACATTTTGCTGAGTCTGCCGCTGAGTGGGGCATCTAAGACCGAAGCGACCGTCTCCTCGTGTCACCTCCACGATTTCGAATACCGGGCGACTAAGCTACGTGGATCTGCTTTATTGGTATAAAGCTGCGGGTCCTTATCTTCATGCCACGTATGCGGACGTCGAGATAAGCCTTCGTACCCGCGCCCCATTTGCGTACTTCAGTTTTTCGCTGCGTTTGTACCCGCTCGGGCATAAGCCGATGGCAGTGCGAGACCGACGCTTTTCCTTGACAGGCAACGCAGTGGAGTACATTTAAAAAGTGCGGGCGGCAAATTATCTTCTGTTATTTAATTTTAATACTCGCAGATTACGGTACCCAGCGCGCTACCTGATTTTTGACAATCCAAAATTCGAATCTAAATCGATTCGGATGATGATTACGAATCAATCCCCGAATCAAACCGATTCGATTTGATTCGATTCACAACTATTTTTATTTGATTTAATCGATTCTGATTCCGATTGGTCGATTCGATTAGTTATTTAAAACTCTAAAGATGCTTAACATGTTTATCAGATTATTTTATGATAGAAAAAAAATAAGATCACCGACACGATAGATGAATTTAGAAGTTCAAATTCGAAGAAGATGATCTGAAACTGTTTCAGAATTAGTTCGAAACCGTTCTGAAATCGATTCGGAATTGATCCGGATTGAATTGATTTCAAAGTCAAAACTTTAGAATCGGAGTCGATTCCAATTGATTCCAACGTCGACGGATCTGAAATCGATTAAAATTGAATCGGAATCGAAATGAAGAATCGATAAACATGCCTTGAGGATACGAAGTAGATGAACATTAATTTATTTTCATTCTTTGATATGGGAAAATATTGATCCCATGATTGGAGGAAGAGCCTTGTCGGTTGCGGCGTCTTCGGCACAGCCCTCGTGCCCACGTGGCACGGCCCTTGCCGGCGCTTCCGCACATGTCGCACGCTGGCGTGCAGAGGCGGGGTTCTGCTGCCTGTGGGGAACCCTGCAGGCGATCCCACCGGAGACAAGGGAAATGTGCTGGAAAATAAATTATATTTTATAGATTTTCCACGATGAATTTACAGCTCGATTTATTTTTATCTTTAAATTCTTGATTATATTTTCATCCGTAATTTACTAAATCACGCCCCCTCAGTTTCCTAAATATCAAATTGCACACACACTCTCTCTCTCTCTCTCTCTATATATATATCAAATCATAAATTAATTTTTCCAAATAACTACAGAAAACTAGTTACGAAATTATAGCCAAATTGAACAACCGTTCAAACAGGCAAAAGGCAAAGATCAAATGGTTTAAAAAAAATATATAATAAAAAATTTAAAAATTTAGGGTTATAATTTTGGATGCATTAATAAGGACAATTTTTGTGCACGACAGAGAAATGCGATGGAGAGTTTAATTAGACTAATCACATACGAAGTTTTAACTCTAGCGCTTTAATTATTGTGTTTATCACAGCTCACAGTCAACTCATACTTTTTCCACGCCTACCCTTTTGCGTATATTTCCACGTGCTTATTTGCATGCTGTCCATTTTTAGTGAGGTTGGTACGGGATAATGTAATCAACCTTGTAATATAATCAAATTTGTAATGTAATGTAATATATATACATTACGCTGATTAATGATCACGCAGAATGCTTGATTACAAAAGTGATTACATTCGTTTGTTTTGCTCATATTTTTTATAAAGAACGTAATTCATATTATTATAAACGACAAAAATACTTTTATAAGGTTGCCACCGATCGTCGGTGGCACCGATCGATCGCCGTCGCCGTCGGCCGCCATCGGCCGCCGATCACGCCACCGTCGGTCGATCGTCCGGCCCGCTCCGCCATACCGGCCGGCCACTTCGCGATTGTCATCACGACCGTGCGACGCCGGTCGCCGCGGACATCACGCCATTGCCGATCGGACACCGGCCGATTGCCGACGATCACCGACCGGTCGTCGATCGTCAGTCGGGCGTCGGCCGACGGTCAGGCGACCACCGCCCGATCGTTGGTCGACAATTGTCGCCGGTGGTCGTCGTCGACGAGCATCGAGAAGCAATGAGAAAAATAAAAGAATGATATATTTGTCATGATAAATATTGAGTCCGTAATGTAATCGGATTACATTGTTTTTTCTTCGTAATCGAGATTACGGATCTTGGCTCTTATTTTGTAATGCGATTACATTACATTACATCTTTGAAATGTTACCAAACAAAGTAAATCATCTTGTAATGTAATCCTATTACATTACAAGGTTGATTACCCCGTACCAAACATAGCCTTAGTAGTTAGTTAAGTCATCTCGATCAGGGCAGATTTAACATAGGGCTTAACGACTATGCCTCTCAATTTATAAGTGATAAATATTTATTTTTTTTCTCTCTTTTTTTTAATTAATATGATTAATTTTAGTATGTGACCATTCAAATATAAAATTCTAAATTCATCTCTCATTTCGACTAATCTATTTGGCATCGTTGACCGACTTAGCTTGCAGAGTCAGCTCTGAGAGCAAGCCCGATCCAAATTTTAAAATTTAATCCTAAAATCCTGAGTGACATTAAAAAATTGAACCATATTTTCATTGTAAAATTTAAAAATTCGACCCTAATTAATAGTAAAAATTTTCTAATCTATGAGCGAGAACCCCCAATGGCCCTTCCTAGACTGACATGGGAGAGGCCTATTGGGACTCTCATTCGAGATAAAAAAATAAATAAATAAATAACATTAAATATAGTCTAATTTTTTTAAGATCCAATTTTAAAATCAGGCGTCTAATTAATCCATTCAACTAATTCTCTTAATTTTAATGTTGTAAATGAAATGAATATTTTTAAATAAATTTGATGTTCGATTTAATAAAAATTTATTTATATTTATTTAAATTATACAAAAGCAATTAAATAAACAATGACTCAGCAAATTAGATAAATAAATTTCATCAGCAAAACAAAATTAAAAACTTTTATTAATATGATAAATAATTTAAAAAAAAACTTTCAAAATAAATAAATAAATTTTTATTATCAAGCTCAACAAATCAATTAAATAAATTTTAAATTGTAAAAAAAATATTGCTCTTAAATTACCATGCAACGGCATAACACTTGAATAATTTTTCTAATACTTATAATTCGATTCTCAATTACAGTGTATTATAGAATATTTTTCTTCGGTAGAATGAAAATTCCAGAGATTCAATTATCTCAGAATGAATCAATTCAAAAAGTAAATATCCAATATCGATTAAAAAATCAAACAAAATTATGTTGAAAGCTTTAAAGTATTTAAATAAATCGATCTTGAATCATGCTCAAATTCAAAAAAAAAAAACAAACTAAATCTGAAGAACCATTTCAACACCTTGACCTAAATTCATTTTAAGGTCGGCTTAGATTTAACTCCGTTAGTTATTAGTGCAAAAACAATTCGTTCGTCCTTAATATCTCTATCAGTCAATTTCACAGTCAATACGAAGAAGATAAATCACAGAGAACATATTGTTCAATCCAGGACTAATGAGACAGGAGGACATACACCCCGAAATAGTCTTCGGAAATTGATCTTTGCTCATTGGTACAACTTTACTGCCGCACTAGCCATAAAATCCTCCCGTGAGAACAACTCTACTATCTAATTCTCCTAATTCGGCCAAGAGTATAAAGGAATAAACCTTTGCTCCAAGCCTTGGTCGAATGGTCAATCCACATTGAGGAAGACTTGGCCGGAGTTCACCACTTCCTTGGAGAGGAGTTGACCGGACCTAAACAAGGAGCCTTGTTAGGGCCGAGGCAAAGAAGAATGAAGAGGGTAGAGAGTTCGGCTAGGTTGAGGAAGAGGGTCTGGGACTTCTATACATTAGGTTTAGCCTTTATAACCCTTTATATAGACACTAATCCTAATGGGTTATAGGTTATTAAATCAAATCCCTAAGCTCAACCATTAAGGCTTAATCTCATCCATTAGACTCTAATTGGACATTTAACCAAAAGAGGACCATTTTAATTAAAATCAAATAAATTTGGTTTATAATTAAACCTTTTAAGGCTCAACCCGTCTTCTTAAGACGTATTCCTTTTGCGTTTCTGACTTGACAAATATTTTCATATTTATCATGTATTTGATCCAACCAAATTCGATCTCTCTCAATCTTGAGAATCCAATTCTCAAATTTATTTTAAGTCTCTTCGAAAGATTCGTAGTGCGTGTGATCTAATATGTTCTCAGTTTATGTTGGTCGTCCATAATTAACCATTAATTATGAAATGATCATGAGTGACATCTAGTAGTACATCATGATCCCCAATTAATCGAAAAATCAACGATTGATCTTGGAACCATTTCCGAACCCTTCAACAACTACATTGAATCGTGCCTCGTTCCTTTCACTCATCTTATACTCATTTGGTTCAGGACATGGTCTATGTGGCAGTCCCCACTAGGCTGACTACGTCACACCTAATCTAAGTCTTACTTTCTCGTCCAGTGAATTTTAATTACTTCGACATATATCAAAGAGTATCATACTCTTAACATGCAATACTTTTGCCAAAGACTTTGAGTAACAATCCTGACGAGTGACCATAGGGTATACATCTCCTCGCAAAGAGTGGTGAATCTCTTGTTGGCTATTCAATCACCTTCAAACACTTCGACTTATACCCAATCATCACGTACTCATACCTCCGTCGAGATGTATTGATTAAGATGTCAAAGTATAAGTCTCCATAACCAAGATAACTTGAATACCTTAAGTCGAAGAAAACTCGCACTCGAGCTGCAATAAGAGCTTCACCGACATATCTTATATGCAGAGAACCATGTGAAGTCTTATAGCAGGTCACTCCAATGAACTAGTTACCATTACTAACATTCATATTTAACTCTCAACATCTCAATGTCTCTAGCCAGTAAGGAGTAGCTGCTTGGATCGATGATGTCTGAACTTATTAATTCATCGACTAGAGATTATTTAAATACATTCATAATTATACCTGTAGACATACTCACTAGTTGTGATCCAATCACAAATTCTCTCATGCTATGAATCGTATCACGGACATTGAGTAAATAAATTTAAAATCCAATCAAACACATATGACATATTGACATGTGCACTCAAGTAGTGAATCTTTATTTATCAAATAAATAATACAATCATAAAACGATTGTCTTAGGATATCTCTCAAACATAACACATCTTCTCAAATTCCATATCGATCTAATCTTAGATGGGAGGGTAGAGCATATTATAAGTTGTCCATCTGATCTTGAGAATACGAGAATTGACATATTATTTCGAGTATAATCCTTCTTAGATGCCTTGGGGCTTTGAAGAGTTTTTTTTCCCATTAGATTTGCAACGAGAATAGATTATTAGCTGTTGGATAGTTGCGCATTACGTGTGAGCATGAAAAATTAGATTTTCAACGAAATATATCGTGTCAATATTGTTACATTAGATTTTAACTATATATCTTTTCAGACAATTAAATGAAAAATATCGAAAGCAAAAACAGAATCTACACATAGTATTCATCGACTTAAAAAAAATTAAAAGAGTTCTAAGAGAAATTATACGAAGAATTCTAGAAAAGAAAGATGTTAGTATAATATATATTAAACTAATTAAGGATATATATAAAGAAATAACGATCAGAGTGAATACTACAAATTACATCAAGGATCAACTCTAAGTTCTTATTTTTTACATTAATTATGAATGAATTCACTGAACACATTCAAAGATACAATACCGTGATATATATTATTTATAAATGATATTATTTTGGTAGATGAGACATGTGAAAGAGTAAATGTTAAACTAGAATCTTGACGGAAAATACTAACCGTGCATTTGGTTGGGGGTTTTTGTTGATAAACTTGTTAGGTTATCAATAAAAATCTTGTTTAGTTTAGGTTATGAACAATTACCTGGTAATTGTTCATTACCTGGTTATGGACAAAAACCTTTTTAGGGGGAATCGGAAAACTTTGGAGAACTAAAGTTTTTGTTGATTCTTGGGGTTAAGGAAACTTTTTTCCAATATTACCCCTAACAATATATTAAATGTCAATTTGTCAAAACTCAATCGAGCCACCCGCACGCCTGCCGCCTCGCCGCGCCGCCCCACCGCTGCTGACCACCACCACTGCCGCTCGCCGCGCCATCGTCGGGCCGACCACCGCCATCGCCGGCCGACCACCGCCACCGCCGCTCGCCGTCGACCGACCGACGACGATCGCCGCCGACGACCGCCGCCGCCAATCGGTCGCCCATCGTTGTCGCCGCCGATTGACCGATCGGCGGTGTCGTCGCCGATCGATCAGCCATCATCGTCATCGCCGGTCAGTCGACCGTCGTCGTCGACGGCCGGTCACCACCATCATCGATCGACCGCTGGTCGGTCACCGCCGCCACCGACCGACTGATCGGGCACTGCCGATGGTCGATCGTTGTCTTCGTCATTAATATTTCCATCGTCGTCGTCGAATTGATTGAGCAAAGACAAATGATAATTTAGTAAAATGTTAAACTAAGTTATATACTAAAATTTTCAACCAAACAAGATTTTTATATAAGGTTATACTTTATTCCAAGGTTATGTTTTATTCCCTGGTAATCACATAACCAAGGTTACGTATAATTACTTGAATCAAACACACCCTAAAAGTGAAATGTTTTAGACTTGGTAAAATAAAGACAAAATATATAAAATTTAAGTTTAGCAATATTAAACGTAATGAGACAAGTGTTAAGATAGAAGATTGTTGTTGCAATCGACCCAGATCATTATTGACCAGACTCGAGTAGAATTTTGATGTTTGACAATGGATTGACAATTGTTTGACAATATAGTTTAACCATACGTTAACCATATGACTAGTGAATAATTAGGATATCCAAGGTCATATGGGAGAGATTGTGAGGAGGAGATTGTTGGAGCAATCAGTCTCAGATCAAGATTGACCAAGCTCGAGTGAGACTTGAGTGGAAGTCCAAGATTGGAGTCTTGGCAATGGAGAAGACCAAGTAAGGATACTTGCAAAGAAAAGTTTAAAGGTGGAGTCTTGGCAAGAGAAAGTTCAAATATGGATATTTGGCAAAAAGAAAAATCCAAGGGTGTAGTCTTGGTCGTGTAAGTCCAAGGGTATAGTTTTGGCGATAAAAGTCCAAATTTGGAGGCTTGACAATAGAAAAGTCTCAGAGGCGCGACCTTTTGGCAAAGGAGACCCGTTAGCATGATAAAGCCAACAGAAGCACTTGAAGGTTAGGGCCAAGTGTGAGGAGTCGTGGACTCAAACCAAGGGCTTGAGGTTGATGAAAATGACTTGAAGGCTTAGGTCTAAGTTAATGGTACCCGATGGCATGATGAAGCCGATAGAAACACCTAAAGGCTAGTACAAAGGGTGAAGGAGTCATGGAGGACTCAGATAAATCCTGAGGGTGTGAGACTGATTGAGGTGGCTTGAAGGCTTAAGCCTAAACTTATGGTGAGTGTCAAGTATGAGGGGATCATCCTTGAGTTAAATCTCAATTTTGAGGTTTACCAATCGACTGAGGTTATGGATCAATCGACTGGTCAAGTGCACGACACTCGGAAGGTTTAGTTGACTTGGACAGTCGACTAATCAAGTAGTCGACTAAGGCTCGACTGCTAACCTGTGACTTTAGCAGTCGATTGATCACTGATAGTCAATTGCTAGGGATGAGCAGTCGACTGACCTTAAACGAACAGTGCACAGAATGTCTCGTAGTCAACTGTTAGATCAAAACAGTCGATTGATCGGGCAGAATCCTTCATGAATTAATCCGTTATGAGACAACGGATAACTAGACAATCGACTGGTGGGTAAGACCAGTCGACTGTTAGGCGAAAAATCAACCCGAGTGAAGGCTTAAAAGGAGGACACGGAGGACTTTTTCCACAACGATTCTTGGGCGATATTGAGGTCAAGTGTTGTTGCATTTAAGTCTTCAAAAGTCATCCAAATTAACCAAAAGAGTGCTCAAGAAAGATTTGTTGTGTAGAGTATTCTTTATTTGTATTTCATTTTTGATTGTATTATTCTTGTAAACTCATTGTAAGAAATTTCTCCACCTCCGGATTCGTTCCAAGAAGAAGATTTAGTCGTAGTGTGCATTACAAGAGCTCTGTCGTGGAGTAAGAATTTGGGTTCCCAACCACATAAAATTCTTATATAGTAGTTGTGATTTTTGTCTTATATTTTGTTTGTGTTATTTTTGTATATTCTACTGCGCACTAACGATTGTAGACAAGCACGACGACGAGTAAAATCGAAAATCGCTATTCACCCCCTCTAACGCACTAAATAGTCCTCAATAAAGATGACAAATTATCTGAAAATGAAATCTTTAAATATTTAAGATCACTTTTGCAAAGTGATGAAGGAATTGAGAGATGTCTTACATAAAATATAAACAGGATGGTTGAAATGGAGAAAATTATCAAATGTTTTATTGATTGTAAAGTAGTTTTAAAACTTAAAGAAAAGTTATACAAAATGACGGTTAAACTTGCTATGTTATATAACATTGAATGTCAGGCTACGACTTGAGTACATGATCAAAAGATGAGAGTTACAAAGATGAAGATGTTAAAGTGTGCGGACATATGAGGATGAATATAATAAGAAATGGGAGAATGAGAAAAAAAAATCAGAATTATATCTATTGAAAGAAAGATCCAAAAGACACATTTAAATTGATACAAATATATATTTAGACGACTAATAAATACTCCAATTAGGCGATGTGAAATATTAACAAATATATACATTAAACAAGGAAGAGGAAGACCAAAAAGACTTGGTTATCAATAATAAAATAAAATAAAATTTATTAAAGTATAAATGATAATATAATAGGAGATAGAGTCTAATAATATAAGAAAATTCATATAGTCAACCCCATCTTATTGTACTAATAGAAAAATATAATTTTGAAAGAGGGTAAATGTTCTCTTATATTATATTGGCTATAGTTTTTTTATTCTTAGTGTTTAAACTAGATACAATGGATTACTTTTTTATAATATTATGAATTGAAAATTCGTCCAAAAAAATATTATATAATCACCGGTAGTCATTGGTAGAATATTTGTCTTAATGAGAATTAATCTAATCTATTTTACAGTAAACATTTAATTCTAGTGAGTATTCACAATATAAAAGAAAATCACTTAACATAATATATTTTTTTAAGCTAACAAAAAATTCTCTTAAAATATTCTAATATTAATTAATGAATGCTTGCCTAATAAAATGTATGGGAGGAATAGGATGAGAATGCAGATAAATTATTATACTAATTGATGGATGTAAGAATAAATCGTCCACTCTCTTTCACCGTCCATTTTAGCATCTTAAATATGTTGCTAGCTTTAAATTATATTCTATTTTTTATAATATTATTCTATATATTTAAATAAATTTTATTTTATTTTATCATTGTTAATTTTAATATTTTTTTTTATTTTTTATTTTATTCATTATTCTATATCCATTTTAATATTTTCACCTTTGTAAATTTTATCATCTCATGTACTCGAATAATAATAAGGGAGGATAAATACCATAATTTTCTTATATACAAATAAGAAAGACATATAAATTTTTACAAACTATAAAAATATTAAATTAATAAATCATATCACGAAACTTTAGGAGAAAGTTCTCGAAAATCAATTTAAATTCATGTCAAAGAGATCGACAATAGAAGTTATATATCTTCTCAAACAACTAATTGAAAAATATCGAAAGCAAGAGCGAGATATACACATGATATTCATTGACTTAGAAAAAACTTATGATAAGGTTCCAAGAGAAATTATATGGAATATTAAAAAAAAATGTTAGTGTAAAACTAATTAAGGATATATATAAAAAAATAACGACTAGAGTGAATATTTCAGGCGGATTAGTTGAAACATTTCCAATAAAAATAGGGTTACATCAAGGATTAGCTTTAAGTCTCTATTTTTTTACACTGATCATTGACGAATTCACTGGACATATTCAAAATACAGTACCGTGGTGCATATTATTTGCGGATGATATTGTTTTGGTAGATGAAACACGTGAAGGAGTAAATGCTAAATTAGAATCTTGACGGAAAACATTAGAAGTAAAAGGTTTTAGACTTAGTAGAATAAAGACAAAATATATGGAATTTAGGTTTAACAATATTAGAGGTAATGGGATAAGTGTTAAGATAGGAAATGACAAGTTGTTTGGAACTGAAAGCTTTGAATATTTAAGATTATTTTTGCAATGTGATAGAGGGATTGAGAGAGATGTCTTACATAGAATACAAACAGGATGGTTGAAATGGAGGAAAACATCGAGTGTTTCATGTGATCGTAAAGTACCTCTAAAGCTTAAAGGAAAGTTCTACGAAACGACGATTAAACCTGCTATGTTATATGATGTTGAATGTTGCGCTACGACTCGAGCACATGAGCAAAAGATGAGAGTTGCAGAAATAAGGATGTTAAGATGGATGTGCAGACATACGAGGATTGACAGAATAAGAAATGAGAGCATTAGAGAAAAAGTCGGAGTTGTATCTATTGAAGAAAAGCTTTAAGAGACACGTTTATGGTGGTATGGACATGTACTTAGACGATCAATAAATGCTCTAGTTAAGCGATATGAAACGATGACAAATATACACATAAAACGAGGAAGAGGAAGATAAAAAAAACTTGATTAACAACAATAAAATATGATAAAATTTATTTAAGTATAGATGATGATATAATAAAGGATAGAGCTCAATGACGTAGAAGGATCCATATAGCCAATCCACCTAGTGGGATAAAACTTGATTGTTGTTGTAGTAGTATATACTCGAATAATAATCACATTCAACTTTATATAAATAACCGATCTAACTATTATTTTATAAAATTTATATTTAAATTATAAATATATTTTAAAACACAAAATAGGGAGAGATTATTATGATTATTATTATTTTGATATTGATAATGGTTTACAGGTAGTGGTGAGGAAAAGCAAGAAAAGAATCTGATTCCCTTCTCACTTCTTTGTAAATTTTAGAGAATTGATGCCATGGCAAAGTCAGAAAGCACGGAATCAAGCGGAAGACGAAGAAGTAGAACTAGCCAGGCCATGGCCGATGCCCGACGGCTCTCCTCCTCGGTGAATGTGTTGACAGATTAACTAGATCATGTGCAGCCGCGGGAGAAAAAATGGAACGGTCAAGTGCAGCGCCTGCGGCCGCCTGCTGGCCGTGCCGCCGCAGGCGCAGTCCATTCGCTGCGCCGTGTGCCTCGCCGTCACCGGCGTCAGGGACTACCAGGACCCCGTCAGGCAGGCAGTGGGCTTCCTCAAGTCCGTCGTCAGGAACTTCTCCAACGGGACCGGCGGATCAAATTCCTACTACTACGGCCACGGCAGCCCGACAGCGGGCCAGCTGCCGCCGAGCTTCCCCCGCGCGCACGGGAAGAAGAGGGCGCTGCTCGTCGGCATAAGCTACGCCGGCCAGCAGTACGAGCTTAAAGGGACGGTGAACGACGTCGGCTGCGTTAGGCACCTGCTCACCCAGAAGTTCGGCTACCCCGCGGCGTGCGTCATCGTGCTCACCGGTGAGGAAACCGAGCGCCCCTTTCGCGCGTCGAGAATTCGAGGACGCGAGCTCATCTCTCCGTTGCTCGATTGCAATTGCAGATGAGGAGAGCGACCCGCGGCGGATCCCGACGAAGGAGAACATGCGGGCGGCGATGCGGTGGCTGGTCCAGGGATGCGAGGCGGGGGACTCGCTGGTGTTCCACTTCTCCGGCCACGGGGTGCAGAAGCTGGACCCGAGCGGCGACGAGGTGGACGGATACGACGAGGCGCTCTGCCCGGTTGACTTCAAGTCGACGGGCACGATCCTGGACGACGAGGTCAACGAGACGCTCGTCCGGCCACTGACCCGCGGCGCCAAGCTTCACGCCCTCGTCGACGCCTGCCACAGCGGCACCGTCCTCGACCTCCCCTACCTCTGCCGCTTCTCTAGGCGAACTCATTTCCACTGATTTAAATATTTACTGATATTGTCTAAATATAAATTTATCATACAAAAGCAAAAAGTTATTTAAATACATATTTATATCATCTTAAATATACATATTGTTAAAAAAATTTCTTTAATATTTTTATTTTTATACATTTACTTTATAATTTAATATTTAATTTCATATAACAAAATAGATCTAACTGTTGTTTTGAAATACAGAGGAGGATTTTGGCAATGGGAGAATCACTCACCCCCATCAGGTGCATACAAAGGCACTAGCGGAGGGTTGGCTATTTTGATCAGTGGTTGCGACGACCATCAGACCTCTGCGGATACCTCTGTGAGTAGAGTACGAAGTTCTATCGATCTTCGACGTAAAATTATCATTCTCCGGTGACACTCTTCTTTGAGCGCGTGTGCAGGCTTTTGCAGGCTCAACGTCGACAGGTGCCATGACTTACAGCTTCATTCGGGCAATCGAAAGCGAACCAGGCACTACCTATGGCCACTTGTTGATGAACATGCGCTCAGCGATCCGCAGCGCCAATGGCACCGGCATCAAACTCAACGGCCCGATCGCTGCCCTCCTGCGGAGAGTGTTCAGTCCTGGTCTAACACAGGTCATGCTTCTTAACTCGAAACGCATCGCCTCGCTACTACTTAGCTAACTTTGTGTCGCTTTCTAACGGTCCGACGACAATTGGTTTGCTTTGTCTAACTTGAGTTTCATTCGAGTTGCAGGAGCCTCAGCTGTCTTCTTCAGAGATGTTTGATGTGTACCGCAAGCCATTTCTCCTGTGAAACGATCTCTCTAATGTTAACTATCTTCGTTGTCCTAATAATTAAGAGTTGTTCTACTGCTTTTACTCACATCAAACCTCGCAGTTCATGCTTTGCCTTGTAAGGTTTGAATGAGCAGCAATGTGAATCTGGAGTATACATTGAGATTTACAACTAAATCTCCATATTTTCTTGACTAATATTATGCTACCAAAATATCCTCATCGTGGTTCGCCCATCAGACAAATCCAAAAGTGTTCATGGTCATACGCCTACCTCCATAGCTGACCTCCCATTGTGAGCATGCCCCAACTAGGATTTAAATAGCGGTTTTCCATTTTTTTTAATTGAGATATCCGAATTTTTTATCCGACTAATTTCTGAGAGTGACCAACCCTACCCCATAGACCTTCGGAACGTCTCGCCAACAACTGAGTCGGATTAGATCGGAGCCCAAATGGCCTCCACCGGCCACCAAGGATAAATCAGGGAAGCGTTCGCAGTTTTTTCACGGTTCAATCTGGACTCCACAGTCGCGTCATCCCTGAATGACGGTCCAACACCAAAATCGTACTCCATCCACCGGACAAACTCCTGGCCCTAGGACCGTCCGAATGGATTTTTTCTAAATTCGCCGTCGAACAATGTCACAGTAGAGGATCGAACTACGTTCTCCTGTGGAATGCCTCTCGCTTTTGCCGCTGCATTGTGCCCTTAGGGGCCACAAGTACCTTTCTATTACACTATATTTCGCAAAAAGATTGTAACCGCCAACCTAGCGTCCCTTATCGATCTGTCCCACAGACATTGTGAGAGAGATAAATCGCGGGGACCTTTGACCCTGACGCGATTGGTCAAGACAGAGGAGGGTCATCTGACGCCAGGGAAGAATTTTATATCCTCCTCCAGAATCGATCCGTATTCATTTTGCAAGTGTCGCCCTGTCCCAACCAACGTACCATCCCCGTGGAAACTCCATTGCACAATATTGAAGTATATAAATGTGTCTTTCTTAAAGATATCTCATTTGCTAGACCCTTTTTTTTCTCGCTCTCTTTGTTTTCTACTCTTCATAACATTTGTTATTGTTTTTTTTTTATTTACTTTAGATAGAAAAGTCTCGTAGTAGAAGGGAGCTTTGACACAGCGGTAAGGTTGTTGTCTTGCGACCAAAAGGTCACGGATTCAAATCCTAAAAACAGCTTCTTGCAAAAAAAGCAAGGTAAGACTGTGTACAATGGATTCCTTCTCCGACACCCCACGTGGCGGGAGCTTCGTGCATCGGATTGTAGTTTTTTTTATAGAAAAGTCTCACAGTCCCAATGATTCTCGATATATTTAAATATCTATATGTTTAGGAACTTAGTGGTAAAGTGAAATGTGTTAGTGCTTTGTAAGACCCTAAACCTTTTCTTTCAACTATTCTTTAAGATTGATATTCGAAGAAAACTAAGTAAAAATGAAGTATTCTTCATGATTTATCATTGTGAGGTTGACAAAGGGAAATGGACAGTTTCTAATAGCAACCAACTTGACTAACCATTTGGCATCTTAAGATCGAGAGATGGGCAGGAAATGTCGATTAAGTTACAACCATATTGACTGCAAGTGTTGTACACATGTATAGACATATATTGGCATTTGGAAGAACAATTCTTACGAAGAAGAAAAGCAAATGAGGGCATCTGATTCTGTGAATTCAACAAATAATAATAGTATAGCATACGATCGGTTTAGATGAAAACCGGGGGAAAAGAAGAATTACCCGTTGTTGTTTCGGAGCATTTTGAGTGTTCATAGGTGTTGTTATCGCGTCGAATTCCAACTTATGCACGTTCCAGATTTGCCTCAAAATAACTTTGATATAGCATTGCAAGAAGACCATATGGCAACAGTGGCTGCCTCAAGTACTGCTGGATTCTGGTAAATCCTGAAGATCAAAATAACATAATGCAAACCGAAATTGACTTCGTAAATTAAGAGAAAGAAACATGAAATTGATGCAGATTGCAGATTAGTTTCGCAAAGATCATTCAAACAATATAATTGCCAACCATAACATCTAAAAGACTGCCTATGTTAGTTGGTTTCTGAATTTATTTACATTAAGAGAAGGTATAATTCGGCCTCAGGAGATCACAAATTATGCAAATGTTCTTTATGTTCCTAGAACTGAAAGATAACAATTGAAAATAAGGCAAACGCAGTTTTATCCTACTTTGCAAGAGACTGTTTTCGAAACTCAAACTCGTGACCTCTAGATCATAGGATAGCAATTTACCGTTGCGTCAAAACTCCCTTTCAAAGATAACAACTGAAAATACCCAACAAATGTTACCAAACAATGGACTATTCTTTTAGGAAAACTTTTCTGCAAAGTGATGAAAAACGGCAGCATATAACTCAGGTGCATTGTACCATGGTTGAAAAGGAATGACCTCTGAGGCGAAAAAACTAGTGTGTTTAGTTTAGGAGATATCTACCCTATGGCAGTGGCACTCCAGGAGGCAACATTGTAAATAATTTGGCTTCCCTGCCATGCCTTCCGGAGTCTGCTCTTCCTTTTCTTTGTGGAAAATGCTTTGCCAAGAACTGTTCGACAAGGAAAAAAAAAAGGA
Organism: Wurfbainia villosa; assembly: GCA_025175895.1. Classification (NCBI taxonomy): domain Eukaryota; kingdom Viridiplantae; phylum Streptophyta; class Magnoliopsida; order Zingiberales; family Zingiberaceae; genus Wurfbainia; species Wurfbainia villosa. The sequence goes on from CM045994.1 coordinate 114,416,867, forward strand.
ATCGTAAGCAATTTACCACTCGAATATTCTTACGATGCCATGAAACTTTAATATAACTCACCTTCTTGAAGTTGATTGGGAGTTAATTCCTGCAGAATAAGACAATGAGATTGAATTTATATACAAATAGCCAAGAATAAAGGGAAACCCCAATGAAGCTAGGATAAAAAGGGAAAAAAAAAACAACACTAGCATCTTGATAATCTATTACTGCAATGACTGTAACCAATGAATTAATAAGGCCAAATCACAATCAGAGAAACAGATGCGCAGATGGAAAAAGAAGCAAATGCTAACAATACTTTAATTTTCACACTGATTTTCCTAAGAGATCAGACATACTTTAGTTTTCTCCAGCGATAATAGGTAAGCTGCCATGAAATTTGCTATGCTGTTGACAACGTCCTCTTGGTTAACAAGAACATAATCTTCATCTGAGCCATTCTCCCCGTCAATATGCTTTTCTTCCCATGAGTCTGCGGCAGTAATAATGTTCCAAGATGCATTGTCATCTGCTTCCAAGAAAATATATGAGTTAGAGTCCTTCGTGGACATGGGTATAAAGTAAAACAGTATTCATTTCCTAAACTACTTTGAAATCTCCAAACAGAAGAATGTGTGAACTTGAAAGCAAAGGGATATCTCTAAGGGGAACAAAGGAGAGCACTTATTCTATTCATTTCATGAGCAAGGGAAATTTTTCAAAGCGTGAGGAGGATAGGTGATAATGAGATTCAGTGACAATAAGTTATGCTATGTCAACCATACGCGAATAAACATAGGATTGGATTATAAGTTCATAAATTTTAGTATAATTCAAATCCAATCTAAGATCAAGATTATATAAATCAGATTATCATGGTCGAGAGACACTATGAGAATGTCTAATACCACTTGATGTAGCCCTAGGAACAAATCTACCCTAGAGAATCTCACAACAAGGAAACAACAACAACAACCAAGTCTTATCCTACTAGATGGAATCGGCTATATGGATCCTTTTACACCATTGGACTCTATCCCCTACTATATCATCATCTATATTTAAATAAATTTTATCTTATTTTATTATTGCTAACCAAGTCTTTTTTGGTCTTCCTCATCCTCATTTGATATATATATTTATCATTGATTCATATTGTCTAACTGAAGCATTTATTGGTCGTCTAAGTACATATCCGTACCACCTTAAACGTGTCTCTCAGAGCTTTCCTTCAATTGATGCAACTCCGACTTTCTCTCTAATGCTCTCATTTCTTATTCTTTCCATTCTTATATGTCCGCACATCCACCTTAACATCTTCATCTCTGCAACTCTCATCTTTTGCTCATATGCTCGAGTCGTAGCCCAACATTCAGCGTCATATAACATAGCAAGTCTAACCATCATTTTGTAGAACTTCCCTTTCAATTTTAAAGGTACTTTACGATTACATAAAACATCTAATGTTTTTCTCCATTTCAATCATCCTGCTTGTATTCTATGTAAGATATCTCTCTCAATCCCTCCATTATCTTGCAAAAATGATCATAAATATTTAAAACTCTCAATTCCAGACAACTCGCCATCTTCTATCTTAACATTTATCTTATTACGTCTAATATTACTAAACTTAAATTCCATATATTCTGTTTTTACTCTATTAAGCCTAAAACCTTTTACGTCTAATCTCACAATGAGGAAATTTTATTAAAATTGGAGGAAAAATTACATGAGGAGTTGAAAGCCCCAATTTTTTTTTTTTAAACTAGTTCTCTTAAAATATGATCTAACTTTACCCAGTTTATAATGCCTAGTAAAACCATGATAATGGGCTTATAATAAATGTTTACAACTCAAAAATCTTTTAACCCTAAAATTATCTACTGCAATAGTTGCATCTCCATAATGCAACATTCATATAAACTAGCATACCTTGAATATTTTGAGAAACTGAAGATCTGATATTTCCAAGCTTTTCTAGGAAGTTCGGTGATTCTACCTTCGATTTGAGAAGGGAGTATAGCTGCACAAAAAAGGGATACCAAAGACTAAACAAATAAACTACAATGGAGATAAACTATGAAAAAAAGGCATTCTGAATGATGTAAAAAATAAAAGCACTACATTAAGGAACAAATACATACAAGCAAGAATGACATTTACATAAAACAAATAGACAGAACTGTGGGGCAATCTCTTGCCATGATAAAGTTTTGATGTGTGTGACAAAGGGTTTAAGTTAGGTTGTGATTATGATTTGATATGTGCGTTGGAGTCTTGCAGGGCTTAGTAATTCGTACATGGAGCCTTGGCGAGTTTCACCTCTCATGACTCGGTCCTTGAGTCGGTGAAGGATGGCTTCGCGGAAGCCGTGCGCTTAGAACATCCGAGGGAGCGCCGGACGAGGAGCTTGGAGTGAAGCCGGAGAAAGTAGACTTCAGGGCGAGATGCGAAGGATGACGCTGCAGAGCCGTGCACTTGGCACATCCGAGGGACGTGGCCGGACGAAGACAACTTCGAAGGCGAGGGACTCCGAGGGATGAGAGTGAGCGAATGTAACCCGGGAAGGGGTAGTAGCTATTAGGTGAAACTTGGTCATTTGGCTAAGTGTCGGATGAGTTTTCCCGACATCAGTTGACTGTCATGGAATGACAGTCGACTGCTCTGAGTCGAACGGGTTCGACTGGTATCCGACTGTTGGGCATTTGGCCCAAGCACCAATCGCCATGGATTCGCGATCGATGCCGACATCGGGCCGATCGCTAAGGGACGGCAATGATCGATAAGACTCGCACGGACACGTAACGGAGTCGAAGCTCGCGAGCACTCGATCACGGCAAGATCACGATCGATGCGAAGCCGCCGGATGGAATCCAACGCGAAAGCGGGAATCGGGCAACGACTACGTGACTGGGCCGATCGATAGAGACATCACCGATCGCTTCCGTCAACGGGAAGAAACCCTCTTCCTCTATAAAGAGGAAGGGTATGGGGCTTTGGGGGGCTAATGCTTCAACTCTAATCTTCTCCCAAAGTGCTCAAAAGTATTCCCACTCTTCTTACTTACTATTTTCTCATTCTATTGTAAGAAGAGGGATTGTAAAGAGGTTGCCTCCACCTAGCTTGGTGCAAAGGAGAGACTTAGTGGATTTGGCAAAGAAGTGATTCACCTTGGACGAATCGGGATCGTGGATTAGTGGCATAGCCGTGAACCACGTTACGACTTGTTGTTAGCATTGTTTGTTTCCTTTGCTTTGTCTTTCTTTGTTTGATTTGCTTGTCTTGTTGTTTCCGTTGTGCTAATCTTGTTTGTAGACGAGCAAATTCCGTTATCCAACGAAAGAGGACTATTCACCCCCCTCTAGCCAGCCACCACATCCCACATCGATCTTACAAGTGGTATCAGAGCCAAGGAAAGTTTGTCAAGGACTAACCGCCACAACAAGCACATTCAAGAATGACCGGCTCAAATATTCATCCACCGAAATTCGAAGGCGAATTCTCTTGGTGGAAAAAGAGAATGGAGGTATTTTTCGAAACCGACTTTGAAATTCTTTTGATTATGGAAAACGGTTTCGAATTGCCTAGGAATGAAGAAGGGGAGCTATTGGAGAAATCAAGATGGAGTAAAAGACAAAGAGAGGAGTATTGGACGAATTCAAAAGCCAAGCACCACCTCTACAATGTACTCCCTCAACAAGAAGTAAATAGGATAGGGGAGTGTGCTAGCGCCAAGGAAATGTGGGAGAAATTAATAGAAATTCATGAAGGCACATCCGAGGCGAAACTAGCAAGGAGAGATGTCCTTCGCTCCTAATTATCCAATATCAAACTTGAAAAGGGAGAGAAGGTAAAATCCCTACACTCTAGATTTAAGGAAATTCTAACCGGTTTGTCAAGTGTAGGTGAAAAGCTCTCCAACCGAGATATGGTAATGAAGGTCATAGATGTCTTTCCCCGGTCCTCAAGATGGAGCTCTATGGTGGACTCCTTCTACATCTCCAAGAATTTGGAAGTAAGCACCTTGGAGGAGTTCTTCTCAACAATGGAGCTCCATGAAACAAGGCTTGAAGGAATAAATGAAGAACCTAGAATTCAACCTTCAAGAGGAGTTGCCTTGATGGCACAAAAGGGGAAGAAGAAGATAGAGACCACCTCCTCCAATGATGAAGCATCCTCCTCCTCCTCCATGGATAGCATGGAAGAAGCATACATGGTAAGGAAGGTAAGGCGTGCTTTAAGAAATTTTAAATTTAATAAATCCAATGATAGGAGGAGAAGACCAAGGGGGAAGGTAATTTGCTACAATTGCTAAGGAGAGAGACATATAAGGGATAATTGCCCCCTCCTAAACAAGAACAAAGAAGAAAGGAGAAAGAAAGAAGAAAAGAAGAAGAAGAAAGAGGAGCAAGAAGAAAAAGGAAGAAGAGAAGAAGACCAAGGAAAAGGGGAAGACCAAAGCTCTCAAGGCAAGGACTTGGGATGATCCTTCTTCATCATCATCATCATCCGAAGAAGAAGAACATGTCTACTCCAACTTTGCCCTAATGACGTTTGATGATCTCTCCACCTCCTCCTCCGATGGTGAAGAAGCAAGCTCAGTGAGAGCCTGGCTGAAGGGGAGCCTCTACATCCTCATCATCGGAAGAGGATTTAGTAAGTGAGGTAACGAATCTATCCCCTAAGCAAATTATGTCTATGATTTCTAGCCTCACTAAGGATTTATTTAGAGCCAAGAAAAAGAACAAATGCATACTTGAGCAAATTAAAAATTTAGAGCAAAAATTGGAAAAAGCATGTTTTAATGATAATGATGATGATGCATGCTCACCTTTGGATGTTAATGATGCATGCATAGAAGAAAATAGGACTTTAAGGGAAAAGGTAGACCATTTGACCAAAGCCCTAGAAAAATTCACAATAGGCTCCAATACCCTTAACATGATAATTGGGAGCCAAAGAGCTAGTTTCAATAAGAAAGGCCTAGGATACAAAGGAAAAACTAATGAAAAGACCTATAAATGTTTGATTGCTAGGGGCCAAAGCAAAAATAAGACAATTGCTAGAAAATGGATCCCTAAGGAGATTTTAGTGAACCCAATAGGAAAGAACTTATTTTGGGTTCCAAAATTCATCCTTAAGGGTTAGGAAAACCCTAGGGTAGTCAACCATATGCAATTGACCTATATCATATTTTGGTTGACTTAGGATGACAGGACAATATTTTTGAAATAGTGTTAGGTGATAATAATATGCCCATAAATACATAATAATGCCTAAATCATGATAATTAATGAAATTGCTATGTATGTTTGAAATCATGATTTATGATCTTGATATTTGGCAACATAGTCATGGGCTTTAGGGTTAAAATCATGCTCTAGGTAATATTTGACTTATTATCATGATATAATACCTAATGCATGATTATTAATTGATGAATACATGTGTTTCATGATAATAATGTGAAATTAATTCATATATGTCTTTATGATCATGAGGATTGTTAGGGTGATACTTAACCTTTATAGAATTGCATGAATATAATGGTTAAGTATATACAAATACCTCTAGGATACATCTCACACTCACCATAGGCTACCTTGATTGAAAATATAGCATGGGTGAGATGATAGGATGATTCAAATGTCCACTAATGCCTATGACATTTAGATGGTCATTTAAGGTATCAAAATAGCAATAATAGACCAATCATGGGGAAAGCTTATGTTTAATTCATAGACATATTGCCCAAAGATCATGGTTGGATATTTCATATGTTTTCAAAACAATTTCTTACTTTAAAATCTGTGTAAAGAAGAAGCATACATGGTAAGGAAGGTAAGGCGTGCTTTAAGAAATTTTAAATTTAATAAATCCAATGATAGGAGGAGAAGACCAAGGGGGAAGGTAATTTGCTACAATTGCTAAGGAGAGAGACATATAAGGGATAATTGCCCCCTCCTAAACAAGAGCAAAGAAGAAAGGAGAAAGAAAGAAGAAAAGAAGAAGAAGAAAGGGGAGCAAGAAGAAAAAGGAAGAAGAGAAGAAGACCAAGGAAAAGGGGAAGACCAAAGCTCTCAAGGCAAGGACTTGGGATGATCCTTCTTCATCATCATCATCATCATCCGAAGAAGAAGAACATATCTACTCCAACTTTGCCCTAATGGCGTTTGATGATCTCTCCACCTCCTCCTCCGATGGTGAAGAAGCAAGCTCAAGTGGGGAGAGCTCAAGTGAAGGGGGAGCCTCCTCTACATCCTCATCATCGGAAGAGGATTTGGTAAGTGAGGTAACGAATCTATCCCCTAAGCAAATTATGTCTATGATTTCTAGCCTCACTAAGGATTTATTTAGAGCCAAGAAAAAGAACAAATGCATGCTTGAGCAAATTAAAAATTTAGAGCAAAAATTGGAAAAAGCATGTTTTAATGATAATGATGATGATGCATGCTCACATGATAACTATATGCCTTTGGATGTTAATGATGCATGCATAGAAGAAAATAGGGCTTTAAGGGAAAAGGTAGACCATTTGACCAAAGCCCTAGAAAAATTCACAATAGGCTCCAATACCCTTAACATGATAATTGGGAGCCAAAGAGCTAGTTTCAATAAGAAAGGCCTAGGATACAAAGGAAAAACTAATGAAAAGACCTATAAATGTTTGATTGCTAGGGGCCAAAGCAAAAATAAAACAATTGCTAGAAAATGGATCCCTAAGGAGTTTTTAGTGAACCCAATAGGAAAGAACTTATTTTGGGTTTCAAAATTCATCCTTAAGGGTTAGGAAAACCCTAGGGTAGTCAACCATATGCAATTGACCTATATCATATTTTGGTTGACTTAGGATGGCGGGACAATATTTTTGAAATAGTGTTAGGTGATGATAATATGCCCATAAATACATAATAATGCCTAAATCATGATAATTAATGAAATTGCTATGTATGTTTGAAATCAGGATTTATGATCTTGATATTTGGCACATAGTCATGGGCTTTAGGGTTAAAATCATGCTCTAGGTAATATTTGACTTATTATCATGATATAATACCTAATGCATGATTATTAATTGATGAATACATGTGTTTCATGATAATAATGTGAAATTAATTCATATATGTCTTTATGATCATGAGGATTGTTAGGGTGATACTTAACCTTGATAGAATTGCATGAATATAATGGTTAAGTATATACAAATACCTCTAGGATACATCTCACACTCACCATAGGCTACCTTGATTGAAACATAGCATGGGTGAGATGATAGGATGATTCAAATGTCCACTAATGCCTATGACATTTAGATGGTCATTTAAGGTATCAAAATAGCAATAATAAACCAATCATGGGGAAAGCTTATGTTTAATTCATAGACATATTGCCCAAAGATCATGGTTGGATATTTCATATGTTTCAAAACAATTTCTTACTTTAAAATCTGTGTAAGGAAGAAGCATACATGGTAAGGAAGGTAAGGCGTGCTTTAAGAAATTTTAAATTTAATAAATCCAATGATAGGAGGAGAAGACTAAGGGGGAAGGTAATTTGCTACAATTGCTAAGGAGAGAGACATATAAGGGATAATTGCCCCCTCCTAAACAAGAGCAAAGAAGAAAGGAGAAAGAAAGAAGAAAAGAAGAAGAAGAAAGGGGAGCAAGAAGAAAAAGGAAGAAGAGAAGAAAACCAAGGAAAAGGGGAAGACCAAAGCTCTCAAGGCAAGGACTTGGGATGATCCTTCTTCATCATCATCATCATCATCCGAAGAAGAAGAACATGTCTACTCCAACTTTGCCCTAATGGCGTTTGATGATCTCTCCACCTCCTCCTTCGATGGTGAAGAAGCAAGCCTGACTCAGTGGGAGAGCTGGCAGTGAAGGGGGAGCCTCCTCTACATCCTCATCATCGGAAGAGGATTTGGTAAGTGAGGTAACGAATCTATCCCCTAAGCAAATTATGTCTATGATTTCTAGCCTCACTAAGGATTTATTTAGAGCCAAGAAAAAGAACAAATGCATGCTTGAGCAAATTAAAAATTTAGAGCAAAAATTGGAAAAAGCATGTTTTAATGATAATGATGATGATGCAACGCTCATGATAACTATATGCCTTTGGATGTTAATGATGCATGCGTAAGAAAATAGCTTTAAGGAAAGGTAGACCATTATCTGACAAAGCCCTGTATCCAATACCCTTAACATGATAATCTGGGAGCCAAAGAGCTAGTTTCACAAGAAAGGCCTAGGATACAAAGGAAAAACTATTGAAAAGAACTATAAATGTTTGATTGCTAGTGTCCTAAGCAAAAATAAAACAATTGCTAGAAAATGGATCCCTAAGGAGTTTTTAGTGAACACAATAGGAAAGAACTTATTTTGGGTTCCAAAATTCATCCTTAAGGGTTAGAAAACCTAGGGTAGTCAACCATACAATCGACCTATATCATATTTTCGTCGACTTAGACGGGACAATATTTTTGAAATAGTGTTAGGTGATGATAATATGCCCATGAATACATAATAATGTCTAAATCATGATAATTAATGAAATTGCTATGTATGTTTGAAATCATGATTTATGATCTTGATATTTGGCACATAATCATGGGCTTTAGGGTTAAAATCATGCTCTAGGTAATATTTGACTTATTATCATGATATAATACCTAATGCATGATTATTAATTGATGAATACATGTGTTTCATGATCATAATGTGAAATTAATTCATATATGTCTTTATGATCATGAGGATTGTTAGGGTGATACTTAACCTTGATAGAATTGCATGAATATAATGGTTAAGTATATACAAATACCTCTAGGATATATCTCACACTCACCATAGGCTACCTTGATTGAAAACATAGCATGGGTGAGATGATAGGATGATTCAAATGTCCACTAATGCCTATGACATTTAAATGGTCATTTAAGGTATCAAAATAGCAATAATAGACCAATCATGGAGAAAGCTTATGTTTAATTCATAGACATATTGCCCAAAGATCATGGTTGGATATTTCATATGTTTTCAAAACAATTTCTTACTTTAAAATCTGTGTATTCATGTTTTAAAACAATTCAAAGCAAAACTAGATGTTAAAATGGATACTAACATGATCAAAAACCTAGTGGTTTTTAAAGCTTTTGGATTTTTGGCAAATCTCTGAAAATACAATGATTTTTCATGAAAAACTATTTTTCATTGATAGATATACTTAAAAGAAAGGCGTTCGCCAAATTTCGTGATTTTTTGAATTTTATAGAATTTTCTACGCATTTCTGAAATTCACCTCGGAAAATCAGAATTCCTGAAATCCATGTGCCAGTCGATTGGTAGCCTGATAACATGCCCGATAATCTCTTTTATCCACTTTTAAGGCATGTTTTGGTTTAGGTTTCTCTCTAGAATTGATGTCATGCTGTATAAACTTTGTTAATTATTTTTTATGGTGTCAAAGGGGGAGAAATATATTTGTTTAAGGGGGAATATATTTTGGGGGAGTTTCATGTATTAAGAGGGAGAGTTGCTAATCATGTTATTTACATGCTTTCTTACCTTAATATTTTATCAAATGTTTTTACCTAATTTAAACGGATTGCCACACATCAAAAAGGGGGAGATTGTTAGGGCAATCTCTTGCCATGATAAGGTTTTGATGTGTGTGGCAAAGGGTTTAAGTTAGGTTGTGATTATGATTTGATATGTGCGTTGAAGTCTTGCAGGGCTTAGTAATTCGCACATGGAGCCTTGGCGAGTTTCACCTCTCATGACTCGGTCCTTGAGTCGGTGAAGGATGACTTTGCGGAAGTCATGCGCTTGGAGCATCCGAGGGACCGCCGGACGAGGAGCTTGGAGTGAAGCCGGAGGAAGTAGACTTCAGGGCGAGACGCGAAGGATGGCGCTGCAGAGCCGTACGCTTAGCGCATCCGAGGGACGTGGTCGGACGAAGACAACTTCGAAGGCGAGGGACTCCGAGGGATGAGAGTGAGCGAATGTAACCCGGGAAGGGGTAGTAGCTATTAGGTGAAACTTGGTCATTTGGCTAAGTGTCGGATGAGTTTTCCCGACATCAGATCGTTCATGGAATGACATCGATCGCCCAGTCGAACGGATTCGATCGTATCCGTATTGGGCGTAGCATGCTTAGCCGATCGCCACGATCGGCATCGCCGACATCGATCGGCCAAGGGCAATGATCGGCGATAAAGCGTGTGCGTAGGGCGAGAATGGAGTCGAGCTCGCGAGCACTCGACTGATGGTCCATCACCGATCGATGGCAAGATCGGCCGATGTGAAGCCGATGGATGGAATTGCGTGAAAGCGACAGATTATTGGCTACGGCTACAGGACTGGGCCGATCGATAGGACATCACCGACTGCTCCTGTGTCAACGGGAAGAAACCCTCTTCCTCTATAAAGAGAAAGGGTATGGGGCTTTGGGGGGCTAATGCTTCAACTCTAATCTTCTCCCAAAGTGCTCAAAAGTATTCCCGCTCTTCTTACTTACTATTTTCTCATTCTATTGTAAGAAGAGGGATTGTAAAGAGGTTGTCTCCACCTAGCTTGGTGCAAAGGAGAGACTTAGTGGATTTGGCAAAGGAGTGATTCACCTTGGACGAATCGGGATCGTGGATTAGCGGCGGTGTCGTGAACCACATTACGACTTGTTGTTAGCATTGTTTGTTTCCTTTGCTTTGTCTTTCTTTGTTTGATTTGCTTGTCTTGTTGTTTCCGTTGCGCTAATCTTGTTTGTAGACGAGCAAATTCCGTTATCCAACGAAAGAGGATTATTCACCCCCCTCTAGTCGGCCACCACATTCCACATCGATCCTACAAGAACAAACCGTTGTTCTCAAAAGGAAATATATATATATATATATATATATATATATATATATATATATATATATATATATATATATATATATATATATATATATATATATCGAGATTGATCTCGACGACCAATTCCTCGGCGCGCGTGCACTCACGGCGACCGCATCGCTGCGGGCCTTGCCACCGCGTCTGCGTCACAGTCGCCTGGGCCGGTGGATCGGCGTGATCGATGCCGCGGCTTCGCCGGCGGTGCTCGGCCAATTAAGCGCTCGGAATCCGGCTATGGCCGAAAATCGTCGCGTCACGCGGTCGATAGATCGCGCCCATCATCGGCGCGTCGGGTCATTCAGAGCCGGTGCGGCCGGAATCCAAAGGTGTGGAGGTCGAAATCGGGCGCCCGATTCTGGCGGCCGATTTCAGCCGACCGACGGCCGAATCGCGGCCGGCCAAGTATAGCGGACGGACCGACGTCGCCTGCCGGTCCGTCCGCCACCGGATTCCGACCGCGATTCAGCCGGAATCCGGCCCGATCGCGGCGCCCGGATTATCAATCCTCTATATATATATCCTTTGACAAACTTTGTAAAAGTGCTCCACCTTGCAAATATCTATACACATTTATCCATTTGTATGTGCTAAAATTTGATCGTCAAACAAAAGGACAAGGAGTTATAATAGAAACAACTGAAACAAGCGATGCTTCTATACCATGAAAGTGATTTACATTGATTTGGCATAACACTAGCAAAGTAAATCAACGATAGATAAGCATTCTGAAGCATACATTTCTTCTCTCGACAGAAAGTTGATCGGTCTTTATTACTATACATTTTTGTTGGAGAGTTGAACTACGTTCCAAGACAATGATTATACACATTACAGGAATTTCCAAAAGAATCAAAGGTCACACAATCTAGTTCTCAACTGAAGTACTAGCAAATGGAGACAATAAGTTAGTCAAAGAATAAAGATAATCGCGTGCCATAAAGCAAAACTTCCAACAAAACAGAAAAACATTCACGAGCATTCAATTTTCAATCATCTTATTTTCGTGATTATTAAAATTTTCCAAACTGATCTCTCGGATACCTCATCGGTCCCTGAATCGGTGGCAGATTGCGACTGCCGAGGCGAGCTCTCTCCATGATCCACCGGGACGGAGGGGCCGGGGTCCAGATCGGGGTTCTCGAGCAATTCGAGGGCCCTCCTGCAATTTTCGAGCACAGCCTCGAGGGCCCGTCGCTTGACGCGGAAGTGATCGTCGTCGGCTGGCGCCTGGAAATGGGTGATGGGGCAGTTGGCGACCTCCATGGCGACGGGAGCTTGAGGAGGACTGACGAGTCTTCGACGGCGAGGACGGACGAGGGCTTCGAAATTCCCGTGCCGTGTCGCCTCGGCGGCGGCGGCGGCGGCGGCTGCTTTATTTTGTTTTCCTATTCGCCCTTATTCATTGACATTTCATTTTTTTACCCTAAAAAGTTACAAAATATTCTTATAGTTTACTCCAGGCATTTCAGATATATTTTATTTCGCCCCTCCCTGATCCGTTGATGTGGTCAAAAATGTCAATGACATAGATCATGTTGTTGTTATTATATTAAATCATAATGTTTAGTAATTATTGTTAAGAACCTTCAATTTCACGACGAATTAAATATGAATTAATATTTTCGAATCGTGTTTAAATCGTATCAAGATATATCAATAGATATGATCCATGGGATGGAAGGATTTTTTTTGTACATTAGATTTAAAATATTTTTTAATTTATAAGTTGTCTTCTCCGTGTGACGGGAAAGTTAAGAGTTATGAATCATAAAAATAATTTATTATAAAATAAGATAAAATTATGTACATAGATTCTTTTTTAAGATTCTATACTGATCGAGGGCTTCGTGCTTTTATAAATTGTCTTCAAAGATATGAAATAATTTTGTTTTTTTTTAATATTGATGATAGCTATATGTCCAAAATTTATTATACTCGTGACATTTATATTATATTTTAGATTTGAGGAATAATCGTAAATTTGTTTTAAACTTTAATGTGCATGTAGCATGGAATCATATATTTGACAAAATATAATTGGATGGACAATTAACTATAATAATACATAAAATGTTGCAATGAATAGATGTCAAAGATTGACATAGAATTTAAAATTTTCATCCAAATTCAAAAAATTCTCTATTGCTTTTGCCAACAACTCAAGGGAGATAATCTCTTCTGATTTATTTTCTTCATATTCATTGTGTAATCGATTAATAAGACAGACCTTTTTACTATAATATTTGACGAAATATAATTTTGGACTTAACCTATAAGTACTTTTAAATAGTATATCATTATTTTTATTTTATCATATATAAAAAATTTTATTAATAATGTGACTTGTGAATAAAATTAACTCAAAAAATATTTAATTAAGATAAAATATGATAATATTCATGTCAAATGTCTTTTATGATCGGCCTCTCAATTTAATAAATGATGATAAATTATGGAGAATTTTACCTAGCACAATGATTCTTTTATACGAGTCAAGAATTCAGCAAAGTATTTTGCAAAGAAAATATCCTATTTTTTTAGTTGGCACAAGGTATCCAGAACTTCGATTTGACTAATTTTGAGAGTGACCAGTCAGATTCTACGAAAATTTCCATCAACCACTAAAGTAAAAATCTAAAAGATGATCTAGTAGCCCAATTTTCAATATTTGAATACTGAATTTTGAAGAAATTATTATAAATGTACTGCAACGGAGGTTCGAATAGTAGATGTTTAAAAAATTACATGAGCATTCTACCGTTGTACCATATCTCCAGAGGTAAATACCTCATTTTTTAGTAAAAGAAATTACCTCATATTCTTTTTTTTGGTAAAAGAAAATATCCTAAATTACATGAGCGACCTACTCATCCCTCGAGAATCAAGCATAAATGAGATATTTATTATTCTTCATTTTTTTAAAATTATAAAATCTGAACATAAATTAAAAGAAAAAAATATAGAGAATATAAATATGATATGCAACTTTAATTTTAAACTTCTTATGTGAAGTTATAAATACATATCAATGGTCAAAAACATTGAATTTTAAAAAAAATATATATTACGTATAGCTAGGAAGACTTTAAAGCTGAACTTTAGACCATGATAGAACTCATGATCAATGTTGAAATTTATCAGACTTGAATTAGATTCAATCCGAATTGATAAAATTGTCAACGAATTTGACTTAAATTCGTTGATGAATCTATAAAATTTAACATTTCGAAACCAAGACATTAAGTGAAAAGAGGAGTTTTGAGAGTGTATGCAATCACATGAATCTCCCATGATGTTCAAAAGTTTGGATTCATAATAACACCACTTTAGTATTAATTTTTTAAAATCAGTATTATTGTAGTATTGATTTTAAAAATTAATACTAATTTTGAATAATCACTACCACTAGACGTTGATTTTAAAAATTTCAAATTATTGTGAGATTGATTTTTTAAAATAAGTATAGATGTTGATTTTTAAAAAAATCAATATCAAAATTTTAACGTAGGCATAATGAAAAAAAAAATCTTTTGATAATTCTCGAACTATAATAATTTTTTTAAAAAAATATCCAACTTTAAATGTGCTTTTGGATAAATTACCATAGAAATTTAATCACTCGTCAAGGTATATGAAAATAAATCTCTAGCTCCCATAGCCAATTCCAATTGATAAGTATAAAGAAATAATTTTTAAATAAACACATATTAATTTTTGAATTTCATTATTTTAGACTATCAATTGGAGCACTTTTTTTTCTCAATTAAAAACGCCGACCCAGAGACAAATAAAGCCAGTGGGAGACTATTCTCCAAAAGCCAAATTCATGCAAGGATAAGAAAAACACGGTATAGTACGCCAGAACACAAAAAGGATGAAAATATATAATGTTTTCGCATTGGGATTTTATTAAAAAGAAATGTTATTTGAGACGCCAAATCAGAACTTTCTTACATGGCATTGCATCGTTATGAATGGCTACCATGTTTTTTTGCTGACTCAAACATGAGAAATTTCTCAATGAAATAATTCACCTTTTCGGCCTTTTCCAGTTGTAGGGCATGCCCGGCCTCTTTGATCACTTCCAACTTCGCCTTCTCTCCCAAATGTCTATTTCATAATATATATATATTTTTTTTAAAAGTTGTTAAATATTGGTCATGCTATAATCTAACCATAAACATAATCTTTACCGAAAATAAATTATATAGCGGCTAAAATTAGTTACAAGTTAAGATTCTAAATTAGGGCAAAGTCCAATAGAGATCGAATAGACTAGCCAAACGAATGGGACAAATTAGGTTGGCTGGCTAACTAAACCACGTAAACTCTATCAAACTGATGAGCTAGATAGGTAGATCAAGGTGATTAGATTGATTAATGGATCAAGTATATCAAACAATGCCCCCGCGAAAAAAACCTAATGGCTAACACATACAAACATTGTCCCATAGGATAACGAATGGATTCCTCATAAATGTGAAAGTGTCATCTCTCCATACGTTAGTTACTAGTCTCAAGGATCAAAGATCGATTGATCTCCCGTACGATGATCCAGAGATAGACTGATAAGAACTGCTAGATTGACAGATTTCAATCTTTACATCATAAGTATATCAAATAAGAGTACAATTGAATGAATTCGGCAAACCGAGTCACATTGATCTATCTGATTCGAATAGGGTAGATATCATGAATTTATGTTCTTTACTTACAATATTCCTACAAATGAATCATCTATTTTATTCGATGAAAAATGCTAAGAAGTAGGTATTCTTATTTGTCCCCGAAGGAATAGTTATTTTATTCCTAATGGATTCCATTTCATGAACTAAACATATTGTAATTGACGATGAACAAAAATTAAAAAATATAAATATAAATCTAGTTTTGTAAGTGAGCTTAATATTAGCGAATAAAATTGATATCAAATTCATTGAGAGTTTGCTTATAGTTATTCAATATGTTGAATATTTATCTTCTTCTTTATCCGAATTTGAGATTGATCACGACCAAATTAACTCATTATGGACGGAATTATTCAATATATAAAAATGAAGGACAAAAATTAAAAAAGCATGCCAAATTATACATTCCACTATCTGTTTTGAATCAAAAATACTTTTTATTTCAATGTTGTTGCAACAACTACAACCCTAGCTGCTACAACATGAAAATAGACTATTTCACTTTAATCAAAATTATTATACATAGAACACTATTATATCAAAATGCATCTGACTGACTTGGTCAAAATTACTTTAAAATAATTGTAACGACTATCTAAGTAGCTACTACACAGTTATAGTAGCTACTTAGATAACTGCTACAATACTACGACATTGTTATATTAGTTGTTATAGTATTGTAGCAGCTACAGACACATTATATCAGTTAGTAATAGTTGCTACAATAGCACTGAAAGTATAAAAAAAAAGAAAAATCGAAATGAACAATATAATGGGGCGCTCTTTTAATGACTTGCATAATTTTGAGCGTTCTTTTTATTTTTGCCTAAAGATGAAAATAAACAACATCAAGCATACATCGCTTGACAAAACAAACTATTACCACTCGTCAATATTCCTAAACAAAACTCATACAAAGTTCACGAACAAATTTTTAACGGCAATTTATCAAACAGTACATGTGAAGTTTAAAATTGTCCAAACAGTATCTCATATTTTCATATTTATCAAATAACGCACTTAATTCCCTTTTTACCTCTCCCACCAAACAGACCTGCAACACAATGAAAATCCCGAACGTGGTGTTGAGAATTCAAATTTCAGCACCACAGTTGTATTGCAATCCCAGCACCACAGTGGTGCTGGAATTGTAAATTCCAGCATCACGATGGTGGTGCTAGGATTGCACCATCACTGTGGTGCTGAAAATTCAAATTCCAACACCACAGTGGTCCGAATTGAACTCAAGACCACCGCTGGTGTTGGAATTAAATTTCAACACCACAAGAATGGTATCGAATGACGATATTATTACGGTGCCGATTTACAATTCCAAAGACACACAGCATGTGATCTTTTAGCGGAGAAATAAAAAAATTAAGATTTATTTGATAAATATAAAAATATAAGACACTATTTGAACATTTCTAATTTGATAAATCGCCGAACTTTTAAACTTCTCAACAATGAACTTAGTTAACTCAGATATATAAAGAATATAATACATAAATAAATAAAATACATATTTAATATTTTATAAATATGTTAAACATTCATAACATGTGTAAAAATAAATAAGTAGCATAGGTGTTATTCAATCGATTAAATTTTGGTTAATTTACACGTTGAGCTATTTTTCAAGTTTTGATTAGATCAGTTGCGCTCAACTTATTTTATAGCTACTAGGGACTGCAAGTTGTGTAAGGGTCAAGCATTATGATCAAGGTTAGAAGGTCAAATTTTTTATTGTGGGTTGTCCTTAATCCCTTCAAATTTAAGTCAAAATTTCTATTTATAAAGAAAATTATAATAAAGATTTAAAAGAACTTCATGTTTTTTTTTTTTACATTTTTTAAAAATGAATTGCAATACTACCTTTATTTATTTATTTATTTTTTGATTTGCACTGGACATTTAAGTTTTCGACTCGACTAATCTTATGGGTGGTTAGTCCAACCCTAGAGATCTTGTTCGGGGAGTTCATATTCCCTTAAATAAAGTCTTCACCAACCATCAAGGTAAATTTGAAAGTGTTTGTAGTTCAATGATTCAACCCGGCTTCCGCAGTTGTATTGTCCCTATAAGACTTTTCAACGTCAAAGTCGTACTCTATTTGCGAAGGCAAACTCCTGCGAACAGGATCCCCCATATAAATTTTTCGAAATTCACTGTCGAACATGTTCTAACAGAGAATCGAGCTATGATTTTCTGTGAAATACCTTTGCTGTTTTGCTAGAATTTTACTGAGTTCATCATAAAAACTCGACCTTTTATTGATTCATTTGTGCATCTATTATATCCCCACAGGGAAAAGCCTAGTGGCTATCACATACAAACGTTACATCATAAGACAACAGATCAATCCCTCACAAATGTGAGGGCGTTATCCCTTTATGCGTTGATTATCAGTCTCAAGAATTAAAGATCTATTGTAATTTACTTTCCTTATGAGGATCCAAGGATGAACTAGTAGTGATAGAAGTCGCTAAATTGACAGATTCTAACCTCGTGCACCGTTTATGCATCTATTATATATCATTGCAAAATTCCTAATTTTCTTGTTAGCAAAATTTCCACACTCTAAGTTTATGTATTTTATCCATCTATCGCTCAACCCAAATCTTGTACGGTTTACTCTCGATCAACATCGAGTGGAACGATGGCACGACAGCTTTCCTTCTTCCCCCAACACTTTTAAGTGTCGACTTAAACAGTTGTCAGCCTTATTGTTATGACATCGAGCCTCTATTCCTAGGTTGTTGGGACAAGTTGACCACTCAACTCGCCCTCTCCTGTCCTCTAAGCTGAATTATACGACTTTTTAAAGAGTGTGGATGGATGTATATTTGTATATCTTGTCTGCTATCGCTAATCGTGAAAAATAAGATGATAGCAGAAGCTTTCACGCCAAGATCAACCCATTAGGTCAATGACAGGGATCACGACTACGCCTTAGGGCCGTGGGATGGATGAAGTTTGCTTCTAGCATGTCAATTATTTATTTATACACGAGCTCAAATACTACTACAGAAATTTAAAAGGGGAGGGAAAAAAGAATTAAATATTTGTCAAAGGATGACCGACTCTGTTTGCCTTATGAAACTTGTGCAGGTTAGTATGGTCCCTTATCTTTAATAAGTCTAATATACGCATAAATATGAAGTATACAACTTCAACTTTGCTTCTCAAAATCTTAATATTGGTACCCGAACCATAACTCGCTATCTTCACGATCGTTACGCAAGTATGATTTTGTGTTATTAACAAGACTGTACTGATCTAAAGAAGAAAATTATCGACCATTAGTTAGTGTAATTGATATTGCAAATACCTTTGTAATTGATGCGCGAGTGACAATGGGAAAATGGCATCCTTGTCGCCCCAAAGTATCAAAGTGTCCTAGTGAGGAAAAAGGAAATAGCGAAGGTCACCTCCAACATTAATTGTCATAATAATGATGTTAGGCATTATACAAGTGAATTACCTGAGTAAGAACTGGAACAGGATCCTGGTCAATTCCGTGGTCGAGAAGTTTGTTCAACAGTTCAACCCTTTCCTTTCTTTGATCTCTATACATCACCTGCAGAATAATATGAACAGATGAACTAAAACTGGACTATACAATCCGAACTGATCGATTGGAATTCAAATGTAGCTTAATTAATTGAACGAAGAAATAACATACAAAATGATATATTTGCCAAACTAATTAGCGGTCATAATTGAGCCGCCTAACCATTTGTATGATAATATTGCCACTGCAGTTTTCCAAAGTCGAAGTGATTGAATCAGATATAAGGCCAACGCAGAAGAGAATCGTGCTGGACTGACTTAATAGTTAATTAGTTTGCACGTAAACCAAGCAAGGGCAAACTATGTGACGTTTGGTTTATTGACCTTGGCAGAAAAACTTTTCTTGCTTCAGGACGTCATCTAACCTAAATTAATTGGTCGAATTGTATATCATGTTCAATTATTTATCCAGCAGATCTTATCTAGTGCACGGTCGATAT
The DNA here is from genome assembly GCA_025175895.1 of Wurfbainia villosa. Classification (NCBI taxonomy): domain Eukaryota; kingdom Viridiplantae; phylum Streptophyta; class Magnoliopsida; order Zingiberales; family Zingiberaceae; genus Wurfbainia; species Wurfbainia villosa. The sequence goes on from CM045994.1 coordinate 114,436,446, forward strand.
TTTTCCACGTTGCTGAAAGAAAGGTCCATGCAAATGCATCAATGAAGGAGATTAATGATGTCTCCGATGGGCAACTTGAATAGATGAAATGTCAATGCCTGAAGTAATCTAGTCCTGAAAGCATCTTGAATAATTGCTAGCGTTGTCGAGACAACAACTGATTCTGTTTACTTGTTGATCTTGATCGTGCACGCATGCTATCCACAGTCAAAGAAGACCACATTGTGCTCGTATCATTTTTCTAACTAGGCTAATCACACGATTCACACCAGCATCGATATCCTCTATTTGAGATATTTGACATGAAAAGCAGAAAAATTGTGAACACTAATTTTAACCAATAGATGTGACTGATAATTTAGAAGGAAAACTTTGGCACAACAGTAAAGTCATTGTTGTGTAATCTAAGGGTCAAGAGTTCTGCAAACGACCTCTTGCAAAAACAAAATAATATTGTATACAATAAATTCTTCTCCGAAATCCTATATTGATGGAAACTTCATGTACTGAGTTGTTCTTAGATGTGATTGATAATTTCCACTTCCACATAAGAAATATGAAGTATTTTGGTTATTCTATAGCGTGATGAAAATTATTTTACTTTTTTAAGTAATCAGAATTGGATCTATAATGCAGACTAAAAGTAAAAAATTCTAATAAGTGACTCTAGAGTGGTATTCAACTTTGTCAAGTAATACCAGAGACACTTGTGATTACAGTGGTGCATCAGGCTTTTCGGGATCCTCTGCTTGTTAAAGAGAAGGGCAATATTTCATACATTAAATAACATGATTGGGAGATGGTTGATCAGGCTGCATATGACATATAAAGGAGCTTAATCTAAACACATTTTGAAAGCTTGACTTAATGGAGCATCTAAGCTCATTTTCAAAGCTTCGTGTATGAGTTGACTAAGGTTAGGAAGAAGATTTCATATGATCACTTGTCTCAATATTCATTTCATTGGTTGATTAGTTTACTTCTTTCAAGGAGACTATTCTAATTGACAAAAGATACAAGGTAACTCTGCATGAGACGACAGGTGAAGTTATTGCATATTTTGCTTGAAGGCAAGACAAAATTATTATTTTTAATTCAAATGGGACAATATGTACAAGTTAGCCAAAGTGAGTGCTAAATGTGATATGGGATAAGGATCCTAAAGTACAGATATAAATTCAAATCTAAATTTTCAAAGGATATTCAGTAATTCAAATGCAAGACATATAGTCATACCAGAATGAATTATCCTGAAAAGGGGTAGAGACTGAAGGTAAAGTGCATGTAGTCAAAGGTGAGGACGTTTTACACTCGTAATCTCAGTAGAAAAGTATCCACCGTAAATAACATAATATCTGGTGCAATACACATTTGCACTAGGTGAAAGTTGTTTAATACATTTATGTGACCAAAACCAAGAGTTTATGATTAAGACGTGGAGATCCAAAGAGTCAAAGAGTCTTGGAGATGCACCATTATATGATTGCTAGTGAAGTTCTAAAGGCAAATAGGTTGTAGAAAGACTTGTAACGTTTGGAGTCATATATAGGACACAAAAGATGCTTTAGATGCATTAAGTTATGAAGCGAGCTAAGAGGAGCATGACCACTAGAGTACTAGATGCAATAAAGAGGTAGAAATTATTAACTTATCAATTCACGACTAACTAGTGGGGGCTAGTACACCTAATAGTGTAAGGAAACTATATATATAACATAGGGTTTTAAGATTTTTTTTTTATATAATTTTAATATTGATGATGATTGGGTCAATTGTGACTGTGAATTTTCTCATTGTTGGAGCATTATAGAACCTAGATAACATTAAGGGGTACATAAAAAGAATGTGGGAGATCAAAAAGGTTTATAAAGTATAAACTTTTTTATCAGGGGAGCTCTTTGGTGTTGTAGGAGTGCTACATGCGAAGTGTTCAATCTTTTCCTCTATCATTGCCTTTTGGCAAGGTTAGAATTGCAATTATTATTATTATTATTATACTTTCATACAAACTTAGATTTGCTCTATGGACAAAGGTTTATACTAATGCACATCAATTATTTTTATCTTTGTTTGTGCACTTGTGCTATTTAACAAAGGAAAATATAGACTCTACTATGTAGTTTTATGGTAAAAGTTATTTTGTATTCACTTAACGGATTTAGATCGATAAGTATTTTGGAGCAATAGATCTTAGCAAGCGGTGATAAAGTGGTCCCCAACCTTATCTAATGATATTAGAGACATATGTGATCCTAATAAAAATGTATTGCTCATGATATGGGAGATAAAGATTTATCTGCCTTTATCCCCAATTCTTCTTCATGGTAGAGTTGACTCGCATTCAATATAACAATATCGGCATTAGGTTGGAAGGTGGCTTAAAGTTAAATATATTAGAATATCTATTGAATTCTTGAATTTCTCTAACTGATAATTTCTAGAGAAATTGAAGATTTCAGTGATTGATACTAGAGCAGCTTCAATAATTGAATACTGAAGCACTTCAATCCTAATAAAATTAATAAATAGTGTATGCGTGGAACTCGTCTCGCCTTGTTCTTTTCGTGCTTTTAATAGAACTGCTTGTATGAGAATGATCAAATAAACATATCTCCACATCCAAATCATCGAAATGGGCCACTATAAATACATGTTTTTAATAGTGCCCCCAATCTGCCTTACTGCTGCCTCATATTGCAGTCAGCGGTAGGACGGCAATCACTATAGCAGGCCGACGATGAGGTGACTTATTAGATGGGTTATCGAATCTTTAGTCCCAGTTAAACAATAAAGTGAAAGAAGATTATAATAAAAGCTGATCAAAACGACAGGAGATGTCTCTGACCAAAAAACAAAAACAAAAGATAGATCAGATGTAAACTAATAATTAATTGGCTTAAAAATTCGTGAATACTAGCCCTCTATGGGAAGTGTGATTTGACAAGCATACGGCGTTCCTTTCCACCAAGATGATTCACCACCCTCTGATTTTGTTAATAACGGCATAAAAAGGGACATTCTTTTTTTTTTTATCATACATTTAATGCAATTTATACCTAGATGTTTTAACTGCTCAACAAAGACAAAGGAAAAGGACGAGAAAGAGGTGAGATTACCGACCTCGATGAAATCTTGGAGAAAGAACGAGGGGATCCACTTAGGTGGGCGGTACATGGACCGGCGGACAAGGGTCCTCAGATCGTCTGCCTTCTGCGGCAGCAGCACCTCGCACACGTCCCTCTTCTCTCTTGCAGACATCTCCCTCAACTGCTCCGGCGTCATGCAGATTCCAGCGGTGAGAATCGCCACGCGCTCCACCGACTCCGCCTCCATCTCCGCCAGGCGGAACGCCACGAACCCGCCGTAGCTGATCCCCACCACGGAGTAACGAGCGGCCCCGAGGAGGCGCATCGCTTCCGCGACGCACCGCGCCTGGTAGCCCACGGAGCGATCGGCGCAGGAGGAACGGGATCTGCCGAAGAAGATGAGGTCAGGGATATAGAGGTCGAAGGAGCGGGATAGGGCTCCGATCTGACGCTCCCATTGCCACTTTGAGTTGCCGCCGAAGCCATGAATGAGGAGGAGGGCAGGCTTCCGGCGGGCGCAGCTGGGGGTGGGGCCCCAGAGGTGCAGCGACGCGTGGCCGAGGTCGAGCGTGACGGGTCGGAGACCGCAGCGGAGGAAGGAGACGTGGAGCAAGAACTCACGCAGGGAGACGAAGGAGAACAGGCGGCGGACGGCGACGGCGCGGCGGAAGAGGGAGAGAATGGCGACGGCGAGGAGCAGAAGCAGGCGGCGGAAGGATTTCGCGGATGCCATCGAGATCGATATCGACGAGAACGGGTTTAGGTTCTGGGGGAGAGGAAGGGAGGAGGCGAGGCGTCGTGTGGCGGACGGTTTGAGCTGCGGTTCCGCCAGACTGCCACTGCCAACCCGCTTCCCGGACCCGGAGCACTGCCGTGTTCACTATTTATAGAAGAACAAAATGTGGCAACGCCTCGTCGCCCCTGGAACGGGAAGAACAAGGCAAGCAAGAGCAAATAACGGCCATTTGCAACGTACGGACGTTAAATTCATATACCGGTTCGACATATGTTATTTGAGGAGATAAAAAAAAAACTCCGGTATGAAATTAAATTAAAAAAATAATGTAATCATTGCAATTTAAAATGGAACAAAAATTTAATTGGCCCCTTTTTCTCTTTATCATCAGCATCAAAAGCATATTTCATATTTAAAAAATATATACGATGTGGATAAATATTAAGGAGATTACTTCATGAAAATTTATTCATTTGACATGTTTAATAGATTGGTTCAATTCAGTTAAAATTAATTTATTAAATTTATAATCGAAATTGATTTGAATGAAGCGATTTTAGAATTGAATCGAAATCATTCCAATTCCAACCAATTTGGAACTAATTCAGAACCAATTCGAAACCATTTCGGAATCGATTCTGATTCTGATTGTGAAAATTCTTAGCATGTTAACATCTCTATAAAATTATTTTGCGATAGGAAAAAAAATATGATCATCAACATGTTAGATGAATTTGAAAATTCAAGTTCGAGGAAGATGGTCCGGAACCATTTTAGAATCGATCCGGAACCGTTTCGAAATCGATTCGGAACCAATTCGGAATCAAAATCGGTTCGAAACCAGTTCGGATCGGTTCAAATGTCGACAAATTCGAAATCGATCAAAATCGAATCGGAATCGAAACCGTGGAATCGATAAATATGTCTACTTGGTGCAATAAAATTTTGTCCAAAATAATATACAGGGAAGAAGACGTTGCTTTGACAATATTCTTTCCATCCCTAAACAAATAGGAGAATGGAGAATGAGAAGAAAAAAACAATAGATGATTTATCAAAATCGTAATTATTTTATTTATTTATTTATTTTATAATCTCTCTAATTTTATGTTATTATTGGACACTTTTTCCGCCATTTCAAACTCATATTTTTTATTCTTTTATAGTATCATCAAAAAAAAAATTGTCATATTAACAGTCTCTTTCGACTGTCCGTACTGATGAAGGAGATAAATCAAAAACTTAAAAGACAAATACAAATAAAAGGATCAATCAACAATCTCTTTCGAAAATTAACATACTCTTTCATCTCATAGTCATCTCAACAGATATTGTTTTGTTGCATCTATCTCGCATCTTTAAATTTCAACTTCTAATTTTTTTCTCACTCCATTCTCTCGTCTTTCGAATATCTGACTTTCTGTCCATATGGAATAAGTGACATGGTAATTAAGACACGGTGCAACTTACAAATAAGGTAAAAAGCGATTCTGAAAGAGGTCTAAAGTTCTTTTTTAGATTCAGATGATTCTCACGTGTCATGACCACTATATCAAGACTCATAAAATCTTCTGTAATTTATCTCTCTCACAATAATTATGAGATATATCGATAAAAATTATTAGATTGACGGATTTTAATTTTTCGTGAAATATTCGACTTTTCTTAGCTCTTCGATTTATTGAATTCTTTACTCTTTAGCTCTTCGACTTCATTTTCACTCGACCATGTGAAAGTCAATTCGGTCTTTAATTTTAATTTAAATGTCAAAATATATATTACTCTTATCAAAATCATGGATGCTGAGTCAGCTAAAGTTATAAATACCTTTCAATTTATCTAATGGTTCATTTTAAAATTTAATTTGATCATAAGACTTGAATATTTAAATTATTAAAAGAATAATGATAATTTTTTATTATTGTATTAGTCATTTTCTTTTCTCATTTTTAGAGAGATAAATGAACCAAATGTTCATAAATTTGATAAGAGTTTATTTATGTATCAAGTCAATTAAATAAATAATTTTAAATATATATATTAGATTTGTTAATGTTCATAAATAATATTCATGGATAATATTTGTGAATAATATCCGTAAACACAGTTCTTGAATATAACTTGTAAATTATATTTCTAAATAAAATTTATAAATTAGGTTCACGATAAAATTTATTTACGAACTTATTTATATTTGTTTGAATTATTTATATTAATTGATTAAATAAATATTAAAATTTCAAATAACCAAATAAATTTTACTTAAAAACTTAATAATATTTAAATAAGATAAATTTAAATTAGGATTCATTTATTAATATTTATGAAATTAAATTGTAAATTATAGTTTTAAACAAAACTTGTAAATCAGGCTCATAGTCTATGAACTTGATTATTTTAAATATAAATTAGAATTTATATTTGTTTGAATTGTTTTATATTAATTAATTAAATAAATTTTAAATTTTTAAACAAATAAATAAATTTGATTTAAAAACTTGATAATATTTAAAAAGATAAACTTAAATAAATTTGTATCGAACCAAATTCAATCTTAAAAAAAATAAATCAAATTTGAATATTTGTTTAAAAAAATTTGATTAATTTTAAGTTTAATTTGGTTCGATTTGATTATCCAATCGAATAAGTCTGAATCCAATCAAATTTGATTACGATAGCTAGCTCACATTTAATATGATTTTGAAAATGAGCACGATAATCCCTACTTAATATGATTAATTTACCATTGCTTAACATTAATGAGCGAAGGGGAGTGGACATGGAAAATAATGAGAGGTTATACACGTGGTCCTTCGCTGAGGGAATTAATTAGTACCACTGAGCGAGTTTCATACAAGTGTCATACACGTGGTCTACGAGATGATGCAGTTAAGACGGTAAATGAATCAAGTGTTCATGAACGAATTTGATGTTTGACTCGATAAAAATTTATTTATATTCATTCAATATGTATCAAAGTCAATTAATAAATAAGCTTAAACAGCTTAATAAATTAAATAAACAAATTCAATACGATGCTGTTTCCCATTAATGTCATGTGAAGATTCGCGAATCGTATTCGTGAATCCAGATTCGCGAATAATGTTCGTGAACATTAACAAGCCGATTTATGATTATATTCTTTTAAAAATTATTTTTGAATTTATTTATACTCATTTTTAAATCAAGATTAAATTAGTATAATTTTAAATAAACAAATAAGTTTGACTTAAGAGCTTGATAACATTTAAATAAATCAAATTTAAATAAGTTTGAATCAAGCTTGAGCTTGATACCCATTAAACAAGCCAAACTTAATTCAAGCTCAAGCTAAAAAAAAAAATACCAAGCCAAGCTTGAACAGATTTTTCAATAGTTTGGTTAATTTTAGGATCGGCTCGGCTCGACTTGATTATCTTATCAAATAAGTTTGAATACTATAAAGTTTAACTTGACTTGACTCGTTTACAACCCTAGATACAGTGATTAAAGTACGATGAAATTTATGAATAAAATAAAGATCGATTTCGAAAGAGATTTAATTTTATGTTTTTTAATTCAGATGACTCTTATATATTTTGACTATTATATCAATGTTAATAAGATTCTTCGTAATTTATTTCTTTTACAATGATCGTAGAATAGATCAATAGAGATTATTAGAGTAACGGATTTTAACTTTTTACGAATTGATGTCGATGGATACTAACATCATAGATGGTGATCGATATGACAAAAACAATAGAGATATATGGAATAAGCCTCAAACTCAATCAAAACGTAAACATATCGGATGAATACACGATAAATTTAAGCTAGTTTGACAAGGAATAATCTAATCTAATGCAATGTAATATAATTTATGTTATATTATTGTATTTGGTATATTTATGTATGTAATTTTTTTATTATAAAGATAATTATAGTTTTTTTTATTGGATGTCGATTATTTTTTATAAAGAATATAATTTATATTATTATAAAATAATTAAAATATCTTTATAATTAAATTTAAGTAATTTTTTTAATTAAATTTCAATTTCGTTGGAATATAATTAAAATCATAGTTTGTCATCCACGATCGTCATCGTTATCGTCGATCCTCGATCGTCGACATCATTGGCCTTCGACTGTTGGTGTCATATCAATCGTCAGTCGGTGACAAGCGATCGATGACTGTCGATTGTTGGTCGTCAGTTGTCGGTCGTCGATCGTCAGTCGTTGGTTATCCGTTGTCGATCGGTGATCTCTCCAATGTCGATCATCGGAGCTGGTCGTCGATGTCGTCGGTCGTTGACCGTCAATTATCGATTATCGACCGACGATCATTGGTCGTCGACTGTTGGCCATCGATCGATGATCGTAGATCACTGATTTTATTGAAAGAACGAGAACTAAGATATTAATCATATATGTGACATTTAAAATTTTAATTTTATAATATAATCGGATTATATAATTTTATGAATTATATTACAATTTTAAAATCATACCAAACAAATTTCTAAATTGAACCGAAGGAAAATTTGACCGACTTAATAAGTGAGATGCTAAGAATGCAATCCCAAGGCAACGACGCATCGGTAAGAATTTGGACGGTCACTGCAGCAGCCATAGTTCGATCCCTGCTGACCACAGTTTGCGAAGGAGATTTCGTCGTTTTCCACTCACTCGTAGATTGCGGAGATGAGTCCCCGTTTTTCAACTGGATCGATATGAAATACAAATCCAATTGACGTACACACCACTCACGACGATTTGACGGTGCGTCATCCTGATTTACCCTTGTGAGTCAATGGAAACTCTTTAAAGGCCGTAGGACAGGACCAATTCATCAAATAGATTAGTTGGACGAAACTTGAATATCACTTGTTAATAAAAAAAAAGATACGATAAGAATGTAGACTGTGCGACAAAAATTATAACCATTTATTTTCAAATTAATATAAAAGGATAATTTATCTTTTCCCTTATTTTGATCTCTTATATTCGGTGAGATTTGAAAGAATTTCATCAAAAATTTCTCATTCCTTTCTAATTCTTTTTATTATTTATAGTCACTGTAATCACTTATCTATCGTATGACAAAAAAGTCTTTTCCCTTTGACTATCAACTTGATTAATCATCGATCCATCGTGAAGTGACTTTATAAGAAAGTGGTCGTCCAACAATGGCCCGACTTATATCTGACTTTTTTTTTTTTTTTAACAAAGTTCTAGGACCTTTTGACTCGTTAAAAAAAAAAAAAATCATGAATAATTATTGATTTTGATACATTGATAAATACAATAGAGGGTGTGACTCGGTACAAATATTAAATAGTCCATTGACGATTCCATATGATATTTATGCAAAAGTTAAAATTATCAATCTAACGACTCTCTCACTTCTATCCAATAAATATGAGAGAGAATGATTTTGATACGATGATAAGTACGATAAAAAACATGGCTCGATGTGCACTGACAGAGTCACCTCGAGCTAAGCCCCGAGCTCCTCTTAAATTAATAAAAAAAAATAAATTCTCTTCGATTAAGTACTAATTTTTTTTAAAGGTGTAAAAGTGAAAAAAAAAATGTATCTGGACCTGACTCTACCTTTATTGACGTGGATATTAAACAATCCGTACTTCTTGTATAAATTTTATATCGCATCTTCGTAGAAACGGTTCCATGAGATACTAATTTATATTACAAGTGATAAAAATTCACGATGTCAAGTTCATAAAAATTAGTTCGGACAATTAAAATATTAAATAAAAAATTGTGCTTGAACTTGCAGTATGGTTCTATTGCGCAAATTATATATTAAAAAAAATATAAAATTCTTATAACTATTCTAAATAAATCGAGAAATTAATATTCATACGAACAATCTTTTTTTTTTTTAATTTATTATCCCATTTCACAGTAAATTAAATTATAAATATTTAAGAAATTAAATGCTCTGTCACTTCACTCAATTACACTGATTTAGTTGCAAATAGAAAAGGCATATTTTTGTTGTTTTATTTTGTATATGTCAACCTTATCTTTCTCAGATTCACATAAATAATCCGTCTGATTGTTTTTTTTTATAATCAGAATTAAAAATTAAATATTCAATACATTTATTGTTCCTCAAATTTATTGACGATTATCGATTAATTCAAAATAAATAAAAACACAATGTAAACCAATTACGATCTTAATTTACGAATATACCCTTCAACTGCCCGACGCCAACAAGCGAAGGAAGCGACATTCCGCAACTGTAGCGACACTCCGGCGTGTCTACCAGATTCACGCTCCGATCGAGCTCGCGGGGTCCGCTTCATACTCGTCCGCCGAGTTTACCCGAATGGGTAAAAAATAACAACGGGAGTTGTTTTCCGTGAGCGGACAAAATGACGAGGAAGGGAAGCGCGTAAACGGGTAACCAAACGGTCAAACAGATCAAATGGCGTAGACTCTCGGTCATTGTTGCCATCGACGGCCAGATCTCCTCCTTATCCGTCAGATTTGTCCCTTTTATCGTTTAATTACCAAAACGCCCTTCTGCTTACTAGAACGCTCTTCTGCTTACTGAAACGCCGTCGGTGATTCCTTTGCGGTCTCAATTCTCCTCGTTTCCGTCGCTCCTCGCCGGCCGTGACCTTCTTGCGGAATCCGAGCAGTTGGGTCGAGATCGTACGGGCATGGCTGAGGAAGAGGAGTTCGCGAGGGCCGTCGAGGACGGGCTGAAGCTGGCGAAGCGTGTGTCCGCTGGAAAGGATTGCCAGATCTTGGCGCCTCCGAATCCGGTGGCGGGGATGGATCGTAAGGCGGACTTGTTCCTTCCTTCGGCGCCGATGGTGTACGCGGTGATATCCGACCCCCGGATCGTCGACAATCCGGATATCCCCAGCTACCAGCCGTACGTGTACGGGAGGTGCGACCCCCCGGCCCTGATCCCTCTCCATATGGTAGACATCGGGATGGAGGTTGACTGCCTCCTCGATTCGAACTTCGTCACCGTCCGCGGCCGGTGGCGGGTCCATTGCGTGATGCGGAATAAGAGCTGCAACTGCCGGCTGGCTGTCCCTATGTGTGAGCAGGTGAAGCAAATTTGGTCCCTTTTGTTCGCAATTTTTTTGGCGTTTGCTTTTCCAGTCCCCAGGATTACCTCTAAGCTATTATCGGATATCATTTTGACGGGTTGTTCTTTGTCTCTGTTCATATTAGGAAGAGTAAATTTATTTTTGTAAATATTGAATTGTCATTGAGGAGATGCAAGTATTCTTGCCATAACCGGTATTCCTCCTACTTTCTGTTCCTACTCTGCGATAGACTTCGAATGAAAATTTTCATGTTGCCGTGCGCTGATGAGCAATTTAGCATGTTGATTGCTCTGATGTCATCTTGTTTGAAATATTGAAGCTCCAAGTGCTACCAATTTCCAGCCAAAGTGAAATCAAGACAAAAAGATATGGTGTTAGGTGGCCTTATGAAACGAGAAAAAAATTAGATGATGTGCAATAGTGCTAAATATACAATGACTTAATATGGGATAACTCAAGGACTTCCCTTTGTACACTGGGACTAATAATATTGATCATTGTGGAAAAACAAACTGAACTTGTAATCTGTATTTTGTTTCAAAAGAAATATAATTTGTGGGGAATCTTTCTAGCTCCTAACTTAGTAACTTCTACCAGGTCTTACAGTCAGTTTTTGATTTCACACTAAGGAATGAAGTGCACTTTTATAGGCTATGATTTGCAGAGATTTTCTTTAAGGTTTGTTTTCTTCAATTTGCTTGATGTTGATAATGGACAGGAGATTTTCAAAACATAAATATAGTATTTAGTAACTTCTGAACTAGCCACGCGAGAAATTACATAATGTTTAGAAAAAATTTCTTCCTAGGTTTTTATATCTTCAATATATAAAGGGGATATACAACTTATTTTGGATACACAATCATTTATAAAATATACGTAAAATTTTCCTCATTAGTTTTTTTTTTTTGTATCTTCAATATAAAGGGGATATACAACTTATTTTGTTTCCTGGACTGTTTGACAACAGACTATATACTAGTAAACTCCTGAGCCAAATAATCTTGTAATAAAATGCGAATATAATCATCTGGAATTTATGCATTCTGCCAGATTTTCAAGGTTTTTTTCTTCCTGCAATCTTCATAACCTTTGAATTTATTCATATAAACTAAGAATGGTGTCACTAACAGGGTTCAGTTCTAGGTGTTGAGATTATGGTGGGTGAAAAATCATACCATACCCGGGTGATTGAAGACGAACATAACATTGGAAATAGTGCTGAAAATGAAGGCAGTGGCTTCCTAAAACGACACATATTCTACTTAACGATTCCTCAGGTGATTCAGCTGTAAAAGTTTCTCTTATGGGACACATGCTCCTGAAGTTCAAAATACCTATATAAGTAATTATTATATTTTTTGTTTTGCCAAGGTCAATGGAGGATCAGAGATTTCGATCAATGCAAGATGGTCACAAAAGTTGACATATAATTATGATCAGTTCTTGGTTAGCATACCATTCAATTTTCCAGAATATGTCACTCCTTTCTCAAAAATTGTTGCAAAAAGGGAAAGGATTCAGTTAAACATCAATAGTGGTTTTGGAAAGGATCTTCTGATCCAGAAGACTAGCCATCATTTGAAGGTGATGATTGTGGTTTATTATCAAACATTTGGAACACATTGACTTAGTCGGATCTGCTAGTGACATTTCTCGTTCCTTTTCCAGGAACAAAATCGCCAAGAAGGAAAGTTAAATTTTTTGTATGAAGCAGATGTTGACAGTTGGTCAAATAAAGATTTTGAATTTTCATATAGTGTAAGTTCGAGTTTTTATTTATACTTTTTGTATAAATTGAATGTTTCTTTCTTATGAAGTTTGTTGTCTTCATAACAAACCTACGATTATGAGGCTAATCAAGCCTCAAGGTTTAACATCTAAGAATCATTATTGATTTGATCTGTAGATGAGATGGTGCACTGACCCTTTTCAGCATAGGCTGCTTGTTTTAGACTGTTAGTTCAAGGAAACCCAGTTTTAGACTGGCTTCATGTTTTTGATTTCCTTGCACTTGCCTATTTATTTTTTAAATAAAAAATATATCAATTTAATATTATGTAAAAACAACTCGAAATGATATATATTACTCAAGTGTAGTACTCATAAATAGTTGCATCTTAATCTATTTACGTAGTTGTTGCTATATTTAAGTGTTTAATTGAAGTATTCTTGGAAATCAGATCTACATCAAATAGGGTTTGAGATGAGCTTCATTGGTGGAATTGAATTTTTATCGATTAGGTTGGTTTGGACTCAACTCTGGGCTTAATTTAGACTTTGATTTTCAGTTGAATTATTTGAATTGTACTGAATCCAATTGTGAACAAATTAGTATTGATCTAGGTAAAGATAGGATGGGTGAGGATACTATTAACCTATTTCTACCTCACCTTATTCTTTCCTGTTCAAGTAAGGTCGTTTCCTCACCTTATTTTCTTTGCATTTACATGAGATGGAGAGAGATCAATCACATTGCCTTGGTGACTCTTGCACTTGGCACAGGTGTGCCGGGAGACTGTGGGAGATATGACAAGGAGCAATAATAAATTGACTAGGGTAGAGGATGATTAGTAGAAGAAGAGGAAAGGGAAGGAGAATATAAGCATAAAAGAAAAAATCTTGGTAGGTCACTCGGCTTTCCTTGCCGCAGTTGGCAGTTTGTATCTTCTAATGATGACATGAACAATGACATCTATAGTAATTGGTTTCAAGTAATGAGTAAGTTTGCTCATGAATGTATTATTTCCATTTTGGTCCTTGAGCAGAATAAAGTGGTTGGTGCATGTTGACAAGCAGGAACAACATTTGAAACCATGCCAAGTCTTGCTTCATTGATTTTCATTATCTGCTAACTTGTAGCAAAACATGACCATGGCTTGTAACTTGGTGGTTACCTTTTATTCCAAGTGATAGCTTAGAATCGTAATAAGATTGAGTTACACTGAAAGGCTAAGACTGTAGATCTCTGCGCTAAATAAATTTGTTAATTTCCTTACTGATATGCCATGTATACTTACCTAGAGCTTTAAACTAGTTATGCCTACTCCATATAATTTGTTCACTTTTTTTTTTAATTAATGGAACAACAAATGGAATCTTGCTTCATGCTTAGATCAATGCAAGATCACATGAACTTTTGTAGCAGACAACCAAGTAAATCATAGAGCTAGTAAATGCTTAACTAATTTTATATGAGTATAATTGACTCAGCTAAATTTCATTAGCTAGAGGTCAATCACACCAATGATTATGTTACCGTTGAGTTAACATTTGTTTATGTGGTCAATAATAATATTGCTACAATACATGAATGAAACTTTTTTTAATTGTAGAAAAAAGGATCTGCATGATGGTTTTTTGAATACAGAAACAAGCTTCTGTTAACTATTGTCAGTTACTTTTTAAATTTGAATATGCATAATAAAACAACTCAATGTTTGGTGCAATTAATTTTGTCTCCCATTTGACAATTTAGGTAATGGAATGAAAAAACAACTTTTGTGCTGTTTTAGAAAATGAGGCGCACAATTACATCTTTTTTTGTCTTCTTGTCTTCAACAGCTTTATTCAAATGACTTGTCTGGGGGTATACTCTTAAAGTCCCCAACATCACATGATGGTGACCAGAGAGATATGTTCTGTTTTTATCTTTTTCCAGGAAGTAATCAGAGAAGAAAGGTCAGTCTCTCTGCATCTCAACAATGCTTCTTGTGCTCAACTCAAAAACTAGCTAACTTTTTTGGTTGCAACCCCTACCAGCATAACATGTGACTTTATATTTTCAACCGAGGACTTAGCAGAGTGATTAATAGAGGGATATAGTTTATGATGACTAATAACACTAAGAGGTCAGATATCTTGGAATGATAAATATTTGTGCATGATGTGCCAAGGAAAGACATGATAAATATTTGTACATGATGTGCCAAGAGAAGTTAGTTTCTATTGAAATTTTTGGTCTCCTGCTGTATTGATTTGACTGATGCCATTTTTGCATTGTGCTTCTCTAAATTCTTCGAGTATATGGTTTTCAGCATATCCAAATTTTTGGACATGCACATACATGGGAACTTCTGAGTTTAGTAACGAACAAACAATTAAATGAAAGAATGGTTTGTGGCTTATGTGCATGAGTATGTGTTACTATCCTTTTCATTTGTGCCATAATACACATGCTTTACTTGAGGATATCACATCACTGTACCTACATATTGAAACTTGAGTTGACAACAGTTGGGAACAAGATAGAAAGTATCGGTCTGTGATAGGGTTTTCATCCCCAATCCGAGAACAATTTTAGCACCTTTATGGCGCATGCTAGGTCATGTTCAGATTAATTTAGGTGGTTTTTAGATCTTTTCATCCCATTCTGCTTAGTTTATTACTTCTATAAATAAGGCTAACTATCAAAAGGTCAATTGACTAACTATCAGATACTCAATTGACTACTGTCAACTAGTCAATTGACTAACTATCAGATACTCAATTCACTACTGTCAAATAGTCAATTAAATTAATTTTTTGTTATAATATAGCATGCCAATACTTGACATGCTTCACTTGTGTCAAGATGAGTTTTTACTCCTCTAATGCTCTTCCACTTAGCTTTTCATTTTCTAAAAATAAGAACTAGATAGTCAATTTAATTCAAACCTTATTGAACAATACCGAGTCAACACTGCATGCTTTCAAACATTGAAGCGTGCCAAGATGAATTTGGATGACATTTATTGCTTTAATCTCTTTTCACTCAATTTGTTTACATCTAAAAATAATAATATAGCAATTATATAATGGATCCAATTAAAATTTTAGAGAAATAATTTGCAAAAATACAACAAAACAAGTTGAGATATCATTAGGCAAGCTTTGACTTATACTGAAGCAAAATATTAGCATGGTTTGTTATTCTTTGACAGGAGCAATGCAGTTAGAGACTACCTATACAAAACAATATCAGGTTCTGTAATTTACAAGGATGGTAAATTTTGACTATGCCATTGGGCATGAAATGGAATTTCAACTTGGGAAAACAATTTCTATTACCATGTATCTTAATAGGTTTTTCAAATGATTTACTTAGAACATTTAATTTTTATATCATCAGTTGACTTGTTAGTGTTATTTAAGCTTCTAGTCTATTCTCTCTTCATGATATCACATTTACAACCTCATTTGTTGTACTTTTATTTCCTTTTTTTGGGCTTCCATGTATAACTCTGATGCATGCTAAGAATGAACTAAGCCTTTTAAAGGAAGCACACGATACAGTGCTTAACATTCCAGGGAACATCTTTAAATATTAGGTTGCTTGTAATTGTTTATTTTCCTTGAAAATGTTTCTTCCAAGTCAATGTATAAATTTTCTATTTGATTTTTTTTTTCTATTGCAATAGGCTTTCAAAAATGAGATTGTCTTTGTTGTTGATGTAAGCGGAAGCATGCATGGAAAGTTTATTGAGAATGTTAAGAGCTCATTAGCCATGTCACTGTTAGATCTCAAGCCAGGCGATTTGTTCGATATCATAGCTTTCAATGATGAGATACACATTTTTTCACCGTGTTTGGAGCATGCTACTGAAGAAATGATAGAAAATGCTATCCAGTGGATGAATAAGGATTTTATTGCAGAGGGTGGAACAGACATAATGCACCCCTTGAAGGAGGTAACTTTTTATTCCATATTTGTTCAAAATTTCAAATTCCAACCAATCTCTGCTGGATAAATTTCAATTGTGTCTCTAGACTCTGTTTTTTGTCTTTTGATGAATGCAGTTAAAAAAATATGGATTGTTCTGTTACTGTTTTTTCTCTTATAGGCAATTGGTTTGTTGTCAAGTACAAACAGTTCAATTCCACAAATTTTTCTCATAACTGATGGAACTGTTGAAGATGAGCACAACATCTGTAATACCATTAAAACTCTTCTGGCGCATACTGGATCTGTATCTCCGAGATCTGTATTTCCTCGGATTTCGACATTTGGCATTGGTAAGTAAATAGATCAATGGCATACTACTAAGTTACATGATTTTGTGGAAACTGCTCCATTCCAGGACTTCGTGTGATTGTCCCAGAATCTGAAGTGCTAAAGTTAAATCAGGAAGTGTTTGTAATAAGTCTTTTTTTATCGGTTCCATCTGTTTACATTTTCTGACAGTTTGTACTTTATGTATTTTGGGTGACAGTTAAAATGATTAACAATGTAAAATTAATCTTGAGGTCAACTGCAAATGACAATATGAAATAGTAAATTGATTTTTTTCTCTCTGATATATGTACATAATCTCTCTTGTTCCTATTTCCTAGCCATTTTACGCAACTAGGATGTAACGCCCGCCCTTCCCGTCCTCCTAACACACATCCTATAGATGGGTGGCGGCGCTACGCGATCATACATTCATGCATATAACAGCGGAAGCATTTAAAAACTTTACAACTTTTAACTCTAATTACATTAACTCAATCAACCTAACAATTTAATCATGGCAAAAGGTCTTAGCAATTTATTTAACTAAACATTTATTAACCATTTCAAGGTTCATAAAAATAAACATGAGTAACCACTATTGAAAGCATTAACGTCTCCTAACAGTTTACACATAAACTGAAAATCATGCATAAGTCCGTATATGAAAAATGATCTCGTCCACCATGCCACTGCCACACACATCTTTGCCCCTCCTGCTGCTCCCTTTAATTTATCCATTCCTTACCTTTTTCTCATAGATAAGGAAAAGTAAACTGTAAGCACATAGGCTTAGTAAGGTCCTTTCCTACTCACAAAAACATACATCATGAATTAAACGTAAAGTAATGACATGTTCGTTTAAACAACATATGAGCACAACATTTATTTAAAGTAGAGACATGATCAATTTAGGAAAAGAACATAAACTTAGCATTTTCATCGCAACAGTACATTGTCTCTAAACATGATAATTCGATGAACATAAAATGGTATATGCAGGATGCTCTTCAAAACGATAGTTTATATACTTAAACATAATCTCAACATATGATATCGTATTGGGCACATACATCATTCACAAGATCCTAAATAGATCCGAGGTAGCTAATCCCGAACCTACTTAGGTTACTAGGTCCGTACTATGTTCGACCTAGGGGCAACCTCGAGCCCATCCGTGGACCTTGTTAGGGTCCGCATACAGCCATGCATAAAGTAAAATAACATACATGTTCTTTGTTCTAAAGAGTATTCTTGTACCCACTCTTAGGGAAACATTTCTTAGACATTTCATATACGTGAGTCATGCCTAACATGGGTGAAAACATAAGCATGTAGCATAGCATAAATCGGCATGAGTACAATTTAACATGGCATAAGGTAGTGACATAAGGAAAATTAAGCTAACATAAATAGAAATCATCATCTAACATGCATAACGTGGAAGAATTTCAACAAGAATAATTTCTCTAATCCTATTAGCCGAACCTTCTACACATAGTTCTAGATTCTTTCGTTCAAAATCAAGCATACAACATTACATTGTAAGCACTTATACTGCAGGTGAGGGGATACTTACTTCCTACACTTTTTCACCAATTTATACCGTTAGACTTCGCAAAGAGAAGACCTCCTACATGTTTCCTTGCTTTAGCGTGATCCTCTACCAAGTCCCTCTTGAAAATCTCTTCTTGAATTATCCCACGATGAAGAAATTATAGAGGCTCTTTTTTTTTTTTATTCTTATTTCTATATATATATATATATATATATATTTCCTTTAAATAAAAATATAGTAACTAAAATTTGGGATGTTACAATCCCTTATACCTTATAAAAGTTTCGTCCTCGAAACTTAGAACAACTCGGGGTACTTTTGCTTCATGTCATCCTTACGTTCCCAGGTGGCTTCTTCGTATCGTTGACTTTGCCATAGGACCTTCACTAAGGGTACTTCTTTATTCCTTAGTCTTTTGACTTCTCGGTCTAGTATCCGGATAGGTCGACTTTCATAGCTCAGGTCCTCTTGAATTTGCACTGTCTGTGGCTCGACCACTTGGTCGGTACTGGAAATGCACTTCTTAAGCATCGAGACATGGAACACGTTGTGAATAGCAGACATCTCCTGAGGTAGTCCTAGCTCGTAAGCTACCTTGCCAACTCTTTTCAGGATCTTGTACGGTCCTACGTATCGTGGACTTAGCTTTCCTTTCTTCCCGAATCTCATTATTCCTTTCATAGGAGCTACCCGGAGAAATACCAAATCTCCGATATTGAATTCCAAAGGTCTACGTCGCTGATCCGCATAGTTCTTCTGCTGGCTCTGAGTAGTCTCTATTCTTTGGCGGATATTCTGTATCGCTCGGGTGGTGTTGTCGATGAAATCCGTCTGAAGTCCCATCTCTTTCTTCTCACCACCTTCGTACCAACAGATCGGAGACCTACATCTCCTCCCATATAATGCTTCATAAGGTGTCATTCCGATGATAGCTTGGTAGCTATTATTGTAAGCGAATTCCGCTAAACATAAGTAGCGGCACCAACTCCCTTTGAAATCCAAGGCACAAGCTCGTAACATGTCTTCCAGTACTTGGTTCACCCTTTCTGTTGCCCATCTCGTATCGAGGATGAAAGGCGATCAAACGCACTTTCGTGCCAAGTGCCTTATGAACGCATCCCCAAAATCGCTGAAGTGAAGCGACCATCCCTATCCAAATGATGGTCTTGGGAATACCATGATGATGATTTTCTTAGCATATAATCGAGCCACTTGCTCAATCGAATATGTCATCTTGATCGCTAGGAAATGAGTGACTTTCATCAATCACAATGATAACCCATATAGTGTCATATCCGTTCGTAGTCCTGGGAAGACCTGAAATGAAATCCCTATAGTGTCTTCCCATTTCCACTCCGGAATTTGGATCGGTTGCATAACTCCTCCAGGCCTCTGGTGTTCTGCTTTAACTGGCGGTGTCAGTGTGCAGTCGACGTCGAGCCACGCCTCTTCATACCGGATCACGAACTTCTCTTCAGTCTGATACATTTTGGTGGATCCGGATGCATAGAATAGGGGGTTCCGTGAGCCTCTTCTAATATCTTTTTGCGTAGTTCCGGATCGTTAGGGATACATAACCGATCCCTAAGGTATAATACTCCGCTATTGGCGATACAGAAACCCTCGCCTTTTCCTTCTAGGATCTCCTGCTTGATCCTCTGGAGACTTGGATCATCACTTTGTTTTGCTAATATGTCATCGAATAGTCGGTATTATTGCCATGGTCGAAAGTCGGAAATAACCTCGATTCCATAGCGCATAATTTCCTTCTCCAACTGGCCGAGACAATACCGATAAGGACATCGGGTGGCTTTGGACTTCTCGAGTGCATCGCCACTTTGTTTGCCTTGCCAGGTTGGTAAAAGATCTCTCAGTCATAGTCCTTCACGAGCTCCAGCCATCTGCGTTGTCTCATATTGAGGTCCTTCTGAGTGAAGAAATACTGCAGACTCCGGTGATCCGTATAAATCTTGCACTGTGCTCCATACAGATAGTGCCTCCATACCTTGAGAGCGAAGACCACAGCTGCTAGCTCTAAATCGTGAGTGGGATAGTTCTTTTCATGTTCCTTGAGTTGCCTAGAGGCATAGGCAATAACTTTACCCCTCTGCATAAGTACAACTCCGAGTCCCAATCCGGAGGCATCACTGTACATGTCGAAGCTCTTGTCATTCTCTGAGAGAGTAAGGATTGGAGCACTTGTAAGTCTCCTTTTCAGCTCTAAGAAACACTTCTCACATTCCTCCGTCCATACATACTTCTTATTCTTCCGGGTGAGAACTGTCATAGGTGCTGCTATTTTGGCAAAGTCTTCTACGAATTTCCGATAATAGCCCGCTAATCCGAGAAAACTCCTCACTTCGCTAGCATTCTTTGGCCTGCTCCAGTTACTTACAGCTTCAATCTTTCTTGGGTCTACCATAACTCCGTCTTTGGATATAATATGACCCAGAAAAGATACTTGATCGAGCCAGAATTCACATTTGGAGAACTTGACATACAATTGCTTTTCTCGAAGAATCTGTAATACCATCTTCAGGTGTTCGACATGCTCTTCTTGATTTCTCGAATAGACGAGGATATCGTCAATGAAGACGATCACGAACTTGTCAAGAAACGCCGAGAATATCCGATTCATCAGGTCCATGAACATAGCAGGAGCATTCGTCACTCCGAAAGACATGACTACGAACTCATAATGTCCGTATCTTGTTTGGAAAGCTGTCTTCGGTATATCATCTGGTTTCACTTTCACTTGATGATAGCCAGATCTGAGGTCAATCTTTGAAAAGACGGTGACACCTTTTAACTGGTCGAACAGATCGTCAATCCGTGGTAAAGGGTACCTATTCTTGATCGTCACATTATTTAACGCTCGGTAGTCTATACACAGGCGCATAGTCCCATCCTTCTTCTTTACGAACAGTACCGGAGCTCCCCATGGAGAGTGACTAGGGCGAATAAAACCCTTGTCGAGTAACTCCTGTAGCTGTCCCTGAAGTTCCTTCAATTCGGTCGGCGCCATCCGATAAGGTGCTTTAGAGATCGGGTGAGTACCAAGAATTAATTCGATCTCAAATTCAATTTCCTATCGTGGCTAACCTCGTAGTTCATCAGAAATACTGGGTAGTGGCATACCACTGACATCTTCTAGCTTCGTCCTCTCTTGACTTCAGATCAACCACATGTGCTAGAAACCCAAAGGCATCCCCTCGCCTAACATCTCGCGGCCTTTAGAGATGATAAGAATTTATAGGTTCGTTCGCTCGCTCTCCAATGAATTCAAACATGGGTTCGCCTGTGCAAAGACCACTTTTCTCTTACGACACTCGATCGAAGCACCGATTTGCTTAAGAAGAAATCTATGCGCCTAATACGACATCATAATCTCGCATGCCGAGCACTATCAAATCACGAGAGTTCTCTCTGCACTCGAATTCGGTGCGGCTCGCAGCAAGATATCGAGAAGGCATCATTTCTCCGAGGGCGTGGTCGTTAAGAACTCGCAATCCAAAACTCGGGTATGTCAATTTTCTTTGTGAAAGGCGAGAGACAAACGAGTGTGTTGCACGAAGATCAAATAATACAAGAGCATCGATAAAATAATTATCCGACTGCGATAATAGTAGAATCGTTCACCACGTCTTTCTTAGTGAGAGAGAAAACCCTGACATTCGTCGCAACTGGCGGGACTTCCAATCTCTCTTGGCTTATCCGTACCTTCTATTGCAGTGATCCGTGTGTAGCTGAAGGAGCACCTCAGATCGGGCATATCACGAGGAGGTGCTCGAACTCGGTAGGGCGCCTCGACTCAGCTCCTTCCACCACTAGCATCTATTCGCGCCCTCAGAGCACACCTCCTAGATGTGGTTTCCTACATGTAGTACATCGGGGGAATCTTGGCTTGTTTGTCACTGACCACCTTTAGAGTCGCTCCATTGTTTCCTCTTGCCACATCGTGGTTTCCTTTCCGCTACTCGAGCTCAACCCGGCCGACCTTAACTCTTGCCTTCACTCGCCTTCTTTTCTGGTTAATATTGTTCAGTAGTGCTTGGTGATTAGGCACCATCAACATCTCCTCTGCGTCTCAAGCGGTTTATTCACTCCGGCCACGCTCTGAGCTATCTTAGGTCGAGCATCTTCAGATAAGTCCGACCCTTTCTTTTCTGGCTAACCAACTCGCATAGCGCAAGTCGGTCAATCTTTTCACCGCTTCTAATCGATAGGTCACCTTGCCCAACCCTGAAATCATCGTAGTGCTTGTTGGTCACTCGCATATGAAAGAATTCTTCTAAAATTCAGCTTCAAGTCCGCCCATCTCATTCGTTTACTTGCCTCTTTGCTTTAATTCTTTCCCACCACATTCGAGCATCTCCGTAAAGGCAAAAGGACGCGACTTAATCTTTTCATGTTCGTGCCAATCCAAAGAAACTCTACCATGCTTTCCACCATTTCAAACCAGACTGCATCCCATGGTTCACAATTACCCGATTTCACATCGGATCGTAAGCTTCGTCGAACTATCGTGCCAGAGCCTCCTCGTGGTACCGTAGCCGCAAGCCTATCCGACGCTGGCCGTCGTCCTCGGTGGTCCACTAGGGTTTCCCTGCTGAGTCATTAAGGCATTTATCACTTTATGTTGTTCAGCGACTTGACGCTGGAGTTCAGTAACCACCTACATAAGATCCGGTGGAGATTCTGTCTCACTGACTCCATTATCGCGTCTTCTGGCCATTCTTATCTTCATAAATGATAAAAAAAAATGCCAACATAAGTTTATCATCCTTACTTATATTCATGCATACCCAACTAAAAACATTTCTTAGCGTATATATATCATACAACAACAACAACAACAAAGCCTTGTCCCACTAGGTGGGGTCGGCTATATGGATCCTTCTACGCCATTGGACTCTATCCCCTACTATATCATCATCTATATTTAAATAAATTTTATCTTGTTTTATTGTTGCTAACCAAGTCTTTTTTGGTCTTCCTCTTCCTCGTTTGATGTGATATTCGTATCGCTTCACATCGCCTAACCTGGAGCATTTATCGTCGCCTAAGTACATGTCCGCATTCACCTTAAACGCGTGTCTCTGAGCTTTCCTTCAATAGATGTAACACCAACTTTTTCTAATACTCATTTCTTATTCTCGTCCATCCTCGTACGTCCGACATCCACCTTAACATCCTCTCTCATCTTTCGCTTCATACGCCGAGTCGTAGCCCAACATTCAGCTCCATATAATATAGCAGGTCTAATCGCTGTTTTGTAGAACTTCCCTTAAGTTTTAGAGGCACTTTACGATCACATAAAATACCCGATGTTTTCCTTCATTTCAACCATCCTGCTTGTATTCTATGTAAGACATCTCTCTCAATCCCTCCTGTTGGATCGAAAGTGTCGCTAGAGGGGGGGGTGAATAGCGATACGGTGTCGTTAAAAAAAACTTTTGCAATAAGTAAAAAGCAAGTAGAGAGTGCACAGCGGAAATATAAAATAGACAAGATATTTTTATGTGGTTCACAATCTTTCGATTGCTAATCCACGGCCCTAGTGATCCTTGATCACGTACGGAGGGCAATTCACTAAAACCACTCCTCCTCGTTGGAAGTAGGAGCAACGATCACAAAAAGAAATCAAGGCAAAGGGACACTCCCCCTTTCCTTGTTACGATTAAAGCACAAAGACAATTTAAAGAAGTAGAACTTAAATAAATATACCGACAACTCTTATAAGTAACGACTTCGTCAGCAAAATGAGTAGTAGTAGCGGCGATTTACTCGCTGTCGAGAGCTCTTGATTTCTTATGTTTTTTTTGCTTGGCGTGAACATGTCTATTTATGGATATTGATCTATGAATTTAGACATAGGTAGTGTCCAAGGTGAGGTTCTTATCCCCCAAGTCTTGCTCATCCACATCCTGTGCGCCAACTCAAGGATGAGGTGCTTCATCCAACCACCTTGTGCCACAACTCAAGGATGAGGTGCTCATCCAACCACCTTGTGCCACCTCAAGGAGGCCTTCACGCCAACTTGTTGGAGCCATCCAACTTGTGCCACATCATGGGAGCCAACCATCTCAGGCCAACTCTCCTCATTTCAGGCGCCTGATGGTGGTCACAACCATCTTGTGCGGCCAACTCACCTCATTTTGGGCGCCCAACTTGATGATGGTTTTGGATGTCCACCTGATGCCACATCACCCTTCAGACAAAACACGAGTCAAGTCCAAATTCACCCTCAAATTCGAGCTCTTCTCGAGGTCGGAACTAGACCAGAATGATCGTAGTAGACGATCGTCAAAGGGTTTTGGATCAGACAAGTTAGCTTAAAATATAAAGTACGATGGTTCTAACTAACCGATCTCGACCTAGACCTTCCATCGAGGTATTGGCCTGGATCTACGCTTAACGCCCCGCTTCGCTTACACGAGCTTACTCAGCCTCGCTCCGCCTTCACCAGTACCCTGGCTTCCTCCGAAATCCTCTCAAGGCCGCTCGACCACCTCGGTTCCCACCGGTGTCGCACCTTCCGCCAACTTTAGCATTTCGCACACTTAATCGAGCTCGTAAGATAACAATATACTCTTAACTATTGAGTTTTGCCATAATCAAAATATCGGTTCGACTTCGTGCCCATCGCACCAACAATCTCCCCTTTGATTCATGGCAAACCGACACAAAAGTTAAGGAAAAATTAAGCTAGCATAACGATTAAGCATGAATGAGCTAGCATAAAGATTAAATATGAATGAGCTAGATAATGATTAAATATGAATAGAATATTATTGTTTGAAGTTCTCCCTTTGAGGTAACCTCCTCGAAGGTGAGTTCTTGAAAAATAATTTTTACTTCCTTAATAGTTGCTTAAGTAATCGGAATTACTTAATATAAAGGGTAATAATTTTGTTTACTTTCTTCCCTTTAATTTTTGTTAATTTTGGTTACTTTTGTGACTTTCTCCCTTTCGCTTTTAACTCAAAAAAAGTTTGTAGAATATATTTTAGGGTTTGTAAGTCCAAGCAAGTTCTAATATATATATATATATATATATATATATATATATATATATATATTTTTTTTTAAAAAAATAATAATAAGCTTGAAAATATGTTCATCTAAAATGCATAACTCCTATTGACTTGATTGACATATAGAAGATCAATAAGTCAAGGAGTTGATTAATTTTAATAATTATACTCCATGGTTCATATCGACGATCAATCTACATCTCGAACTGTGAGTAAGGTCCTAACATCTCACGCCTGTCACGTGGCTATAAGTACACAAACACATTAGTCCTATGTGTTGTGAGATGTGTTGGCTCCTTAAATCTATAGGTATATGATTTCTAAGGTAAGACTTAGGCTAATTTCATAAAAAGAAGCAAAAATAGAGTACATATATAGAGAAATTTAAATCCTACTCTATTACGCACATACCTAACTTTCGCCTTAATAAACTAAATCTAGTGGTTTGGTGAAGATGTCCGCTAGGTTTGATTTGGACTCAACATACTCTAGTTGTATAGTTCCATTAGTTACACGTTCCCTAATGAAGTGGTGTTTAACTTCTATATGTT
Organism: Wurfbainia villosa; assembly: GCA_025175895.1. Lineage (NCBI taxonomy): Eukaryota > Viridiplantae > Streptophyta > Magnoliopsida > Zingiberales > Zingiberaceae > Wurfbainia > Wurfbainia villosa. The sequence goes on from CM045994.1 coordinate 114,462,464, forward strand.
TTGTCCTAGAATGACATATTGGATTTTTAGTTAAGTTAATTGAACTAATGTTATCTATGTAGGTTTTAATGTTGTTAAAGATTGCTAAAGTCTTGGAGAGTGTGCTTCATCCACGTGAGCCGAGAGACACACTCACCCATCGCAACGATTCGGCCGGTGGTAGATAAGGCAACGCAACGCCGCTCCTCATCGCACTAACTTACTAGACTCGAGCCGAGGATTTGACAACAACCACTCGTGCTCTTTCTATCGAGTTTACTACCGGCATAGTCGGAGTCGGAGTAGCCGATTAGATTAAACTCGGTAGATCTAGGGTACCAAATACCTACGTTTAGCGTGCCCTTTAGATATCTAAGGATACGCTTGACTAGGGTTAGGTGAGACTCCTCAGCAGTGCTCAGAATGCGGCATATACTTACCGCAATAAAATGTGCGCGCGGTTAAGTATAGAGACTTCTATGCGCTTCCTATAGTATTTTAGGTCAACGGGTTTTCCTTCTACATCTTCGTTTATATTAACATTAGTTGCCATAGGTGTATTGATTATTTTAGCATCTTGCATTCCAAATCGATTTATTAAGTCCTTAGTATATTTTTGTTGATGTAAATATATTCCATCTTTAGTTTGTTTAATTTGTAAACCTAAGAAGAAACTTAACTCTCCTACTAAATTCATTTCAAATTCACTTTCCATAAGTGAGATGAATTCGCTTAGCAGATCGAGTTGGTAGTTCCAAAAATTATATCATCTACATAGATTCGGGCTATAAAGATTTCTTTCCTACGGTTTTTAATAAGGTCGGTCGACTAAACCTCGTCAATCCTTCGACTTAAGATAGATCGAAGCCTTCGCATCAAGCTCTGGGCTTGTTTGAGTCCATATAGGCTTTCTTAAGTCTAAGGACATGGTCGTTTATCTAGATTTTCAATCCGGAGGTCGATCGACGTAAACTTCTTCCTTAATGTATCCATTCAAAAATGCCGACTTGACATCCATTCAAACAATTTAAAACCTCGATGTGCGCAGATATGCTAACAACATTCTGGATGGACTCTAGTCTTGCTACGGGGCGTAGGTCTCATCGTAATCTAAACCTTCGACTGACTAAACCCTTTCATGACTAACCTAGCTTTATTTCTAACTACTTCACCTTTATCATCAAGTTTATTTCAAATACCCACCTTGTTCCAATAATTGATTTTTCTTTAGGTGGTGGTACTAATTCCCACTTTCATTTCTAGTGAATCGAGCTAGCTCTTCTTGCATAGCAATAATCCAAATGGATCAAGAAGTGCTTGTTCAATAGTTTTGGGTCTGATTTTGGAAATTAACGAGATTTGACTAATGTTTCTGATGAAGCTCTAGTTCGAACTCCCTAAATTTGGATCACCTATAACTTGATTGATAGGATGATTGGGTTAGGTCATCTATCACTTGGTCGATAGGATGACTTGGGTTAGGACGAGATTCAAGTTCAAGATCGAGTCGGGTTCGCTATAAGTCGATTTGCTAGTTGGTTTTGTTATGATTGAACGGGTTCGTGTCCTTCGTCAAAACTATATTAATGGTTTCTTCGACTCTAAGAGTGTCGTGATTGATACCCTATAAGCTTTCCATCGTGGTCGAGTATCCTAGAAAGGTTCCAAAGAGAGGTTTTGGATTTGAATTTCCCTAGGTAATCCTTAGTGTTTAAGATATGTACCTTGCATCCAAATACCCTAAAGTATTGATGTTCGGTATTTTATCGTGATAAATCTCGCATTTAGGTCTTTTGGTGCCTCTTTACCATATGATCCTATTTTGACATAGCAAGCCGCACTAACTACCGCCCAAAATCTATCTGCAGGTTATACTCTTAACATTGTCCTAGCGGCTTCTTGTAGGTTCTATTTTTCCGCTCGACTAACCCATTTTGTTGTGGGGTTCTAGGACATGAAAACTCATGGTGGTATCCGCTTAGGTTACGTAAATCAGAAACCGCGTGGTTTTCAATTCACCACCACGATCGCTTCTAAGTCTTTTAATCTTAAGGTTCTTTTGATTTTCGATTAACCTACAAAGATTGATTAGTTGGTCTAGAGTATCATTTTTATGTTTGATAAACCTAACCCAAGTAAATCTAGAATAGTCGCCAATTATGACTACAAAATTGACTACCATCGAGTGACTTAGCTCCATGTGAATCAAATAGATCCATGTGGTAGGAGCTCAAGAACACTTTTGGTCTGCTCTGATTAGTTAATCGATGTTGTGTCCTAGATTGTTTACCTTGTTGACAAGCATTACATATTTTATTATCCAAGTTGTTTAGTTTAGGCAAACCTATAACTAGTTCACTGACTCATCTTGTGGACGAGTCTTCAAAAGCGAGTGTCCGAGTCTTCGTGCCATAACCAAGATTCCTCACTGGTCATAAGACACTTGGTCGAGGAGTTGGGTAAATTTATTGTGTAGATGTTGCTATTCCTAGTTCCTTTAAGTATTATTTTATATGTTGCATTAATCTTGATTACGCATTCATTTTCTAGAAATATGACCTTATAAATGTTATCACAAAATTGGCTAACACTAAGTAAATTATATTCAAAGAATTCTAATAATAAGAAATTTTTAATTGTAAAGTTAGAGTTGAGCTCAATATCACATGATCAGATGATTTTGAAGCTTGCTATTTCGGGCTACCGATCCTCGCTGCTCAATCGTGAACTTCAAAATTTGAAATGATCCCCATTACGTCATGTGCTCGAGTAACTAACGTCCAACATCCTTTGATCCTTCATATAAGGTAGTTGGATCGGATATTGGAATTTCTAAAGGGTTGTTTGTAAGTTTTTAAACCTAAATCATCTCACCAATATCTACATGATCATATCATGTTATTCCTATGTGTTATTGTGAGATGACTTTCAATTTTACTTGATTAATTTTAATGAATTTAAATTAACCAACATTAGGTTAGATTCGATTTAGTCTAAGCTCATCAAGTAATCTTTTCAAGAGATTAGCCTGTGTCGTGGCGAGGCATGAGGCCTTCTTTGATCGAACAACGACCACTTCCTTAGACAAAGCTAATTTCAAGAAATTGATAACTCGACTTACTTGAGACTACATCTCGTCTAACTAGTTATTTTGAAAAGAGGCTCCCGAGGCTCAATCTTTTCGAGGATTTTAGTTGATTATGAGTCCTATCTAACCATTCTAAAAATAAAGGAAAAACTAAGCATGCAATTTCTAAGACTTAACAAAATACATTTTGTATTGGCTCCCCTCGACCATCAATCGAGTGGTCTATTCACATAGTGAATTTGGTCCTGGGAACCCAATACATGTTAGATCCTAAAGTTGAAATCAAAGTGATCTTAGGGACCCATGCTTGGACATTTTTCTTATGTTGGTTTACTATAGACATATATGACTTATTGGTTGTATTTGAGTTAAACCCGAGTCCGCCTTGTTGTACACGGCCCTTTGTGATCCAAGTAAGAGGTCAAGTCCTCGATCCCAAAGTGAACCTTTCCAACGCAGCCTAAGGTCTTCGACTTGTGTTTTCAAAAGCGAAGTTCTCAACTTCAAGCTTTTCAACTCGAGTTGAGTCCTCCTCTTGAATACGAGTAGTCGAAGAGGTTAGGAGACTCATGTTTGAGGAGGTTAACCTCCTCAATTAGGGTCTCGACCTTGGACTCGACTTAGCTAGTTTCTTATTTAAAAATTTAATTGCACCATACAAAGTATTAAGTAACTAACGACTTACCCTTAATGATTCTTTTGAACCTGATCGGATCCGTGGCTTGTCTTGAATGGAAGCTCATCATCGGATTCGACTTGACTCTTCTTCGGCTTCGAGTCGTGCTCGGTCGGCTTGGCCATTAGGCTCGATATCGCCTTCTTCCTCCGACAACTCCTCCCAAGTAGCGCTTAGCGCTTTCTGGTCTTTGATGCTATTCTTTAGCTTTGGGCACTCGGACTTGATGTGACCAACTCGCTGCACTCATAGCATCTAAAATTAGAAGTATTTGAATTAGGTTTAGGCTTACCTTGAGTTGTTGGTCGCTGCCTCTCGATCATCTTCCTAACTAGATTGACTAGTTCGGATTCTATTTCGAGTCTACTTCCGATTCGACTCGCCTTCTTCCTTCGGGGTGGCTTGCTTCATGGCTTCTTCTTCGAACTCGCAACTAACGCAATACTTTCTCGCCCGACCACGTTAGTTTGCTCATGTAATTCAAGTTCAAACAATTGCCTAACCTAATTTTAGAAAGGTCTCGAGACCTCAGAGGCATCGACCATGGATGCCTACAAGGTGGTCCTAGGAAACGAGTTAAGAGAATACCCGATAAGGTCGCGATTCTCGACCTTTGTCCGATGGCATGGAGTTGGTTGACGCGATGTCTTGGATACGAGCATGTAGTTGAGTCATGCGGTCTCGCTTTTCGCATTTTCAAGTTATACAATTTATTTAAAAGTAAATCTCTTTACATACCTTCGTGTCGCTTGCCTTCGTAGTTCCACTAGCTTGGTCCATAAGTCCTTTCAGACTAATGAAGGCCGACGCTATTGAGCTCTTCCTCGACAACCCACATTGCAAGATTTGAGTTGCCTTGCATCGCTTCTACTTGTTTTTCATGGAATTGACCATCGATCGTGAACCCAAAGATTCACCATCTTCATTAATAAAGTGTGAAACCGGTTTGATTACGATCCACATCTCGATTGGGTTTTAAGAAAGCATTCCATCCGACCCTTCCAATAACGAAAGTCATTACCGCTGTAAAACGGGTCGGGCAAGTGCTAAACCCTTCGAGATGGGCCATTTAAAAACAAGAAGAAGAACGATTTAAAAGAATCTTGCAAAACACACACGAAAGAATATTCCAAGACTTTCGCCTTGGATTAAGAGTGAAGTAAAGAAAAAAATATATATAAAATGTAACTTGAAAAAGAGATAAACAATCAAATGCGAATGTCGCCAAGTTGAGGACAACCTTACTCGGATCTAACCAAGGACAACCTTATCCGGATCCTAAAGCCTCTAATGCAATTCTATATGTAGGAGAAGATAAGCAAGTGAAATAATTATAAAAAGAAATAAATAAATAAAAATCTGTGAAAAAGAAAACAAAGCTAGATTGGTGGTTTCACCGAATCTTAGCGCCTACTCCGATACCAATTGTTGGATCGAAAGTGTCGCCAGCGGGGGGGGGGGTGAATAGCGATACGATGTCGTTAAAAAACTTTTGCAATAAGTAAAAAGCAAGTAGAGAGTGCACAAATGAAATATAAAGTAGACAAGATATTTTTACGTGGTTCACAATCTTTCGATTGCTAATCCACGGCCCTAGTGATCCTCGATCACGCACGGAGGGCAATTCACTAAAACCACTCCTCGCTTGGAAGTAGGAGCAACGATCACAAAGAAATCAAGGCAAAGGACACTCCTTTCCTTGTTACGATTAAAGCACAAAGACAATTTAAAGAAGTAGAACTTAAATAAATATACCGACAACTCTTATAAGTAGAAGATGTAGCTTCGTTGTCACCGTCAGAGCAAATGTGAGTAGAGTAGCTGGCGCTTTACGACGGCGTGTCGAGAGCTCTTGATTTCTTATGTTTTTTTGCTTGGCGTGAACATGTCTATTTACGGATATCGATCATGAATTTAGTGCATAGGTAGTGTCCAAGGTGAGGTTCTTATCCCCAAGTCTTGCTCATCCACATCCTTCATACCAACTCAAGGACGAGGTGCTTCATCCAACCACCTTGTACACACAACTCAAGGATGAGGTGCTCATCCAACCACCTCAGGCCACCTCAAGGAGGCCTTCACGCCAACTTGTTGGAGCCATCCAACTCAGGCTACATCATGGGAGCCAACCATCTTGTGCCAACTCACCTCATTTCAAGGCCCAACTTGATGATGATGGTTTGATGTCCACCTTGATGCCACATCACCCTCAGACCAAAACACGAGTCAAGTCCAAATTCACCCTCAAATTCGAGCTCTTCTCGAGGTCGAACTAGACCAAAGAATGATCGTAGTAGACGATCGTCAAAGGGTTTCGACCGCAGACAAGTTAGCTTAAAATATAAAGTACGATGGTTCTAACTAATCGATCTCGACCTAGACCTTCCATCGAGGTATTGGCCTGATCTACGCTTAACGCCCCGCTTCGCTTTCACACGAGCTTACTCAGAGCCTCGCTCGCCTTCACCCGAGTACCCTGGCCTCCGAAATCCTCTCAAGGCGTTGTCTGACCACCTCGGTTCCCACCGGGTGTCGCAGACCTTCCGCTCAACTTTAGCATTTCTGCACACTTAATTGAGCTCGTAAGATAACAAATATACTCTTAACTATTGAGCCTTTTGCCATAATCAAAATACCGGTTCGACTTTGGTGCCCACTGCACCAACACCTCCATCATCTTGCAAAAATGATCCTAAATATTTAAAGCTCTCAATTCCAGACAACTCATCATCTCCTATCTTAACACTTGTCTCATTACGTCTAATATTGCTAAATTTAAATTCCATGTATTCTGTCTTTCCTCTACTAAGCTTAAAACCTTTCACTTCTAGTGTTTCCCGCCAAGATTCTAGTTTAACATTTACTCCTTCACGTGTCTCATCTACTAAAACAATATCATCTGCAAACAACATGCACCACGGTAATGTGTCTTGAATGTGCCCAGTGAGTTCGTCCATGATTAGTGTAAAAAGATAGGGACTTAAAGCTGATCCTTGATGTAACCCTATCTTTATTGGAAATGTTTCAGTTAATCCACCTGAAGTCTTCACTCTGGTCGTTACTTCCTTATACATATCCTTAATTAGTTCAATATATGTTACACTAACACCTCTTTTTTCTAAAATTCTCCATATTATTTCTCTTGGAACTCTATTATAAGCTTTTTCTAAATCAATGAATACCATGTGTAGATCCTGCTTTTGCTCTCTATACTTTTCAATTAGTTGTCTGAGAAGATGTATAACTTCTATTGTCGACCTTCCTGGCATGAATCCAAATTGATTTTCGAGAACCATGGTCTCCTTCCTTAATCTTTTTTCTATTATTTTTTCCCAAAGTTTCATGGTATGACTCATTAGTTTAATACCCCTATAGTTTTCACAAGTTTGTATGTCTCCCTTATTCTTATATAAGGGAATTAGGATACTTACCCTCCATTGATCAGGCATCCTTTTTGTTTTTAATATCATGTTAAATAATTTTGTAAGCGTATATATATCATACATGAAATAAATAGAGTAGGCATAGAATGTCTTACTTGGAGCGGCAGGATAGAAGCTTGATGTGTGTGTAGTGGAAAGGCAGAACTGGGCTCTGATACCACCTGTAACGCCCGCCCTTCCCGTCCTCCTAACACACATCCTATAGACGAGCGACGGCGCTACGCGATTATACATTCATGCATATAACAGCGGAAGCATTTAAAAACTTTACAACTTTTAACTCTAATTACATTAACCCAATCAACCTAACAATTTAATCATGGCAAAAGGTCTTAGCAATTTATTTAACTAAACATGTATTAACCATTTCAAGGTTCATAAAAATAAACATGAGTAACCACCATAGAAAGCATTAACGTCTCCTAACAGTTTACACATAAACTGAAAATCATGCATAAGTCCGTATATGAAAAATGATCTCGTCCACCATGCCACTGCCACACACATCTTTGCCCCTCCTGCTGCTCCCTTTAATTTATCCATTCCTTGCCCTTTTCTCTGATAAGGAAAGTAAATCAGTAAGTACATAGGCTTAGTAAGGTCCTTTCCTACTCACAAAAACATACATCATGAATTAAACGTAAAGTAATGACATGTTCGCTTTAAACAACATATGAGCACAACATTTATTTAAAGTAGAGACATGATCAATTTAAAAGAACATAAACTTAGCATTTTCATCGCAATAAAGACATTGTCTCTAAACATGATAATTCGATGAACATAAAATGGTATATGCAGGTGCTCTTTGAAAATGTATAGTTTATATACTTAAACATAATCTCAGATTGCATTGTACCACATACATCATTCACAAGGCATCCTAAATAGATCCGAGGTAGCTAATCCCGAACCTACTAGGTTACTAGGTCCGTACTATGTCCGTCGACCTAGGGGCAACCTTGGAGCCCATCCCGTGGACCTTGTTAGGGTCCGGTACAAGCCATGCATAAAGTAAAATAACATACATGTTCTTTGTTCTAAAGAGTATTCTTGTCCCCACTCTTAGGGAAACATTTCATATACGTGAGTCATGCCTAACATGGGTGAAAACATAAGCATGTAGCATAGCATAAATCGGCATGAGTATAATTTAACATGGCATAAGGTAGTGACATAAGGAAAATTAAGCTAACATAAATAGAAATCATCATCTAACATGCATAACGTGGAAGAATTTCAACAAGAATAATTTCTCTAATCCTATTAGCCGAACCTTCTACACATAGTTCTAGATTCTTTCATTCAAAATCAAGCATACAACATTACATCGTAAGCACTTATACTGCAGGTGAGGGGATACTTACTTCCTGCGCTTTTTCACCAATTTATACCGTTAGACTTCACAAAGAGAAGACCTCCTACGTGTTTCCTTGCTTTAGCGTGATCCTCTACCAAGTCCCTCTTGAAAATCTCTTCTTGAATTATCCCACGATGAAGAAATTATAGAGGCTCTCTCTTTTTTATTCTTATTTCTATATATATATATATATATATATATATATATATATATATATATATATTTCCTTTAAATAAAAATATAGTAATTAAAATTTAGGAAACCGAGAAGTGATTGTCAATAATCTCTGATACATTGAAATTTGCAACTTCATGACAACATTTTTTAGTACTGGGTGTTGCTAATAGATGAATTGTCTTTGTTTTGAATTTTTTTTATTATCATGTAAGATTCAATTATTCTCATTTTATCATGAAATTGTAGAATATGCAATCCTTGTTTATCTGAATCTCAGCTATAGTTCTAAGTTTATTATTGAGGTTTCTATGATATCTCTTCCCACTTGCGCGTTGCTACCTTGGAAGACTATGCTTTATAGTTTATACATTGTTTTCTGTGACTTTTGAAGCCCCTATCAGGGCTTTGTTCTATACTAATTTAGGCTAATGTTTTCCTGTTATACTGAAAACATGTTTTAGGTTCTTATTGCAATCATTACTTCTTGAAGATGCTGGCTTCCATCGGGAGGGGGCAGTATGATGCTGCATATGATCCAGGTCAGCCGCATTTCCAATTGTATCAAAGTTATTCAGGCATCCTTAATTTGGTTTAAGCTTGTCAACTTAGGAGTTATTGCTATAGTGATTGTGTGGGGCAACCATTTCAATTTTCATTTCAGATAAAATAAGTCAAACTCTGTATATCTGAGAGCAATTAGATGCAACTCCAAAAAATTATAGAAGAGAGAGTAGGTTGAGATGAAGACATGTTAAAAGGCCAATCGATTCTATAATTTGGCAAGATAAATTGGTCAGTCATAAGTATAGGAGGTAGATCAAAGAGAACTCTATTTTTCTCCATTAAATGATTTAAGAGTTAAGCCTACTCCAAATAGTTAAAAGTAGGGATAAGATTCCTGCAGCCAGCCGATCTTAAATAATTGAGACTAACAAGCCTTGATAATGTTGCTGATGGTGTAATAGTGGTGTTTAGGTCGAAGCGATGTTAGGTTATTAAAGGATTCCTTTTTAAAGACAATTAAAAGTAGCTATAAATAACCCAACTTTACAGTTGGCTATATGATTCTGGTTTTGGTTTGGCAAAACTTTTTACAGTCAGTCCTCTCATCCAATGATTTAAAATCTTGATCGACTAGGTAATAATGGACCAGGCAATATGCTTTCTTATCACACATTGTTATATCTAGTATCTTTTTGTTAGAAACATGGTGAGAGGAATGACTAAAATATACTTCTTCAAAATTCTGTTTATGAAAAAGGAAAGTTGATCAACAAGTAGCTTCTGAGTTTGTAAAATTCCACTTCCCTTTGTTGTTCATAACTTAAAAGACCTACTTCCTATTTGGTAGATGTACTTGAAATGTCGTGTCTTACGCATAGGAAAACCAGATAGTTATATTTTTAGCTTTCTTCTTGGAGATATTTTCCTCAAGGTTGAAAAACCATACAATTAAATTCTTCATTTTTTATGTTTATTAAGGCAGATTCTTTATTTACAACTTCAAAGCTTCACATTTTTAAATTGTACAAGGTCAATCAACAACTATTGTCTACTGCTTAGACTGTTAGTAGGATGCTTTAATCTGTATGTACAGCCAAGAATAGATTTGGATTTGAATGCCAGGTTTTTTATCTATTTATAATTTTGTATGCATCAGTTGTATATTTGCTTAGAATTTCCCTGTGAGCCATGATCTCTGTCCTAAGATTTATGTCAATCTTCATTATGTTTCATATTAATTGCACCATGCTTTTATATAGATTCAATACGAACACATATTCAGAAATGGTTTTGTAGAGCTTCATCAACCATAGTTGCAAACCTGACAGTCGACAGCTTCACTGATCTTGATGAATTTGAGGTATGTTCTGCTGATTCAGGTGATGCCCATAATATCTTATTTCGCATCTTCCAAAATATGGTAGAAGTTTGGAACTTGAATGTATAAGAAAACAAGATATAAAATTACTTATTGATGTCAGATTCAATATCAGTCCAGAAAGATACCAAATCAAAGATCAGCACAGTTTGGACAGTGTTGATATGGTTCTGAACTGAACCAATAATTTTGATCAACTCCTATAGTTTGCTTGTTTTTGAAAACAAATCTATTAATTGTTTTGTAATTAATTGAATTAATATTTCATCAAAACTCAAAAATTATAGCAAACATTTTAACTTGGAACATATTGTACTAGGAAAAGCACTTCCAACAATGTCTTCTTAGTAAGTCTCTACTATACTATGATGGTTTTTGCCATTGATTACTTTATGTAATAGTTAATTAGTTATTGTTGATGCTAGGATGTGGCATGCTTATTACTCTCATATGGATGAGTATGACGGTCCATCATATAAATTGTGGTACCTTTTCTAACAATGAGTTTTTGAAACCAGTCCCTTGCCAATCAACTTTGATATGGCTTAAGAGCAAGAGCACGAGTTACATAGTTAGAATCCTACTCGTGTCAAAAAAAAAAAAAAAAATAGTCAAACCCATATTTCTAAGTCAAGATGAGCATGAGTGACCAAATTCTAAGATGCTTAATGTTCATTGGTCCCGTATGGATAAATGTGGTGGTTCATTTTATAACTTCTGGTATTTCCTAACAGCTATCACTAATGTTAGTTGGCTTAAGTTTTAGTACACAACTTACATAACACTTGTGCTGACTGACTCAACAAAACTTTTAACTATGTATTGAAGTTTTCCTATCACTGTTATCCATGATTCATGTGATGACTTCTAGTCATAAGGTTCTATGCATGAGTGTCATTATTCCAAGGTTCTTGACTCTTAGTTTGCAATGATTCAACTACTTGCTCATTTAAAATCATCAACACTACCAAGTTATTAGATAGCTCTGGTAAAAAAAAGGTTTATGTAGGAAAGTAGAAGGAATGGTTGTGCCATTTTAAAAAGAAGGTTTAAATGTTACGTCTAACCTACCCTTTAAAATTTTTAACCATGATAAAATTTGCAAATTGCCTAGGATCATATATTCCTATCAGTTGAGTTAGCTTGGCCACTGTCTTAAAATCACTAAAAAATCTAGACACATTGATTCAATTTAGCTTTAGGTTGATCTTTGTCATTTATGTACAAGTAAATTTTAGAAATTTAATCTAATATTGAAGAAGAGACACAGCTGAATGAAATCAAATTTGAGGTTGTAGATGGTGGTATATCTTTGACATAGTTATTACAAGATGACAATGACGACATATAACATGGGTAGATTGAGACTGGAAATCAGTGGGCTCACGTTGATTCAGAGTACCATTGGACTCATGAAGCTGTGAGACCTGATTCAATATTAACTATTACTATTCAAACTTGCAATTAAATTTCATACGACCAAGGCTTTATAGTCTTAAACCCTACTAGCTAGTTTCCATTGTTTTTTTCTTTTTGTGGTATATTTCTTTGACAAAATTCCTTTTAGGGATGTTCTTTTTGTTGGAGAATCAGATTCAAAGATATGATTATGATTCAAATATGTTGGAGAATCAAATTCAAAGATCTGATTATGATTCAAATATTTTGGTATAATGACAAAGATCATGTAAATCTTGTAATTATGATCATTTTATATTCTGCTATAATTTGATTATATATTTCCTAGAATAATTTTATTTCTTAGAATAATTTAGTTTCTAGATTTAACATTGTACTCTTTATATATACAATTTCATAATTCAATAAAGTGAGGAATTCTTTCATCTATTTGTCTTGTCTTTCATGGTATCAGAGCCATCGTTCTCCCTCTTTCCCATGGCCACTGACCAAACCCAGGTTGTTGTTTCCAATCCTGCCAACCCGACATCCCCTCTCACTCTCATCAATATTTCTCATCAAAATATTGTCAAACTTATCTCCACCAACTATATCTCCTGGAAACTACAGATTGAGGCTATTCTAATTGGATACGATCTTTTCAAATTTCTTGATGGCTCTCACCCGTGTCCACCGCCCACAGTTTGTGTAAACAACGTTGACATGCCAAATCCGGATCATCTTCCTTGATCCGACAAGACAAACTTCTTTTGGTGCTCTCGTTGGCTCCATCTCATCTCCTCTAATTCCTCTTATTCAACAGGCGGCCACCACTCGCGAAGCTTGGATTATTCTTGCTAATACTTATGCTCGTCCGTCTCGTGGCCACATTAAGCAAATCAAGGATCAACTCAAACCAAGGGCGGTTAAAGGTTCTCAATCGATTTCGAATATATGCGTTTATTAAATGTCGCTCGATGAACTTCACGCACTTGGAAAGCCAATGGATCATGAGGACCTCATTGAAATAATTCTTGCGGGCTTGGATGATGATTACAAAACTATTGTTGACATTATTGAAGGTCGACACGCCAATTTCCTTTGATGAATTACATGAAAAGTTGATTAATCGGAGTTGTCCTCGCGCCATTCACACCCCGATCTCTCCTCTTCCGCCACGCCAATGGCGATCGGGCCGATCTAGATCAAGTGTTCAAATTTTTCTCCTCGACAAAATTGGCACCATCACAACAACACCTACCTTATCCAAACTCGCCTCTTCCGACAACTCTCAACAACGACCGTCGCGTCGCTTTCTTGGAAAGTGTCAAGGGTGTCGTGACTCGTGACACACAATTTCTCGATGTCCATTTTTAAAATTGTACTGTTCCATCCGCATCACGCATCCCGCCACCATCAACCTTGGTCGCCACAACGACAATGGCAACCAAAAGTCAACGCGTGGCTACTACTTCACCTCCACCACTCCTTCTTGGCTTCGATAGTGGTGCATCTCATCATGTCACCTCCGACCTCAACAACCCGTCTACATTCTCCATATGATGGTCCTGATGACATGATGATTGGTGATGGTACTGGGTTACATATCACTCATACGGGTTCTACTATCCTAAAAACTGCCTCTCATAATTTTAATTTACAGAATATTTTATGTGTTCCCACTATGAAAAGAAATCTTATCTCTATTTCTAAATTTTGCACATCCAATAACACTTCTATTGAATTTTTTCCCACTTCTTTTTGTGTGAAGGATCTGCAGACGGGGGCACCACTACTGCACGGGCGATCTAGCGATGGTGTTTATGAGTGGCCGACCTCATCAACTTCGTCCTCTTCCCTCATTGCTTTTTCCAGTGTTAAAGCTTCTCCTTCTGAGTGGCATCATCGTTTAGGACATCCATCTAAGCATGTTTTTCAACACTTAGCTTCTAACTTCAACTTAGATTTATCATCCAACTTATCACATTCGTTTATCAGAAGGATTGTCTTTGCAATAAAAGTCACAAATTACCATTTTCTCAATCTTCTATTGTCTCTACTGCTCCTCTGCAAATTATTTTCTCTGATGTATGGACCTCCCCTATTTATTCAGTTGACAAGTACAAATATTACGTTATTTTTGTCGATCACTTTACCCATTACATTTGGCTCTATCCCCTTCAACGCAAATCTGATGTCTCTTTCATTTTTCCACGCTTCAAAGCTCTTGTTGAAAATTATTTTAAATGTAAAATTGTTACATTTTATTACAAATGGAGGAATACACACCTTATCATCATTCCTAAGTCATCATGGCATTTCACATCTCACGCCACCACCTCATACTCCGAACATAATGGATTCTCTCGAGCGTCACATCGTCATATCAGAAACCGGTCTTAGTCTTATGTCTCGTGCCTCTTTGCCTCTTACCTTCTGGTCATATGCTTTCTCCACGGCGATATATCTCATCAATCGAATGCCTACAGCAACTCTTCACATGGTGTCACCTTACCAAAAATTGTTTGGCTCTCCTCCTAATTACTCTAAACCCGTGCCTTTGGGTGTCTTTGCTACCCTTGGCGTCCCCTACTCTTCTCACAAACTTGACCCTCGCTCTGCATCTTGTATCTTTCTTGGTTATTCTCTCATAAAGTGCCTATCGTGTTATGATCCCATCACCTTGAAAGTTTATATCTCTCGCCATGTTCGCTCGAGTCCATTTTTCCAATGTCCGGTCTTCAAACTAATCTTCCCGCCCCGATGAGTCAACTAGTTCCACTTGGCTTTCGGTTGTCGCTCTACTTCCGCCCCTCATCAACACCATCTATGGATCGAGCACGATAACCCGCCTCCTCTAGTCGCAGACATATTGGAAGCCTCGGTCAAGCTCACTCTCCCCACCTCAATCACTTACCGATGCCTCTTCTTCCCCACGGTGCCTTCAACCCGACCATCACACATCATCACCCGCTCTCGTAATAACATCCACAAACCCATCAATAAGCTTAACTTGCGCTCAAATAGCCCATGAGATCGAACCAACCTCTCGTGACTGTGCTCTCAAGGATCACAAATGGCGTCGGGCCATGTCCGCTGAGTTTGATGCTCTTGTTAGCAATGGCACGTGGGTACTTGTCCCTAAGTCATCAACTCGTAATATAGTCGGTGCAAATGGATTTTTCAGATAAACGCTTAGCCAATGGCTCTATTGCCAGTATAAAGCTCGGTTGGTTGCCAAGGGTTTTCATCAATGACACGGTATTGACTATCATGATACGTTTAGCCCTCGTTGTCAAACCCACTACATTCGTCTTGTTCTCTCACTTCTTTGCCACAACCATGGTTGGGTCCATCCGCCAACTTGATGTTAATAATGCATTCCTTCAAGGCACCGACAGAGAGGATGTTTATACGGCGCAACCACTGTGTTTTATTGATCCAGATCATCCTCGATGTTCGCAAATCGAGAAGGGCTATCTATGGTCTCAAACAAGCTCCTCGCGGCTTGGTACAACGAATCGCACCGATTTCTCATCACTTCGCTTCGAATTCCATTGCAGATACCTCTCTCTTTATCCTCAACTATCTTTTAACATTATATCTTCTTGTATATGTTGACGATATTATCATCACCGAAACGACACAAAAGTTGTTCAAAGATTTCATTGATTTGCTTGCTAAGCGGTTCTCTCTAAAGATCTTGGCCCTTTGACTTATTTTCTTGGCGTCGAAGTGCTCTCTCATTCCCAAGGTTTGTTACTTTCTCGTTACATTCTTGACCTTCTTACTCATACCAAGACGACAGATGCTCGGCCGGTTTCACGCCTCTACCTACCACGCCTACTCTTACACTTGAAATGGCACACACCTGATCCGTCTGAGTATATCGTAGTAGGTCGTCTTGATTTATCTCTCACTCGTCCGACATTGCTTATGTGGTTAACAAGCTATCTCGATGCATTATCCTCGATGAGCATTGGAAGGTTGTCAAACGTGTTTTAAGATATTTATGTGGCACCATTGATCATGGCATTCTACTTCATCACAATCATCTCTTGCTCTACATGCATTCTCCGATGCGGATCGGGCCGGAAACAAAGATGACTTTACATCCACTAGCGCTTATATTATTTATCTTGACGAAATCCTATTTCGAGCTCAAGAAACAACGACCGCTGCTCGATCCTCCACAAGCGTAATATCGCTCGCTGCCGCCACGGTTATGAACTACGCTGGTTGTCTTCTCTCCTCGCGAAGCTTGGCTTCTCTTCATCCCAAAACTACCATCTATCATGCGACAATGTGGGTGCCACCCATCTCGCTCTAATCCAGTGTTTCACTCTCGAATGAAGCATGTGGCTCTCGACTATCACTTCATTCGTGAACAAGTTCAAAATGGTAATCTTCGAGTTACACATGTATCTTCTGTGGATCAACTAGCAGATGCGCTTACCAAACCATTACCCCGCCTACGCTTCCAACAATTGATGACCAAGATTGGTCTCCGATCACGGAGCCCCATCTTGCGGGGGCATGTTGGAGAATCAGATTCAAAGATATGATTATGATTCAAATATGTTGGAGAATCAAATTCAAAGATCTGATTATGATTCAAATATTTTGGTATAATGACAAAGATCATGTAAATCTTGTAATTATGATCATTTTATATTCTGCTATAATTTGATTATATATTTCCTAGAATAATTTTATTTCTTAGAATAATTTAGTTTCTAGATTTAACATTGTACTCTTTATATATACAATTTCATAATTCAATAAAGTGAGGAATTCTTTCATCTATTTGTCTTGTCTTTCACTTTTATTATAGCATATTAAAAATTGATTGCAATTATTTTGCATACTAAGGGCCTATTTCTTGAAGGAAGTGAGTTGAAAAGGAGGGTAGAAGGAGAGAACAGGAGAAAGAGGAGGTGGGAAAGGAAAAAAAAAAAGTTGTGTAGTTGATATCAGGTTGAAAAAGGGAGGGGAGGTGAAGAAAAGAGAAAAATGACAATAGTATCCCTTCATCTTTCCACATCTTGTTGATGAATTAAAAATAGCAGCAACAAGCAGCCTTTCATTGAGGATGTCGCAACAGATTTTCAGATGCTATAGATGCTGTTGAGGATGTGAGGGAGGATACAGTAAGTAAGGGTGTGTTTGGTTCAAGTAATCATACATAATCTTGGTTATGTGATTACTAGAGAATAAAACATAACCTTAAAATGAAGTATAACCTTTGATAAAAACCTTGTTTGGTTGGAGGTTTTAATATATAACTTAGTTTAATATTTTACTAAATTATCCTTTGTCTTTTGCTCAATCAATTCGACGATGACGACGGAAATATTAATGACGACGACAGCGATCGGCCGAATGATGGCCGACTAGCGGCCGGCCGGCGAATGACCGCCGACGGCGGCGATGACCGACCAACGATGGCGACGACGGTGGTCGACCGATCGACAGCGACAACGGCGATCGGTCGACCGACGGCGACAACGATGGACGACCGATCGCGACGCAGCGGCGGCGGCACGGCGGCGGTTGGTCGGCGGCGGCGGCGGCGGCGGCCCGGCGGCAGCGATGGCGGCCGGGTGTCGGCGGCGAAGCGGCGACGGCGGCGGCGGCGAAGCGGTGGTGGCGGCGATGGTGGCTAGCGGCAGCGGCGGCAGACGACGACGGCGGCAGTTAGCGGCAAGCGGCGGCGGCAGCGGCGTGGCGGCACGGCGATGTGGTGGTGGCGGTGGGCGGTGGCGACGGCGGCGGCGACCGGCGACCGGCGACAAATCGATTGAGTTTTGACAAATATATTGCTAGGGGTAATATTAGAAAAAAATTTCCTTAACCCCGTGAATCAACAAAAATCTTGGTTCTCCAAGGTTTTCCGATTCCCCCTAAAAAGATTTTTGTTCATAACCAGGTAATGAACAATTACCAGGTAATTGTTCATAACCTAAACCAAACAAGGTTTTTGTTGATAACCTAACAAGGTTATCAACAAAAATCTCAAATCAAATGCACTCTAAGGGCGCATTTGGTTCAAGTAATCATACATAACCTTGGTTATGTGATTACCCGGGAATAAAACATAACCTTAGAATAAAGTATAACCTTTGATAAAAACCTTGTTTGGTTGGAGGTTTTAATATATAATTTAGTTTAACATTTTACTAAATTATCCTTTGTCTTTTGCTTAATCAATTTGATGACGACGACGGAAATATTAATGACGACTGCAGCGATCGGCCGGCGGCAGTGCCCGGCCGACTAGCGGCGGCGGTGACCGACCAGCGGCAACGGTGACTGGCCGACGGCGGCGACGGTCGACCGGCAATATTGGGCTATAGAGGAATGCTCGGAGTCAGGGGACTAGTCAATGTTGGGCTTGGAATCAAGATTGGAGGCAAACATGGAGTTGAAAATGGCAAGGCACGTGTTGGTCTTGCCAAGCTTGCGAAGGGACATGTTCATGAGGCATTCCTCTTGCTGCTGTGTTGGAAGGCAAGGGAGTTGTAGAGGATGACCTCAAATCATCATAGTGGGAGGATTTTCTCACGGTGAGCAACTACATTAGGCATCAACCAGTGTGGATGATCCTATGCTTGGGTTCAAATGTTTTGGAGAAGTTGGCAGGGTAACTTTGGCATTACACAATTAACTCGTTCATTTCCACTGTTTCTGCCTGATTGAATGGACAAGCTTGTGGTGTTTTGCTTCAGTAGATGGCAATTATCTTATCTTCCACTGTTGCTTCTAATGAAGCAGCGGAAGGGGGTTTACATACCATGAGCTTGATCTTCCTCTCTGCTAAAATAGGGCATTTAACTGTAATTAGACAGGCCCCTAACGAATCAGTGATTTTGGCCTTATAATTGTCTCAGCTTAAATCAATTTTTATCAACTAAATCATGGATGGTCCAATTCATTCATGTTACTAACAAAATTGAAGAATTTTAGGTTTTTCCTCATTCAGCATATTAAAATTGAAGGATTCATTGCAATTTTCTTTGGGTGCCAAAAGAATCAGTAGTTTGGACCTTTTAACCTCAATAATGGATAATCCAATTTATGCAGGTTAGTGTCAAAATTTATGAAAAAAATACTTATCAAATTTTCCTTTCAGGTCTACTCTATTAATATTCCAGATCTTTCAGCTCAATGTCCACTGATAATATCAGGCCGATGTTATGGAAAATTTCCAGAGACTCTTCAAGCTAAGGGAATCTTGGCTGACATGACTGATATTGTTATCAACTTGAAGGTGCACAACACAAAAGATTTTCCTCTTGACAAAGTAAGAAACGCACAGTTGAGTAGTATTTCCTTTGTTTTCTATGAAATGACCCTATGGCTGAATATTTTCATCTGAAGATCCTTAGCAATTGTAACATAAATTTCTTGTCAAATATTAATCTCCACTATTTTGGCTGTGCGATATCATCTGGTAAAAGTGGCCTTGGCCTGTATTAGTCCTGATGTGTCTTTCGACATGTTAGTAAAATGCTAGTTACAGACACAATAACCATTGTACATGTTGACTAAACGTTTGCATCAATCAGCAAGTAGCAGTAGTTTTTGGAAACAAGAGGCTGGTTCCTATTTAACTCCTTATTTGAATCTTAAATTTAACAATAAGAAATAAGATTTATAAAGACCTGATATTAAAGAACTGTCTTGAGAAAGAGCCCTTTATGGAGTTTTTGCTGTTATTGCCTTTAAACTCCTTAGTCATAAAAGAGATGTATTCGACCCCTGCATCTATGCTAGTTTTTTGTTTGTCTGGACACAGATTACCACCCTCCTTTTCCAGACACTTTATTTGATGTCTCTTCCTGTCAGATATTATGCTTGGACACTTGTTCACAAGCAAGAATCTAATATTGACAGATTGCAGACTCTAAGATGGAAGCTTAATAATATGGGAAAACCTATAGCAAAAGAGCTAGATTCTACTAGAGGTTTGAGAAAAACCATTAGCAATCTAAGTTGTACATGCTATAGAGCAAAAACATATTGCAGCTTTAACCATGTAGACTTAGGAATGAGAAAAATCTGCTAGGGAAAAAGTCAAATCATATTGAAGGCTCAATTATTAATCAAATCAGATATTTTAGAGGGCAGCATCAATTTTTAAAACTTTTAAAAGGTAGTGGCATGGACTTACTATTTGACTTGCAACTGAGTTTTGTTATCTGAAACATGGTGTTACTGTAATTATTGAGTACTATAATAATGGCGTGGCATCAAGATCTTTTATCCCTCTCTATATTTTTGCCCTTGCCCATGTATTTGCTGTATCAGATTGACGCCACTTTCTGCAGACCACTGGATAAAAGTGTGTTTATTGAATGTACTCACAGGCTTTGGTCAAGCAGCATATTGATCTTCTTACAGCTCAGGCGTGGTTTACTAAGAGTAAACAACTTGAGGAAAAGGTTCGTGTGATTATACTTAGTATTACACTAGATTTGTGATCTAAGTAATGAAAATTTATTCGCACAACTTCTCTTCTGTATCATGCATTTCTTGTCCAAGTAAACTTGTTCTATTCCTTCATGTATAGTCTAACCCTTACTGTCATAGAGTCATTGTTTCAGATTTAGCACTGTAAGCTGTAACTATTTCTTTTGGTCATTATTATCTCACGTGTTTGCTCTTATGGTAAATCAAACTGTAATTGACTATGCAATTCCTCACTGTTCTTAAAATTCTCTGATAGTTTGAAGAACAGATGCTGCTATTCAGTCAGGTTCAATACTGAAGGCTGGTAAAGTGTATTTCCAACTTCAAATTATTCTATGAATTAAACTCACACTCAATAAAACCCTATACATAAATACTGATCTGCACTTGAAATAAATCATGCTTTATGGTGGTTTTACACTCCAATTAAATGCAGTAATTGTTTGCTTATTAACTTTAGTAGTAAATCCTTCATATCATTTAACTAGATTTCTGATTAACTAATAATGTCAGACCTGCTGGAGCTTTGTAGGTCTAAAATTCAATGCATGATTAGTATGATCTCTGCATAAACATAATGAGTTTTTTTTTTTTTTTTTGTTTTGTCAATGCACCCATTCATTTTAAATCCTACTGCCTACATTGTCTTTAAGAATTCCGCTTGCACAGGATATGCTTTTTTTTTTTCTTTCAACTTTCAAGCAGCACTTCAGGAAAACATGCATGACCATGCAAGATCTCTTATGAGACATGAACAATGTTTGATTCTACATCCATTAACTATTGTCTGCATTTAAACAATCTGAATCATTTTGAACCGCATATATATTCAGTAAAAGTAAACTCATTAGAAAATATAGAACACCTTAGAAATATCACTATAAGAGTATAAGGGCCCTTTTTTATGGTAAATATCTTATGTATGTAAAATATCTTCTCATGAAAATTTTTCTAAGAAAATTAATTATCTTCCCTTTTTGGGGAATGATACAAGAAAAATACTCTCTTTCTGTCCTTCCTGCAGGAATAGATGATGGCAACGGTCATTGATTGGTTGAGTTGGTTGGTGGTTGTCAATTGATCAACCAATAGGGTTGATTCACTGTCAACGGTTGATCAACAAGGATGGTTGTCTGACTTAGGTTTGGTGGTGGAGGGAGAGTCATTGTTTGTTAACCATTAGACAGTTATTGACTGGGTGGGATAGTCAACGTGACCATTAGACAGTTATTGTCTTGGAGGGACAGTCGATGACTGTTGATTGACTGACTATAACAGTGAGTGGTAGTCAGTCAACTAGTGGGTATGGTTGCTAAATCTGTGGTACCAATTAGTGGGGATTTTCAGTCGACAAGGACATTCAATGTTTGCTCGCCATTTGCTAATCGAGCTACGTGCTGGTAGGGTCAACTACCGATGGACTCGATGGACTGGTGTAGGTAGGGGAGGGAGTTCAAAGAGAAAGAGGAGTATACTACTTTGATGGAAGAAAATGGCTTCTGCTTATTTCAAGTGAAAATCATTTTTCTCCAAAATGCTCCATATTTTCTATTGACCAAGATTTTTTAATGCGACAAACATTGAAAGAATAAAAACTATTTTCCAAAACAAATGGACCTAAGTTTCCTAAAGCAATCAAATTTAACTTGCTTGCAAAACAGTGTCATAACAGAAAGGTAAGGAAACTGATATCCATCTTTGACTCTGCAATGAGATTGCTCCGGTGAATTTAGAGTCAAGGAGCTGTACCATCATATTCTATTTGCAAACTTCATGTATTGAGCGTATTCCATCAGTTTTTTTTCAGTGTTTCAGAATCTCTTTCCTCTTTTGTGTTTTTTCCTCTTAAATTTTGAAGTTATGCATTTGTGGAGAGAAGTTTCAAGTATTTGTTCCTTATTTAAGATATGGCCAATAACTTGATGCTTTAACACAATAAAAAATGTCTGATATTTTGAAATAATATGATCAACTTTTTTAATAATGAGATAGGTTTCTCTTTAATAAGACGTGTCATTTCTTTGTCACGTACCTGACTTTAGTAATTAGTATTGTATTCACCATAATGTTGATAAGAAGTAGATGAGTGACACTTACTATCTCTTACTTTTTATATTTATTTAATTTTTCAGGTGGCTAAATTAAGCATACACAGTAGCACTCCTTCAGAGTATACATGTATGGTTTTACTTCAAAATGACACTGTAAAGGAGGCTGTAAAACAGGTACAGATGATGTGCAACTGCATTTATTCCATATGTAATGTGGAATTTTCAGATTTGTGCCATTGTAGCCATTGCAAATATCATTTTTTCTGGAAATAATTCATCTGTTCTCAAACAAAAAGAGAAATATCCTGTGAAGGGAACATTTTAGGAGCGAGATTTATAAATTCTCATCCTTATTATCTTTTCCTAGAACATCTCCCAACTGATGTTGCATCAGTAACAGCTAACAACTTGCATTAAAAAATAATGATATGACATGTTTTAGCTATGAGATAGGGATTTGCCAACACCTGTGCTTTAATTTGGTTTTGTGAACTACCAGGAGCAGAAAAGAAATTGAGATCTAAGGGTTGTTTTTAAAAGTTGTGCTTATTGTTTGAAAAATGTGTGCATCACATCAGATATGTTCACATTTATATATGCAGTCATAGATTGCTTTGGTCCAGTTGGTCTCCTCAAATGAATTTAGCTGTTTATCTTTTGTTTAGTTGATGGTTTAGATAAGAGAGATCACACCAATCAAGCTTAATGTGAAAATTTTTGTAGCTAAAGTTGTGTACTAATGAGTTATTTCAACCTGGAGAAGTCAATGAATCATAACTTGATTCAAATGAAAAGAGGGTTTCAGGGTGATAATTGTGAGTATTGTAACATAATGTACTAGAAGGATATAATCAGCTCTCGCACATTATTTTGCGAAGTATCCCATAAGCTCTTAATGATCCCCCAGCTATGGTGGAAACTTGGATCTTGTCTAGTAAATGCCATAAAGAATTTAAGCATCTTGTTATTGTCGTAGGCATAAACTATTTGTTATCTGTCGGCATTGCGTATGCCTAGTGCACTTCTTAGGACCTCGGAGTTCAGCACCTTTTTTCCTTCATCAAACCTCAATCTGATAGATAAACTTGATAGGTCGAGAAGAAAACATCCATAAAGCGAGCAGGCCAAGGATACAACTTTCCAACTGTGGTGCATGGAGTGACTATTGGCTTCGGAGATCCAACTGCAACCAAAGAGAATCGCCAATATGGGGAGCCGAAGAAGCCTGAGACCTCTGCTGTCTACAACAAAACCATTGGCTGCTGTAGCAAGATAGCCTACTGCTGCTGCTGCCCCTGCTGCATAAAAACATGCAGTACTATAAACGATCAACTTGTGATTGTTTTAACGCAGCTCTGTGCAGCTCTATCTTGCTTTGCCTGCTTAGAATGCTGCAGCGAATTATGGGGCGGCAACTAGTTATATTTCTCTTATGTTGTGTTTTTGTATCTTTGTATCAATTTACTATGTATACATATGCAGTTTTTTTTCCTTTTCTAGTTGCAAACTAATGTTACTGAAATGAGTGAGTTGTATCATGTAACACCGCTTGTATTTATTGTTCCATTTGTCATTGTTATCATCTGATTCAAGTCACAAAGAAGTGACACCGACAGATTTTGTTTGTTTTCTGGGCTGTAGATTCCAGACCAAATAAGAATCATAAAAGAAGAGAAATGCAACTCAACCTGCATGCGATCCACCAGCAGCGGTCGCTCACTCTGACCTTTTGCAAATGACGTCACTGCTTAGGTGGTCCTATTTGTGTTCTTTAATATTTACAAAAATCAAAATTAGATGGTGGGTGTGCAAATCCCAATTGCAATCTTTCCATTTTGGAGAAGCATCTTCTTCATTCTCAAAGCAGGTATGCTGGAACCCTAAAACTCGTGGAGAGCAAGCTGCAGTGTCACATGGCTTTTCTTTTCCTGCACCCTAAAACTCATGGAGAGCAAGCCTCAGCCTGTGGCATTCTCCATCACATTCTTCATTCAACATCATGCATCTCGAGAAAATGGATGAGAAGCCCTGACTGCAGGATATTTATCCCCTTGAGAACCACATGGGAGAGCAGTTCCTTCTCTCCTACCCCAAAAAAAAGGTGCTCTTGCTTCGACCAGTGCTCTAATAATCTAGCTGTTTCTTTACTTGGACTTTTCTCGAAGTTTATCGTATTTATATTCTTGACTTGTGCTCTCAGATTTGATTATTTCCACTAGATGATTAATCATCCAAAGGAATTTAGAGGAAGTCAATCTAGATATTCAGATCGGTGTTTATTATTGTACAAACAATTTATAAGTCTTCCTTGGGAATCTATCCTTCTTATCTATAGCTGAATAGCCAAAAAGATTGACGCTTGGTTGTTATGGACATCTCAAGAACACTAGGCAAGATTTTTTTTTTTTTTCACTCGAGAACTGTTTTTGTTATTTTTTACAATTTGCAATTCTTGCGTGTTTAGTTTTCTAAACCTCAGAGCCTTCGAGTATTGTCTCCTTAATTAATCCTCGTAATCCCTGTAACTAATTAACAACGCATAGATTCTAGAGTGGCCCTGTTCAAACTCTTGGTCATCTGATCGTGCTGTCCATTTGTTATCACCTTTTAAGGCTGCAGGGGAAATAGATTCCTCTAACTGGTCCCTTTCTGTGGCCTAAACACCATAAACGTGTCAGAACAAACATCTGGATAGTGCTAACCTCGTGATTAAGCATTCATTTTAAAGTAAGATTATTTTTATTATGTATTCTGTCCTCTGTAAAGTTTGATTAAACGGACTTACGTGGACTCAAAAAGAAGGATAATTTTTCATATTGTTTGATAGCATCAGTATCGGAGTGGCAAATATAAGTTAGTGTTGTCCTGGCCACATGTTTCTAGAGCTGGGGAAGGATAATATATCTTAATCTGGTAGATCTAAGAAGTTGCTATTCAGCTATATACTATCAAAGCTTAATCTATGTGCCAATAGGACTGCCCCATTGAGTCATTTATTGAGCCTATAGGTCGATATATTTTATGCAAAAAATATAGTTTATAATAAAAATGGAAAACTTAAATTTAGGTTGATTCTACTTTACTAACTCGTGTGATCAAACTGACTAGTACTGATTCCATGTTGGCCTCTATCCGAGTCAATTATTTCTATGAATTGATATCAAAATTCTCATATGCATACAAGGTTTAGGGAACTTAGTATTGGATCTACTGGAGTTTAATTTGTTGTATATCTAGAAATGGTACATTTGTTCAGATCTAGTATCACAGACAAGTTTGAAATGACAAATTTGATGTAGGTATTCGTAATAAAATTGATTTTTAAGCTGCAGTTTGGTCCCTATCATTCCTGTAATTAAATGAGTTGTTGAATGATATCTTGGGAAGTCTAAAATCACTAAATCATTGTTTAGAAGCCTAGCACAATTATTAGTGGTTTAATACCTAATTACAAGCATATGCAAAATCGTTGATGTTAGCTATGAAATTGTAATTAGCCAAGATAGAAGCAGGTTTAGAAGAGTTAAAAAGTGGTGAGGTAGTTTACAAATTAAAGAAATGGGTAACATACAGGGACTTCAGATGCAAGAAGTGTTATTGTTTGAAATCTTCATGTCCTATATTGGTTTCCTTGATATGATATTGGCAGGTTTTGTGCGGTAAGAAGCAAAATAAGAGTACAGATACCTAGGAGATAAGATTATTTCCACAATCTACTGAACAATGTCTCGAACCGATTCATGCATCAGATAATAGGATGTCTATGCATATGCATGAGATTCACCACATCACATAAATAAATGTCACATACTTCTTTAGGGTCGGTTTACTTGGATGTAAGATACGAGAGGGAAAGGAAAATATTTCCATCCAAGTAAAGACAGCCTTAATCTTCAATTGACTTGCCCTAATGATATTGATTTTTTAATTCAACCAAATTTAATATATTTGTGAATGAACTAGATGAGAATAAAATTATAAATATTGTTTAATATAATCTCGAAATGACAGATGAACAAAATAAAGGATTAATAGAGAAAACTATATTTATAAAGAAATTATATTTATTTTTTTAGATTTTCTCAAGCATTCAGACACAGGTTGCTTGCACATTGTTAATCTGTAACTAGTAGCTTTAATTTATGATTTTAATTTTGATATATATATATAAAACAAGGGGCTCATATGTACTGTCTTAATGCATAATGCATATGCACCTGATGACCTGAATGTATACTTATTGCATACACTTTTTAAAACGATTTTTTGAGATCTGTGAAAAACAAGATGTTTTTTTTCAGATGTTTAAATTGAGCTCAAGCTCAGATTCTTAGGAAAATACAATCACACTCGTTTCATTTCACCAATAATTTCAGGTATTGGTGGGTGGTTGCAACTAAGGACTAAAGTTTCGGTACCAGTTTTGGCCTCAAGCATGAACTGACTTATACCAATTATCAACACTTTGATAAATTGTTGAGGTAAAAATCCGTTTAGAGCACTTCACAGTGATCAAAATCTTTGGCATGCACTCCAAGTTATTTCTGGCACAAATCAAAATGCTTCCATCATTTCTTTTTTCATTTTATTGGTGCTAGGATGGTAGAATTTTAGGAAATAATCCATTTTGGATAATGGATGAAAATTTCCAGAATACTAGAAAAACAATTGATTGTTTAGAGCCCAAATGGACAGTTTGGATTTATTGCTTAGAAATATATCTGCAGGGACCTAGAGGTCAGGAGTCTTGGACTCTTGGTATAATGGTAAAATTATTGTCGTGTGACCTAGAAGTCATATATTTGAGTCACGGAAATAGTCACTTGCAAAACAGGATAAGATTGCGCACCGAGCTGCAGGGAATTTTTGTTTTTATGATTATTTGACTTCTAGGAGAGGAGTGCAGCAACCTAGAAGGCTAAAAAGTAGCTTCAAGGGCTGAAGCATTCACTCTAGGGAATTGGACCTTAAAATATTCCTAATAGGAAATGGGGATTTGCCATCTGCTACTATATAATTCTTTTAACAGTCTATTTAACCATCCTCACTGCCTATTAGCTCAAATCCATATTTCTGAGAACTGGCTTTCTTTTCTTCCATTTTATCCACTGAAGCGTGGTGCACTCATAGTTTCACATTCTTGGACAAGAACAAAGCAGGCTTTGGGGTCTAATTTCACTGGCTAAGGGATCCTCAAGGGCTTCTTCGTGTTTTGGTTAGATTAGGGCCATGGGAGTAAGGAACAGAAAACACTTGAACTAGCTTTTGAGTTCCCCTGCAGGAATCCTGGTTTTGATGTTATTTCTTGGATTTAGATCTTCAGCTGGGTGCAAGACAAGTTCAACGGGAGGCAGAAGAAGAGATTTGATGCAGGAATACGCTCAGTCCATTGTAAGCAATGATTACATCTCTCAGGAAAAATGTGCTACTTAATTTTCTTTGATTGGCTCCCCAAATCTTTTATTTCCTTTTAATTACATTCTTGTACAATGTAGAAATACATGTTTTTGCTATGATATGTAGGAGTTCAATCTTTAGATGTGTTTTTCATATTCATTTGCAACAGTAGTGAGTGAAGCACAAATTCAAAAATGCTTCGTTCTTGAACCTTGTTAAATATTTGAATTGTTAGGAAATGACTAAATTTATAGTATTATGGTATAACATCCCTCGTGATTAAGCTGACTTAGGCATGCATGAATGTGGACAAACCACAAGATAGTTCAAGACAACCATTGATGTTGCACAAATGGATCATTACTGGGTCACTAAATAATCTAAGAACAACATCATAATGAGCGACTTGTATTCAGCTAATGCAACATTTGAGATTTGATTAGATGAACATAATTTTAACAGTCGATTAAACTGCTAAAGATGCCCACCTGATAGATTTGTCTTTTGTAATATTTTTCTGAGAAATTTTAGTTGAAGATGTAATAAAACATCAATCAAACATCTCATTGTACTGTTGAGAGAAAATTCATATCCACTAACATATTCTTCAGATAATTCTATGCATGATGGTCTAGAAGAACAGAATGACATACCACATGCATTGCTAGCAATTGGCACATTTGGGGATAATGCGTTGAAAGAAGAACCTCAGCAAGATGACCAGCCTCAGAACCTGGATTCCTCAGACAAATTATCTGATTTCACCATTGAAGACGCTAACAAATTACAACAAGAACTAAAAATGCTATTCTCACACAAGTCCAAGTCCAAGACTAGTGTTGGATTGGGGATGGGCGAAGAAGATAGAGCTAATTTGCCATTGAACAGATTCCTAAATTGTCCGTCAAGCTTGGAGGTTGACAGGACTGTAGGTGCAAAATTTGAGTCATTGGAGAGTGAAAACAGTGGTGATCTGTCACCAAACACCAAGCTCATATTATACAAACTGAAAGAGGTGTTGTTGGGTAACAACAACGCCATTAAGAAAAAATCAATTCCCTTTCTTCTGAAGAAGATGTTTATGTGTGGCAGTGGCTTTGCACCAGCTCCAAGCTTAAGAGATCCCATAATTGAGTCAAGAATGGACAAGGTATGTTTTCATGCAGTGTTTTTTCTTTTTTTTTTTTTTTTTTTTGATCGAGGCAACTAACCCCAAATTGAATGAACAGATCTTAAGAGGAATTCTCTCAAAGGCAATTTGCCAGCACTGTTCTGCTCCAATTTCATCAAAGAAATATCTAAAGAACGAAAAAAAAGAGCAAGTACACAGAGAGGAAGAGGAGTGTAGGAAGAAAGGTAAATCAAAATGGGTCAAAACAGATTCAGAGTGTGAGTTCGACCATCACTGCTACAATGTTTTCCTCTTGTTTTAATTTTCCAGAAGTGTATTCATGGATTGATTGTGTTTACCTTGCCTCCAGTTATTGTTCTCGAAATCTAGAAACCTATTCTTGAAGATGAACTTGGTAAGTTTGCAAAAGATGACGCTGCAAATTTGATGTTCTTCAAATGTCTATGAACAATTTTTGTGCTTAACACGAGTGAACCTTATACACAGGTTTGTGCAGGTATGCAATGAAAAGAAAGCTATGTGCATTGGAAAGATTGGAACCTGATGAGTAGAAGAAAAAACTCAAATCAACAAATGAATCGTTACTGGGACTGCAGCTTCTCAATGCCATATATCGAGTGTGATTCTGAACAAATCGCATAGTTTGTATAATTAATTGGCGATGTCTCTGCAAGGCAGGTCTTTGAATATTCTGAGCATCGTTTGAAGGGTCATCAATTGTGCATACCTAAAGGGAGTTGAGAATTAGTAAAGAAGCTTGTAAGATATGCTTCTATCAGAGTTTGTTTTTTTTTTCCCCCTGATATTCTATGCTCGAGCAAAGTAGTTGCACTCATATTATTTGATACTTTTGATCTTATTGTTCATGCTACTATCTTTTTATCATTGCTGTTGATGACTTAATGTACACAGCTCCAACCAGATCAAGTGTTTAGAACCACTGGTATAGACCAGCCCTTCATTTGAAGACAATGATAGTCGGCAACGGGCTGAGTCAACGCCACATTTTTGTGCCAGTTTGTGTGCCAGAGGTGGCAACCGGCTGAGTCAACTGCTCGAAGCCATCCTCAGCATATTCTAACCTTTTCCATGTCTGACACAGTCAAATCCTATACATACCTGGCTCGACAAGGGATACAAACTTGCAAGTGAGCACCAAGTCAGACAGTCTAGATTGTGCTTTGTCAGACACAACCTTAGTCGATCAGGGCTATCTAAGGTTTGCCTAGGGTACATCCATCAGCATGCCTAACTAATCTAGATGCCCTTGGTCAATTACTAAAAGTTTAAGTTGTGTGGATTATAAAATTAAAACTAAATTAGATTCAATATATCTATTAAATAGATTCAATTAAAACTAAACTAGTTGTATATTGACAAGTCACAACTAATATATGATTCTTTGTCCCAGTGTAAATGTGTGCAAATTTAATACAAATTATACACATACATTTAGTGTGCTTTTATAAGTTATACTGTATACTGTGGTTCTCTTCTTACAATGGTTTGACTGAAGAGGATTGAGGAGCTGCAAACCTCATAAACATGGCCAGAACAACCTCAGAGAATGATCAGAGCACACATCACTGTGGATTAATTAGATGATCAAGGTATTTGTAAATATTGGTTTTGCAAATTAACCAGAGTTTAGGATATATTAATCAACCATGATTTAACTTTGAATCAATCTTCTGAACAGAGACAGATGCAAATGAACTACTACACAGGTGAAGTAGGACTTGGGTGCAGAGATCAAGGTACTGCCATCCATGTCCCATGACCAGGTAAAAAGTCTGAGACCTTGAACTGATATTTCAACTTCATGTAGCAGAAACCACACTTGCTTGCCTTGAGTTTCAGATTAGCAGTATATGCATGTGGATCTGTTGATTCTGATATTTTGATTATATATATATATATATATATATATATATATATATATATATATATATATATATATATATATATAATACTTTCACAGCATGTCGTTGTTTCGATGGGCCCTATAATCAATCCATTGAATTTGTCGGAGTCATCGCGCTGTCCCTTTCACCAAATTGCGATCGAATTGTGACTCAATTACTATTCATTCATGTACAACACTGGAAGATTCTCATGGTGTATATATATATATATATATATATATATATATTGAGGATTTTCTTGATTTTTAGAAAAACAGTTTTTTATGTATTTTATCATAATTATCCTTTTTCTTTTTGCTCTGCTTCCATAGACAAAGTCAGATGGCTAGCACGACATAGATTTACTACCAGATAGATAAGAGTCGATTTTTGTTGCGGGATGGAAATATTAGCCGGAGTGTTAAATTCTCTGTCGTGACCAAACGTCGATACGATGAATGTCGATTAAGATTTACTACACAATAATCGTGGGACCGGTTGTTAGGAGCACTGGGGGCGAACGATAATGCTTTTTGCTACTTAGATAATTATTCTTTTTTTGTTCAGGAAAATAAAAGAAAATATATTGCTTCATTTAGGATTAAGAACACCATCAAGCCATTGATTCTATTATTTCAACTTATTGTTTTCTAATTATTATGGTTATATATTCATTTACTAATGAAAAAAATATAAAAGAACTAGATATTACAATTTAAAAAAAAAAAAAGAAATTGCACAAGTTAGTGTATTATGGAAGATAATATACTTTATACAAAATATCCATTTGTATTCAATAAATTATTGGCCGATTAAAAAAACTATACAAATAATTTATTATGGTTAAATAGGTTTATTCATTTGGATATTTACATATACGGATAAAAAAGGTGCCTTTTCTCAAAATTTTTAAATAATAATTTTAATTTCTGAACTTTTTTTGTTATATATTTAATTATAAAAAACATTATAAGGTCTATAGTTATGAATTAGATCAATTGTTTTTAAGTTGTTTTAGAAATTCGAAGTGCAGCAACGACTTGAAGTATTAACTTAATTTGATAATTATGTTTGCATAATGATGATAAAAATTATGTTAGACTCCATAAAACATTATTTTTTGAAATTGTTGGGTTTATAATTCGAATGGTGACGCTAATAAATTTTCATTCACCAAAATATGGATATTCTAAACTACTTGATATTTTAAGTTTTTAAAAATGAACCACTGAATTTTTTAAACATGACTATATCATAAATATTGAAAATATTTACAATGTAAAAATAGTGTAAAAAATATATTTTTTAAAAAAATACCAATATCCGAAAGTACTTGACATTATCTATTTTTAAAATTAACTACAAAAATATTTTTTAAATGGCTTGAATTAGGAAATTTAATATAAATAAATAACCTCAACTAAAAGGAAAATGGAAGAAATATGGGGCATTCCGAGAATTGAACTCGGGACCTCTCGCACCCTAAGCGAGAATCATACCACTAGACCAAATGCCCTTGGACAAAGATGACAAAGTTGTTCTGTTACTTGTTATGAAAAGTATTTGCTATCAAACGACAATTAAATCAAACATCAATTAAAGGGATCTGCAGAAATCAAACAACAATTTCTTGATAAAAATCTGTGCATAGAAAAGTATTTGCTACGAAGGCAAATCAGTTTAATAACTATAAATGAAAGAGTATTTTTTCTTAATGGAAAAAGCTTCTTGCCCAAACAATGGATCTCCTGCTTTTGTGTGAGAATGCAGTTGGTCTCGGCTCCATGTCAAGAATATCCCCTCAAATGTGGTAAACTAAATCGCTTGTCAAAATCCTTCTGGAATCTCTTTTCCCAATCAGTAAAATTAATCCTTTGAAAAAATTATGAACACTTTATTGATTTATTTTTAATAATAGATGAAGATCACTTAGATTTAAATTTTACTACGAGACGTCTTAAAAGATCCCACGTAGAACCAATCAATATTATAAATTAATCAGATCGAAAGTTGAAAGTGTCAATATAAAAAAATTTATCTTAACGTCCATTACTTTATATACGTGGTCAAATGGATTATATTTGTTTAAACTAATATATATATATATAGCGACGATCTCTTGTGCACCCGTGCGCTTCACGTGTGAGCCACGCACGGTGTCGGCGTCGCCGCCGCACCGTCCGACCATCGTCGGTCATCGAACTGGACGCGATCGACGTGCAATTCACCGGCGGTCCGACAGAGCTCGGATTTCGATCGATTAACGCACGGAATTCGAAACAAATCAACCAAAAATGACCAAAACACGCGAGCAAAATTTGGCGCCGAACGGACCGACAACTGATGTTGGTCCGTCCGCTATACTTGGCCAGCCGTGTGTTTTGGTCATTTTCGGTCGGTTTGCGTCGGATTTCGAACGATAATCGATCGGAATCCGAGCCTCATCGGACCATTAGCGAGTTGCGCGTCGATCGTGCCCGGTCCAGCGATCGACGGTGCAGCGGCGACGTCAACACCGCGCGTGTGTTGGCCTGGAGCGCACAAGAGCACAGGAAATCGTCGCGTAGAAGATTATATATAGAGAGAGTTGATTTGCTGAGGGTCGTTTCGCTGTCCAACTGTGCGCAACGCACAGTAACCGCGCGCCTGACACCCTCAATTGCCGGCGTACGGCCAGATTTCGGCCCTGATTCGACTGGAATCTGACGGCGACCCGATCGGAATTTGGTCGGGATCCGACCGGCATCGGAGTCCAATCAAATCCCGACCGATTTCCAGCCGGATTGTGGCCAGAAACGGCCGCGATTGCGGTCGCCAGTGGCGCGCCCACTAGCGGCCGCAATCGCGGTCGGAAATGGCGATAATTCGACCAAAAACCTATCGGGATCCGATCGGATCCCGACCGGTTTCCAGCCAGATTGCGCCCGGTCGGTGGTGAATCGACAACGACACGGTGAAAATCGCACTGTGTATTCTCGCAATCGCGATTTTGTTCCGACGACTGAGATGCTATTGTGCACGAGTCGTGCAGTATACGATGTGCAACAGATCAACTATATATATATATATATATATATATATATATATATATATATATATATATATATATCGGCCGCGATTCCGGCCGCGATTCACGGATCGGCGAATCCCGGCCAAGACGACGCCGGAAGGACCGCCCGCCTGGCGGTTCTTCCCGCCGGATTCCGGCCGATTCGGCCGGAACCGACGCATGCGGCCGGCAGAGACGCTGCCATCGCCGGCCGCTGGCCGTCGGCCGATTCGCCGACCGCAGCGGACCGGCCGAAGGACCGCCAGCCAGCGGTCCTTCCTCGACGAGGCGGGCCGGATTCGCCAGCGATCCGCCGAATCGCGCCGGCAGCGCGCGCCGCATCGCCGGCCGCGATTCGGCCACGGATCTCGGGCTTGGCTTCCGGCCATTAATCCGGCCGGAGCTCGCCGGCGAGGTGCGGTTCTAACGACCCGGTCCGGCTGGTCGAGATGGTCGGACGGCGAAGCGGCGATGTGTCGGCGCGAGGTTATCGCACTTCTTCTGTCGCAAGACGCGGCAGTAGAATCGGCGCGCAGGAGATCACCTCTGTGTATATATATATATATATATATATATATATATATATATATATATATAATAATAATAATAATTATACATGCGACAGTCAATGATGTGCGACTCACACAAGATCATTGATGAACAGTGATTTCATTGTTCATCATGCGATGATGAATAATGAAATTACTATTCACCATAACTGCGCGCGTATACAGTCGTGCATTGACTATGCGCGCAACAGATAATTCTTATATATATATATATATATATATATAGAATAAAAATAATTATTTTGTTAATAATTTTTAAAATAAATTATCTTCGTAAATAAGTCATTTTGAGTTAACTTATTTAATATTTGGATCGCATCGTGTCATGTTTGAACTTTATTTATATTAATGATTTTTTGATCGGTTGACTTTTTGAGGGGAAAAAAAATATTTTGACCCAAATTGAGCTACTATAATATTATGCATATGCAATTATGGCATAACATTCCAGTTGACCGGTCAACTCATGAGCAAGACCTAAATGGTTGATAAAATAGAATATCTTAATAGTTGCACTATTTTAATGATAGATTTAAAAGGAACAAAATTACAATAATTTTTTGGAATAGAATATGTTATTCCATAACAAATGATTTTTTTTATTAATTCAAATATTCAAACTTATTAATTCTAGAAACGGATAATCTTCTTCTCTAGTTTGTTCGTTGATAAATTCAAAAGTTCACGTACTTAAGATCAGATATTTCAAATTATTTTTTTTTAAAATAAATTTTTACCATAGTATGTTTTGGCTCACTGTAACAGTAAAACATGATTACGATTTCTCGATGACGATGAAAAAAATAAATTACAGTCATTATATCTCTTGACTCGTTTGTTAGAAATAACGAAGGATTTTTGAACTTGAATGAGAATTTTAGACAGTGTTTGGTATGTGGAAAATACTTTATTTTCTAAAAAAATAAAAAAACGTATTTGGATCGCGTTTTCCAACTGTGTTTTTCAGAAAATAAAGAAGGATTTTTTGAAAAACTATAAAATGGAGAAAAGTTGTTTTCTATTTTTCAGAAAATGAAAAAGACACTGAGAAATCAAACAACCCCTTAGATTTCACATTGAAATTTGACTTATGTCCAACTATATGTGAAATCTGACTTATGTCCAACTATAATAGTATCTGTGTTGTTTTAGTCATTGGACCATTTCGAATGGACTTTAGTGTATTTTGACTAAGCATACATGTGAATGAATAGAAAAATAACTCATTGAATGAGGTTCCTATGAAAATCTACTAGTTATTAAACTCAACCTTAAGAAAGAGCAATCTTGCACAGCTGTCCTTGGGACAAGATGCAGTGGTAAAAACAAAGAGTCAATCCATATGAGAATATAATTCAATCATCTGCTACAATATTATTAAACGATGAATTTAAAAAAAATCTATTCGAACGGTCTTAGGACCCAGGAGTTTACTCGATGGACAGAGTATGACTTCAATATTGGACCGTCATTCAGGGATGACGCGACTATAGAGTCCGAACTAAATCGAAAAAAATTACGAATACTTCTCTGATTTATTCTTGGTGGTCGATAGAGACCATTTGACTTTCAATTATATTTGATTTAATTATTGATAAAGCATTTTGAAAGTCCATAGATAGAAAAATTAGTAGGATCGAAGATTCGGACATGAATGAAAAAAAAAATCTTGCAAAGCTAAAGGAGTAACACTTAATCGATTTTACCGATGATTATTTGAATTATCGCTTCTATTGTGTAAAAGAAATTGAGCTTTCCAGCAAATGCAACGCCGACAAAAAGAAAGGATTCAAGTGCAGTGATGAACCATTAATGATTAGTAAAAATGTTATCTAGGTTATGGTATTTTATTTTCTACTTATATTTAAATAAATTTAATTTTATGCTCGTAAATTTTAAGTTTGAATTTTAGAAGAAAATATTAAACATAAAAAGATTTTAAATTTAATAAAATAAAAAAAATACAAAATTTGAATTTAGCAATGTTAATATAATTATTATATTACGAGATAATAATTAATTTGTAATTAACAATTTTAAATATTTAAAATTATTTTGTAAAATGATTGAGAGATATGTTTTACCCGTAATATAAATAGAATGGTTAAAAATAGAAGAGAATATTGAATATTCTCTGTGATAATAAAACATCTTTAAAATTTAAAGAAAAAGTATTATAAAATAATCGTTAGACTTGTTATATTATATGAAGTTGAATGTCAGACTATAATTTGAGTCCATGAGCAAATGATAAAAGTTACAGAAATAAAAATATTAAAGTAGATGTGTGAATATACAAACATTGAAAAAAATAAAAACATAAAAACATTGAATGAAAACTTTTATAAATACTCAAGTTAAACGATATAAAACTATTATAAATATACAAATCAAACAACAGAGAGAACGACTCAAGAAGACTTGATATAAAATGATGATATAGTAGAGAATAAAGTCGAATATTGATATAGAAAGATCCATATAATCAATTCCATCAAATATGATACAATTTGATTGTTATTGTTATTATAATTATTTTTAAAATTTAAAATAGTTAAGGTTGTATTAGTTTGTTAGCTAAAATATTGTTCGGGTGGATTCATTGAAATATTATATTAATGATAAATGTATTTTTAGAAAGAATATTTTGTAAAGTTCGACGGTAATATCTCAACGATAATAAAAAAATATAGTTTAAATTTCAAATTGGATGAATATTTTAAAAGTCTTAAATTTGATAATAGGAAGATTATGTTTGGTGAGGAATAATCAACCTTATTCATATCTTAGCTTTTATTTTTTCGATCAAGTCAGTGATCAACAATCGACGATTGATGATCGACGATTGACAATCGTGCGACCAATGATCAATGACCGATAATCGACGATTGACGATCGACGATCGTGCGATTTGTCGACCATCGATCGACCGTTGTCGACCAACGGCCAGTGGTCGGTGATCGCCCATTGCCATCAGACGATCATCGATCGTCGACGATTTGTGATCGGTGGCTCCGATGACTGACGCCCGATGACACCGATGACCGACGACCAACGACGATCAGGAATCGAGGATAATGGTGGCGATCATGAACGATCAAAAATTTTTTTAATTATATTCGAAATATTATTATTATTTTATAATAATATAAATTACATTCTTTATTAAAAAAAATAATGAGCACCAAATAAAATAACCATCTTTATACACAATGATTATATATATATAAATATATCAAATACAATAATAAAATATGAATTATATTATATTATATTATAAATTTTATCACGTTACAAATTTAATCTTTTTTTTTTTCACGTTACATGGATAAATCAGAATGACACGCGATTCGAGCAAGTTGAAAACTCAAGCGAGCGTCAAAAGGGCTGACTACGCTGGGATATGCAGAGGGATTAATTTCTATCGTCATCCGCACAATGAGCACAGTCAAAACGAAATCGCCCCTGACAATATATATAGCAGAGAGTATCGTGATTAACCGTCGCGCCGTTACCACTTGAGGCTACAAATTTAATCTCATTGGCCAAGTGCGTGGGTGTGTGCGTGGTCAGTGGTGTTCCTTGGGATGCAAGGGATGGAGGAGAAGTGACGGATGAGTGGGATAGAACAAGGGAGGGTCACAATAGCTGTATGTGTGTTAGGTAGCAGTCCCAGCTGCAATGGATCGGCCCCATCCTCAGATTCCTCCCTTTCTCTTCGACGGCCATCTCTCTTAAAAACTTATTTTGTCCCTGTCTGCCCTACGATCTCAGCGCCACTGCCCCCTCCTCGATCTCTCTCTCTCTCCTTTCTTACTAACCTCCATTGCTAATCTCACTTTAGCTTACCAGTTACCAGCTGCCCACATACTCTCTCTCTCTCTCTCTCTGCATGCATGTCTGTTATCGCCATTTCAGAATTCAGACGCGAATCATTTTTCAGTATTCGCTGTCCACTGCCCATTGGGAGGAGGAAGAAGACGACGAAAGATGTGGAGCATTCTCAGCCCCACTCCTGAGAAGATGTCGACCGTGTTTATGGCGTTAAGCACCCCTGCTTAACCTAAACCTTAACCTGCCGTGCACAGCCACAGAAGCATTAGTTGAGCGAATTAAGCGAGAATCATGATTGTACTTTTCTGTCGTTGGTCGCGATTTTAAATCCAGTTACAGTGCAGTCGGTGAGCATTAAGATTTTAACATGATTTAATTTTGTTTTTGTTTTTTAGTTTAATAATTTTTGTGTGTTTTATGTATGATATATTTCAGAGCTCGGCTTTCATTCGTTTGCTGCAAATTGTGTGCCATGGCTTCGTCGTCGTTCAGCTCCTTCTTCTCCCCGGAGTATCTGCTGCATCTGCCGAAGCAGCAGCCGTCGCATGGCGAAGAACACCGGCAAGCGCTGGCGCACGCTGATCTCGGAGGTGAGTTCAGTAATTCGATGCCTGCGCATGATTTGATCCGTCCGATATGTATATTGAGCGGTGCAGCGCTGGGTCCGATGATTGGGAAGAGATCGGTGGAGAACGCCGCCGAGGAGGAGGAGTTGTCGGAGGAGGACGGG
Organism: Wurfbainia villosa; assembly: GCA_025175895.1. Lineage (NCBI taxonomy): Eukaryota > Viridiplantae > Streptophyta > Magnoliopsida > Zingiberales > Zingiberaceae > Wurfbainia > Wurfbainia villosa. Next base: position 114,501,605 of record CM045994.1, read on the forward strand.
ATGCCGCCGGCGGAGAAGAAGAGGAGGCTGAACTTGGAGCAGGTGAGGATGCTGGAGAAGAACTTTGAGCAGGGGAACAAGTTGGAGCCCGAGAGGAAAATGCAGCTGGCGGTGGCGCTGGGACTGCAGCCGAGGCAGGTGGCCGTCTGGTTCCAGAACCGGCGAGCTCGGTGGAAGACGAAGCAATTGGAGAAGGACTACGACGCGCTCAAGCTACAGCTCGAGGCCGTGAAATCCGAGAACGAGGCCCTGCAATCGCACAACAAGAAGCTCCAAGCTGAGGTACTGGTACAGATCACTCATGCTCGATCGTCGTCGATAATTAATTCCGAACGCGATCTCGAGGATCGATCGTTAATCGAACACGAAGTTCATGCAGATCATGGCTCTCAGGGGAAGATCAGAGACGTCGGAGCTGATCAACCTCAACAAGGAAACAGAAGGCTCCTGCAGCGAGAACAGCTCCGAGATCAACTTGGACATGGCGAGCGCCTCCTTGCATCCTCACCAGGTCCTACCTTTCTTGGCGTCGATTAGGCCGGCGGAGATGGAGGCGCAGCGCTCCAAGACTGCCGCCGCCGCCGCCGAGGGAAGCTTCAGTAACTTACTGTGCAGCATGGAAGACCACTCTGCTTCCTTCTGGCCATGGCCGGACCACCACAGCTTCCATTGATGTATCAAGAATCAGCAGTTCTGCTTGAATTCTACTGGTTTACATAAATCGATCGGCTTCAAACTCGGATCGTATTTAGAAAGATCGTGTTCTTCGGTGACATCGAGAAGAACGCCGATCATCTTAAAGAAATCGGAGGAGAACAAATGGGGAAAGGGAGGAGAGAAGAAGTTCTTCCGATGCAGCAGAATCCTGTTCATGGATTTTTTGTAATTTTACTCCGAACAAACTCTTGCGAAAAACAAAAAAAAAAAAAACCAAAAAAAAATAAAAAAACTGATAAAAACATCATTTACTAATCGATTACGACCAAGATAATTAAGGATTCAATTAATTAGATTATAATTCTTGAAATTGTTAGGAATGCAAAGTCAATGAAGAAGGGAACGCGATAGAACAGCTCAAAAGGCACGGCACCATGCTTTCTTTCAGTGAACCACCACAGAGGGTGGGGCCAAAGCACTGACAAAACATTGTTCTACAGATTCTCCTTCAATCACATCGATTTAAAAATAAATAAATAAAACAAAATTATCAATTGACTTCTCCCGAGAACTATACGAATTTGGTCGATACTGATGCCTCTGTCCAGATTAATAATGGAATTGATTGAATCGATTCAATTATTTTTTTTAAACACATTCGAAAATCGAATAAATCCAACTGATAAAAAAATTAATTAATTAAATTGAAAATCGAATCGATTGAATTTTTTTTATATCCAATCGAATTATATCGGTCGACTAATAATTATAGAAGAAATATCAATCGATACGTCAATCGACCGATAAACTCTAATTCAATTTAATTAGTTTAATCGATTATTTTCGTTTCGAAATTGAAACATGAAGAATGATGACGAATAAACAATGTATTTAATTTACTTTTACTTTGCGAAAATAAAATATACCTCGGTTGATTGTGATGCACAAATCTTCAGTATGTAAAAATCTTCTGATCATGGACTACTCACAGTCGGAATGACAATCATGAAGATAAAATAATCACTATTAAATTATAACGTCACAACTCTTAATCCGATGATGTATGATGATTGATATCTTATTCTTTTCAACAAGATGAAAATGTTTCAACCTCTCTTCTTCTCAACGAAAAGTATGACTTTTACCTCTTTCTTGACTTCTTATCCATCACATACTTCACGTAAAAAGAATATTTATATAGAAAAAGATGAAAGACATGAATAGATATTTAATTGAGAGATTATTAATATACATTTATGTCAGTGGATTTATGAGCTAACGAGTCATCTCATTATCTTTGTTTTGAATGTCCGATATTGGAGGAAAATGATATGGGGATGGGGTTTCTGTCCAAAACCATTTTTATAAACTTTTTCAGTTGCCTAGATCCAATCAAGGTGACTTTAGCTCAGTTGATATAGTAGGATTTTATATCAATCTGTTCTAGTCGACTAGACCATGGTTCAATTGATTGGAGACCAATCGGTTATCTGGATTGTTTCGGTTAAACTAATTTTCTGCATCATAGAGTTAACACAGTAATACAACAAAATAGATAGAGTAGCAATGATAGTCTTTGGCTGTTCGATTTTGACTTTGACATTCCTCCAAAACACTTAGTTAGATCGACGCTTAAGATTGTCCCTGTAGCAAGGACGAAATCTTACCACTCCACACATAAAATTCTTATCTTGCTTCCCTTTGTCAAACCCTATTTGGACTTTGACCACTATTATTTCTTTTTGATGTCCATACCCTACTAACCCATCATGAATCACTCAGTTGGTTTCTTTGATCACCATGATTTCTTTTTGATGTCTAGACCCTACTGACCCATCACAAACCCTTCACCTGACGTCTTTGATCACCACAGTTTCTTTCTAAGTCCATATCCTATTGACCCACCACAAATTCTTCACATGATATCTTTGATTCTGCTAAAGACTTCCTTTGCCTAGTCCAATTCTACAAACCTATTAGGACTTCCATTTTAACTCTCATTCAAATATTTTAGTCATGTTTGGATCGATCCTTAATCAACACTTTGATCCGATAGAGGTATATTATCAAATATCAAAATCCTAGAGACTGATTGTACTAACACTCTTTTGCATTAGAAGATTGTTCTTCCACTTCATGCGAAAGTCAAGACAAAGAAGAGCCAAACTGTTGTTCAAACAGTCGTCCAAACTGAAGCCTATGCCAATCAATGTATGAACTATTTGATGGATCTCTCAATCCGTCAATGGATCAAGTATCTATATATATATTCAAAAAATGAAAATAGAACGATCTAAATACACAATATTATCAATTGATATACAACAATCATAAGAAAATAAAATACATCAAAAATATAATGAAAATAGTTAATATGTATTTGGATCCGGAGATATCATCACCGGAAGGATATGAAATTTGATGTCAAAACAATTATAAGGGCGGGTGCGAGAGCGACGACTCCGAATACTCTATCAATGGAGAAAAAGAGATGGTCGTTCATTAATCTCTTCTGCGATGATCACATCCTATATACAGAGATAATTCTAATCCGTTAGTAGTCATCAATGCTAACGGTACGAATTATATTAAAAAATTCTACATATATGAATCTAAATCTATATTAATTCACATCAAATAACATAAATTCATTAATCAAAATCATAATTATTTAATCGAATTCAAATCAATACTAAATACGTTATGATAATAACATATAAGTACATCATCAACATCACTTTATCGAATTTTTGCTGCCTCAAGACTTTGAGAACCATATTGATCAGAATTTTCATGGGTAGATTATTGAAAGAGCACTCTAGAAAAGATGATGTGCAATTTGATCTTCGATATTTCTAATTACTTGAGCAACTTAATATATGACCATCGGGAAAAAAATTAAGCATTCATGATTTTCCAGAGCATCAAGTTTGGTATGAGTACGGGGTAATTAGACTTATAATGTAATCAAAATTACATTACAAGATGATTTACTTTGTTTGATAACATTTCAAAGATATAATGTAATATAATTGCATTACAAAATAAGAGCCAAGATCCGTAATCTCGATTACGAAGGAAAAACTATGTAATCCGATTACATTACGGACTTAATATTTATTATGACAAATATATCATTCTTTTATTTTTCTCATTACTTCTCGACGCTCGTCGATGAAGACCATCGACGACCACCGACGACGGTTGCTGGTTGGTGATGGTTGCCGGCGGGCGATCGGTCGGCGATCGACCGACGATCGGCAACCGGCGACCGACGACTGACCGACGATTGGCGACCGGTCGACAGTCGACGATCGGCTGGGTGGTCGGCGATCTGCAGCGACCGGCAACAATCTTATAAGGATATTTTTGTCATTTTATAATAATCTAAATTACATTCCTTATAACAAATATGGGCACCAAACAAACGAATGTAACCACTTTTATAATCAAAGATTACACATCAATCGCTAACCAAACAAAGTAATATAATACACATTACATTACATTACATTATAAATTTGATTACATTACAAGGTTGATTATATTACTTCGTATAAAACGTAACCTTAGAGCATTTCTAATACTAATGACTCCCATAGAGCCACATCAATGTCAAAGTAAAAAACGTCCATTATTTCTCCGTTATAAAAAAACCTCTCTCCAGCTTCTTTATACTTTTATTTATATTTTTACACTTATATATAGATAATATAATAATTAATTTATAATGATTATTTTATTATACTAATTTTTAATGATTAATTATTAAATCTACATCATTACTAACTTCAAACGACATTAATAATTTAAATATAAATTACATAAATACTGAATACATTAAATAAAAAAAATTATAACAATACATGAATTATATTTGATCAGTGTATCTATTTAATTTTTTCAATTATTTTCTCATATATACGAAGTTGCTATGGTGTCATCTTACTAGTATTTTTCATAATAATTTCATAATCCTTGCGAAAAATTTTAGTTTGTAGTAAAGTCATTTTTTGCATTTGATATTTTTAATTTCTTGTCAATCTACATTGATATTTTATTTTGTGTCGTCACTTTTTCTAACTTTGGATTTGCCCTTTTTCTTTGTCGTCCCATTGGATGAATCTGAACTTTATAATCATCCACATCAATATTCATATCTGGATTTGAGCTAGAAGTATGTCCTCCTGATTCGGATGTCTTTGCCTTTTTGCTAGAGTTGTGACTAACTGATTGTGGAACATATTTCTCATACTTTATGAGAATCTTCCATACACGCATATACTTGAAGTCCTTATTATTATTATTGATTTTTCACATAGTGAGTGTATTCTCCAACACATATTCACCACTCCAACCGATTTAACGATGAGAATAAAAATTATTATAGTAAGTAGAAAATTTATTTACCATTGACGTAGACTTATAGCAATGTGACTTTAATCGCTCCAAATTCTCGACATAATTCCAGGCGGCTGATGATTATTGTAGTAATCAACAATACGTTTACAGAAACGATCAAAAAGCTTGATCCTTTTGATAATTACCAATAACTATGTCAGTGCTGATAGTGGCCCATGACTTCGCAATCACCATGTCTTCATCGAGAGACCAAATTGCTTGTTTTGAGTCATCTGCTTCTGGTTTGTATTTTGGATATATCTGTAATGAGTGTGGTGGCCGACCACTAAGTTTCTAGAATAGACGATGGCGTTATGGATTCTTTGTCACTGACAGCCGCATCAACACTAGCCTGTCTTAATTCATTTGAAGGCAATATTATTGATGGTTGAGGAGGAGAAAATACATATGACGGAACTTGCATTCCAAATTGATTACTCATGATCGATCAATCTTAGGGTAAATACATATAAAATGAAGGTGACAACATTACTCGAATTCATCGAAATTTTTGAAACCCTTGGAAATTTGAAGGATACGATGGAACATATGAAATATTTGGAGAGTATTTTGGATGGGAGGAAAATTGAGAATATTTGACATTTGAATAATACGAGTATTTTGAGAAGAGGTATTTTCTTCTACATTTGGAGAATTCAAAAGATTCGTAAAATAAGAACTAAAATTTTCATCCATCTAAAAAAAGCAAAAAATAACAGAATTTCAAGAACGAAGAAACAAAAAATTATAAAATGAATGGGAAAAATTAAAAGTGAAGAAGTATTTATAAATAAATTTTATTTTAAAAAAATAAAAATTATTCATTGAATAATGGAACGACTCAATTCATTGAACCGTATATTTTTTTTACAGTTCAATGATTTTTTTATTAATTAAATATTTTTTATAACAAACAAACAAAAAAAATAAATTATTTTATTAAAAAAAAAAAAGGAAGGAGCGCTCGGTCCGCATGGAGGCCATCTGGGAGATGGAGATGCTCTTGAAGCATAAGTTGGGCTAAGCCTGATTGATTAAAATTTTGTTTTAGTCAACCCAACAAATGGTGTTGACTTCGGCATTCTCCTGCTCATGCAGTCTTGACTTTGGACTATACCATGTGAGAAAATTCTTCAAATTTAATTCAGCGATCTATTAAATATTTTCGGTATTATCTATTTCTTGTATATAAGTTTCTTACTTTTTTTTTTTAATGTATAGTTATTTTCTATCGGTCTATTTCATGATCATTGTAAGGGAGATAAATTATAAAGAATCTTATAAACTTTGACATGATGGTCAAGACATGTAAGGATCATCTGAATCTAGAAGAGAATTTTAAATCTCCTCTGAAATTGATCTTTATTTTATTCGTAAATTTGTGATGTCTTAACCACTATACTATCTCACAAAGACAGTTATTTTTTATCATGCACTTTCCTTTTTTTTAGCTAATTAATAATTAATTGATGTAAATAATTAATCTATAACTGTTTAAATTTATCAATCAACTATTAAATATTTTATCAATTTCAAAAATATACGACTCCCTATCGAAATTATAAAATACATATTTAAGAGAATAATTAAGAAGTGTCTGAATTTGATTTAAAGTGGTTTTAAAATCATCCGTTACTTTTTGACAAAAAATTATTGAATCACTTCAAATAAATTCATGATATTTATTGTAAATTTAAATTTGAATTTTTTTTAAGAGTCATACAGAGAAAAAAAAAAGGTAGCAATTGATCGACAAATTGGATCGTTCAACTATTAATCACAAATTTAAACATAATAAATATAAAATTTAACTGTCTATATCAATTGATTGATAATAGAAAGAAAAAAATTAAATATATTAAATTTAGAAGTCAATTGATATATTTGACTTGTGTATCAGTCAATTGATAAATAACGAACAGCTGCTGACTATTAAAATATAAAAGGGTATAATAAAACATAATTTAGCATTTAAAAATATATAAAATATGTCTACGCAGATAATACGTTCAGTAAAATTAACTTCTTCCCTTCTTCCTTTCTTCCTTCCTTCCTCGGCATTTCCCTTCCCCTTCATCTGTTTCTTTCACCGAGCAAACTCCCTTAGAACCTTTACACACCTCCTAAATTTCCATGAATTTCTAGTCTCTTCTCCTTCACAATCTCGTCGACAGAGTTCATGGGAAACTGCTTCAACTGGTTCTCCAGGGCGGACGACTCTCAGACCACGCAAAATCCGAGTTGTGAGTCTCGAATCTCCTAGTTTTATCAATTTTCTTCTTAAAGCTGCTATCTTGTAGCTTCGTAGAGCTTCGATTTTGTGTTTGAAATCCTTTTCAGGTAGGTTCATGAAATATCTGTTGCTTATAGTGCTTGATCTGTTAGTTTCGTTCGTCTTGCTGCTTAAAGTCGCCATCTTTCAGCTTGATTCATCGTAATCCAATCCTGTTCGTGTACAGATGCTTCAAGAACCATAACCAGCAGAACTAACGCTTCTTCTCTTCCTTCCACTCTGTCATCTTCGATTTCGTCGAATCTTTACTCGACTTCCTACGACGGAACCATCGCCGGCGGAGCTCTTCCGGCGCCGGAACCCGAAAGGGAAATTCTTTCCTCCAATTTGAAGGACTTCAGTCTCAACGATCTAAGAAACGCCACCAAAAACTTTCGCCCCGAGAATCTCGTCGGGGAAGGCGGCTTTGGCTACGTGTACAAGGGTTGGATCGGTGAGCCGTCGGCCATGGTGGTCGCGGTGAAGAAGCTCAAACCCGATGGATTTCAGGGTCACAATGAATGGCTGGTACGATCGACAACGCTCTGCAACACGCTGCTTAGTTCTTCCTCCTCTCTGAATGTTGACCGGAAGCTAGCCATCATTTGCAGACGGAGGTGCACTATCTGGGTCAACTCCACCACCCGAACCTGGTCAAGCTGATCGGCTACTGCTCGGAGGGAGACAACCGGCTGCTGGTCTACGAGTTCATGCCGAGAGGAAGCTTGGAGAACCACCTTAACAGAAGTGAGTAAACAAAGTTCAAATCTTTCACCGCGCCTCGAGCACTAAAATGTTCTGCGCTCTCTCTCTCTTTCTCTGCAGGAGCTGAACTTCTACCCTGGGAAACCAGGATCAAAGTTGCAGTTCAAGCTGCAAGAGGCCTATCGTATCTGAACGACGAGTGCAAGATCATCTACCGCGACGTGAAGTCGTCAAACATACTTCTCGATTTGGTGAGTATCAGAGATTCGATCCTGCAAGAGGGTTAATTTCTGAATCTCACAGCCGGTTTTGCCCTGTTTCGATCGACGCAGGAGTTCAACGCGAAACTTTCCGACTTTGGCCTGGCGAAAGACGGGCCGACCGGCGACGACACTCACGTATCGACTCGAATCATGGGCACGTACGGATACGCAGCTCCAGAGTACATCTCCACAGGTTTATCGCTGATCCAAAATCTGTACTGAACTATTGCTCGACCTCGGCGAAGTCATTTACATGTCGAGCGATCGATCTCCGTTGTGCGTCACAGGCAGGCTCTCGGCGAAGGCCGATGTGTACAGCTTCGGCGTTGTGCTGCTGGAGATTCTCACGGGGCGACGAGCTTTCGATAAAGCAAAAGCGGGAGACGAGCAGAACCTCGTGGACTGGGCGAGACCTCAATTGGGCCACAAGCACAAACTGAGCCGGATCGCCGACCCGAAGCTCGCCCGGGAGTATCCGAAGAAAGGGGCGCTTGAGCTCAGCCTCCTCGCTCAGCAATGCATCGGAGCTGATCCGAGGAAGCGCCCTACCATGTCGGAGGTCTTGGCCTCCCTTGAGAAACTGCAAGATGATCTAAGGCAGATGAGTTCTCGTTCAGTCGCGCGGTCTCCGGCCCAGACTCCACCGCCTATGATACGCCGATCACCGCCGCCGCCGCCGGTATGATTTGCCAACCGACGGTGGCCTTTTCTACAATTATCATGATCTTCGATGTGTGTTGGCTTGATATATAGATTCATTTAGAACAGAGAAGAGACTGTATATAATCTTTTGCTAAGGTTAAATTTGCCTTGTCCAATCATTTTCTTCGTGATAACTTACAGAAATCATTTGAGTCGATGATGATCGTATCTTTTCATTGGAATAATCAAGTGCAAAACTTCTCCACCTCTCTGAAACATAAACAAGATTGGGAGTGCAAAACAGAGCACAAACGTCCGAACGATTATCGACCGAAGACGTCGGAGAAGAGGGAGCAGGAGTTGGGAAAATGGCTCGGCGCTGGCGGAGCTCCTCCTCTTCCTCGGGCGGACTCATCCTCTTCCGGCCGGCCACGTTGCAGACCGCCACCAATTGAAAACAGATTATAAAAAGAAAACTCGATTGATGAATTGATCGATCGATCTCGTGATTTATAAATCAATGCATGCATGCATCAAACTTGTCGACGAGCGACTATCGTTTGGGATTCCATTGCTTCCTCTGTCGGAACTTGGACGACACCCTCGCCAAGTTAGAGCCGGCTCGGGGAGGGCTGCTGGGGTATTGCTAGGGCCAAAAAAAAAATTTCCATAAGGACTCAATTTTTAAATTTTTTAATAGAAAACGGGATTCAATTTCTACATTTCATCCAGAACTCCAAGTTATAGGGCCAACGCAGATGGTCCGACGGTGAGCATCCACGCCGACAACCTTCGTCGGCCACCATGCGTAGTCCGTGAACACCTCGACGACTTGACCACGTCGTCGGCTTTTCACATGAAGTGACAGACGAAGGGAGTGTTGGTCAATAGGAGATACACGAAAGGTAATTCAAATTTGAAATTATAAATTAATTCAGACTTATATGTTGAATGATTTGAATTGATAATCTCGAACTATTAGCCTTGAAAATTAGACCAAGTCGAACCGTCGAATGTCGAATGGGCAACCGGATCTAATCAAATTACAGGGCAATCGGATCTCCGAGGATGAGTGTCGAGTGTCGAGTGTTGAGTGGGCAATTGGATCCTCGAGACTGAGTGTCGAGTGCCTGAGCTAATTGCTCAAAAACTGAGTCGAGGTCTGCACTCAATGCAGATTTCTTAAAACAAATTCGCCTCACCTCCACAATACTTTGAGATTGTCGCGAGTCTTCTATTTTCTAAGATACAATAACGGACCGTGATCCCTACCAAGCACTAGTGGTCGCAGTAAACTGAGAGACATCTGAATACTATCACAGGTTCTGTCGAGCAAGAAGATGTGTGCAACAGAGAGGAAGAGAGAGAGAATACAGAGGGATGGAATTATATCTTTTGCTGCTCATGACTTAAACTCTTTTTATATGAGTGTCTTGCCTCTCCTTGACTGGTTGAATAAAAGTATGTTCGCCAGTAATGAAACATTAGTTGTTTCGGATGGTAATTATAGATTCTCATTAACCATATTAATGCATTCGTTATAATCGAGTAAAAATAATTCGAATAGTAAAATATTGATTCATTTGCTTGGACAAATTTTGCTATGACCAATCGAACATTCGACGCATATAAGTCGTGCTTGTACATGAGTCAACCTGGTTCAGTGAAATTCAAGCCCTTGAATTTGGACCCCTGCACACTTACGTGTGAGCGAGAGTCTCTATCCATGCATTTGTTCACAATATATATGCTTTGTGAAACAATATAAATCAACCATTAAATCTTGAAACTTCCAATGGAAGACTAAACTCTCATACACAATGAAATCTCTTTCATCCATTTCACATCCTTTTCCATTTGTCATTTTTAACAATCTTCCACACGAATAAAAATATGATATATGATAGCATTCAACAATTGAGTCCAATATAGGACATGTAGGTCCTATCCTTTGAATCTTCCTTTCTAAAGATATATTTGAGTTTTTGAACTATTCTGCCATCTGTGTAAGTATTGATATATCTCACTCAGGACTCTCCCTGATACACCTTAATTCTCGAGTGCTCATTTTTAGCCATGAACACGTCTATTTTTGTGAGAAGTTCTAAGAATTATACCTTCAATTCTCTTCAAAACATCCCACTATTTTCTCATATAGGTGATTTTTCAAGAGTATTCTACATTACTCTATTGGATCATGAAAAATCATGTGCTTAACCACCATTCTTCCATTGGATAGTCCTCCCATTTAGTTGGTATAGTTAGGTTGTCCCATTGAATCTAATTCTTTGGATCTCCAGTCTATATTGGTTGGGTTTCCATTGCACCAATATTCTTTATCAACATTAAACTCATCCCCACAATGAGCTTGCAACTAACTTTCGATTTAATCTTTTGGTTAGCGGATCTACTAGGTTATTCTTTGACTTTACATAGGCAACAGTGATAACTCCTGTTGAAAGTAGTTGTCTAATGGTATTATATCTACGATGTATATGTCTAGATTTATCATTATACAGATGATTCTATACTCGACTAATTGTCAATTAACTATCGCAATGTATGTAGATTATTGATATAAGTTTCGACCATCTAGAAACATCTTCTAAGAATTATCGTAGTTATTCATACTCTTTACCACATTTGTCAAGACTACAAAGTGAATATATATTCATTTATAGACTTTAAGTCTTTTATGTCAGATATCCAACTCGCATCGTTGCATCCTTCGATCACAGTAAGATATCTCGTATAGCGTAGTCCATATACACTGATATACTTTAAGTACCTCAGTACTCGTGTTATCCTTTTCTAGTCCTCAACACCTGGATCACTCATGTATCTACTCAGTTTGCTCACTGCGTAGGCTAAGTCTAGTCATGTACAACTCGTTAAACACATCAGACTTCTAGTCACCCTGGCATGCTCTATCTGAGAGATATTTTCCCTTTGATTTTTTGATAGATATTGACTCGTATCTATCGAAGTCTGTTCCAATACAATATCACTCTTAGATAATTTCTCAAGAATTTTATCCATATAATAGAATTGACTCAGAGCAAGTTCTTCTGATGTTCTAAAAATCTTAATTCCTAATATCACATCAGTTAAATCCATATCTTTCATATCAAATTTTGGGTTCAACCTATCTTTATTGGATTTGATTATCTTATCATTACTCCTAATGATAAATATGTCATCTACATATAAATACAAGATTACATAGTCATGTTCTGTGACATTCATTGATCTTAAATTCACTTTTCTTTATGATATTATCAAATTTCTAATGACATTGCTTTGATACTAATTTCAAGTTGTATAACATCTTCACAAATATACAAATCTTATTTTCTTATCCTGACATAGAAAACCCTTCAGAATGTTCCATGTAGGTTTCCCCTTCTAAATCCCCATTTAAAAAAGTTGTCTTTACATCCATTTGATATATTTCCATATTCCATAGAGCGGCAACTGTCAACAACACTCTAATAAAAGTTATTCTGCATACTGGAGAATAGGTATCAAAGTAATAAGGTCTTATCGTTGTCGGTAATCTTTAATCACCAATCTGACTTTGTACTTATCAACTATATCATCTAATTTTATCTTCTTCTTGAAAATTCACTTGCATCGTAGTGGTCTATTTCTTTGAGAGAGATTCCTAAGTTTCCAATTGTGATTTTGCAAGATAGAGTCAATCTTAGATGCAATTGTCTCTTTCCATTGAAGTCCTTCATACGAGCTTATGGATTCCGAGTTACATTGGGGATCACTTTCCAATATGAAAGTGATAAAATCCATTCTGTAGGATTTTTCCACTCGAGCTCTTTAACTTTATCTAAGGTCACCCTCAACTGGTTCATTATCTTCTTCTTTCTCTTGTATTTCATATGTCATTTTTGAGGAGTTAGCATGCTCTTGGATTTTATATTGAAACATATGCTCGAAGAACGAGACATTTCTTGATTTAATAATTGAGTTCTTGTGTATCTCTGAAATTTAAGATTCATACACAAGGAACCTATAAGTACTAATGTTATGTGCATAACTGATAAATATACAATCAATAATTTTTTATTCTATCTTGATCTTTTTCAAATCAGACACCAAAACTTTGGTCAGACACCCATACACTCATAAGTATTTGTAAGATGATTATCTTTCGTTCCACAACTCATAAGAGCTCTTATTTATTTTTCTTTCGGAGCACCTTATTCAAAAGGTAATTAGCTATTAACACACCTTCCCCTCACAAGTGCTTTAGGAGTCCATAGCTCAATAGTAGAATATTCGTCATTTCTTTCATAATATGATTTTTACACTCAGCAACACCATTTTGTTGAGAAGTGTAGGGAGTTATTGTTTCATGTTTGATCTCATGTTCAACACACAACTCTGCGAACAGTGATACATATTCATCATCTCAATCGCTTCAAACACCTTAATCTTTTTATTAAGTTTGTTTTCAACCTCATTCTTATAAAGACTAAATTTCTTTATAGTTTCATCCTTACTTTTGAGAAAAAAATACAAAATAATATTTTGTATTATCATCAATAAAAGTGATGAAATATTTATTCTCACCACGTGTCGGTGTCTCTTTTAGGTCACATACTTCGGTATGAATTAGGTCGAGTGATATTAGTGTCTATAAAATTTATATATCTCCACAATAATATGATATTATCCACTTTAAGCCTAAGCTCTCATAGTTTTATTTTTGACTTTTTTCAAAATGTCTCGTACCAATGAAAATATCTTTTCATCTTATAAGCATATTATCTTTTCCATGTCTTACCAATGTGAGACTTTAATTGTATTCTCAATACTCCCAATAATTCCCCCTCAATCGAAGGACCACATTGAGCCTCCCTCAAACCTATCCGTCCTCGAAAGACTTCCTCTGTTTGATGTTCGATCCTCCATCTACTAGGACTTCCTGTCAACTGTTTGGTCCTCCTAATCCAACTGAACTTTCTACAAGTTGTCCGACCATTCTGACCGAATTGGATTTCCTGCCTGGTATCTGGTTCTCTTGATCTGGACATGAAAGCCTCATTTCCTTCGTTTGAGGTGCATGACTTGACAGAAACTATGACTCTAATATCAATTGTTAGTATTTATAAGATTCATATATTTTTATAATGGTATGATATTGTCTACTTTGGGCCTAAGTCTTCATAGTTTTATTTTTGGACTTTACCTAAGAGGCTTCGTATCACTGAAGATATCTTTTCATCTTATAAGTACATGATCTTTTCCTTGTTTTACCAATGTGAAACTTTGATTGTATTCTCAATACTTCTAATAAGTGACTCGTTGTTTCTTTCAATATGTTGAAAGGATGACTTTGTCATTTTCGCTTTAATACAAATCTCACACTTGTATTTTGGGTCAAGGTGTAATATAGGTATTCTTTGCATGTTAATCAGTCTACATAACATATCATAGTTAACATGTCCTAGTTTACCATGCCATAAATATGAAGACTCAAGATTATAAGTGGAAGAGCTTTCATTCATATTAATTTTAGGCCTAATGACCATTACACTCAGCTTAAATAGTCGGTTAATTACATAGTTTTTTTCTATAAACATCCCATTTTTAGATAGTACAATTCTGTCCGACTAAAAAACAATACAAATACCATGCTTACTTAAAAGTGATCTAGACATCGTATTCTTTCGAACCTCTAGAACATATAATACATTATTCAGAGTGAGCTCCTTGCCCGAGGTCATCTTCAACATCACTTTTCCTTGGCTCATGATGTCCGAGGTTGCTGAATTTCATATGTACAATTTGTCCCTTTTGATTTATTCAAAGTTGTGGAGCAGCTCTTTATTACAACATGTCTAATGACATCGATATTTATCCACCATTGTCGTCGATTTGAACCCACTAGGTTTAACTCGGAGATCATGACACAGAGATGGTCAACCTTTGGTCCCTCGTTCAAGTTAACCTCCTATTTTTTTCTTTAGCTTTATGCACTCTGAAGATTTGTGACCGGCTCGATCACAGTTGAAGCACTTTCCAGAGAATTTCTTCTTGCTGACGCCTTCTCTAGGTCTTGTCTTAGAAGATTTTGGATTCATCTATTTCGAGCTTTGATATGCTTAACCATGTTGGCTTTCATAGTAACCTGAGAGAACGTTTTTCTCTTTGAACTCTTGTTGTCTTCCTTGATTCGAAGTCGAACAATGAGTTCTTTAACTTATGCTTCAGGTAGTTCTTGAAGTCATTTCAGCTGGGAGGTAACTTCTCTATGATAGCTACTACTTGAAAAGTTTCAATCATAGCCATACTTTATGAGTGAATCTCGTGCACAATTACCGAAAGCTCCTAAACTTGACTTATCATTATTTTGGAGTCAACTATCTTGTAGTCCAAGAATTGGCCCACAGTAAACTTTTTGGCCCCTGTATCCTTCGTTTTGTACTTCTTACCCAAGGACTCTTACATCTTTAGTCGTTCTCTTCGTGCTATACAGAGTATACAACGAGTCGGCAAGACAGTTGAGCATGTAGTTTCGACATCGAAACTCAGAATGTGTCCACGCCTCCATTGTACTGATGGTCTGAACATTAGTTATATCCTCAGTCGACTTGAGAGGTACCTCGGTCAAGAATCGAGTCAGATTCAACGTGGTCAGGTAGAAGAGAATCTTTTGTTGCTGTCGTTTGAAGTTCAACCCAGTGAACTTCTCTTGGTTTTTCTCATGATTGATTAGAATATTTTTGATCAGGGCATAAGGGACCATCACACGTTGAGTCTGTTGCACCTCAACCTCTTTCATGACCATCTCAAAAGAACTAAATATGTTTTAAGATTGTTAGACAATTTATGTCTGGAGATACATGAAAGGTAGTCTAAATATGAAATTACAAATTAATTCAGACTTAATTGTTGAGTGACTTGAGCTGATAATCTTAAATTGTCAATCTTGAAGGTTAGATCAAGTCGAGCTACCTGAGTTGGTTGCTCAGAAACTAAAGAGTCGAGATTTGCATTCAACACAGATCCTTAAAACATATTCACCCTACATCCGTGATGCTTCGAGGTTATCATGGGTTGTCCGTTTCTCAGGATATAATAACAAAACATGATCCTCACCAAGCACTAGTGGTTACAGTGAACTGAGAGGCACCCGAACTAGGCTCCTTTTAAATTTTTATAGGAGTGCCTCGCCTCCCCTTGGATGGTCGAATAAAAATATATTCGCCAATAGTGAAATGTCAACCTATTTCGAGTAGTAATTATGGATTCTCATTAATCATATTAATGGATCCATTATAATTGAGTACAAATAATTCGGATGGCAAAATACTAGTTCATTTGCTTGGGAAAATTTTGTTCTGATCGATCTGACATTCGACGTGCATAGGTCGTGTTCATACACAAGTCAATTTATTTCAAGGCAATCCAAGCCCTTAGATTTGCTCCCTCCTACGCGCCCACGTGTGAGAGAAAGTCTCTATCCATATATTTGTTCACAACATACATACTTGTGAAACAATATAAACGAACTATTAAACCTTGAAACTTTCATTGGGAGATTAAAGTTCATACACAATGAAGTATTATTCATCCATTACATATCCTTTTCTATTCACATTTTTTTTACAAAGAGGAGGGCACGAGGTGGGTGAATGTGATCCCTTGGCACCTCACATTGGACCATCGCCTTGAGGTCGTCGTCGAAGCACAAAGTGAATTGTCGGTAATCAAGGTGAGGGGATTATCGTAGCACCATGAATACAGTGGTATTCGATGATCGTCAATGTTCCGTTGCATCACCCTCACTCTGCTTCTCTTCATCAATGTAGTCGCCATGTCATCGATGGATGAAATGAAGATTGATTGTAAATAGGCATGTTTATCGGTTCCGGTTCCGATTCGGTTCTGATCGGTTCCGGATCTGTCAATTTGGGAACTAATCCGAACCAGTTCAAAACCAGTTCCGAATCGGTTTCTGAAATGGTTCCGGACCGATTCCGAAACGGTTCCGGACCTATTCCGAAACAGTTCCGGACCGATTCCGAAATGGTTTTGGACCACCTTCCTCGAACTTGAGCTTCCAAATTCATCTAACGTGTTAGTGATCCTATTATTTTTTTCTATCGCAAAATAATCTTGTAGAGATGTTAGCATGCTAAGAATTTCCACCTTTAAATTAGCAACCTGAATCAGATCCAAATCGGAACCAGAACCGGTTCCGAAACGGTTCTAAATCGGTTCTAAAACGGTTCCGAACCGATTCCGAAATCGATTGGAACCGAACTGAACCGGAATCGAAACGATTTCGGTTCGGTTCCGGAACCGCTTCATCTGAATCAGTTCCGATTTTGAATTTAACGGATTGATTCCAACTCGGTTCCGAATCGAACCAATCCGTTAAGCATGCCTAATTGTAGAACAAGTTTTACTTTGTGATTTTTTTTTTAAAATATGGTTTTTATTACAGTAACTAAATCAATTTTTCTCAATTAATCAGCAGATTAATTTCAGTAAATTTAAAATATTCACACTCCAAGTTCATTTTTTTATTTTCTTACTCCCTGAAGTTAAAAGGGTTGGTTTATAAAACTGACAAATTTATAATCATTTCGTTAAAAGAACTTTTTTTTATAAAAAAACAAAGTCAAACTAGACTCGTTCAAAAATTTTATTTTAAAAATACCTTTTTCCTGTTCTCAAGTAGTTAATTTCAAAATAAATTATTTTTTAATATAACTATTAAAAATGCTACTTATAAAATACTTTTATATAAATTTTTGTATCGACTTATTTAAAATTATTAAAACTTGATCAAAATCATTTGAAAATGATAAAAAATAATGTAAAATCATTGTAATCATGTTATACTTTCGTAATAACTATTTAATACCTTTAAAATGATTTTGATAAATTTAAAAAAATTTAATTAGTTTAATAAAAATGATTTTTGATATAAAAGTCATTCTCTTAAATATTTTTTGACCAATTTAAAATTGATTTATTTTAACGCACTACAGCTATTTTAATATAAAATTAATTAGTACAATAATATTAAAATAATAATATTTTTAGGAGATCATAAAAGGAGTATTTTTTTTATAGGGGCACAATTTTATTTTATTCTTAAATTACAATATATATATATTTAATATTCAAGGTTTGTGGATTTGCGAAAAAAGTGTTTTCAATCCATTAAGTCTATATATATTTCGAAAAACATCTTTTATGTTCTAAATTTGAATAAATTTAAAATTGTCTTGGTTGACATTTTATTAATCTTCAAATATCTTATATATTTTATTTTAAAAATATATTTCTCAAATCATTTATCAATGAAAAAAAATAGCATCTCGATGATATAATAAAATTTTGAAATTACCATTTATATTATTATTGATTAAATTTGAAATCGAAAGCGCGCCGCGCTCGCTGACTTCGCCGTTAAGGTGCAGGGCAATTTGGTCTTTCTCCGAGGCATATTCCTTTTCGCGGACGAGGTCATTAAAACCCAACGGAGAAGCTCGGCCCGCCGGCGACGATCTGATGGAGCGGAGCGGCCCGCCGGAGTCCTGGATGGACTCTACTTCCTCGATCCGAAGGAGGCGGCTCTCTTCTCCCCCTCCCAGCGCCTTCCTCGCCCCCGCCTTCGATGCCTGCGTCGCCGCCACCCCTCACTCTCACTCCTCCTCCAGCGGCGACTCCCTCGACATCGATGCCTCCCTCCTCCGCTACACTCGCTCGGGGACGCACCTTTATCCCTCCGATTCGTTCGATCTGTCTTCGTCCACCACGCGGCGCCTTCGAGGCCATCTCAAGCTCTGGTCCTCTTTGGATCCCCCTCCGCCTGCCTCGGAGATGGGGGGACGCACTTTCATCTCGCCGTTGTCTCCGATCGACAACCTCCTGCCGATGAGGACCAGGAAGTACGTGACGCCTGTTAAGGTGGAGGTGGGGGAGGACGTGGTGGTCATGGACGGGGTGCTTGTGAGTGACGCCGGACATGGAAACGGACGGAGTGCTATTGAAAGAGATGCGTGCGGCGCCCTGGATGAGAATGGCATCTGCCGCAATGGTTCCAAATGCGTGGTCAATCAATTATTCAATTTTCTGACGATTTCACACTAGTTTATTAATCATGCTTACTTTCCTTATTATTGATTTTCTTGCTATAACTTTGCAAGTTCACATAGCACTAGAGCCATTATAGTTTATTTGTTCTTTTTCATGGCATCTTTGGCATTAGCGTCTTCTCATTGAAAATGTTGATTTTTCCTATATTGTTTCGTTCCTTCTTCAAGCATATCTATACCAACGTGCACAACTTTTGACATAGATGAAGAAGAACATAGATCCAACATCCCCATTTGTAGCATAAGAAGATTTGTAATTTCATATCAACACTGTGCCACTTGAACTCCTCTGCTCCCTTCATCTAATTCAAATTCCATGATTTCTGCCACTAACATCTTCATTTTGAGGGAGAGTCCAGCACTGAATTTGGTTCAATGTGCACAAATCCATATTCCAAGCCCTCAGATAGATCTGTATAGAGGAATGGAACTAAGGATTCTATTTTCTAAGCCTAAACTACTTTTAACACGGATGAAGAAGAAGATAGATCCAACATCCATTTTGGCACAAGAAGATTTCCTGTTGCATATCGACACTATGTCACTTGAACTTCTCTGCTCCCTTCATCTAATTCAAGTTCCATGATTTCTGCCACATCTTCAGTTTGAGGGAGAGTTCAGCACTAAGTTTGGTTCACTGAATGCAATCAACAAGGAATAAAGTGCTTATTTTTTAGAGAATGATAATATGAAATCAAGTGAATGGAATAGGAATACATATTCATTAGTACAGTTAATGGAATAACAAGCCGAACACATTAGGACAAGAATTTGTACGTTCCATATAAGGAATAACCAAGAGGGATTGAGAGAATAATAATTATGCCAGAGTAGTATTCTTGGCTTGCCAACCTGTTTCGGCCCGAGGCAGAGAACTGAGGGACGAACTTGGCAGAGACATCAGTGACCCGGTGACGTGGAAGGTGGACGGCGAGGTCAATTTGCTCTGGGAGTCTTGTACCAAGGACCCTGAGGATGATGAATAGTAGCCGCCATGAATATCCTAAAAGAGATAAATAACAGAGTGAGGGAGGACATCGAGAGTGGTCTCGGCAATGCCTCTCCAACACTCAAGTCAGTAGAACTCAAAAAAAGAGTAGATTGGAAAAACAACATAGAAGAAGTTGAAGTCCCTTTTTCACTTCGTATACTTACCTTTATATAAGCGGAGAGGTAAACCCAAATTTGCGAGAAAAATCACATGAGACATGATTGGCTAACAGGGGGTCCAGTTACTTTTAAGGTATGGTCTATGAGGATGCTTGGAGACAGACTACATTAATGATTGTCAGTGGTCCGGTTACTTGGAAGGTATAGTCCATTAGGCGGGGACAGGCTCCATTAATTACAATTACTTGGAAGGTATGGTTTATAATACGGTAAGAATGATGATACGAGGAGGCTCACTTAATCGTACAACGAAGAAGATTAAATATCTTGGCAGTATACAGTTTGTGTACTGAAATTCAATTTATCCATTGGATTGAAACAATTGAGTGCCCTCCCAAAATCCATCGCCTAATTAGGATTTCAGGTCCCGCAACGATTACTGTGTCAATCGACTAGCTCACTTCTATACACCTAGTGCTCAGTCGGAACTCAGAGTTTTAGCCGAGATATTACATGTCTCGGCTGGGACATGCCGAGGCATCAACCAGGTCGAGACAGACATCAACCAGGTCGAGACAGGGTGCCTGGCCGAAACATGGCCGAGACACCAAGACACTCAATGTTCGGCCAAAACACATTGTGCCTAACCGAGCCTCACGGGGCCTTGATCGAGACATACAATGCCTAGCCGAAGCACCCAGTGGCGGCGAAGGGCTTGTACTCGACCAGAGCAATTGATTACCGACCATCGAACCAGAACAATTACCTCCCGAACCAAATTCAGGGAAACCTATTCTTCCAAAATTCGTTGGGATTTAAATAGCTTTATAAGTATGTAGAAATTTTTTATATTGTATAAGTTTATAGATTTTCATCTTCAAGTTTGTATAGAACCCATATTCTGTTCTAATGATTTCCAATTCTGCAGTTTGCTCATTGGAAAGAGAAGCTGCAAAGTGGCCCTGATGTGAAGCAAAACCCTGAGGTAGGCATGGACATTAGTAGATGGTTCTGCAAGACAATGTTACCGTTTTGCACTTTTCATAAATCATGTCTTTCTTCCCCTTGCTCATTCACAGTTTAATACTGTGTTAAAGCAACTGACCCATTTGATATTGATCCTTCCATGAGATTCACATTAATCAATAGAGCAATTCAAATTCTTTATTGTACTACAGGTATAATGTTTTGAATTGGTTTATGAATGAAGAACGAAAGATAAATCTAATCTTCATAAATCTGCATTTTTAAAAGGAAAATGGAGTTATAATTTCTGACCCACCAATGCCATTTTAAATATACTGCAAACAAAAGAAAGTTCTAATAACTTGTAGTTTCACCCCTGTAGAAGTGTAGATGGTCTTATCTGAAGTTTGATTTGTATGCCATGCTTTTGTGTGAGATGAAACTTATCACGGTGCAACTAGTAATAAGTAGGGAGAGTCCAGGAAGTACATGCTTTTCTACAAGCAAAGTAGGAGGCTCAGGGATATAAACACTTGTTTCTCTGAAATTTACAGTTAACCTCATGCTCCAGTATATGTTGTGTTCATTGGTTTACCATCATTACAGTTTAATGTGCATCTGAATTAAAAATTCAAAGATTAAGCAAAAATTTGATGTTTACATAATCATAGAACATAATGACGAGCGAATTAAGTTCATCCATGCAATTCAAAACCAGAAACCGCATTCTAAGAAAAGCTAAACCAAGCAGTAGATGCCTGCCAGGGAGCATACATTTTTTGGGGCTTCCTGTCATCTTTGCCTTATTTGGAATCTAGTATGCCATCAGAGGTAAACTGTCTCACATTTCAGTTATCAGCTAGGCGATTTGGCTGGTGCAGTAATCACTCTCTTCCGTCAGCCACAGATGTTTTTGCTGCAGGAGAGTTTACCAAAAATGTCGCTTCAGCTTCTCCTACTACTCTCTTGAATGCAGACACAAACTGCAGCAAACTGAAAATTTGTTGCCTTTCTCCACAAAGATCAGTTGATCCTCACTCGAACCTGGGCAAACCAGCATTATTAGCTGAAAGGGGAACCATTAGCGATCTTCCTCATTTGATCACGGATCTAACTGCAGAAGCATATAACATGCAGCTGGTGGAACCTCTTTCTTCACCAATGCCACTAAAGTCATCATTTCAGTTGCTCCTGACAGAAATCGAGGATGCTCAGATAACTCGTATTCTGTATGGCCTTAACCAGAGATCAAGACTTCCAGTCTTCGCTCAATTCTGCACAGAGTGAGTTCCTCTATTTTATCTCCGAACTCCTGTGTTTGTCTCTGAAGTCTTCCATAAGCCATCGTTTTTTATTTTCTCATATAATTTATTGCATTAGTTACAGAAAGTTGGCTCACAGTCCTAAGGCAATCGGAGGCCATCTGCACATTTCTAATTCTAATTATCTTTGCTTCTCGTTACAATTGTGTGTATTCTATGCAGGCATGTGGAGGAAGAAGGGAGTGAAAACAACACCTGAAATTAATTGGGAAGCAGCAATGGAGGCTTCGTAATTTAATGAAACCAAGTGAAGTTTAAGCGTTTGGAAGTAACTATATTATGGTACGTAGGTAGTAGTAGCAGTAGTAAGGATTGCATACTGAAACCAAAAACATATTGTTGAATGCTGATTTGTTCGTGTTTTCCTTGGATTTCTTGTGAATAGTGGTATTTGATCAACTCTAAATTCTGTGGGTATCTTGCTAGTAAATCTGTTCATATACATATATTTGATCATTCAGAATGAGAATTTGCAAGGTCGATACTTAGTTGGTTCAGTATACTGATTGATTGAGTTTGTGCCTAGAGTTAATTATTTCTTGACTTGTAAATCAAAACATAAAACAAATTGAAGCATTGTGTATATGACAGACTAACATTCTCATATCCTCAATTCATACATTTTAACTGTAGGTATTCTTGTTTTAGAAATGCAAAAGGCTTTTCTCCTGTTGCTAAACAATAAAACCTCAACCCTTCCACTTCACCATGATATCCAACTAACAAAACCACAACCACATCTACGAAATTGGTATTTATCAAACAATATCAGAGTTCTCTTGTTTCATGGCACCACTAGCAACTGCTTCCACGGCCTCATTCACAGTGAGGAATATCTGTGCTCCTATCTTGTCGACAAGCCTTGACAACTTCATCTTGTGAATCACTTGCCAACCAGGGTTTACTACAGCTACCTGCATAGCAAATCCAAGTGCATTTGTCAGTGAAACCATAAAGAGCTCAGATCAGAAAGTAAATCAAATCACATTCACTTTTACTTCTAGAATTGTTTGGCTTACCTGTACACCAGCAGAGACCAGCTTTTTGTATAGTTC
The DNA here is from genome assembly GCA_025175895.1 of Wurfbainia villosa. Classification (NCBI taxonomy): domain Eukaryota; kingdom Viridiplantae; phylum Streptophyta; class Magnoliopsida; order Zingiberales; family Zingiberaceae; genus Wurfbainia; species Wurfbainia villosa. The sequence continues at coordinate 114,525,131 of CM045994.1, forward strand.
TTCAATAGCTGAGATGCCTGATGTATCAATGTTTAGAACATCTGCAAATCAATGAGGGAGTTTCAAATGATGACATGAAGAAGAATGAAGAACTGATGTTATGGTTTTGAGTTCATGGACTAATAACTGGACATGTCAATGATCGCCGAAGTATCTTCGATTCCTGTTTTCTCCTTTATAGCATCATGTCCTTCAGTTACCCATGCAATGATTCTGGAGCAACGATGTGAAACTTGAGCACTGATAGATATTCTAGAGTTAGTGTATTTTTTTGCAGCTAGGAGAATTTTACCTTTCTTTTATGAAATTGGCATTTATGAAACAAAGGAAGGGCGAATCAATGCGAATTATTAGCAAGTTTGGCATTGGAATGGCAGAGGGATACTGCTTCATGCTGCAATATATGTTGGTCCCTTCGATTCTTCCCAGCATTTCAATATTTGGCCTTATTGCTCTTATAATTATCCTTGCAAAGGAGATGATCACCTATGATTGCCACCGTCAAAGATCTCAGAAAAAACTACTTCTCATCTCAAGAAAATTAACTGAAAGCTAAGCAAGCTACTTACTGCAGTCAAGAGACCAATTTCCACTGATCCAAATAAGACACCAGCAAATGCTCCAAAGCAAACCAGGAAATCCATCTTGTCGACTTTCCAGATCATGTAAGCCTCTTTGAAGTTGATGAGACCAGGTAGAGCCGAAAGGATTATCGATGCCAATATTGCAATAGGTGTGTAGTACAAGAGCTTCATTAGCACTTCCAAGGATACAAGTACAGTTACAGCCATTACAATATTTGATACTGCTGTAACACAGCCTGCACTCACATTTACTGCAGTCCGAGAGAACGATCCTGCAAATGGTGCTATGCAGTGAATCTTTCTGTTGTATTTTGATCATTACTGATACAAACTCTATTAGCTGTAATATTTACCTGTTGCAACATAACAAGAAGACAAAGATCCAGCAATGTTCATGAAGCCCATTGCCACCATTTCCTTGTTACCATCAAGTTGATAGCCTTTAACTGCAGCAAATGATCTGCCAACAGCAAAAGCCTCCTGAGGATGTGGCAAAGTAGTTATTTCTGCTTTCATTTGGAGAAAAAGGAAAAGAGAATGCGGATATCATGGATTGATCAAGTTCATGAAGGCATACAGTAAGAGCTATGATTGCACAAATGAGACCAATCTTTGCTGATTCGCCAACATGCGACCCAGTTAGTTGAATTTGCTTGACAGAACTAGGATTCAAGCCTTCTTTTACTTGCTGAATAATTTTGACACCATGCTTATCTGCTCTCGTCAGGTACACTAGAAGTGTCGACAGAATGACTGAAAGCAAAGGAGTGATGGCAGCCAACCAGAAGAGTTTTCTTTTCCTCATACCCTAATGTTGGAACTTTTGATATTTAGCTTGCAAATATTAAAGAAGTGAGTGCAAAATGAATTTTTGAGACACTTACAATGAATCTCACAAAAAGGATGAATATGAGGAATGAGCATCCGATGAGAAAATTATCAGGGTGCCACTGTTGTTAAGAAATAACTTTGGGTCAACTGCAAGAAACTATACAAGTGTAGTGAGGATCTGTGAGTTTCAACTACTTACAGTGTGGTGAAGTGCAACCCAAACAGCCCTGATCACTGAAACAATATCAGTATTGTTAGTGAAGTGACTGATTCCGAGAAGACCTTTTAGTTGCTGAAGTCCTATTACAATTGCTGCTCCTCCCATGAACCCCACAATTGTGGCATGTGAAAGGAAGTCCACTATGAAGCCCAATCTAGACAGCATCGCATACATTGGGATGAGAAAGAGAAACAAATGTTCCAATTAATGAATATTAGGAGAATGAAAGAAGCACAGACCGAAAGAATCCAAATGAAACTTGGAAAATTCCAGCAAAGAAAGTTGATGTGAGCACCAGTTTCCTGTAAGCAGCTGGATCAACCGAAGGATCCACTATTTTCTGAGTCATTGAGGATATAAGAAGTGAAACTACAGCAACTGGACCTATTGCTATATCTCGTGAAGAACCCATTACGGCATATATCAGAGGTGGCACGAAACTGGTATCTATCACAGTGAGCGAAACTTCATTAGCTCATTTGGAACAAATTTTATGACTCTAACAACACTTGATTTCAGAAAGGAAAGGCAACTTACAAAGGCCATATTGAGGATCAAGTTTAGCTAAATTAGCATACCCAATGCTCTGCGAAAGATCAAATGGCCTTAAGGGAATTGCAGCAATTGAGCTTGTAGAATAATAAACTCATGCAGCACATTAAGATACATCATGCAATCAATCACCTGTGGGATACCGAGGCTTGCAAGAGTCAATCCGGCAATAAGGTCACTCCTAAAAGACTTGAGATTATAGCTCCTTGCCCAATGAAGTATGGGGAAGAGGCCATAGATCACTGATACAATCCATTGGGTCAGTGAAGAAGGTCTATTTCTTGTGGGTAAAACTGAGCTTCTTATTGACCCTGAGAGTTCATGCCACAGAGAAGGTGGCTCTGAAGCATTCAACACTAGCATTAGTGTCTCAGATTCTTTGCGAGTGCTCATGGTTTCTGGAAGTATTCAGGAGGACTCTTGCTGCTCCCTCTTTACTAAAATAAGTTGATCTTTGATTAGGATTCCTTGAAATGCATGGACCCTATTTAAAATGCAGGCAAGAAAAGTCAGAAAATGCTGAAAGAGATGAGAAAGAGAGTGAAAGCATGGAGGTCAGAAGTGTGCAAACATGTTTGAAGAATGATGAGTTGGATTGGACATTAGTGTGGTTGGACTCTCATCTGGTACCAAATTGACTTGAATTAGTTGAGCTTCTCTCCTATGGAGAAGATCGAACATTTGGGGATTGACATCATAAAAAAATATGCAACAATTGTGAAAGAAAGAGGAAACAAAGGTACAAATCCATACTACCTATAAGTTCCTCAATGAATTTTTCAGTTTGCTCACTTGCTGTGCTAACTATAAAACTATATTTTTTAAGAAAAATGTTAAAGAAATCAGTAGTAATATTACAAATATGTAGTTTCATAATCAGTGGAGCATTTTTTAGATTCTCCCGATGAATAGACCATTTTCATTGCCGCCCAAGGTCCCCAAATAAGAAGTGTGGTGTAGAGCAGAAGCCAGCATATCATGTCTCATCCAATGACTTGAGCTTTAAGATGGAATCATTTTTTTCATAAAAGCCAAGAACCACCAAGAATTTATTAAGTGGCTAGAAATGAAAGCTTTTAGTGAAAAAATATATATATATATTTATATTTAGATTGAACTTTTAGCTTTCTGGAGATCAATGTTAGCGGTGACAAATTGAAAATTCAAAGGTTATATAAGCCTCTGTAAATGTTTTGGTTTAGTTGTACCTTAGAATCTTCAATTTTTTCATGATTTTATCTTGACCTTAGCATGATCGATCTGCAGAGATTTTGAAAGGTACAATCATACCGTCCTGAAAACTCAGTTCATCAAAGCATTTCTTAGGTCATTTTCAGGTCTAAAAGGCATCTCATTTTGCATTATTGTTCCTCCATGTGCTCAAAAGTTGTTCAGAGCAAAAGCTAATTGACTCATCCATGTCCCCTTGCTTCTTCATCTGATTCAATTCCAAAATAACGGCTTTGGCATCAATTCAACCAAGAACATGTTGGAAAATGTGAACGAAAAGATGGCGGAGTGGATGAAGATGGCTTCATTGTGTATATGAGACTTTAGTCGCACATTAAAAGTTTCAAGATTTAATGGTTGATTTATATTATTTCATAAGCATGTATATTGTGAACAAATGCATGGGAAGAGACTCTCTTGCGTACAAAAGGGTACAAATCTAGGGTCCGGATTGCACTGAACCCAAATGACTCATGTGCAAATGCGACCTGAGCGAGTCAAATGTCAGATCGGTTGGGACAAAATTTGCCCAAACGAATGAACCAACATTTTGCTATTCAAAGTATTTTTGCTCAATCATAACGGATGCATTAATATGTTTAATTAGAATCCTTATTCAGATGAAACAATTGGTGGCGTCTTAATCGTAGAAACGATTGATGTTTCATTACAACAAATAAAAATGATTTAATGATTTTTATTTGTCCAGTCACGGATACACTTCTCTAAAAGGAGGCAAGGTCATAAGCAAAAGGAAAGAGGAGAATCTATCCGTCTGCATCCTCTCTATGTTTGTCTGTCGAGTACCTCTTCTACTCAGCAGAATCCCTATGATTGTCTTCGGATACCTCTTAGTTCGTTGTGACCACCCATGCTTGATGAGGATCGTGATTCACCATTGTCTCCTGGAAAACAAATGTTCCGTATTGATCTCAAAGCACAGCGGAGGTGGGATGAATCTGTTTTAAGGAACCTGCGTAGAACGTAGGCCTCGACTTCTCTATTTCTAGCAATCTGCTCAGTCACATTGCTTCCCAATTGCCCACTCAACTCGACAATTGACTACTCGGACTAGGCGACATAGTCATTCAACACTAGGACTCGGTACTCGACCACTCAAGCACTCGCCCTCGAGCGACTCGATAGTCAGCCACTCAGCCAACAGTTGGCCACTCGACACTCGACCTTGTCAATTCAATCTCTTGGAGTCGGCAGCTCAGTTCGGTCTCCCTGACTTGACAGCTCAATTTGGTCTTCTGGACTCAGCAATTTAGTTCGGCCTCTTGGATTCGATAACTCAGTTCAACCACTCTTTTAGAGCCGACAACTTGAAATTATCAGCTAAGCCTATCAATCGATACGTCTAATTTGAATGGTATTTTGGACACATATAGTCCAACAGAACAAACTAGAATTCTAGATCACAATGCTATTGATGATGGATCTCTTTGATCAGTCCGATCAAACGGTAAAACACCCTTTTCAATTTCAATCTGAAACAACTTTCATTGGAGCAAAGTTTCCCAACACATTCGCAGAAACTGAATAAAACCTAGCTAGAACTTGAAATGCAAACAAACAATCATCACTTGCCACATTGCTCAGTAATGATTGAGGCCATTACACCTTCTTATCTCACTGACCAAAAGGAGGGCTCTACACCAATAGGCGCAACCTCTGAAAAGCCAACAGGATTAAAGAGTTTCCTACTTTTCTAGCTTGCACCTTATCCTATTCCCTTCATTTCATTACATCATTGTCCAACATGCAAGGAAAGTTTTCTGATTCAACTCTCAACGCCATTATGATCGGTTGACTATTTTTATTTTATATTGTCTTTTATGCTTTAAACTTTATGTGCAAAATTATTTCACTGATATATTTGGATGTTCTAATTATTTTGCCATTTGAGATAGGGTGTTAGATGGCATTTGGTTTGAGTGTGAAAATAGTAATGAGAATAAGTTTGATAGTAGATTGGAATGAGAATGAGTTTAGTCATTTCTATACTGTTATTTGATTTATAAATTGGGGATTGTTGGCGGCGACGATCGACTGACGACGGGCACGGTCATCGACCAGCGGCTAGGGGCAAGCGGCCGACAGTGGCAGGCGACGAGCGACGGACGATGGCGAGCTACGGGCGATGGGCGGCACCAATGAACGATGGGTGGGCGACGTCGACATGTGGCAAGCAATGCCGATGATCGACAGATGAGCAACGCCAGCATTGACAGTGGGCAGGCGACATCGACACCAATAGCAGGCGGCATTGGCAGTCAACGGCGGCGACGATTGCGACAATGGCAAAGACGACGATGATCGATGAAAATAAATCTTAAATTCATCATCCCTTAGATTTTGTCTAGATATATCGGCACATTCAATGGTTGATTGGCAAAAGAATCTCGAGCAAAACGACGACGACGGTCAATGAGAATGAATCCTAAATCCATCGTTCCTTTAGATTTTGTCATTTCTAAATAATTACTAATAATTCTATTTCCCACGTTTTCAAATCCTTAAGCCAAACGTAACTTTAATTTTTTCATCTTCTTTAATTTCTTGGATATATGAGCACGTTCAGTGGTGGATCGGCAAAAGGATCTTGAGCAAAGATCCTGTTGACTTTCCATCTCAAGTTGCCCATTTCTTCAACCCGAAGACCTATTGTCGTATCTGTTTGACCTTCTTTTTTTTGGTGAACAAAAAAGTAATCTAGCGAAGTGGTGGGGGACAACTGATAAGACATGGGAGGCTTATTCAAGATGTTTTTAACAACTAACGTGGAGAATTTCTAAATTAGTATAATTAATTATATGATTTATTTTAAATTTTATTATTAGTAAATAATTATATGATATGGTTATTTCAGTTTGAAATGATAAAATTGTAACTATGTAACAAAATTACAATGGTTATTTTATAATTTAGTTATTAAATAATTATTTGATGTATAAAGAAGTTTAGGTAACAGAATTATTAAAAAATATATACTGATATGGACTTTGATATCTAACTTTATTCTTCAAATTACAAAGTTTTACCATAAATATTTTTGAATTTGAAATTTAACTTGTTTGATCAATGAGAAAATTATGTAATTTTATTTTTGAAATTATGTAGAAAATATTCTATAAACATTTACTAGTCTTATATAATTGCCAAAATATACTTATTTTCTTTGAGATAATAAAATTATAAAGATTATTAATATATAATTTTTTTTTTATCTAGATGATGCATTGTCAATAAGTCATCTAATTTTGTTCGGCAATTTATCAAACAGCGCTTCTGAAATTTGGAATTGCCCAAAAAAACGTCTCATACTTTCATATTTATCAAATAGCGCACTTAATTCCCTTTTTATCCTTCAGAAATAACGCACTTAATTTCCGAACGTGGTGTTGGAAATTCAAATCTCAGTACCACTGTGGTGCTGAGATTTACAATTTCAGTACCACTGTAGTGTTGGAATTGCAAATCCCAACACCACAGTGGTGGTACAATTTCAGTACCACGTTCGGAAATTAAATGCGTTATTTCTGAAGGGTAAAAAAGGAATTAAGTGCACTATTTGATAAATATGAAAATATGAGACGTTTTTTGGACAATTTCAAACTTCAGAAATGCTGTTTGATAAATCGCCGTTTTGTTTGCGTTAAGCTGAGCAAGACATGATTCATCGTATAACTTAAGGTTGGATCTCAAGTGAGGTCTAGGAGGTGCTTGTCTCTTATCTATTTTTTAAAGAAATCTAAATTATATTTTAGAGGACTCAAAAATTAATTTATTAATAATATTTTTTTAAATTCAATTCACCATCAAAAATTTAGATTGATATTGTGCTCGACCGCAAAATATAATTTTTTAGGTCAATTTTATAAATTTAAACAAATTTGAATTTACACTGGACTAATCTTTTTTTTTAAGGATATTTTAGTTATTTCAGGCATTTCTAAGTGTAGGCAGCTAACATGCGGGTAATGTCCAACCCAGATCCATATTGTCCTCTCTCTAGCGCCGGTTCGATTAGGCATGGCAAACGGATTAGTTCGATCCGAAATTGAGTCGAAATAAATCTGTTAAATTCAGAATCGAAATCGATTCAAATGAATTGATTTTAGAATCAAATCGGAACCGTTCCGATTTCGATTCGATTTAGTTCGAATCGATTTCGGAACCGATTTAGAATCATTTTGAAACTAATTCCCATTTGAATTTGATTTTAGTTACTAATTTAAAGATAGAAATTCTTAGCAGGCTAATATGTCTATAAGATTATTTTACGATAGAAAAAAAAATAGAATCACTAGTATGTTAGATGAATTTGGAAACTCAAGTTCAAAGAAGACAGTCCGGAACTATTTCAGAATCGATTCGGAACTGGTTCGGATTGAATTGTTTTAAAAGTTAAAATTTTGGAATCGGAACCAGTTCGGAACCGATTTTCAATCGATTCGGATCGATTTCAACATTGACAAATTCAAAACCGATCAAGATCGAACTGGAACCGAAATCGAAGAACCGATAAATATGTCTGAGTTCGATCCGGTCAGACAATACGATAAAGGCCCAAATCGTAGGTCAGGTCGATAGAATTGGACCGAGCTTAACATGCACCTATTTCAATAAATAATTACCAAACCGGCTAAATTTCAAAATTATTTAAATACATTTTTTTTATAATTCAAGTGTATGTATTTTGTCCAATTAATTTTAGAAGTAGACTCGGCCTTTTCTTAATTGGCTTATCAAATAAATTTGAAATAGAATTTCCGTAACCTCAAAAATTAATTTCTAGATTATTTATTCCATTTAAAATTACAAATAAATTCGGACTCTAGTTCTCATTAATCAGCATTCAGCACAAACGCGGCATGATGCTGTGAATTTGAGTTTATGAACTCATTGATTATGCAAAATTTGGTTTTATAAATTGTGAATCTTTGGCTTTTACAAACTCTCTGAATTTTTAATGTCCACTCTATATGATGGAGCATACACCTAAACGCTAAATATATCTATATTTTATCATTAAAATCATTTAACATCAAATATATGATTTGTGTGTGCATGTATTTTTCTCTCCGCGGGAATGGCGCGATGGTAAGGCAGGAGGTTGCTTGCAAAATGGACAGGGATCGATTCCGAATGAGGGGTCTAAAATTCCCCCTGGCTTCATATGACCCCCCTCTATCTTGCCACCGTGTCAAGGGATCTCATCCCCCGCGATTTACCTCTCTCTCGTCGCAGCCCTGGGACGGGTGGCAAGGGGTTGCTAGTTGGGCATATTCCTAACTTTTGCAGAGTGTGTGTATGTATTTGGCTTTTTTTTTGGTTAGTTGCCATTAGATATTCAAGTTTTAGGCACGATTAATCCTAGAGCAGGTCACCTATGGAAGTTTTCTCGGTCGTCAGAATAAATCGAAAAGTGCTCACAACGGATGGCCCAACAGCTCAGCTTTCTTAGGCCCAATACTCCATTTGAAGGAAATTCCTATAAATGTGTCGCAGTTGAGACTCGAACCTTAGATATCTAAAAAATTGCATGGGTACTCTGCCTCTACACCGTAGCCTCGGGGCGTGTGTATTTGACTTATTGGTATAAAAAAATGATTCGTTCGCTCTCAATACCTTCGTCAATCGATCTCACAACCAATACAGAAAAAGTAAATTATGGAGCTCAAGACTAACACGGCAAGAAAATATACATCTAGAAAGGCTTGCAGACCGTGAGAATTAATACTTATTCGTTGGTACAATTTTATTATCGTGTTAATCACAAAATCACGTTGGGACAATACAAGTAAAAAGATAGGGAGGTGAGGTGATAAGAAGCATGAACATCAAATCAATTCAATACAAATCCGTCATAAACTGGCGTGATGCTTATATAATATTTTTATTTTGATTCTCAATTATACTATAATGAAATCGATAAAATTTTCATAAAACCGAATCCATCACTTTCAAATTAATCAACTGGACGAGTTGAATATCTGATATTAACTTTAAAAAAAAATTAAGTGAACTAAGAGAAAACACCATCTATTTTCAAATCTGTCGGCGAAATCTGAAAACCTGAATTACATTAAAAATAAAAGAAAAGAAAAAAAAAATGCTGCGTTGAAGTTTCCTTAAACCAAGTGAAACCTCAGGATAAACAGGAACTACATGGTCAAAAGTTACTAAAACACTCAAGAACTCCAAATTCTAAACCAAGGTGAAAAAGATTACATAGACGCAAGATCTCCACAATGAAAACCACTGCATCAATCCAAATTCTAAACCTAGATGATAAACTCACATAGGCCACCAAACAGTCACACTAGCAGCGATGACATTTTAAACTGCATTACTATGCTCTTCGGAAAGGTATGAGCACAATGGAAGTACTCAGATGGATACATTTTGACACACACCAACTTCACACAAGATCTAAGCTAACACTTTTTGCATCTGCATCTTGTTCGAGAGAGCGGTCCGCAGTCCCCGATGACCCAGGGATGGTTAGCTGCAGCATCCAGTGTCATCCTCTGTGAAGGATCTGCAAAGAAGAGTTTCTGATCAAATCTACAAGTGGAATTCTGATTTTCTTTCTTTCTTTTTTTTTTTTTTTATCTTGCTGTGTGTGGTGGGTGGAATAGGACTGCTAGTTGAAGATTTACAATTCCTCGATCAGAAATGTGATACAGACACATTCGATATTTTGATCAATTTTTATCATAAGATGTGATTCTGTCTTCCTCTAAATCACGATGAGGAGAAATTAAATCCTAAAATAAAGATTTCAACGTCTCCATAATCTCCTGACATGGATATCCTTCATTTTGGATCAAGACAAGATGTAAAAGAGTTCCTAGAGGCTACCACGGCCTACCCGTGGTTACCACCACGAGCGTGGATCATTCTATGGTTCAACACGAGACCTCTAGTAGAGACTACGCCTTGCCTGTGTTCCCCACCACAGTCGTAGTCCTCACGACGGCCTAACTGTGGACTAATTCATGATCGTAGTTCTCACCACGGCCTAACCGTGGATCAGACCACGACCATGGCACGCTGCCGCCGCTATTTAGAATTTTATTAATATTTTATTATTAAATTTATTTTGTTCGAATTTTCTATTTAATTTTAAATTTTTTAGTTTTAAAATTTTTATATTTACTTTTTTTGTTTCGTTAAGAATTTTTTTCTAATGAGAGCATTAGAAAAAAAGTTGGTGTTGCATCTATTGAAGGAAAGTTCCGAGAGACACGTTTAAAGTGGTACAAACATATATTTAGATGGCCAATAAATACTCCAGTTAGGCGATGTGAAACGATATCAAATATACACATCAAACGAGGAAGAGGAAGACCAAAAAAAGACTTGGTTAGCAACAATAAAATAAGATAAAAATTATTTAAATATAGATGATGATATAGTAGAGGATAGAGTCCAATGGCGTAAAAGGATCCATATAGCCGACCCCACCTAGTAGGATAAGACTTTGTTATTGTTGTTATTTATTTTTTTTAGCTTTTTTACTTGTTAAGAAATTTCTGTTAAAGTTAGTTTATTTTTTTTAGCATTAAAAAACCTTCTCTTTCTAAGCTTATTTAAACATAGGTTTTAGGTTCTTATATTGCATAGATTAGTTTTTTATTAATAAAGTTTATTTTGATTTCATTTAAACATAGAGATGAATCCTCTATTACTTGTGAATTCCTCCTTCTCCTTCCTTCGATTCTCTCTGCTCTTCTATTCTAACTTCACGCATGAAATGTTTTTAGCGCTCACTCCGTTGCCCTGCCTGCGTCAAAATGTCAACTGGATTCGAAGGATAGCTAGCAAAATAACAAGAAAATAAGAAATGCTAACCTTTACACAGAAGTCCCCGTAGTAAATTCTGAAGGTCAGGATCAATTTCAGAGGGTAGATTCAGAGGACTATGAACTATCTGAAGATGAAACACATAGTAGTGTGATCAGATACTACTTTAATGATCTTACATCCTTTTACTGATTAATGGCCGCGACTAAAGATTACCTTGTCGTAAGTGTCTTGTAAACTGTCTCCAATAAATGGGCAACAACCTAATATCATACAGTATAGTGTAACGCCCACAGCCCAGATATCGGCAACTTTACCATGGTAACTTGAGCCTGTTCGAATAAATCAAAGATTAAAAGCTGCAAATCGACAAAGTTGGAACTTCATTGATACAGTCGTGGTGGTCGAGACGAGTTACTACCTAAACAGCATTCAGGTGCAGTAAAAACTGGGGTTCCAGGTGACCTGCAAAGCTCATCATTGCCATCCTACGAATTGAAGTAATGAATCCGATCATTCTAGAATTCAGTTTGGAAGGGACAATGATTCTTTCAAGTCGGATTAAAATCATAAAATTAAGGTGGCATGGTCACATTGTGAAATTTTACTATAATATTCTAGTCTATTTTGTTGTTTATTTGAATATTCATTGACAGTTTGGATATCCAGAAACTGCATTGTTTAACCAAGTTCTTATGGCTATATTTAAAGGAACATATTGTTATATAAAAACATGGCGTAGAATAATCAAGAGACCAGAGTGGGAGAAAATATTACCTCAAAAATATGGCTGACACTGAAATCACCAATTTTTACAGATCCTTCTCTCGTTACCAACAGATTATCAGGCTTTATATCTCCATGAACAATATCCTAAAGGCATATAATGTGTTACAGAAGTTTACAGTAATATGAAAGCAGACCATCAAAATATTGCTCATAATAAAATCATAAATGTAAAAATTCCCACTAGTTGTATTTATCAACAACCACATGCTCTTATTATGAATCAAATAACAATCTAGATCTCTAAACACAGCCACATTTAGAAAAATTTGAAATGCTTAAACTTGAATAATAATTTTAAGGCTGACAAAAACTTAATAGCTTCCTTCTTCCGTGGAAAACTCTTGTAAAAAAATGAAAAAGAAAGGAAAATACATGTTCATGAAGATACATTAGCCCAGAAACTATGTCTCTCAAGTATCGCCTAGTGGTAACTTCTCCTATTCCTCCGAATGCACCAGAAGAAGCACAGACTCGCTGACCCTCGACATATTCTAATACTGCAATTGGAACCATCTTACATAATGACGTCGTGATTATAAATAACACATGCAAAGAAAGGATTGACAGAATGTCCAATGTTACCCAAGTATAAGTTAGCTGAATCAGGGTCATCAATCACCTCAATGAGATTGATTATATTTGGATGCTCTATTGTCTTCATTATTAGCACCTACCAAAAAATTGAGAACTTAATAATATTCCACTTCACTGTGATGCTCAATCATATAGAAAAGAAAAGGTTAATAATTAGAAAGAATATTCTTCTGCTACATAGAGTGATGATTTAAAGCTAAACTAATAAAATACAAAAAACATGAAGTTCAGGAAGCATGCAACTGCTTGCTCTCTCATAGTTCTGAACTTCTTAGCCAGGAACCTACAATTTAGTTTGTTAGTTGTTCTTGGATGATGATTTTCCAAAGACAAATAAGTTGTGCTTCTTCCAATTAATCATAACACAATTGGTTGCTGTGGCAACTGGCAAAGCATGTATCGTGCATCTTCAATACCTCATCGCTGTTCGCATGATAATAAATATTTAGAGGATATAAAGAATGGCTAACAAAAAATACTGTCCATTGACAATATTTCCACAAGAAATAGGACAAATTTGGCAATTAAAAGGAAAAATAGAAACAACTCTTACCTCAAAAGTGTCAAGTGACATTTTTTACAGAAAAGACTGAACACAAATCTGGAAGCCAATGATGTATAAAATATTCAAAGGCAATTTTTTTTTTCCAGGTAAGGTCAGGTCAGATTTGGGTTTTTCAGATTGAGGGGTCTTCATCATTTTTCTGGCTGGTAGGATAAAATTTCAGTGTGTTTGTTTTTTTGGGGTGGGTGGAGTATAATATAGTAATTGAAATTTGATATTCCATACAATAAATTACATTATTATTTAATAATTATTAAGATCAGTTGAGATCGAGTATTTCAAGTTTTATATCAAAACCTGAAATTCTACAAAATCGAATTTGAACTTGTATAAAACCCAAAACCCGCCCCACCCCCTCCCAAAATAAATAAGACAAACTATAATGCGTAATTAATAGGAATGTTTCCATTCATGAAGTTTGATATAATATCCTTTCCAATTATCCATAAATAACAGGGCTGACAGTTTTTCAAGATCACACAAACAATTCTATATAGGATACATAATCTATGGAACTGATGTTTATTGCCAAGAATTGTAAATTCACAGAATTTTCATTTAAAGAAAAAGAACAATCCCCTTATTGCCAGAAATTGTAAATTCACAGAATTTTCATTTAAAAAAAAAAAAGAACAATCCCTTACAACAAAGTGAGTCAAAACAGTAGAAATAAGAATATAATCCTATATACAAAATTCATTAGGTGCCAAGGCTCAACTAAAATGAAGAGAAGACCTACCTCCCTGAGAACATCTGTCATTGCTGTTTCAGTGGATGTAACTTTCAACCTAGACAGACGAGACTTGCAAAACACCTGCACTGGAAAGATGCTCCAACATGAGAACACTTGTTAACTGTCTCAAACAATTTTTGGCTATGTTGAAAAATTATGAAAAGGAGACAAGTGTTTTTGTGCAAGTCATGTGGTTAATCTTGATTCGATAAAGAAGTAATAGGGTATGAGAAAACCCAGAATGTAATATATAACCTAGGAAGAAATAACTATAACTCAGAGTAGCATATAGTGAAGGGAGTATCAAGAAATTATATATAGAACAATGTAGGAGACCACGTATAATGCAAGAAATCTCTCAGAAAAAAGACTTTACTATAACCTTCAGCAAAGAGTAGACTTATCAGTGACAGCATGAATATTTCCTTAACAATGCAACAGGAAAAAACTGAGGGCTAAGCAAGAAACATACCTTAAATGCATACAGTTTGCCATCAATAGTATTCTGATACAATATCTGTGTCATATTTAAAGTCAGACAGATCACCTCAAGTTCAAAAACAACTTCATCAAAGATTATTTCAGTATAAACTATGTTCTAAAATCAAGTAACATAAATACCACTTTTCCATAACTTCCACGACCTATTGTACACATACGGGCAAATTCATTTATCATTTTTTGGCCAAAATCATCCTGCATAGATACATTTAGAATACTTATAAGATGGTGTTCATGTTGAATATAAAGACTACATCACATTCATCAATACTATAAATTGCAGATAATCCTGTTAATATTTTGAGGGCGCCAACTAGCTAAGTTTGTAAGGGCCTTAGGAAGTTGTTGTCAAACGTCTTAGGTTAGAAATCTGAATCCACCCAAATGTAGGTACTTGTGGACTTCCATAGCTATATATTCCTTTTCTAAAAATCATGTTAATATTTTATGCAGCAATAGTATGTATCCATAAACTTATCAAAAAATTCTGAAGTTTGTATGCAGCAATAGTATATATCAAGAAACTTATCCAAAATTTCTATAAAAATTCCAGCCGTGCCCGTCTGTACAGTATCATACTGGTATTTAGCAGTCTAAACATATACCAAAACCAACAAAACTCAAGGAGGCTTCAATCTGTTTGTTTTTCTAGGAAAAAACACATCAAAGAATACAAATAATGTGTTAAACCAAGCCATTCTGATAATAGGAATCAGATTAGGATGTTTGAGTAATGTAACTAGAACAAAAATATACTATCATCTGCACAACTTCACACGAAATGAGAACAATCACAAGCATTCCGACGTACTTAGAATAAGTATTATTTAGTCATTTCGTATCAACATCGACACTTTCACTTGTTCTTCAGATGGTGCAATTTGACGTTGACATCTAGAAGCAGCCAGTAAAAAAAAACTAAAGAATTTACCATTTTTAAAATCACAAAACAAATTCAACAACATATCATTTTTTGATCGTAACAAGAACCCGAAAAAAAAACATGCGTACGATATCAACGTACGATACCTGGCCCAGGGTCAAAAGGTTCGTTTCCTTCACGGACATTCCCCTGCAGATCGCTCGATTCTTTCCCGGCGTCAAGGTCTCAACTTTTCGAAATCGATCCCGATCGAGTATGCTAAATTTCTCGAAATCCACATCTCGTTCAGATTTTTTGAGGAATCCGAAGCAGCCGCAACAGCCCATGCCCATATCGAGATCGGAGATCATGAATCTCGACATTGGAAGAATCCTGTTGCAAGCATTAGTCGAACTCGAATCCGCTTGGGAAACAAAGAAAATCGTCGATTTGCGAACGAGGAAGACAAAACAACGACGATCCCTAGAAGATCGCGATGCGTTTCAGGTTTAACGGCCATAATGAAAGCATCATTCCCCTATGCGGGAAGGTCGCTCGTAATTGGTATAAAGTTTAAATCATCGCATCAAGTTATTTATTAAAATCTTTTTTTTATTGACACAGAGTATTTAATTTTCGATCCGTTTAATCTCGGTGAGTGATTCATACTATCTTATAGATATTTAAAATGTCTCATCAATAATTAAATCGGATAAGTTCGGAGTCCAAGTGACCTCCATCGATCACCAAAGATAAATCGATAAATCAAAAAAACACTTATAATTTTTTTAAGATTCAACTCGGACTCTACAGTCGTTTCATTTCTAAACGACAGTCCAACGTCAAAACTGTACTCGATCTATCAGATAAACTTATGGGCCCAAGACCATTCAAATAATTTTTTTCTAAATTCGCTATCGAATAATATCATAGTAGATGATCAAACTACATTCTCATGCTCTCCGCTTCTACCAGACAATGATTAAATTTAATACATATTTTATTTATCTTTAAAAAGAATTTTTTTTATTGACATCAAATAATTTATTAAAACAACGTGATAATAAAATCAATTTCCCTTCTTTAAACTTAAAAAGATGAGAGATTTAGAGGATATTTGGTCCGTAGAGAATTTTTTATTTTTTATTTTTAAATTATTTTTTAGAAAATAAAAAATGTTTTTTTATATATTTTTTAATTTTCTAAAAAATATTCTTTTATTTTTTGAAAAATGAAAATAAAATAGAAAACGATTTTTTTTATTGTGTTTTTAATTTTTAAAAAATATTTCTTTATTTTCTGAAAAACAAATATAAAAAATACCAATCAAACATATTTTCTGATTTGGTCAGAAAATAAAAACGTATTTCTTTTCTTCCTGACCAACGATTAATTTTCTATTCGATGATTTTTTCAATCGACGATTAATACTTTTTATTAAACATACTAATATTTCAATTTAATTGATTTTTAGATTTAAAAACCAAAACATAGATCGAAATAATCAATATCTTTTTATAAATAAAAAAAATTAAATTACTGAATTGATCCAATCAAATTTTCAATTTCAATCGATTAATTCGATTTAATCAATAATTTGAACACCCTGTAAAAAAAATATTTTTTCCATAAAAAAAATAGAAATCACTATTCAAGTTGAATTATACCTATTTTGAATAACCATAAAATTACAACCGTATAATAATGATCAAGAATTTGAATTACAAAAATAATCTTTTACAATATGGCATAAGATCACGTACAATAAACTCTTTTCGCCGAAAATTTCATACATTAAACTTCTCTTTAATTTTATATCCATTGTGCTAACATAATATGATTATTCATTCAAAATTCAACGAACATGCAAAAATTACAAGAATCAGTAAAAAAGCAATGTAAATAATACGGCAAAATACAAGTTGAAATCTGATGTCCATTTACTTGGCATAGAACACAAATTCAAGATAGTGACTGCAGAGAACATGAATCCTTGCTCTGTGGAGGAATTCACACAATTTGAATGGATTTATTTGTAGACAAGGGAGGAGGACTGACAACTTGAACACAAGGCCCAGTTGCGAATGATCAGCAAAATTTGATCAGCTGAAATGTTGGTAGTGTCGTATCGAAGAGATTGTCGAACAATGGAGATCGGAAATGGATTCGACTTCAATCGATACTTGATAGAAAAGCGATTGCAACATTCAGAAATCCCATATCGAATCTTCTTCCTTATCATGTCGATAAGTAGAGCTATCCCACTCGTGCTCATCAAAATCTGGATAGCCAGCATCTTCATCTCTACCTCCATAACCATCTCTTTCATCAGCAATGGCTTCTGCTTCTTTCTGCATAGATGATATCCGAGCCGCATATCAAGCAGAAGCCGAGCCAATCAAGAAACTATAGATCTTCAAAAGAGACGTTAGAAATATACCTCATTCGTATCAATGTTGCATTGTGATGCATTTTCCTGATCATCATTTGTCTCTTCTTTGGCTGGTGTCTCAGCCTTTTCTTGGATCATCTTAATTACTTGCATAACGTGTGAAAACTCTGAAAAATAAAACTAATATATCAATCAGATTGCAGGTGAAAGGGGTGTGCAAGGTTATTTGTAGAGGGGCTATCGACGATGATTACTGAATAAAAGATATATCTAATTCTGTTTTTAAATTTTACATGATTCGAATTAATGGAAGAACAAGTAGCAGTGTAATAGTTGCGTCACTAAGTAATTTGTAGGAGGCTGCTCCCATAAAATCAAAACTGTCGAGGATGCCAAACATACTGTTAATTTTGGCATAATAAGAAGCCTCAATCCCTCTTTCTAGCATAAAAAAACATATAGGACTTGAACTTCAATGTTACTCCCAATCATTTGTTTTGTTCTTAGCACAGAAAAACACTGGTAGAGAACAAGGCTTCAGAGCAATTAGATGTTTACTAATACCACTGGATGCGACATCAGCAGGACATTCTTGTCATCAATTTTAAAATGAATCAATTCCCTTTGCATCGGCAAGTTGCACTAGGTCTCCTATCCGGTGATATAGCAACAGCAACTTGCATTGATTCAGCTAAGTTAGCTACACCAGCGATACAGTGGGCTTGGTCGTTACCTTTTTCACTAAGCTGACTAACAACTTTGGGAGGACTATGCCACTGAATTTCTTTCCAATATCTTTCACGAAACAAGCATAGGTAACATCTGTCAATTAATGATTTAGAAAGAAAACAAAATTTATTTGTGAAGTTCAGTGCATGGATCATTATGGAGAAGAGTGAGAGGAGAAAAGTGAGGGGAAGAGTGAGAGGAGAAAAGAACCACATGTTTTGGACTATTATGTCACTGAATTTGCCTATTGGCTGCAAATAAAAATCTTCTGTGGACTTCGCCTCCACACTCACCTGAACTCCCTAATGCCTATTGACAGAAGAGAAGGGAGAAGATGAGATCCTATAGTTGCATGATACCACCATGGTTTCACATAGTGACATATGGTTTATGCTATCCTTGGGCATTCCTATTTCTCTTTTTCGCTTTTACCTTGCAATGATTCAAGGAGGAAAAATTGAGGTACAATCAGGTACCAAAAGATGAATATGGAAGATCAAATAAAAGATATAGAGAGATAATATGTGATATTAGGCATCCCATGTTTGTTCCTTAGGCCTAGGTAATATTCTTCTTGCCTCACCTACTAAGTTGCTAAGATATAGCACTTCCTACTTTAACACATAGGGTCTAGGGACACCTTTTGAAACACTGATTGGTTACGCATCACTTGTGACCTCAATCTATTGTTTTGTTGTATAAAATTGATCTCATGTATGACAACATATAAATTTAAGGAATCAGATAATAACACAAAGCTCAGATAATATAAGATAGAAAATAGCACGAACTTGCAAATCCACTCACGTACCTTCAGAACGATGAAATAAAGCATCACGAACTTGCAAAGGATGTTTCCTCTCTTCAATTTTAAATTTTAGCTTTATTTGATGTCGTGTGCGATTAGGAAACAACTGTTGTATCATTTCAAAATCCGATCCAAATTGCCGAATAGCCTATAGAAAATCCATCAGAACATCATAGACATGACACATCATAATTTTTTTCCAATAATTATTCAAATAAGGAAGACAAGATTATTTAAAATTAGTCAGCTATAATTTTTTAGTGCATCAATTGCTCCATGTTTGATTTGTGTATCACAGATGAAGAATGTTTCTATTTGGACAAGGCTTAATTGTATTTTTACTATAAGCATTTGGTTTGCTGATAAAAAAAAAATAAGCATGCCAACTGGAAACAAACCCGGTACCAAAATTGTCTGATAATCTCTTGTGTCATCTTGTTTGAAACAAGAAACTTCAAAATCAGGAAATAAACAAACGGCAGACAATGGAAGCTATCAATATTTGACATTAATTAACAGTTGAGTTACCCAGTGGATAGATATGTTCATATATTTGCATTCAAATTAAATCAATAATAGGGTCTGGTTTAGTAAGATTTTCATCATTTCACAATATTATAATTCAGAGGAGTAAATTACGGAAGTGCATCTTAATCTGAAAGAGATACATTTGAGAAGTCCTAGTCAAGATAATGCAAAGCATTTGATCTAATAAAAAGAATCCTAATAAGAGGGAGTGATCTTTGCACAAATGGAGGAATGTCAACCATGACGTGAAGCACGTGAACTAAGTTGCATAGAAAGTGTAAAGGTTTGTTTGCTTTCATCAAACAAGATTCGTCTTCATTGCTTCTTGTGCTACATGGATCTATTATTCAGCAACTAGTCTTATAATCAAGTCTCTTACCAACTAGATGTTGCTTCAAACACATAATTCCACCATGGAGAGCAATACAAGCATAATAGATATACTAACAGTGGAATGTTGCTCCATCCATAGAAAATCTCAACATTTATGGTTTTTAGTATCAAGTGAATGTAGAAACTTTAAAGAAAATCTAGGCTATAGCTTGAAAGAACATAAGAGTTGAGAAAATTTACTCATGGCTCCTATATGTCTAATCACTCAATATTTCGTGGTTGGGCGATCAGGTAATCATCACACTGCTGGTATCACCCACTGACATTTAATATGCTAAATATAACTTAAGTTTTAGTCCCTTTCCCCTAGCATAACCAATTTGATAAATATCTTTTCCTCAATTCTTAAAACTTGTTACCTAATGTACATGCAAACTGCAAAGTTCAAAGATTCTCTACGGCTGACTTGGATTTGATCATTATGGATCCTTACATATCATTACACTTCTATCACTATTCTAGTCACAAAAAAGGGTTTCATCATTATATAATTTCAACAATTTTTTCTGCTAAACAACTAAGTAGTATTCTATACATTCAATACCAATATTCAACTTCATTAACAATACTAAATATTTCACCATTTTTAACTTCACCTACATATTTCAATCTACCCATCAAACAAGGAAAAGATATTTAGATGATTTCCAAACACTCACAAAATGTCAAATCTACACACCTAGGGTCTTGAAGACACTGTCTCATATAAAATTCAAAGTTATTAGCATTACAAAGTAGTGCTTTGTGTTGTGATGTTTACATGATGAAATAACTGGATACCTAGCATAACACTGACATTGGCATATCAAATGGCATGCAGCCATGCACACACGGTATGGAAATCAAACCATCCTTGGGATAAATCGAACATAAACCAATGAAATGGATGGAGTTCTCAAGAACCACTTAAATCCTGCAAATCTCTCTCTCTCTCAATACACACACACACACACACACACACATGTATATCATTTCAAGGAATAAGTATGTTTACCAGATGTCATAAGTCTGAAATTTTGTAATTTGGCTCAACACGACTTTTTGGATATCTAAGCCTCCAGTTGAGTTGCAAGTTAATATCTATAACAGTGTGCTTGAAAGTACCAGAATGAGAATATATGAGGTACATGAGAACAATACAGGAATTAACTATCCAAACAAACTGGATTAAGGGGCAGACTAGGTTATATCATTAGATCAGCTACTTATGACAAATTCATGCAACAATAAAAAATTGGAAAGATCAAATTACCTCATAAAGCAACTGTGTTTCTGATTTTGACCATCTGACAGTTGGAGGCCGATTTGAGTATGAATGATAGTTCAATTTCTTTGTAGTTGGCTGATTGGGGCAATCTGTGCCTTTACCATAACGATTCATTTCTTCATCCTCGCCAAAAAGACCATCGTCATCCAAGGAGCTAAATGCCACATAAAATTATGATCAATCAGTTCAATTACAACTTTATGCGACACATTTTTCTAAAAAATGGTGAGTAAAACAAGTTTACAGAAGTCGCATGAAATAATGATATAAAACAGCCCAATTATGACATGATGTGGTACATTTGTTTAGAAAATGAAAGAAAAAAAAACATCAATGTTTGGCTATATTATGCTGGAGGATCAAAGAAATGACTGTCAAGAGGAACCATTTCTGCAAAAATTATTTTAGAGTTGTGTTTTCATGATATTGCAATTCCCAGTCACTTATCAATAACTCTATGTCTATTATTTATCTTCCAGTATTAAGGAAGCATGCATATTTGCCAAACGGATTTCAGAAAACTCCAACTATCTCCTTACAAATCCAAAGAGGAATTAGCTTTCCACGTGTATGCACATTTAAAATAAATTCAACTCATACACAAACTTATGCAAAGTAACATGCATAATTATTTATTCGGTGATATCCAACTTATGCTCTATTCTATTTCAATAAAGAATAACATTTAGTGTCATATCCTTCCCCTTTGTAGTTATGCTGCATGCCATGAAACTTAGTTTCAGTCTGCCCCTCTACAGCATATATGCATTCTGCGTCAGAAATGCACAACATAACACTCAAGCTAGATAAGGTAATAATACATGGTACGAGTTTGTTAGATCTGGCCCTTTACAGAATAAACTTAACCAAATATACAAACAAAATATATTCCCAAGATCGATTTCAAGTAAACATGGCATCAGCATTGGCATTAAGTAGCAGCAGACTTAACCTTATACACTGTAAATTTCCTGTTTTGTGCCATGAAATGTGTATATACAAATAATGAGAAAAGTGCACAGAAACGGACTCTGGTTTTCTATAGTATGTCACATTTTTTCATACCTCTGATTTGAGAATAAATTACCCATTGCAGTTGGTTCCTTTGTCTGCAAAATACATCACAAACAGCATAAATGAAATACCACTGACAATGATAAATTTCAAAGAATCAAGTCGATGACATACAGATATATGCTCCTTAGCTTCTGCGAGCATTATTAGGTCCTTTATGCAAATCTGTCTTAGGTCAATCTCGTCTTCAGGTGTCTGAAGCAAAGTCTTGTTCACTAGAGATACGAAAAGATATGATTGTACCAGGTTTCCCTGACTTCCTAGCAGAATGCAGCAAAAAACACACTCAGTAGAACAAGAAGCGTAATTACCTTGTCTTCTCTTTCGCCTTGTACCATGAGGGAACTTCTTTTTAGATGATTCCTCAACAGAAGAATCAGCTACCGAAGAGACTTTCTTGCCCCTCTTAGCTGGGTTTGGGTCTTCAGTTGTCTGTCCTTTCCTTTTTCTGCTAGCCCTCTTTGGCTTTGGCATATTCTCATCCTCTTGTTCATCACTGCTTCTACTTTCATCGACTTCAGCACCAGAATCACCATCAATTCTTCCTTCAAGGTTGTCAGCCATGCTTTTGGCCGTCCTCTTTCTCAGTTTTCTAGAAGATATAGTAGCACCAGCATTAGCGTCATTTTCGGAAGTAGTTCTCTCCAGGTTCTGGTGATTAGGTTCCTCAATAAATTGAAACTCAGACATCACGTCAATGCCCTCAGGAACTCTTTGAAGCTCATTTTCTCCATTATTCTGCAAGAAACAACTGGTAGAGTTTATAAATGGCAGCTCAAATAACAAAATTTACTATAGGCGAAAGTGAAACATCCAAATAAAAACTAATTTAGTTTGTATTTTCCTTTTTTGTTGGTAATGGATTTAGTTTATACGCTGTCTAAAGTTTTATACTGATGGATAGCACTTGTCAGTACCCATGAGGATACTTGGTTCAGACAAATGCTGGACAAGTCTTGAGAACGTGAGAGTGTAGATGTAAGATCCTCACTTTTGTTTGACATCCAGCAAGTTAATTGTGCATTTGACCTACCCTGAAGATGACTAACTATTAGTCAACTTCCATAAGAGCAAGAACCATCTTTTGCATGTTTGACTAAACTTTAGAGCCAACATTTATAATTACAAAAACTAGCATACTCCTTTACACCTTCGTCAATGTGCTCCTTTGTTAATTTGGACCAGTTAATTATGCGTTGCTATACCAAAATTGCAGAAAATGTAATTATAGATTTGACATCAAAAGACCAAAATGGATTAACTGTAAATCACGATCTTCAGACATAATAAGAGATAGGGCAAAGAATGACAGTTAATCAAGATAATGTTTTGGGAAAAAACCTCTTCTCCTATCCTTACATAATCTACTTGATGTTCGACATTCCAGTCTGACGCTGTATCTGAAGTGTGCAAAGGGTTATCTGTAGGGCTATGGATTGCCGCTTGTATGGAGGAAGTGTCCATAGCAGAAATTGATTCCACAGGAATAGCAGAACAGGAAGAATCAGGAAGGATAAAAGAAACAGATTTTACTGTTGCCTTTTTCGATGGTAGCTTGCTCACTTTGGGTTTGAATTTGCTTACTTTTCCAATTTCTAAAAAAGAGAATTAAAATCAATAAGATGTCCACAAGCCTATTACAAAAGAAAAAAAAAAGAGTAGAAATTTCAGTAGCAAATAACTTGTGCACAAATCTAAGGAAATACTTAAATAGGACTGTGCAAGGACGAAGTGATCTAATTTGTTTTAATATTTCCAAACCATTTAGGTTGCTTCCTCCTTACCCATTTTGCTACCATGCTGAATGGATAAGTTGTCAAGTGTTTCAAGACCACAAAGCGCTTCTATCTCCTACAAGAAAAAAAAGTAAAAAATATAAACTATGAAAGTAACAGAACAAAATGAATCACAAATTACATGGTGAAGAAGAAAAACTTTGTACCACCTCATGCAGATCATTTGAAGAAGGATGTAGATCATCATCAGACGTCAAAACTTCAAGCGGTCTTAGCATAGCATCTGACATAATGCCTTGTTCAGATACAGTAGTCCCGTGGTCTATGTTGCCAGTAATTTCCTCGATACCTAGAGAATAACAATGTTATAATGTGACCAATTTCCTAGCACATTGCAAATCCTGTGTTAAAGGTCGACAATATACAACAACAACAAAAAAGTTGACACTATAACAGGAAAAAAAAAACAGCATAAAATGCATGGAATAAGTACAATTATTGGTTCAATTATCAATTTTTCAGATTTTTTTAATAATATTGGATTCTGTGAGCTGCTTCCCTTTAATTGATATTTAATGATTAGGTTGCTTGAATACAAGTTGTTTGGAATTGGCTTTTGTTCAAGTATATCTCTAGCTCTTTTTGGCTTTGAAAAATTCCATACTTCTACCCATCCTCTTATCTGATATGTGGCATGTTCCAAGACTCAAGCTTATCACGTCTTCTTCATCACAAAAGTGTTATTCATCTACAGTCTAATTGATTTCAATATCAACAATAATTGTCACTATTTCATTTTTGCAATTCCTAATACTAGCTTTCAATTAACTTTCCAGTACTAACTAGCCAAGGGTGATTTATGGTTGACTATAGAAATTTCAAACCTAACTGAAATACCTAAAAATTTTCATGCACAAACCAAAACATAATAAGCTCCCAAATTGAACTAAATGCATACATTATTAGTTTGTGGCTTGTGGCTTGTGTTTGATATGATTTGGTATTTTAGATTTTTGTTTTGGATGCCCACCCTACTCCTAGTTCTCATTTTCAACAGTCTTCTCATCCTATCTGACATGAAAGAACTGTTATCCTACAATGCAATACAAATGCATTATCTCAATATATTTATTCTTCTGATTTGATGACCAACATTGACCTTGGCTAACCCTCCTACTTAACGATAGCTCAGTTAATAGGAAGTTAGTGAAATGTGAATGTTTTTCAGAGATGGCCACTGTGATGAAAAGGAGTAGGATGTCTTCTTATGGATGGGCATGGGAACAGCATGGTTGTTGTGTGCATAAGCGAAATCATCCACCATTTACAATCAGTTTATTTGACCATTTTGTACTCACTTATACATTCTTCTCGAGGTGGTTGGATGGACTTAAATTTTCACATGGGACTCTTCAACTCATCCACTTAGATAAGAAATTTTGAATTCCTAGGTGTTTGATTAATAAAATACTTTTGTCATGGATATTTACCGTATATAAACGGATGGATTTATATGCATAGAAACTATAATCAAATAGAATTCTAGTCAACTTGGCTAATCTAGGACACTCTATCAAACATTCGTTTAGTTGAAGATATACAGTTTTATGTGTGCTTGTATTAAGAAATAACTACCACCATTATTCCATTGGACCTTAAAAACACAGAAGTTCAGGCCAATAAGAATATATCTGCAGTCATTAGATGAAAATAAATGAAAAATCTAATTTGAAAGACTTCCAGATTTACCTGCAGTATTTAGGGGAGCATCATCGGAAGCATTCAAAGTTAAGCTTGTGTTTTCATCCTGAAAGAAGTTAACTAATATAAAATGTTTTCTCACATAAAATTAATTACTTGAAAAAAGATCATCTTACCTGGCACAAATTTCCTTCATTCAGCAGAAAATTATCTGCATGTTTATCTTGGGATGCCACAAGCTCTGCCTGCATGACCTCTGGTTGCTGTACTGATTCTGGCATGGATCTGTGCTGACATGAAACTCTAGAGCAACTAGACGTGCAAGACTGGAAACAGATTTGCTCGGTCTGAAGCTCAGAATGAGCATCATGAGCAATAGACTCTAAAGGACCTGACACATCTTGGGCATCATCAGAAGTTTTGGTAGAAGCAGAAGCAACTTTAGCAGTTTTAGCACGAACTTTAGGACGAAACTTGCCCATTTGTTGTTCTGTAAATGTACAAGTGGTAGCTAATGACTTAATATAATGGACAAAGAAAAAGAAAACCAAGTAAATACACACCCCAACATTTTTCCTTAAATTTACCTTTGGTAGTCTCCAATGGACAAAGAAAATCATCAACAGAATCCAAATCATTGAACATGACCTCTGTGCAAAGGACGTGAAAATTAATAATTGCAAAACATTAAAAAAACAGATCAATCTAAGATCCTCTATGATGGTAGGAGAATCATTAAATATATATTAAATTGATAATCACAACCCTATAAAGCTAACTAACAATCTAACATGAATAAATGATAAATATGAAGATAATAAAAATGAAGATTTCAGATCATATGCAGGAGGTATGCAGGTAAGCTATTTCATAATGCATAAGCAGCACACAAATGCATATGTGGATGCACTTGAGGTTCATATTTTTCAAATAGTATTGTTCGACATATTGAAGATAATATATAACATCATGTGTCAACACAAGAAAACAAATCAAATTAATCAACCTAAGCAATCAATATAAACAATCACTTAATGATTAAATCAATAAGTGTAACAAATCAGTAACTTCAAATAAACATTTTGCATATCAATCTAAGTGATATGTATGATTAAAAACACAACACTATTGCCGTAGATGTAAACCAATTGTTGCAAACAATATAGCAGCAGTAGGAGTTAGTTCAATTGTATAGCCCATAGAATCCTTATGCAGCCATATGTTGATGGCACACCTTCCTGACTACACAAGCTTATGTAGCTACATCAGCAACTTGTGTGGGTGAAAATTTTTTAAAACAATGACTAAAACACAAATTTACTAGAAAACAAACGATGATAATTTCCAGGGCAATGTAACCATGGAAGAGAACTTTAGCCAAGAAAAACAGCAAGGAAACAGAGATTAACATATCAAAAATCAAAAAATTCAAGGTGCTGATGAACCTCAAGGAATATAATTGGAAGTAGAAGTTAATGAGAAAATTCAGCAAACTAAATCACAAATAACTATAGATTTCGCAAAACGACACTCAGTTGCCTCCACTGTTCAACCTAGCCCACCTCCACCAATCGTAAGCCTATGGTCTGTCTTTTCACACAAACTCTCAATCGCCTGCTCTGGATGTAGTGACCAGAGGAGGAAAGTGGAAACAGTGATAGTTTATCAGCCGGCTGGATATACAGAGAGCAGAGGTTGAAAGATTAGCTACCGGCACTACCCCAAGCATTCACTGTCAACACTCTTACCATCTTTATCAGATATGTGATGCTGTCACCATCCCTTAGCACAACATTATCTTCCAAAGATTTTATGATTTAAGCACCAACACTTCAGCTATCCCTCCTATGTAACATAACCCTTAATATAGCTAGTTGGTGAAATGCAAATGCTAGTCTGAGATTGCAACTGTGATGAAAGCAAGTTTGAAGGAGCAGCAAATCTTCTTTGGATGTGTGGGGACAATAAAGTTGTTGTGTGCATAAGCAGAATCCTCCACTGATGTGGGTAAGATTACCCACATATTGTTGGGGAGTAAATGGGCACGTGTCAGAAGGAGGGCCGAGCTCAGACCAAGGCACATCAACCATAACTATTCAGAAGATGGCAGGTGTCCTATAAGAACCGTTCACAATGAGTATGCCACCATCTGATAGGGCAGGCATCCATTCAAGAGGAAATAAATAGCACCCAGAGCGACACATGCATGGATCTTCTTTGCTCGTCTTGCACTGACTCAACTTTAGGTTTCGTGAACTCAAACTCAGACCCCATGAATCAACTTCAAAACTGTAGGGGTTTAGTGGCAAATTCTTTAGCGATCAGTAGTCAGCTCAGTCAAGCAAGTCGTACCTTGGATGAACTCTTATGTGTTTTCTCTGATCAGACCCTACATCTGACTTGAGTTGGCCATGTGTCAGCAGGTTTAAACATTTTTTATAAGTTGACCATAACATCTAGCATTTAATTCAGTTGATTTGGTCATTTCATACACATTGGTACTTTTCTCTCAAAAAGATTTGATGTACTTCCTTTTCACACTGGATTCTTCAACATGTCCAATTAGTTGACAGGAACAAGTGAACTCCTTGATATTTGATTAATAAAAGAATTTTTTTCCATTGATATTAGTCGTAAAAAATGGATTTATGCGCATGGAATCAAATAGACCTTTAGTCAAATTGGCTAATTTAGGATACTATATCCATCATTTATTTAGTTGAGGATTTTACGTGTTGCTTGTGTCAAAAAAAAAAAGATGATCTCCATTACTTCATTAGGTGCTAAGGGCATGAAAGTTCAGATAGATAGGAATATATCTGTTAATCACTAGATGAAAATCAAAGTAATAAATCCAATTCAATACTTCCAGATTTACCTGTAAGCTTCAGGGGATCATCATTGGATGTGTTCAAACTTAAGCTTGTACTTTCATCCTGAAAGAAGTCAACTTATATAATATGTTTTCTCATATAAAATTAATTATTTGAGAAAAAGGATCATCTTACCTGGCACAAATTTTCTTCGTTCAGATGAAAATTATCCGCATGTTTACCTTGGGATGCTCCAGATTCAGTCTGTGTGACCTTAGGTTGTTGTACAGTTTCTGCCGTGGACGCATTCTGACAGGCCACTATAGAGCCACTAGAAGTGCAAGGTTGGAGATGAGCTTGCTCTGTCTCAAGCTCAGAATGAGAACCAAGAGCAACTGGCTCCAAAGAAACAGACACATCTCGGGCAGCATCTGAAGTTTTGGTAGAAGCAGAGACAACCTTGACTGTTTTAGCACGAGCTTTAGGACGAAACTTGCCCAACTGTCGTCCTGTGATTATGAAAGTGGCAACAAATAATTTAATCCAGCAAGATAACTTTGAAAAATAAATGAGGAAGAAAGCCAAGTAGATAAACAGCAACACTTTTCTCAACATAAATACCTGTGGTAGGCTCCGAGGTAGAAAGAAAATCATCTATGGTATCTGAATCGTTGAACATGGCCACTGCATGAAGGACAAGGGAAGAAAACAATTATAACAAAACCTGTTTTTATGAAGAGAAACATAATTTACATAAAGTGAAGTCCATCCCCATGTTGAAAGAACCCTCTGACTCTAACTCCCAAGGAACAAACATTGAATAAAACCTGTACCACTGCCTCGCCTCCAACACCAAGCAACCCTCCTAACAAAACTTCTAGTGCAACTGAAACCCTTAACCCTCGATGCAAAATCACCCCTCGACCACTGGCATCCCAAAATTGAATTAGCTGATCAATTGTCCTGCTACGTTCCTGTGCACAACTTGCAAAAACAACATTTTTTATATCTTATGCTATCTCTTCTTACCGTCTCGCCTGTTCAAGGAAAAAAATAGGAGAAACCTATGTAAACACCTCCTTCCTCGCTAACCCACGAGCCTTTTGCGTTGAAACAGCGAGCGAACAACGTTCTCCTTTATACGACAACGCAATAAAAATCCAAAAAAGAAAGAAGGGCATAAGAACTCACCACAGCGCGCGTCGAGATGATGGAACTCGAGGTTCCGGCGTTTCTTTCCGCGGAAAAAAAAAGAGGAAGGAAGCGGCGAAAGGGGGCTGCTTCTCGGAGACGAAGAGCGGGTGCCTAATGCTCGGTTTGCGCAGAGAAAACCGAGGAGAAGTCGGTGCTGCGCACGGAAGGCGTGATGCTACAAGAGGCCGGCGCGAGCGGCGAGCGGCGAGCGGCGGAGATCGCGAGCACTGGCAAACGTGGGCGACGACGGGCGAGTACGGGCGGAAGGCTCCGCTGGGTTAACGTCGTGGATGCGCGTCGCGCCGAATCGGAACCGAAAGAGAGAAATTCGCGAGCCGGGCCGAGGCTGAACCGGGGAGATGGGAAAAGATTAATCCAAACCGCTAGTCCATCGGACCGGTTAAAGCGGTCAGTTGTCATAAAATGCCGGTCCGATCTTGATTCGAATTAATGCAAATTCAAATTTCAATTTAAAACAAAAAAACTCATTTCCAGCAGTTTGCTCTCTAGCCCCTAATTTAATCCCATATTAATAAAAAACCCAATAACTTCCTTTAGTAAGTTAGTCTAAGACGGGCCGGGCCGGCCTGAACCACGCCATTAATAGGCTCGGGCCTGGCAAAGGAACCGTAAATAGGCCCAATCCAGTATCATAATATTATATCCTATGATAAAAAAAATCTTAAAAAATGAAGAAAAAAAATATTATTGTGTTCCAAATAAATACTTAAATTCCAATAACAAAATATGAGAAGGCCTCCTTAATTATCTATATTGTCAAAAGAGCGTATTTCTCTAAAAAAAATAATTAAAATAACATTTCAATCATAATTTAATATCTAGAATATTTTTTTTATGCTGTATAGTGCAATTTTGATCAAAATCGTTTACTCATTTAGAATAATGTATCTATGAGGCAGAGCAGTTTAATCAAAATTTAATGTAATTTTGATCAAAACCGTTTAAAAGGAGAGCACAAAGGAATATTCCCTGTCTAGAGGGACACAATAATTTTAAAAAAAAATCATTCGAGTACCTTTGAAATTCAAGAGTTTATTCGGTGGACGAAGTATGACTTTAACATTTGATCGTCATTCATGAATGACACATTGTGAAATTCAAACTAAATTGTAAAAAAATTATGAATATTTTTCGATTTACCTTTGATAGCCGATAGAGACCACTTGGATTCCGATCTTATCCGACTCAGTTGTTGACAAAGCGTCCCTAAGATTTATGGGACATGATCAGTCGCTCTCAGGAATTAATCGGACCGAAAGTTCGGATACTCTGATACCAATAAAAAAACAAAGAAATATTTCGCATATTAATCAAAACTACTTTATAAACCTTCCACCGGAGAATGCAATTTAATCTTCTGCTAATATAATATTCGATGATAAATTTTAAAAAAATCCATAGGAACGACCCTCTATACAGTAGTTAGGTCAGCGAATGGTGTAAGACTTCAGTGTTGAATAGTCTTTCGAGATGGCATGATTGCAAAGTCCAAACTGAGCGGTTGGTAGAGATCTGTAGGAGCTTCGATTTTTTCCGACTCAATTATCGAAGAGACATCTCGTAGAACTGTGGGACCGAACTGATCACCTTAAGAATTAATTGGGCTAAAGGCTCAGATATCTTGGTACTAATAAAAAACAAGTTGACAGTGTAACACATACTCTAAACTGTGTAGGATATCTCGGATCTGTGTAGGAGTTTGGTCAACAAATAATATAAGACTTCGATATTGAATAATCTTTCAAGATGACGTCGTTACATACTCCAAACTAAACCGTCAAATTGTGAGTAGTGATTCTCTATCCAAGTGGTTGATAGAGATATATAAGGGCTCCAATTTTTTTCGATTTAGCCATCGAAGAGGCATCCCCATAGAACTGTAAAATCGCATTGATCATCTCAAAAATTAATCAAATCGAAGATTCAGATATCAATACTAATAAAAAAACACAAAAGAATATTTCGTGTATTAAATTACGAACAAAGTGCTCTTTTAATTAATAATTTTTAGAAGAGGCATCTGCTTTTGACAATATTTATAATTAAGGGCTTCTTTTCTGTCAATTTCAACTGTCGGGCCTCTCTCTTATAGAAAAGATACATAGAAATTGAAATCTCACTGTTTTTTTTTCTCTCTTGATGAATAAATACCACTTTTTTTAATAATAATAATAATAATTAAATCGACAAGTTGACAGTGTAACACATGTTTAAATACTTTCACCTGCAAAAGGTTAGAACTCCCAATCTAAGAGTCTCCGACCCCGTTTCAAGGGAAATACGTGAAAGGGTTAATCACGGGACGACCCAACCGGAGACGTTACCTCGCATGGACTGAGCCTATGACCTTTGACGGACTGGTACCAGCAGAGGAGGGGCTCTGCTACGATTGAGGGGGAGGGAATTTTAATCCTGTCACACTCAGGAATCGAATTCTGTCCTCATCTGCAAGCGTCCTCTGTCTTAACCAACCTGTCATCCCCGTGACTTTCAATGTGCGACAACAAAGTCATACGAAAAGTATTAATACCACTCTTTTATGAAATGTATTATTAGCCTTATTCTCGATGAAGAATTGTCTCTTACACCTTGCCATCTAAAATATAAATAAATAAAAGATTATAAATCTCTACCATTCAAAGCTTCAAGATAAGTTTTTTCATAAGAAAAACAGAAGAAAAGCATCAATCCATGGGTTTGTTCAATCCAATTTAAAAATAGCTTAATGGCCGGCAGGAACTGCCATACCATATAGACCATTCAGTCAAAAAAAAAAAAAAAAAAACAAATCGAACTAGTCAAATAAATTAAAATTTGAATTAATTAATTTTGTTTGGACAAATTGAACTGATCAAACCGTACCGATACAAAATCAATTAATTAGATCGATTGCCACTTCTTTGATCAATCTATTGATAATATTATCTGTCTATTGATTAGGGATGTAAACGAGTCAAGTCAAGCTAAGATTTGTAGTGTTCAGACTTGTTTGATAAGATAATCAAGTCGAGCCGAGCCGAGCCTAAAATTAACCAAGCTACTGAAAAATCTGTTCAAGCTTAGCTTGGTATTTTTTTTTTGAGCTTGAGCTTGAATTGAGCTTGACTTGTTTAATAAGTATCAAGCTTCTAATCAAGCTTGATTAGAAGTTTGTTTAAATTTGATTTATTTAAATATTATCAAGCTCTTAAGTCAAACTTGTTTGTTTATTTAAAATTTTATTAATTTAATCCTGATTTATAAATGAGTATAAATAAATTCAAAAATAATTTTTAAAAGAGTATAATTATAAATCGGCTTGTTAATGTTCATGAACATTGTTCACGAGCATTGTTCACGGACATTGTTCACGAACACGGTTCACGAACACTATTCACGAACGCTGTTCACGAACATTAACAAGTCGAACACATACGTGTTCAAGCTTATTTATTTAATTCATCAAGTTGTTCAAGCTTGTTTATTAATTGACTTTGATGCATATTGAACGAACATAAACGAGCTCTTACCAAGTCGAACACCAAACTCGTTCATGAACGCTTGGTTCGTTTACAACCCTACTATTGATCATCCCATCACGGGCGTTGGTAAATCAATAAATAAATTTGTATAATGGACAATGATTGATTCCGAAGACGATCTAAAATTTTACTTCGAGCTAAGATGATCATTCATTGTCTTATCAATCCCGTCAGATTTACTCCCTCTTGAATCTTGAGAAGTCAAAGTGAGAGAATCACTTGATTGACGGTTCTAACTTTTTGTACAATAATATCATCAATTGACTATTGATGTCACCGATCAATTTGATATTGGACAATTGATTCGATTTATTAATCAAGTTGTGGAACATTGTTCGATTCAAATACAACAGTCGATTTGTTGCAGGTATGATTTAATCGAAGTTTGAATTTTAAAATCAAAACCGGACCAATTAAATCGAAATAACTAAAAATTTTAAAAAATAATTAAATTTACTAAACCGAACTCCTAATTCGAAAGGTTCGATCGATTATCCGATTTATTAATTAAATTATGCAACATTATTCGATTGAGATATAAGAGCATCTCCAACGGTGAAATCTATTGGAGAGCTCCATCGTACCATATCAATGTCATGTTAAAAGAAAAAAAATCTCATTTATCTCTCCACTATAAAAAAAATCTTCCAACAATTTCATTATGGATCCCACCATTTAATTATATATATTTTATATTATATATATTTATTATAAACACTATTTTATAATGATTATTTTTATACCTATTTATTAATTTCGTAAAATTACTAACCATTAAAAATGTAAAAATAAATTATATAAATATTGCATAATAATTCAAAAGTAAATTACATAAATATTGCGATACATAAAATAAAAAATTAAAATTTACAACAATATATAAATTACATGAGATTATGCCTCTATTTAATTTTTTCAGCTATTTTCTCATGTATACGAAGCTGTTCTGGAGTCATCTTACTAGTATCATTCATAAGAATTTCATAATCCTTATGAATGATCGATCTCAGCTTCTCGGAAAGTCATTTTTTGTATTTGATAATCTTTGATTTCTTGTAAATCTGTATCGTCGTTTTGCTCTGTTTTATCACTTTCTCTGACTTTGGATTTACCCTTCCTCTTCGTCGCCTTTTGTCCTATTGGACGAATTCTTGTTTTATAGTCGTCCACATCAATATTCAAATCTGGATTTGAGCTAGAAGTGTACCCTCCTGATTCGGATGTTCTTGCCTTCTTGCTGGAGTGATGACTAACTGACTGTGAAGCATATTTTTCATACTCTTTGAGAATCTTCCATACATGCATGTATTTGAAGTCCTTGCTATTGTTGTTGGCTTTCCACATTTTGAGTGTGTTTTCTAACACATTTTCATCACTCCAACCGCTTTGACGATGAGAATAAAAATTATTATAATATGTAGAAAATTCATTTACCATTGGTGCGAACTTGTAGTAATGTGATTTTAATCACTTCCAAATTCTTGACACAGTTCTAGCGGGTCAATGATTGTTGTAATAATCAGCGATACATTTCCAAAAAGTTTGATCCTTCTGGTCATTACCGATGACTGCGTCGGTACTGATAGTGGTCCATGACTTTGCAAGGACCACGTCTTCGTCAGGAGACTAAATTGCTCGCTTTGAATCATCTATCTCCAGCTTGTATTCGGGCTCTATCTATGATGAATGTGATGACCACTGAGTTGCTGGAACTAATGATGGCGTTATAGACTCTTTATCGCTGATAGTTATATCAACACTAACCCTTCTTGATTCATTTGAAGGTATCGTTGGTGGTTAAAGAGGAGGAAATATATGCGGTAGAGTTGACATCCCAAATTGGCTATCCATTGCCGACCAATCTTGAGGTGGATATATATAAAATGGAGATGGGGCAATGTTACTTGGATTCATCGAAAATTTTTGGAAATTTGGAGGATATTATGGAACATTTAGAAAATTTGGAGGATATTGAGTGTGAGACGAAAATTGAGAATATTGGATATTCGAAGGAATACGAGTATTTTGAGAAGAAGTTTCTTCTATATTTGAAGAATTCAAAAGATTTATAAAAGAAGAATTGAAATTTGCATCCATCTGAAGAAAGAAGGAGAAAATGGCAAGATCACAGGAATAAAGAAGAAGAAATTTATAGGAGAGTTATAAAACTCTTAGTGAATGAAGGTGTATTTATAGAAAAAATTTATTTTTAAAAAATTAAAAAATAATCATTGAACAATGGCTAAAAAATTAACCGTTGTTCAACGAATACATCCGCATCTTTGATTTTTTTTCTCATTAATCAGATTTTTTTCCCACTAAAAACAAAAAAAAAATAAAAAAGGAGTGGAGAGCCGCTCCCGCTTGGGAGCTGGACCACTCCCTCCCATTGAATTTTAATTTTTAAAATTGAAATCCGACCAATTAAATCGAAATAACCAAAATTTTAAAAAATAAAAATAAAATTTTGAATTAATTGAATCGAACTTCCTAACGCAAACGGTTCGATCGGTTATTTTGATTTAATCAAAATTTTACTCACCCAGAATGTTAAATGATCTCACTGGAAAATTAACAAACATCACAGTTTTCAATTCTTAAGAATTTCATCGTCCTATTCTTAAGAATTTCATGATCCTAAACTATCGATGATTCTCTTCTTTATATTTATCATCTAGAATCTTGATTTATCTTCTCTATCAATAAAACAGCCGAAGAAAGCTGTTAGCTAACTTGACAATTCTACATTTTTAAACAAACATCACATCTTAAAGTTCAGCCATTGCAGAATCTTCTTCTAAACCAGGTTTGCCATTTCTGTTTGTCAGTTTCAGCTCTAATTAGGCTACTTGATATTGTCAAAGTTCAGATAATCTAGCTCTGACTTTTTCTTTTCAGTTTCCCTTTTCCCTCAAAACAAATAGCAGCAATACTCCATGGATTAGGGTTCGAGATAAAACCTAATCAGAGATTAGATATGTTTATCGGTTTTTCGGTTTCGGTTCCGATTCGATTCTAATTGATTTTTGATCCGTCGATATTGGAATCGATCTAAACCGGTTCAAAACTGATTCCAAATCGATTCCGATTTCAAAATTTTAACTTTGGAACCAATTCAATCCGGATCGATTTTGAATCGATTTCGAACCGATTCCGAAATAGTTCTGAATCATATTTTTCGAACTTGAACTTCCAAACTCATCTAACGTACTGATAATTTTATTCTTTCTTTTATCACAAGACATGTTAAGGTGCTAAAAAATTTCATCTTTGAATTAGCAATCGGAACTAGATTCGTATCGAAACCAGAATCGATTCCGAAATCGAACCGAACTAGAATCGAAACTTCGGAACGATTCCAATTCGATTTCAAAATCAATTCATCCGAATCAATTCCGATTCTAAATTTAACAGATGAATTCCAATTCAATTTCGGATTAAACCGATCAGTTAAACATCCTACAAAAGACTGAAAAAAATGCAATAATCCAGTGAACTTCACAGTGCAGAGAAATGAGAAAAGAAATCCAACGAGGCCATCAAAAAGTCAAAACCACCAGTTTGAACAGATCCCGGGGAACTTTTCAAACACGTTTTATGGCACACAAGCATTTACTTATGATTTTTTTTCCTTCTTTTTCCCACTTTTTTTGTTTGACTTTGAACTTTTCTATCTGTTGAGAGTGTTCTCTGGTTGTGTAAAGGAACTTTGGTAAACAACGACTTGTCACCTTCTGATCTCACTGAATTGTGCCTGTTGTTTTTGCTAATAAGCAGGATGTTCACTCAACGACTTCCAACTAAACCCTTGACGACTGATTTAAACTTATTTTTGGTAGGATTCGAGTTTGGTGATGCAGGCAATGGCAGAATTGCTGCAAGAGGAGGGTTCGATCCTGCACTCACTTCTTCTCGAGCCGACTGATTGTAGGGGTTAACATAGAGCTGAAGGATCTAATCTGATAGGATATATAACTATGTAGTTCTAGAAGCCTGAATTTGTTTCAGTAAGAACTCAAAAGAACCTGACCAGAGGTTTTGTGAATTCTCACAATAGCAATCGAATCCGGGAACCTATTTAAACTGGCACAATGTCGATAAGTTTCTACTCATTCGAAACTAGAGGAGAAAAACAGATGAGTCAGTTTCAAATTGATGGAAAAGTTGAAATCTGATACAAGGTATATAAATTATGCATGGGAACCTATTTGAATTTGCACAATATCGACACACAAACCAATCTAGTGAAGAAAAACAGATGATTGAGTTTCAAGCAGATGTAAAAAATTGAAGTATCATACAGGTGTAGAGTAGGAGAAGCTTTAACTGTACATGCAAAAGAACAAAGATGAGAAGAAAATGTCGATCTGTTTAGTCAATTTCATCAAGCATTTTGTACTGACAGTAAAGAAAAAGCCCTAATTGAAGGAGGAGGAGGAGGAGTCAAACCAGAGCAAAGAGATCCGGGGAGAAGGAGAACCAATGGAAGCCGCAGCTCCACTTCTTCTGCAGCATGGGGCACCTTGGCAGCCAATGCCATGTCCCCCTCGCCACCCGGTAGAACAGCACCTCCGGCCAGGTGGTGCAGCAGACGCACACCAGGCCCTCGTGCCACAGACACTGCACGTGGGAATAGTTGTGGTAGCACACCGATACAAACTTCCGGCACATCATCTCCGGCAGGCGCCCCAGCTCCTCCCAAGCCCTCCCCACCAGCTCCCATATCTTCAAGCTCCTTGAGATTCCATCCCTTCCGACCCCGCCGACGAGGTAGAGACGGCCGCCGCCGCCCACTAGCCGGACGAACGCCATGTCCTCGGGCAGGGCGGGCGCCGCCCCGAGGTCCCAGGAGCCGCTCCGGAGGTCGAATCCCACCACGGAGAAGGGCTCGGGGGTGGTGAAATAGAGCGAGGCCTCGAAGAAGGCGCCGGCTTGGTTGGGATTGCCGCGGCGGAGGACGGACTCGAAGCCCGGGAAGCGGGTCCAGGCGAGGGAAGCAGAGTCGTAGATGAAGACGGCGTCGGCGGAGTCGGAAGGGAGGAAGATCTTGTACCCACGTTTGGAGTTGCAAGGGGAGGGGAAGGAGACGAGTGTGACAGCGGAGGGGGAGGAGGCGGAGTAGACTGGCAAAGGCAGGACCTTTGAGGAGCTGGTGAGGAGGTTGGCGACAAGGAGGGCGGAGCGACCGAGGGAGAAGCACAGTAGACCGCAAGCGGAAGAAAGGAGGATGGAGGAGGCGAAGCAGGAATCGGCGAACGAAAAGGGCAGGGAGACGGAGCGCCACCGGTCGGCGACGGGGTCGTAGATGGGGAGGCAGCGGTCGGAGAATTGGGGGTGGGAGAGAAGGAGGTAGGAAGGTGCGTGGTGACCGCGGAGGAGGGAGAGGAAGGCAGGGGAGGAGAGGAAGGAGCGGAAGCGGCGGCAGGTGGGGCGGAGGGCGAGGATGGTGCGGAGGGGGAGGAAGGCGATGATGCGGTCGAGGAGCTCGTCGGGGAGGCGGCCCCAAATCGAAGGGTCCATCGTCATCATCTTCTCGATCTGGTTGCTGTCTCTGCGTTGCCCTTGAGCTCTCGGCATCCCAACAGGTTCCAACACCTCCTCCTCCTCCTCCTCCTCCTCCTCCTCGCCGCTGCTGCGGTGAGATAATCTGCTTCCGGCGAGGCTTGAACTGTGAAAGCGAAGGATCGGGAGTTTGTCGGAGAGCGGCTGGTCGTCCACGGCGAAGAACCGATGATACAGTGAAGAATCAGATCGGCGCAGGGGACGAAGACAAATTAAAAAGCTAACGAGTAAAGTTCCAAAAATGACCCAAATCTTTAATATATTTCTTAAAATTACATTAAATGTTAAATGTACACAGATATTTTGCGTATCAAAAATATTTTTATCGAAAATTAAAAAAACGCCCTTTATTTTTTCATTATTATTATTTAAAAGTTTATCCTATTAAAAAAAATGTTAAAAATATGCTTTTATCTTATTACAATCATATTGCAACTATTTGATTAAATGTGAACCATTTAAATAAAGTCAGAACAATTCTAATTCGAATTAAAATAATTTTAGCTAGAATATTTTTAATAAATGCTGAAGTATTTTCAATCGATTATTAGAATACTTTTAGTCAAATACAATAATGTATTATACTAGAATGAATAATCATCTTTTTAAATTAAAATAATAAACGTCTTTTTAATTTTTATCTAAAATAGATTTATATTAATAAAATATTAAATACATTTTAAAAATTTATTAAAGTTTTGAGGGTTATTTTAAAATTCAATCCTTCCACGGTAGAAAAGAAATTAGTTGAATGCAACTTTTTTTTTCCTCCCTTTTTATAATCCAGATATTCCAACTTTATCCACCCGATCAAAAATATCAATTTAATATTTTTCTTAGTTGAGGATTTGAGAAAGTAATGGTAAAGAAATGAAATAAAATAAGAGAAATTTAAAAATATATTTTTATGATTTATTTATTTCCCATTTTATTCATTTGTACTAAGAAATGTAATTATTTTATTTCTATCCTATTTAAGAAAAAATCAACAATTTTATAAAATTTCATATAACTAAACAGAAAAAAAAAATTCCTACATGGAATGGAATTGTTCCTATCTAATTAAAATTATTTTAACGTTATAACAAATTTAATATAAACTATTACATTGCTATAACAATTTTAATTAAATATGTTATACATTTAAAATAGTTTTGATCGACTGCTATAAAATAAAATGTTACGGAAATGGAAATATTTTTGGAACGAAAATAGGATGCATGGTGTTCTGATATGTGTATATTTTTAAATAAGGCGCTGTTTTTTTTTTTTTAATTCCCTCATATTTTTTAAGTAAAATTCTATTTTTTATTAAATCTGAAATTTAATTTTGTGAAACTCAAATTCTAAAATAAATTTTTTATGAGTTATTTTGGTTTATTTATTCGGCGATTTATCTCAAATTTGGAATTATTCAAATACAGTTTCATAGTTCTATATTTACCAAAGGATGTATCTTTTTTTTTTTTACCCCTCCTCCGTCAAACGTGGATACTAAGTTGGACGAAAAAAGGATGGTGCTGGAAATTTAAATCTCAGATTCATTATATAATTTTCAACACCATTTTTTTTTTCGGTCGGTTGATATTGTACGTGGTGCTGAAAATTTAAATCTCAGCACCACTATGTGCGTGAGAATATAATTCTCAGCACCAATATATTTCTGAGAATATAATTATCAGCACTATATTTTTCTTGGGATAATTTGATATTGTATGTAGTATTAGGAATTTAAATCTCAGGATCACTATGTTCCTGAAAATTTAAATCTCAGAATCACTGTATTCCTAGGAATATAATTTTCAACATTATTTTTTTAGACGAGCTTAATATTGTACGTGATGCTGAAAATTCAAATCTCAGGACCACTGTGTTTCTAAGAATATAATTCTCAGCACCATATTTACGTTTGACGGAAGGAGTAAAAAAGGAATGAGGTTCGTCATTTGATAAATATGAAATCATAAAACTTGTTTTGACAATTCTAAACTTGGAATGCACCATTTAATAAATTATCGTTATTTATTTGTCATATACTTAGACCATAAATTTATCAAATTATTATAAATATATAAATTAAATAAGAAGGAAAAAACTAGTCTCTTCCAACGACATATTGATTAGAGTAGTACAAATATTATTACAAAATGGATAGGAGATCGAATCTCGACATAAAATCTAAAATTTTCATTCGAACTAAAAATCCTTTATTTGGCTAACGAATCAAAGGTCATAGTTCTCCCATAATTTTTTTTATCGTCATCGAAAATCGAAAAATCGAGCAGCATTGGAAAAAAATATTTTTTTTTAATTACTAATAATAATAATAATAATTTTTTTAAATAGGATGATTCATCGAAATAAAATTTAATATTTGTTATTGTATTTAGATTTATTTATTTATTAAAAAAAAGGTATTTAGGTTTGTTCGGCCTTGGCTCTGCACAGAGAAGGGTATTTAACGAGGGCGGACGATGCGCAGTCTTCTTCCACATGGCGGCATGTCTCTCCAAAACCCTAAAACTGAAGCGCTCTCTTCCCTGTAGCTTCCAAAGCTCGTCGTCGAGGCCTCTCGCTGCTTCCTTTTCGTCTAATGCATCTCCACCAACCGCCGCCGCTATCGATGCTGCTACGGCTGCGCCATCTGCCTCTCAATCACAAGGCTGGCATTTCCCTCTTACTTTTTCTGCGCTTACTTCATTGATCTTCTCTTGCTTTTTTTTTTTTTGTTTCAAATAGTGAACTTTGTTCTGTTTTTTTTCAGAGAAAAAAAGAGGGAAATTGTCCAAAGTTCTGCTCTTCCTCCCCGGCGCAATTACTTTCGGACTTGGGACCTGGCAGATCTTCAGAAGACAGGAGAAGGTATGCGCTCCCTCCTGTGTCTCTGTAGCTCCCTGCCTTTTCTGCTTAGCTATAAAAAAAATGACATCTTGATTGGTTTTGTTTTGCATCCCATTGTTTCAGATAGAATTGTTGGATTATAGGAGAAAAAGACTGGAGATGGAACCATTAGACTGGAACGAGCTATCTTCTTCGAATTACAACTGGAATACTTTGGAATTTAGGAAGATTGTATGTGAGGGTGATTTTGATGAGAGCAAATCCGTCTACATAGGTCCACGGTCGAGGAGCATATCAGGAGTGACAGAGAATGGGTTTTATGTTATTACTCCTTTGGTTCCGAGAAGAACTGAGCCTGGCAGGTAGGTTGTCACTGAATAAAATCTCTCTTGAGGTCTTGAACCTGTAGATAGTCACAATCCGAAGCTCTTTATAGTTTAAACTAAATATTTCTTGGCGCTTGATAATTGAAAAGATTGACTGCATAAACTCCACTTCGGTGCATTGGTAATTTTTATGTGCTTCCAAGAAAAACTCTGTGCTGTACCTATTTTAGCAAATGTGTTTTATATGGTTCCATTATCGCATGTTTAATTCGCTATAGGAGAAGAGTATTGAAGAGAACCTCCTTAACTAATGTACTTTGATATAAAAAATGTTGTTAGCTGTGAGATAATAACATAATCAGCAGGTAATATAGAAATGTTGAAAAAATGCCAGTAGGAAACACACCCAAGGGGATAGTTTTTATGCATGTTGTACATGCAGTTGAAGCAATTAACAGTGGATGATCTAATAAATAACCTCATAGAACCAATGGCTAAATTGTTTCAGTTGATCTGAACGCAAAGGTGACAAGCGAATTCTATGCTTGTAGAATAGTTTAGTCTTTTATCTTGTCAACCTGCTCCTGCTTCTATATAGTGCAGATCTAGGAATATGAATGCTTCTATTCAGCTAACCTATTTATTTTTTAGGACGCCATATTTCAGAAAACTTGTTTGGGATGAGATTGATTCTAATGTGGTCTCTAATTAATTGTACAACAGAAAATGATTACACAATGCAAATTGTTATGTTGAATATCTTTCACCACTTAATTTAGTAATCCTAATTAGTGCTTCATTTTAATAAATTGGTACTTGTATTTGATTGTTTTTTAGGATTGTTTTTATCGCCTTGCATCTTTAGGTCCTGGTTAACACATAACAGTATTATTGAGCTAATGCTTGGTCATATTCCATGTAAATTCTTTTAGAAAGCTCCTTCATGATAAGATATGCTCACTTTTCTTGTTGTGGCTTGTGTGCCTTAAGCATTATCTTAGTATTTTTCACAACCTAATTGCTTTTCCCTAACTAGCTTTTCTTTTTGAATAATTATATCTGTACTTAATTCCTGAATTTACTCAAATAATCTTTTAAGGAAATTTTGTCAGTGTGCAGGTTCCAGTTCTGGTTAATAGAGGATGGGTTCCTCGTGGTTGGCGGCAGAAGTCGTTAGGGAATTCTGAGAGCTTTAAAAGCTCCTCAATTGCAGGAACAGTAGAGGCAAAAGAGAATGAAGGAAGCACATGGTGGAAGTTTTGGTCTAAGAGACCTGAAGCTTTAAAGGTCTTTCCTAGTTTAATTTTGTCTTTTATGCTGTTGATTTTTCTTAGGCGAGCTAAATTGTTAGATGCCACAGCTAGTCACTGCCTTTGCTTATCGTTTTAATTGTTGTATCATGCTTATTGTTACCAAAACCGTGTCCTACAAGTTCATGTTCACAAAATATCCCTTGCTACTATGGAGAATTGATAGATTTGCGGGCATTATGCTACCACTCGATTCTTCCTTTTTTTGAGCTCTTCACTACCACCCTTAATAGCTTAAAGTAATTTTACGTAGTCCCCAGGGCAAACCCAGATGACTAGCGCAGCCGTGTTAAGGCTTGAAAGGGTAAGGGGTCGATTCCTGGAGGTGACGACCAGACTACCGATAACTTTGCATTTCTGCGCTAGCCACCTGACACTTGATTTACCCCCCTCCACACGTAGGGGCAACGGTGGGGGGCCGCTAATGTGGTGGTTTCACTTTTTTTATAGTAATTTTACCATCAAGGTATACTATTTGTTGTGGGCTCATGGTTATGTATCTTTTCCTTTCGTTGAGCATTATGGCAAACAATATAACTAGTAATATTCAAATTAGTTATAGCATTGACTAGTTCTTTCTTTTGTTTCTTTTTACCCTTTCTACCTTCTAGGTCATATTTTTACATGAATCTATTATTCAAATAGGGATAATCTCTACACATGCATATAAATTTCAATTCGTGTAATTGGTTCAACTAGTTAGTGCTATGTGGACCAAACAATACAAGTATGTAGGAATTGAAGGCTTAACTAAGGACCTTTGTTTTATTTTTATTATTTCCTTCCCCTCTCATTTTTTTGTCATTCTTTTTTCTTTGCATTATGACCTATACTTTCTCTTATATATTTTTGTCTCCTTTTCCCCAATTCCCACCAGATGTATTTTTCCTCTTTTTCTTCTGACTACCCTTTTCTCTTTTCCTTCTTTTTGCCAGTTACTACCATCTTCATTGAGCAATTTTGCATGGATTTTTTTTTAATAAAAAAGAATAAATCTTGATCTAATATACAAGTATGAACTGGTTTGTACCATGTGACATTTGATACAGAACAACATGCCAATCTAGTTATGCTCAATCTGAGATCGGTATGCTGTTATAAGCAGATTGCTACATACCTTCTATGATTCTGCATTGAGTATCC
Source organism: Wurfbainia villosa (assembly GCA_025175895.1). Lineage (NCBI taxonomy): Eukaryota > Viridiplantae > Streptophyta > Magnoliopsida > Zingiberales > Zingiberaceae > Wurfbainia > Wurfbainia villosa. The sequence goes on from CM045994.1 coordinate 114,569,769, forward strand.
CAGATTGTATTTGCACTTCAACAATGATACCAAGGTCTTATTTGAAACTTATATTTGCGCTTCAAAATATAAAAACATACACATATGTTGGCATTTTTACCCGTGCGACCATGTAAATGAGAGAATGCTGGATGCCACCAAATAATCAGATACATTTTTAAAAACTTCAGGATATGCATTTTTTATAAGCCTTTAAATATTCAGTCAGAGTTCTTTAAGATTGGAATTGTATTACAGATATATTAAGCATGAAGTTTTATACTTGAAATGACATCACTTCAATCCTTCATTTTTTTTTTTGAGACACAATTAGAATGTCATCAGAATGATTATTTTGATTATATATGATCATTAAGAATGAAAAAGAAAGAACAAAACTTACTCATGATGTAGATTGTGTAATAATCTATAGTAGTTTGGTTTAAATTATATCTCATATTATTGGCTGAAGTGGACATGTTAGGATAATTGAGAGGCACATGGAGTACTGCTAGATCACAAGGGCAGTTCCCACACATACATAATCTGACCTCTATATTATTCTTCTAGTTGATTTCTCATTCCATTCATTTCAAAATATCGAATGGCCAAGTATCCATATCTACCTTGCATAAATTAGATTTGGCATTCAAATGCTAGCTTATTAGGTTGAAAGTAGGTATTTTTTGCTCAAACAGCCAAATATCTAAAGACCACACTATTGCAGGTATGTTTCTGATACCCAATGAAATGATCATCTCACTTCATTGCACCGGAGATGAAGAGTCCTGCTATGTATCGTCAAGTTGCGAAAGTCTGTTTTTTTGTAGTTAGTAGTTATGCAAGCTATCCAGATCCATGGATTTTCCTGTTTGTTTTTCTTTTCAAATTGTGACAACTTTCTTTTAGGTGGAAGAAGATGTCCCGCCTCCGACACGAGTTGTGGGTGTGATTCGAGGAAGTGAGGAACCAAACGTATTTGTACCCGAAAATGATCCCAGCAGTGGGCAATGGTTCTATGTTAATGTTCCCATGATCGCACGAGCCTGTGCTCTTCCAGAGAATACTGTTTATATCGAAGACATAAATGAAGATTTCAGCGCAACCAATCCTTATCCAGTCCCTAAAGATGTCAACAAATTGATCCGCTACTCGGTCATGCCTCAAGATCACTTGAATTATACTTTGACATGGTATACTCTTCCAGCCATTTCGCGATACTTAAATCTTTCGCTTAGCAGTGATGATTCATATGCTCTTCTTGATAAGGCAACATCTACTTCATATCTGATTTGTCGTCCTCTGTGTTTTAGGTACTCGCTCTCGGCTGCTGTATCTTTCATGGCTTTCCAGCGGATTAAACCGAAGAAATTAGGGAGATAATGAATCTGTCAAACTATTTGTTGCTTGTGGTCTATGGATGCTTACTCAGAACTGATACTTTTAGCGTTCATTTCGATTAGAAACGATATTTATGGCAGTCAAGAATAGTGCGCTAAGGAAGAGTATTTATTGTTTATTTACAATTGCAATTTATAAGTTAGGTGGTTTTCATGCTGCAGTTGTACTTGAGTATCCTCTAATTTAGAGGGATTTTATTTAGGGGAACAGGTATGAAGGAAGGAAGGAATATCTTTGTTTTGTTTACAAAGAAAATTGAAAGCAGTGTTGGTATTAAATGATAATGAGACAATGAATCGTTTTTTTTTTTTTTTGACTTTTCCAAAAGTTGAGAATCTCTCATTAGCGATCCCCTCATCATCCGTCCCTGCGGCGAGAGGAGAATCGTGGGAGGTATGCCCTCGACACTGCGTGGCAAGCGATGAGGTCATCCAATCCGGGATTTTAGACCCCCTCCGGAATCGATCTCACTCCGTATCCAAAGCAACCACATTACTTTACCACCGCACCATTCCCGTGGAGACTTTTTTTGACTTTTCAGATCATGAGGTGGACGATGATTCTACAGAAATTTTCTATCAGTATTCAGAATACATTTAATAAATTTTGGAAAATTTTAAAGAGCGATTTTTAGAAGAGATCGAATTTTGATTGCATAGAAAATCCTTTTATATATATATATAATTCATTTGTAAATATCTTCGTTATTTATCATCAGATCGAATATCTATTATAGTTCAATTATTGAATCTTAAAAAAAATCGAATAATGAATAATGAAGATATTTACAGTTAAATTATATAGTATAACATTTTTATATATATAAAGACAAGAATGATTCTTTATACAATTCATTCGTAAGTACTTTCATTATTCATTTTTCGATTGGGTGAATATTATAGTCCAATCCTACGGAATCGAACGATATATATATATATATATATATATCGCTCAAAATGAGCGTTCAATATGAGCACCTCCTTTTATTGTTTACATGAACTGTGAAAATACTGTTCAAATGAACCGAGCTCACGCTAAGAGCTAATTTTGAGCGTCTGGCATAATAAAGCGTATATATATATATATATACCACTGCTCGATCTCCTCTACATCTTATTCGATTCCTTCATCATCAAGTCGTTATGTATGCTATAGTTCAACACCTGAACTCTAGAGGTTTGCTTGTGTTGTTCGATCATCTCAAATTCCAATCGAATCACATTAACTAAGATTTTGCACCGGAGCACCATCCGAGCTTCGGATTTCGATTGGATCATCGGATCACAATAACTGAGTGTCGTGATTAGATTGGATTTTGACGCCGATCTAATTGGAATTCAATCAAAATTTGACTTGATTCCAATTGCGATCGGATTGCAATCGAATTCTGATGATGCCGAATGACAATTAGTGCTCGAGCGAGATTGCTCTGACACGTGAAAAAAAGAGTTATTATACATTCCCACATTCCACGCGATCGAATAGTGGATCAAACTTTCGCACGACGAAACGAACAATATATATAACTGAACAACGAGCGATGGGGGTGACAAAAACCTATCTCGATGATGAGCGATGAGCAGGAGTGCGGCTTCGGAGCGATGACGTTGAGACTTTCGCGATGAAAACCAAGCTCGACGAGGGAAAAAAGAACGAAGCAGAAGAAAATACGAGGGGTAAAAAGAAAAAAAAGACGAAGCGGAAGAAAACTTAGACCGGTTGAGTAATTAAGCGACAGTGATGTAGAGGTGGCACTGTAGCAAACGTGTACAGGAGCAGAATATATATATATATATATATATATATATATATATATATATATATATATATGATTTGATATCATACGTGTCAATTAAATCCGTGACCGTGCGCACCTGTGAGGGGGTGTGCACTGTTGCGGATTTAATCGCACGCAGGAGATATAATCACTATATATATATATATAATGTTATTGTCTTCTCTTTTTTTTTCTTAAAATTTAAATGTATTTCACATTAGTTGTTTGGAAAGATCGTGTGTATTTGATCTAAATGAATTCTGTCAGGTAGCGCGTGGGGACTGATTTATTAGTTGGAATGAACTTTTTTATTCAAAAGTTGGGGAGCATGGGAATCAATTAAGATGAAATGACCTGTTTTTATAATTTTAATTTAAGATCTACTAAATATTAATTTTTATTAATAAATTGTTCTTTTAAATAAAAAAATAAAAAAAAATGTGAATTTGGTAAACTAGTTGGGTTTGTTGGTTGATTGAGCAAGTGGGGCGAGCTAAGAAGGTTCATGTATATTAGGTGGATTCGATGATAAATTTATCGAAAAAAGTTCGGCAAATTCTATAAGAGAATACAATTCGATCCTTTACTGTGATATCGTTCAACGATGAATTTAGAAAAAATCTATTCAGACGACCCTGAGATTCAAGAATTTACTCGATATACAGAATACGATTTCGGTGTTGGATCATCGTTCATGGATGATACAACTGCAGAGTTCGAGTTAAACTATGAAAAAGATATGAACGCTTCCATAATTTAACTTTGGTGATAGGTGAAAGTCAATTGAGTTCCAATCTTCTCCGACTTAGCTATTAGTGAGGGATCTTGAACCGATCACTCCCAGAAATTAATCAGATTGAAAGTTCGAATATCCTGATGCCAATAAAAAAAAAAGTGTGCTAAGTGACCCTCGGAGCTATAGTACAACAATAGAATATCTAATAGAATGATAAATTTTGAAATATTGAATTTGAAAAAAAAAAAAAAATCATAGCCAAACAAAATTTGTGCTAAATGATTGATTAAGATGGTCTAAATCAAGAGCCAAACAAATTTCTTTAGATATATAATTTTAAAGCATTGTGGATTTATAATTTCTAGATTACAAAGTAATTTAATAGCATGAGCAATTTTCTAATGGTCTATAAATAATAATGCAAGAATTTGGGCATTCGGTAAATCCTTGAAATTTTTTAAGGAAAAAAACAAAAAAAAATAAATAAATTGAAAGTGATAGTCACGTGATTAGCATTATCTTCACAAACCCCCTATCCCTTTCTTTCTAGCTAAGATTAGCTTTATCTTCTCATCCATCATTATCCTTCACTGCCTCTCTTCCTATTTGCTTTTGTTGGCTCCTCCGCAATTCTCTTCCCCTCACTTCTTCCTTTTATTCCTCCTTCCTCCCTCTCCATCCCCCATTCCTCCTCCCCTCTCTCTTGGGGGTCAAACAACACCAAATTCTACTCCCCGTTCGTTTACTCATCGCTTAATTCTCCGACATACCGCAAGGTAGATACAACAATGGCCTTCCAGGGGACAAACACCAAGTGCACCGCTTGCGACAAGACGGTGTATCTGGTCGACAAGCTCATTGCCGACAAGCGGCCATACCACAAGGCTTGCTTCCGTTGCCACCACTGCAATGGCACCTTGAAGGTAGGTAGCACAATCATCTTTTCCTTATCCCTTAATTCTTAGTCTATAGAACTAAGATATACAGGGTGCTGACTAGCTCAGCGAGTTACTCAATTGTCATCCTCGTCGTCATCCTCATCGTCATCTTTAGTTTTGTGCAGTTGGGAAGTTTCAATTCCTTTGAAGGAGTGTTATATTGCAAACCCCATTTTGATCAGCTGTACAAAACCACAGGAAGCCTGGAGAAAAGCTTTGAAGGTCACCTATCATTTTCTGTCATTTGCTAATGAAAAATTCTTGATGTTGTGAAACTTGAAACTGCTCTTGTTGGCAACCTTTAGGGACCCCAAAAGTTGCGAAACCGGAGAAGCCTATCGACAATGAGGTAGAGAGCAATTTCGAGTTTTCGTAAGGCTGTTAGATCTGATACTCACACTGAACTAAAATTATGGAACTGCAGAATGCAAACAGGGTGTCGAGTGCTTTTGTTGGCACACAAGAGAAGTGTGTTGGATGCAGCAAGACTGCTTATCCAACTGAAAGGGTGATTTCTCAGACTACTGTGAACAAAATGCTTATGTATCGATGATACGGGTTCTCGATCTCGAACTGAATGATAGAACTGTATGCTTCTTGAAGGTCAAGGTTAATGGAGCAGCATATCACAAGAGCTGCTTCAAATGCTGCCATGGCGGATGCGTCATCAGCCCTTCTAACTACATTGCCCACGACGGAAAACTCTACTGCAAGCATCACCACACTCAGCTCATCAAAGAGAAGGGCAACCTAAGCCAACTCGAGGCGGATAGAGAGGCGACTTCGAGTGTGGGTGAAGTACCTGATGAGCCTGAGGCAAGTAAATCATAGATAGCCTCACAAACCAGTGCATATGGGTGATTCATCCTCACAAGGCTGGTGTGTGTGTGTTTTTGGTCATATTTAAGATGTGTTAATGCCCATGGATTGTCTCTTGGGGAATTAGTTGATTTTGTTGAATCGAAGGGGAATGATTTGGCCTTCAATTTGTCTGTGTGTGTAACTATTTTGTTTAGTGATGATTATTGATGAGGGAAATGAGTACTAACTAGAATGTAAATGAAGGTGAACATGTGTTCGAATAATCTAGGTATTCGAATCCTTACAGATCCAACTAATCCTGGAGATGAACAACCCTCTCATCTAATTCGCTCGCCGGATAAATTCAGAAGTATTCATGTTGGTGAACCAGTAATCAACCATGAGAGAATCCACCAAATATGGTTGAAGTGTTGTGTTCATAGTAAACATGTGTTTTTGTCTTTAGGATTCTATATGGCTTTTAATTTATTAGATATTGTTCAGATTTGTTTGGTTTTGTAAATAAAATGAAATGGCAATAACAAGTTTTGGCTAACAAGTAATGTAAAAATAAGTTCAGATTCAGAAATTTTTTACTATTTTGATCAACGAATTAAAAGTACTGTAAAGATAATCAAGATAATGCAATGGAGGAATGGAAAGGTACCTTGCAATGTCCGGCCGGAACCATTCAAGAGCTTGGGGTCTTCCTGACCCAGACAAAGCCAGCCGGACCGGGTTCTCTTGCCGGTTTTGACGCCGTTCTCGGCGTCCCGGCGACGGCTTCCTCGCCTCCGTTGAAGCCCTGCTGCTCCATCTGCACCGAAGGCTCCGGTCGATCGCAAGGAGCCCAGGCGAGCTTGGCCTGCGTCGGGCGCCGATTTCGAACCCCTCGTTGCTTCTTCATCCGAATGGGATTCTTCGAGGATGGCTCGTCAGATTTGGTAGCCGCCAGCTCTGGTTGGCCACCAGAAGCCCCGGCGAGGTTTGGCTGAGTCGTCGCTCGGCGTCGATTTTGGTCCTCTGCTACTTGCTTCGTCGGAATGGGATTCTTCGAAGGTGCTTCCTTGGATTCCATAGTCGACGGCTCTGGTCCACCACGAGAAACCCCGGCGAGCTTTGGCTGCGTCGGCGCTCTGCGCAGATTTTGATTCTCACCTACCTTCTTCATCGGAATGGGATTCTTCGAAGATGCCCCCTGAGATTCGGTAGCCGCCACCTCCGGTCGACCACCAGAAACCCTACCGTGCTTTCGCTGCGCCCTCGCTCGGTGCTGATTTCGACGCTCTCCTTCCTTCATAGCCGGAATGTGGTTCTTTGAAGATGCCGCCTCAGATTCGATAGCCGCCACCTCCGATCCACCACCAGAAATCACGGGGAGCTTGGGCTGCGGCATCGCCCGGCGATTTTGACTCTTGCGCTCCTTCGCTGGAATGGGCTTGTCCCAAGACGCTTGCTCAGATTCGAGGACCTCCACCTCCGGTTCACCACCAGAAACCCCAGCGAGCTTGTGCGGCGCCTTTGCCCGGCGATTTCGACCATTGCCTTCCTTCTTCACCGGAATGGGTTTCTCCGAAGAGTCCTCCGGTCCGGCGCGCTTACCCACATCAGATTTTGCTGCATCCTTACCCTTCCAAGTCCGCTTACCATCTCCCCCTGCGCATTCGGCAATTGCAAGGGCCGGGGCGGAAACATCAGCAGTCCCCTGCCCGCCGCTCAACTCCGAAATCGACAGCGGTGCCGGCCACGGAACCGCAGGTCTCCGCAATCCGCTACGAGGCCGATCGCCGCTGGATCGGGCGGCTTCTGCTCTCCTGATATTGAACTCGCGATCGCGAAGCTTCTCTTCTTCCTCGAGCTGCTCCTTGAGGCGGAGTTCTTGCAGCTGTTTAAGGGTCACGTAGTTCTTCCGCAGAGCAAAAGACGCGGCGGATGACGGGCAGGCGGCGGCGGAGGAGACGGCAGCGGAGCTGGCGCTTGCTCCCGCAGTCGCCGCGATCGTCATTCTTTTTTCAATTTTGAGATTCCTTCCCCTCGAAGCCTAGAAAGGCTCCTCCTTGTATAGCACGGCGTAGCCTAGAACTAAAGATCAGTTTGGATTGGCACGCCGGATCCAACCGGTCAAATAATTCAAAGAGATTGTATTGAAATTCTATCAATTCGTAGATTTAAACGGATTAATTCCACATATTTTGTTAAACTTGATCGATGAATTTGAGTTGGCGAATCTCTCTTATCCTAATTTATTTAATTTATCATACTCAATAAAAAAAAGCTATTTTAATAATTTTTATTTCTTTCCAATAAAATTATTTTGGTTATGTAATAGTGTTTTTTTTTTGAATAAATAACAAAATATTTTAAAAAAAATATATATTTTTTATCTATAGATTGATATGTCTAATCCGTAATATTGAGACACTTGATGAGAAATTTACATGAGTATAAATATTACTGATAAAAAAAAATATATTTCTATGGAAATGACTTAGTGGTTAAGGTACAATGAAATTTACGGATAAAATAAAGATTAATTTCGGAGAACATCTAAAGTTTTTTTCTGAATTCAAATGATCCTCACGTTTTTTGGTCATTATGTCAAAGTCAATAGAACCCTCAGTGATTTACCTCTCTTATAATAACCGTGGAACAGGCCGATGTGAGCTTCTTAGGCATGCTTAACAAATCGGTTCGATCCAGAATCGAAACTGATTCGAATGAATTGATTTTGGAACCGAATCAAAACCATTCCAATTCCGGTCCGGTTCTAATTGATTTCGGAACCGTTTCGAAATCGATTCAGAATCGGTTTTGGTTCTGATGTGAATCTGATTTTGGCTGCTAATTTAAAGGTGGAAATTCTTAGTATGCTAATATGTCTACAAAATTATTTTGCGATAGCAAAAAAAAGAATAGGATCACCAGAATGTTAAATGAATTTGGAAGCTCAAGTTAGAGAAAGATGGTTCAGAACCATTTCGGAATTGGTCCGGAACCGTTTCGGAACTGATTCGAAATCGATCTGGATTGAATTGGTTTCAAAGTTAAAACTTTGAAATCGGAACTGATTCGGAATCGAATTTGAACTGATTCAGACCGGTTCCAACGTAGACAGATCCGAAACCGATTAGAACTGAATCAAAACCAAAACCGAGTAATCGATAAGTATGCTTAGAGCCGTTTGATCGACGAATTTCAACCTTTTGCGAATAAAAAAACCGTAAATTTTAGATTTTTTTTTTTAAAGAATTATACAATGCATATTTTGTCGGGCCGTCCTGAACCGCTCCAGGCCCGTTAACATCCTCCAGGAAACCCTAAATCGACTGTTGCGGGTTTAAATATTCGGCCGGTGCGTAGCTCCGCTTCACGCTCTCTCCGCCGGCGGGCGCTGCTTCTGCTCATGGATTATTTCTCGAGCGATACTTCTGGACGAAGGAAAAAGGAGGAGGTCAGTTTGAATCTTCTGAGCCGATCTCCGTTTGCTTTAGCACGAATCATGCAGTCTGTGGCTTTTCGCGCATGATTTTTTTTTTTTTTTCTTCGCTCTTTAAGCCATGATGAACGATGCTACTTGTATATATATGTCTGGACGTATGAGATCCAGTGTCCGTGATCTGATTTGCATCTTCTGAGCTGCGAGCTGATATGCATTCGCCCGCTTCTTTCTTTCAGCTTTTCGATGTGTCGTCCCCTCTGTCTTGGTTTCTTCCCTAACTTGTTGTTCGTCCTCTGGAGACACTTCGAGGTTGGCCTTTTGCTAATCCTCGATGAACTTTTCTAGTGATTTGCAAACATGATTCTGGATTTACTGATCTATCACCAGAGATTTCATCTCCTAGTGACTCTTTGAATGCTTCGTGATTGGCTCCGCTTCTTTTGTTTCCAGATTGAACGTCAAGCTATGATGAAGATTTAGTTCTCTCTCAACAGATGAGGCATTTTCTTTGATTTTAATACTTCTTCTGAGCTAAAAATGCCAAGCCTTTCATCATATTTTGTTGTCCTTCCCTTCTTTGTTTGGGGTTGCTTCATTGAAAAATGACTCGTGATCTTTACAAACTTCTTGAATAAGTCTTTTATATACACAAGATTGATTTTTCTTCCATGTTTCAGCATCAGACTTGTAAACATGAATCTCGCTGTGGAGGCTCGGCACAAACCACAAAAAGTTCCAGTTAGCCATATAATAGGAACTTGAGAATTTGTATCTACAGCCAGGAATTCAACAAATAAATCCATAGTTCTTAACGTATAATCGATCAAGCAAAAATATCCAACACAGTTATCTTAGTCTTGCAAAGCCAAATCCTTACCAAATATGATAACATGGTAGCATTAGAGAAATTGGTTATAGAGTAAAATAAGCGTATGGAACAATGAGCTTCTTCACGTGGCAATATAGATTTTCTTCACCGATAGAAAGAGCAATTTGACATGTGAGGTTGAAATGCTAATTGGGATTTGGTTTCATGATATTGCAGTTGCCAGTTTCCACTCGAAGGCTGCTTTCTCTCCTATAATTAGCCTTTGCACCCTGATATATTTGATAATAAGACTGCAATTAGAAAATAAAACTTCATGCCAATGTTAACCACAAAAGACAGTGGTGTAATAGAAATTTTCTTGATTAGTAATATCATGGCAAAATCACAATAAGCCTAATTTACTTGTACTATTAACTTGCATAATTTGTTCTCAATTTCTAAAGAGGTTTAATTTTTTTTTTATTCAGATCCCTCATGTCTTGGCTATTTAAAATTCTTCTGTGATTTATCTCTCATAATCACTATAAAATAGATCGATGAAGGTCATTAAATTGACGGTTCTAATATTTTACAGATTGCACAATTTGAATTATCTTGATGGATGCTGTAACGATCCAGATAAAATGTATCTTAGGTATTTACATATATGCCTATATATAATATATGCTTAAAAGCGTTTGAAACTCATCCTTTTGAGTATTGCTCGATAAAATATATTTCTAACTCGTTAACTTCTAACTAGAGCATAAAATCATCATATTTGTTATATATTTCATTTAATTCTGAACTCTATCAGGATTCAGGATACAGCAGTGCAAAGGAACTAGAGATGAGCAGTAGATCGAGAATGAATGAAGTAGTTTTTACCTGGAAAATTGTCCCCAACTTCTTCAGTGCCGTGGCTCGTAACTTCAGTACATCCTTAGAAACTGTATTGTCCCTCAGAACCTGAATCCAATCGAGCATTTAATTACTCCCTGAAGAAATCTAAAGCACCTTCCTTCTGGCACTTAAAGTTATATCGTATAAAAACTATATGGCAGATGCAGTGCAATGTGGATGACTTATTGGCATACAGTACTTACTGCCTGACAGACGTGTGAAAGAGTGGATTCTATGTCAAGCACATTAATTTTCCACAACGAGCTAAGCATGGCGTCTTTTTTCTCTTCCATGGTCCTCACGAGATCCTCAGCATCCTGTGCATCCTTTTTTGCACTTTCCTGAAGCTGGATCAATGCAATTGCCCCTACAGTGAAAAAAAGAAAAAGAAAAAAGAGGAAATCTCAAACCTAATGGAAAGAAAAGAAAAGAAAAATATTTGGAAATCATACAAGTACCTGATGCTGCATTAACTTGTGATTTCACATTGTGACCCTTATTTCTTACCCATTCAGCTACAAATGGCACGCCCATGTATCTCTTGCTCTTTCCGATTTCCCGAGCAGCTTGTCTGGCATATATATATCCGACGGTATGCAGCATAGCCTCCCCAAAAGCTGAAAACAGCTATTTCAGTTTACACGGTGGCAAAGATCCATTACTTTGTTAGTTTGTTTATAAGCACTAATGGTGTGGTATTAGGTTACTGTGAAACTGAAGACTGCTAACTATAGTTTGATATTAAGCACTTCTTCTGAATTGCATGAAATACATAAAGAGAAGAAATAACGAGGCACCAGCTTGAGATAGACGACGTGCTTCAGAGTTTGCCCAATCGACAAATTCGTTTTCTTGCCCCAACACATACAGATGAAGATGATCTTTCAGAGTTTGGATTAGTTTCTGTTCTCTTTCTTTTTGTAGTTCCTGCAGTTTGAGATATAGAAGTTATCACAGGATAGTTATGCCGAAGCCAACAAATCTCCTTATCAAGTATAAATAGCCTACAACATGACTAAGGTTTGCATCTATGTTTTTATATCACAAACATTAGAGAATCGATTCAAATTTTGCAGTACAAAGGAAGCGCATTCATGAGAAATTGAGTGTTAATGATCAGGCAGTTGCAACTGAATATGACAAACCACCGAATCATCATTGTCGAGGACTATAAGGCGATATATATGTTTCTAAGGTTCAATGCAGAAAAAGCAAGATCTGAGTGGTAACAAAATTTGACTGATCGTATACTTATCACGGATAGAACATAGAAGTATCAGAATAAAAAGTCTCACATAACCTGAGTGCGCAAGCAGTAGCAGCAATACTTTGATTCTATGAGAGTTCTCTAACTGGGTGATTTAGGGATTGCTCGAGGACTGACGATACCTTAATTTTCTCTTGCACTCTTTGTCTTCGGTTGTCTGAAGTTTGTGATTCTTCTTCTGCTTCTACTGAAACAATGGTTGCTAAAGCCAGTTGTCCAATATAATCCTCAAAGAAATCACTTCCAAACATCATTCCGAAAACAGTAGCAGGATCTACCATGGAATCTCTAACATATAAAATTTACTAGCATATTAGTAACTGGGGAGGAAAAAAAACATTAGTAGAATAAGTGAAAATGCCAGAAGATTTATCGTATAAAAAATATTTTTATGACTTACTGGGAAAAACCTTCCTTTCCATGCTTGTCGTACTCTTGGCGTTTCAAAGGATCACTCAAGACTTGATAAGCCTCTCCGAGTATCTTCAAATAGAATACTATTTTGATAAGACAGTGATGAAGTACAGAGAATTATGGATCTTAAATATATTAGTTTAGTTATATCTCTTTCCATTTGCAAATAAATTGTGGGATGCAAATTGCAAGGCATATGCTCAGATCAAATGAAACTTATGCAGATTCTAAAAAAACACAATTGTTTTGCACAGACTAAACCAATTAAAGCATATTCATGTAGAAAATTAGGTAATTGTACAATTACTTTAGGAATCATCAATAGGAAGTACCTGGAAGTTGTGAGCAGCTTGTGGATCTCCGGGATTTTTATCAGGGTGCACCAGTCTTGCCTAAATTCCAAGAGATGAAAACAACAATCTAAAAGATCAAAACCCTTGTAGAGATGTCATAAAATACTAGGGATCTGGCCATTCAATTTAAGCATCATATGGAAAATTTTTATAGTTGTTAAAAATGATCGATGGCAATAAATAATCAGAATTTTTCAAACAATAAATTGACACATTTATTATAAGCAATTTTCATTTATTCATAACTTGTATTTAATTTATCCACTTTCCAATTCTTCAGGTTTTTATTATATTCTTCATTTTAGCAGTATAAAATTATTAAATCCCTGATACAGATATCAAATACATAGGATACTAAAACATCTTAGGAGTCAAACACCATCTGTGAAAAGCAAGCAATCAAATACAAGACAAGTATTCTTCCTGTTCAGGACCAGAATTGAAACATTAGTAGAGTTGTTCCTTATAAGTTGAATATTTGACATAAACAAATGAAAATAAGATATCAGATTCGAAATGTGTCGAGGCTAAATCTTAAACCTTGTTTCCAAGTCGAGTCGACCATGGGCTCCAGTGCAGATCACATGAGAATCTATGACCTCATCTTATCCCAGAGGAAGCACACCATTAATGGAATGAATAAAGCTTTAAGGAAAGTTATTAGGCATTGGGGTTGTCAATTGATACAAATTAGCAAATCATCGTTCCAGCCTACTGACAACAAAAGTTCTTCAACAGAATCTTCTTAAATTATTTGCGAATTATTGAGAATAGAACAGCAATATTCTTACAAGTCTAATAACTTTATGACAGTTTGGATCTACGAAGAATCTAACTAATCGACAACTCATGAATGACTCAAAGTTTTATTGTTGGGAACTATTGTACTCGCATGGAGGATTTTCATGCTGTTTTGAGGCAGGAGTAGACAGCATTTTCCTTTAAACGAATACGTGGAAACAAAACACAAGTATATCTTTATCAGAGGAAACTCCTATTACCTTAATGTAATAGGCCTTCTTGATCTCAGCATCAGACGCATCAACTGTAACGCCTAAGATATCATAGTACTCCGTGGTTTTCACCATGATTTCAAATTACACCAAGCTGCAACACGAAGTTCAAATCATTAGAGTGTGCAGCCAGTTATCTCGTCACAAATTTTCAGTGGAACGAACCAAACAATCGAACAAATCTACATACGAGTGGTAGCCAAGGAAGAGAAATTTATGCCGTCGCAAATTTTCGATAAAAAGGAAGATTATTATATAGAATCGCCAACGTAGAACACGGATCGAGGAGATAGATGACGTTAAAAAGACACAAGCTAAGTCTAAATTTTCTCCAAATGAAGACAGTGAGAGTGAAACAAAAAAAAAATACAACAATTTTTGAGAAGGGAATAGGGAAAACTTTCAGGGGAAAAGGAATCGAAACACTGGCTAAGAACGGTACCTTCGGTTCTTACCTCAAAGGAAAATTTCAAAAGAGGCGAAACAAAAGGGGAGCAACAAAATCCAGGTGGATTGGTCTCAAACCAGAAAAAATCGACGGAGTTCAGAAAGCGAAGAGGAGATCAGAACATCTGTTCTCGGCACAGATTAAGTAACGCGATAGAACAGACGAAGACAATCAGGAATCGAAGGAGACGGCACCTGTCGCTGCGGAGGCCACAGATCCAACAATGGCGAGAAGTACACGAAGCGACAGGAATAGCTCGGACCGAGATAACTGTGCCCATGCCCGACATATTCAAAAAGCAGGGGAAAAAACCGATATTTTTATCGCCGTTAGATCAACCCGGTATAACACCCGTTACAATGTCAATGATTTGAAATTAGAGGAATTTCTTTACACTTCCCGACGTTTGCATATTTCTCGAAAGGCCCTTGAAATTAGAAAATTATAAACATAACCCCTAAAGTTTTCAAATCGATGCATTAATCTCCAAAAATAATAATTTAAGGTTAATTTGTTAGATTCTATTTTAATAAATCTAATATTTATTTTTAAAAAATAATGCATTTATAGCTTTTAATGATCTACCAATATGTTTCTCTCCAATGATTGGAATTGTCAATCTAGCAGTCTCTATCAATCTATTCCACGATCATTATGAAAAAAGTAAATTAGGGGAGGAGGGGAGAGTCCTTTGAATCTTAACACGTTGGCCAAAAACAATGGAAGGTCATCTGAGCATAGGGAGAGATTTTATATCTTAGAATCGACCTATATTAATTCTGTAAACGTCATACTGTCCCAACTAACGTATCATTCTCATGGGGATTATCAATATGCTTATGTAAAAATTGGAACTGTCAATCTAGCGATCTTTATCGACCTATCCCACAATCATTATAAGGAAAAAAAAATCACGGAGAGTTACATGAGCGCGGCGTGATGCGAAGATAATGAGAGCAATCGATTGAAAATGACTTTGCCTCGTAGAATCGTCCGTATCACTTTACAATCTTGTCATATTTTAATCACTATATCATCTCCATAGAGACAAAAGAACAACCAATATGCTTCTAAACATTGCAATTATGGTGTATTTTTTAGTCTTTAAATACTAAGTTGGAATGAGTTAACGAAGAAATATAGCACACAAAACACCAAATTTATTAACCAACTATATAAATTTAAAAATGAAAATATTTTATTAATTGTTCGATCAAAGAACACAATAACACTAAAAGAATAACAACAACAACAATAAAAAAAAAAGATAATTAATGAATTCAAATTCTATTTATTCTCATGACAACAATGGCAAAGTAGACTCCTCTCCGGATTTCCTGCTGTAGTAGCCGTACAAGAGCAGTTGCACAGCTCCCAATAGAGTTCCAATCCCATTTGGAATCTGCTAACAAAGTCGATTTGATAGTTAAATTAAATAAAATTTTTTATTAATATTTCTCTTTTTTTTTTAAATAAAAAAGAAGAATTGAATTGATCTTACATATATGAAGAAGTCATGCAATAGGCCTCCATATGCAAAGAAAGAAAGGCTCATCAAGAAGGTGGCAAGGGATAGGTAGAATGGCATGAACTCCACACTTCTAGTCCTGATCACCAAATTCTGAAACAAATTGAGGAGGCAGATGATTAGGAATTGCGATGAGCGTCGATTGATCGATCGATCGAGGAATTAAAGAATGAAATAGTAGAGTTGGAGGGAGAGGCCTACGATGACGAACAATGGAGAAGCAAACATGGAGATAAGTGAGACGACGCTCAAGTATCCAACAAATGTTTTCCGCGATGCTTGATCGAAGAACTCCAAGCTAAGGTATACGATAGCCGTGAAGGTACAAAGAACGGCTATGAGCATCACCATCAACCTTATCTACAATACATAAAAATATTATGAGTATAAACGATAAGAGAAGAATGAAAGCTATGACCAAATGAAAAAATATTTTTAAATTTGATAGTAAAATGGCCGCCGCTCCCCGTTTACTTGGAAGGAATGAAATACTATAAAAAGAAAATTTTTCTTTTTTTTTACTTTGTTAAAAAATTATTATTATTATTATCATTTAATTTACTTAATGGTCGATGGCTCCGAAGCAGTATGTATGTATGTATTTTCTCCATTTCATTTTCCGGAATAAATAGGGGCTAAAGAGCGATTGCATATCTTTTTTCTTTGTTTACCTATTATAAAATAATGCATAAACAAATAAAAAAAATTAAATTATTATTTTTAGATATTTTTTTCTTTTTGAAATGAACTGTTTTTCCTCTGGAGCTTACAAATCCCTCTTGCGGTGCTACGAGGTCGCTCAGAGGCAATTTATAGGCACGAGCAACCTCGTTCCCATGTGGTTTTGTTAGTTAGTTTCTAAAATTATCTCAGTTGATAAATATAAAAAAATAATTTTTAAATAGACAGAAATAAATTTCTGAAGAGATTCATCACTTTGATTATCGATCGATCCTTCTTTATATTTACTAATTGAAATTTTGATTTACTTTCTTCATCGATAAAGAAGGAGACCGTTAATATGGTGGTTCCAATTTTCTAAGCAGTCTTGTTCGTTAGCCCTTAGGATTAATTCAGTTAACAAATGCAAAGAGATTTATCTACGGTGGACATAGATTGATTCTCGAGAAAATTATAATTTCAAGTTATCAGTGATTTCTCTCTTTTATATTTATCAATTGGAATTTTGATTTAATCCCCTCCACTATAAGGATAATGATGAGAATTACTAATATAACAATTTCATATTTTCTAGGTGGTCTTGCTAAATGACTAATCCAGTTGATAAATATAAAAGAGTTTATCTAGAATGGACTAGAGTCAACTTTTTAAAAAAGTTATGATTTTAAATTATCCCTCTCTTTTTATATTTATTAATTGGAATTTTAATTTATCTAATATGAGGATTATATATTTTTTTAAGTGGTCTTGTTAATTGCTTACTCGAATGATAAATTTATAACGCAGGGCGATATTCTTCTGGATAACTGATTTTTCTATCTAAAAAGTGGTTCAAAATGAATACTTTTACCTTTTTGCAGCGTGAGGGACTTTGCTGGCCACAGACGGCCTCGCTCACAGTTGCAAACTCAATGCAGTTATATTTTGTTTATTTATTCAATCCTTTTTTTTTTATTAAAATTTTCAATCTGATTAATCTTTGAAAATGATCAATTATATCCAACAGTTCATAAAATTTCAAGATACTTCATCAACAATTAAATTGAATAAGATTGAATCAAAAGTAAATTAGAAAATCATTCATATTTTTTTACGGTTCAATCTGAATTTTATAATCATATTATTCCCGATCGAAATTGTAATTTATCTACCAGATAAATTTCTAAATTCATAATTTTTTATAAAATTTTATGATTACGTTCTTTCATGAGATTTTTTTTTTTCTTTTTTTTTGTTTTCTACTTATGTTTTTCCACCTCCCATTCGTTAAACAGAGCAGTAAGAGGCAAATAAAGTGACGTGGATGGTTAGATCTGACCTTTCTGTCTCGGCCGGCGTAGAGGAAGAAGAGGGCGACGTAGGCCATCTGGAAGGCGGCGCCGGCGGAGTTGACCGTGGCGACGAGCACGACGCCGGCGACCCACGGCAGACCGTACCACATGCAGATCAAGCAGTTCATCAGCGAGTACACGTACGGCAACTCCGAGAACTCCTCCGTCGACCGGTTCCTGACGATCCTCCCAAACGTCGGCCTGAACAGCACCGCCATCGTCAAATCAAACTAACCGACTCACCGCAAAAAGAAACCCTAACCCCATTTCGAAGTCCACTCACACCGGCGACACGAACAGCACGAAGGCGAACACGTTCCCTGGCAAATCAAAAGGCACGAATCGTCGTCATCGTTTTCACGGAGATGCAAACCAAAACTAAGCTGAAACTCAGAGTCCGGCGGGGCACACCTGCGATTCCGGCGGCGACGGTGGCAGGGGAATACTGATCCATTGCTCTGAAAGATCCGGCCGGGGGCTTGTTCGCGACGGATCGATGGATGATTAACTTTGGGCGGAAACAAGGGAAGCGATTTATAATTTTTTAATTGGTGTCAGAGTACAGCTCAAATTCTTCCTTATAAAACCGATCGGTGGACCGCCCGATTGGCAACGTGTCTAACGTGAGGGAAACCCGTTTGACGCCTCCTTTTGCGTCCGAATTCAACTTCCGTCTCCTTGTAATAGTCAACGACAGCTTCCGATTTTTCTTTTTAACTGAATATCCAGAATTTCGACTCTATTAATTTTAAATAATTTCTATATCAGATATATTTTATCGATAATTAGAATAATTCGGAGAAATATTTACGAGTCGACAATTAAGTTCAGTAATGCAATCACTGTCCGAAAAGATAAATTTTCAATTCATATTTGATTTAAATTTATTTGAAATTTAGAGTTGAATTTATCCTAATTAAATTTGATAATGTGAGAGGAAAATCCCTTTGACGTCTCCTTTTGCATCCGATTTCAACTTTCGTCTCCTTGGAATGGTCAACGACTGTTTTAGAGTTTTTGTTAGCTAGCACTCGGTATTTAATTTTTTTATTCGATTAATTTTGATGATGATTAATTTAGTTCAATGAAAATTTTTAATTGGACATCCAAAGATCTACCTCCATTTAAAAAAAAAAATTACAAATAGGCCGGAGCTAAAAATCGAACCAAATATTTTTAAAAAATTGTATGGGTTTAGAGTGTTCTTTGGAGCAAAAATTAGAGTTCTTGATTGATCGGTTAAGGTTGATTAATTGGTTAATATTGAATAGAATAAATCGATTAAATTTAATTTTTCTCATGAAAATTAAATGAATCAAATCGAAAAAAATATTGATCAATTCATTCTAAAATTAAAATTATCGATTGATTAATTTTTTATTATATTTTTCAATTAATAATTGAGTTGAATAATATGTTGATCAATTTTTTATTTTATTTCTCAGTTGTTCAATTTTTTATTTAAAATTAAAAAATCAAATCGAATAAATAAATTTTTATAACAAAAAATTAAAAATTTAAATTAACCGAATTGAAATTTCAATCTAATCGATTATTTCCTATATGTCTAAATTGTGATACAATTTCTCCTACTTAAAAATAATCGACAAACAAATTTATTCGTGAATTATTATTTTTTATTCGTGTAAAATCGTGGCTGTGAGCTAGCGGCCAAGTCGCGAATTATTCCCGTAAGATCCTTCCTTTTGTTTTTGTTTTTTTTTCTTTCCGCAATTCCTTTCCATTTACGTTGTCCACAATCCGTGAATTCTATGAATTTTGATATAATAATCAAGACACGTGAGGATCATTTGAATTTAAAAAATAATTTTAAATTTGGTTCGAAATCAATTTATATTTTATCCATAAATATCATCGTATCTTAGTGACCATATAATCTGTTTACCATGTATAATATAACGAAGAGGAGAAAGTTGTCTCCGCGGAAAGGACATAGTGGCTAGCGCATATAGACGTTGCATCATAGGATAACGGGTCACTTCTTTATAAATACGAAAGTGTCATTCCTCCATGTGTTAATTATTAATTTCAAAGATTAAAAATCTATCGTAATTTATCTCTTTTACGTACACCCACAAATAAATTGTTGACGTATTCCAACGAAGAAGAGAAGGGTAAGATGATTTGCGAGACTTATCCTCGTGATGCGACTGTGCTATAGAGGCAGAGGTGAAAACGCTATCGCTGTCAACCGCAAGCTGGGCCAAGCCAGCAGTTTTTGTCACGCGCCCAGTCAGCAATCAGCATCGCGCCAATTTTAGCACACTTTATTTCTGCAATTTATTGAGCAATGAAAATTCGATATTTCTCCGAAGACACATTATAAATACTATGGTTTGAACTCACTTTAATATTGTCACGTGATAATTGACTATAAATTAATTTTATAATTTATCTCTTTTCATATGGATCATATGGATTGATTAATTGTCTTCTCGGGGATGGCGCGATGGTAAAACAGGATAGTCGCTTTAGAAACGGGCTGGGATCGATTCCGTATGAGGGGTCTAAAATCTCTCTTGACGTCGTATAGAGCCGTCAAGTTAGGTTAGACCCATCGGGTTGGCCCGGGCCCGCCAAGTAATTTAAGCGGGTTGAGTTGAAATTTTATCAATCCGTCATTTTGGCGGGCCTAAACGAATCAACTCGCCCGGGTTGCGGGTTAGACGGGTTGGCACGCGGCGGGCTTGGGTTGGCACGCGGGTTGAGAAATATCAAAAGAAGATAAAATTTGTGAAAAAAAAATTATTTAAATTTTTTTATCGATATTCTAATACTAACAAGTTCATAATCACAATCTTCTTTTATCACATATATAATTCGGCACAAAGTGTAGGAGAAATTAAAGAAAATAATAAAAAATTATTTGATTTATGTACTATAATAATTTTTTTTTATATACTCTAATTAGTTTATAATTATTTTGTCACTATTATTTCAATTTCAATTAATATAGGAAATAATGATATATCAGAGTTAACTAATTACAAATGTCGAAAAATCTCAATTAAATCTTGAAGGAGTTAAAATTTGAATTTGTATACTATCAAGATTTGGATATTTTGGAGTGTTGAAAGAATAAAAAATATTGGTACCTAACATTGTCGATTGATAATTGAGTATCAATTACAAGATTTTAGTTGTTTTAAATGCATATTTTTTTTTATCATGGTATTCTATCCTCCTTGTCGGTTATCACCTCAAGCCTTCACAATCTCAATAATTTTGAATTTTTTAATATTTTTTTGGCCTGCAGGTTAGCTCGCCTAATCCGCAACTCGCCTTGGGTTGAGTTCGAGATTTCTCAACCCGCTAAGATGGCGGGTCGACCCACCCCTCCCCGTTAAATGTTAGATTTGCGACGGATTAACTCGCCCCGCTATGGATCGGTCCGTTTGACAACTATAATCACTATTATTCCAATTGAGATAAGAAATGATGACATATCAAAATTAAATAATTACAAGAGCTAAAAAAATCTCAATTGGATCTCTATTTAGAGGAGTAAAAATTTAAATTTACATATTATCAAGTTTTGAATATTTTCGATCACTGAAAGAATCAAAAATATCGGTACTCAACTTTGTCGGTCAATCTCAATTATAAGATTTTAGTTACTTCAAATGTTTATTTTTTAAATCATGGTACCCCATCTACCTTACCGATCATCGCCTCAAACTCTCAACACCTTAGTAATTTTAGATATAGTTTTTTAATTTTTGTGGCTCGCGGATTGGCCCGCCTAACCCGCAACCCGCAACCCGCAACCCGCCTTGGGTTGGGTTGGGTTAGAGATTTCTCTACCCGCCGAGATGGCGGGTCGACCCGCCCCTCTCCGCTAAATGTTGAGTTAACGACGGGTTGGTCCGACCCACTATGGGTCGGCCCGTTTGACAGCTCTAACGTCATATGACCCCCCTCTACCTTGCCACCGTGTCCAGGGACAAAGTCCCCCCCCCCCCTTCCCCGTGATTTACCCTCTCTCTCGCCGCAACCCTGGGATAGGTGACAGGGGACTGCTAGTTGAACAGATTCCCAACTTTTTGGATATTGATTAAATTTGAGCATCTTTCTTTTTGATTGATTTATCGATATATCTATAAGTGTAGAGATTATTCATATCAAAGATCAAACATTTCTCAGTAAGAATCGAGCCTCCATGCTATGGACCATGATATAATTGTTATCGTTTCCATAGGAGATGACGTGTTGACTAAGATACGACAGTATTTATAGATAAGATATGAATCAATTTCGAAAAAGATCTAAAATTTTTTTTTAATTCAGATGATCTCCATGCGTCTTGACTACTATGTCAAGACTCATATGATCTTCCATGATTTATCTCCCTCACAATGATTGTGGAACGAACCAGTGAAAATTATTAGGTTGATAGTTCTAACTTTTTACAGATGATATTATAATTATTATCACTAAATATTTTAACCGTGACATCGTAGGAGCTGAATTAGAAATTATTATTTTTAAAATTGGCTAATGTCTCGTATTTTTTCATTGGAAGAAAATGTCATATAATATGTCATATAAAAGAATTGAACCATAAATATTTAAGAAATTATATGAACATTCTATTGTACTATAACAATATAGAGGGGCTGAATTAGAAATTACTTTATAGTAAAATGTGATAATACTCACTTCGATCGCTCTTTTAGATCAGTCCCACAACACCTGAAGAGGATAAATTATGATGACCAAACGACCTCTTAAGTGGAAGGATATTCATATCAAATGGAATGTACTCGAACAAATTGATCCTTATTTATTACAATAATTTTATCATCTGAGTTTCAATTTGACTCTTATTCATTATAATAAATTTACCATTCGAATACCAATTCGATCACGTTCCACTTTGGCATAGATTATAACGATGGAAATTCTAAAAATGCATAAAATTAAGGGAGCACAGATCTATGAGCCAAATCCCATAAATCTACATTTGAGTACTCTCAACATTTCAAAACATTTTTTCCATGAGAAAATTTATCTATATCAACAACTTTTATTTAGATGTATACGTAAAATTATCAAATCTACGTGTTTTAGATTTTTCTATGCTTTTTTATCGAGATGTACGAGACGATAAACTAATAGAGTCAGTTCCAATTTAAAAATTGAATTCTAAAATTCGAAATAAAATTTAAAAATTAAATCATATTTTCACTGTAAAATTTAAAAATTAAACTCCATTTAATATTTTTTTTTTAAACCATGAGCAAGACCAGTGGCCCTTCCTCCGAGGGCGACTATGTAAACTATAGCGCACACAAATGACATTTATGAGGATCAAAATGGCTAACTAGAATCCTAGAATAGTTCCTTAGTTCCAAACTACTAAAAGTTTAGGGTTGATGGGCCCAAAAGGAGAAGAAACCAAGAGAATGAGGCCACCAACCATCAAAATAAAAAAAAACCAAGTGAAAGTGTAGTTTCATCATCCAATTGGGCACATGCATAATGCATTCTCGATGAGCGACTAGTAATGTACACGTCTGAAAGTTACACAAATTGAATGATGTCTTGGTGAAATTCTAATTGCCTCCAAATGTAGAAGGGTGATTTCATAGAAGCCCCTTAAAATATTTGTTTTTCCTAACCAATTGTATCCCTCAACTTGGCCTTAAAAAAGCATGCAATGTCTCATTGCGATCGACATCGACATGAGCAAGCGTTTCCACCTCAATCAACCATTTGTATATGCTGCAAAAGGAAAATTTTACAGAGGGTAAGAATACACTGCCCGAACCACTTATTCATCACATGTAATCTGTGTGGATCTTACTATTTCAATAAGCAAGTGCCAGTGCCGTATGATATTAAGATTTTAGTATAAACATATATTTCAATATGTATAATGATTTAATGCCGACATAATATCACGAGTGATGGTCTATGAAGGTTGTATGTCTCGACAAACTTATGTCTCAGTAGATCTATATCTCGATAGGCTCATGTCTCAGTAGACCCATATCGTAGTAGGTGTCTTCACACGTTCCAATAGACAGATTTTGACCGACATGTTGATCCTAGTCGATGTATGTCTTAGTCATTAAAGTCAATAAGTCAAAGAAGATACTATGTGGTAAGTATACCACGAGATAAGTAGACATCTCTCCATGCCTACGTCGAGAGGATACGTTTGCCGCATTAATGAAACCTTATTTCCTATCAACCACGCGAGCTACATTAATTAAACCCCCATGCACATGTTACATTTATTGAGATAATATCTCATATCATTTATGAACATGATAGATCGCCTCCTTGAAGGGTCCATGCCTCCCACACCTCTCCGTACAATTTCATAGGAATTGATGCACCTATATAAAAGTAAAGGAGATCCTAGCGGTTCGAACTTTTCACTCATTTTCTTGCATTTCTCTTTCCTTCATCAGCTCTAACTTTGAGTGTTGGGAGAGGAGGGGGCGTATCCGAGATTCCTCTCGGTGCTCTTTTTAACTGTGTTTGCTTTTCAAATTTTCCTCTCATACTGCTTCGGCAACACTTCTCAATATGAGATTTTGATCAACTGCTTGAAAAATAATATTGCTTTTGTCTTGTCAGATTTCCATTTCGAGTGAGTTAGTAGTTCATCAGATATGAGTCAGTAGTCTTTCTTCGAAACAAGTCAGTATTCTTCATCCGAGACGAGTCATTAGTCCATACGATTCAGCGAATGTCGATTCATCTTCGCTGTCGTGAAACCCCACATCTCGATGTCTCAGCTAAAATATGATTATTCAGAAGGAGAATTTTATATATCAAGATAAACTTACCTACAATGTATCACTTTCTTTGTTTTTCAAGCTAAGCTAAGTAGGGAATTAGTTATTATATTTTTGCGAAGTGAACAAATTAGCGGTTGCAAAAACAATAAGTGGAAATTATGGGGGGCAGTTTATAAAAAGGGAAAAGTGTAAATATATGGGCTTGGAGGGGTAAGATGTAAAGTAGGTGGCAAAATTTTGGCGGACATTTAACTGGAATTATTTATTATTCATTTATTTTCTTCCCCCTTTTCATGGCGGGGGGCGGTGTCATCTGCGTCCTACGGTGACATTTGGGCCCAAATCGATCTGCCAGTGCTTCGGTGGCCGCTGCGATCGCTTGTATCCTCCGTCTTGGGTAGCAGCCGAGTTGTCCGGACTCGGTAATTTCTTGTGATTTGGTGCGGAATATTGTGAAATCGGAATGAGTTGGTGTGCTCTCGGAGCTCCAGCCGGGATTTGATTGAGTTATTTTTTTATTTTTTGGCTTGGGGTTACGGTGCTTTTAGGAGTAAGCGGAAGATGAGCAAGGGCCGGTCTCCGGAGCCCATAGATTTCTTCATCTGGACGGTAGAGGTATGCTTCCGAACCTGTCACTGCATATGTCTTTCGCTTCTCATTTGTTTTCAGATCTCATGATTTGAAATAAAGTTCGAATTTTTGTTTCCGATTGATCAAGATTTTTTTTTTCCGCCTTCTGTTTAGACATGCGCAGTGATGCATTTGGATCGGATGAACGCGATAGATCTCAGTACAAAACGTTTTCCCCCCTTTTTGTTGATTGGTAGATTTCTTTAGATCTCAGAGCATGCTAAAATTCCCTCTCTCTCATTATTTGAGAAATTGCTAGATTTTGTTTACTACTTTTAGGCCAGGCGTTTCTTATCAAGCTTAATGTGTTTTATCTGATTAAGTGTGATAGGATTTTTGGAATTTCATTAATGGTTTGTAGTTAAGATAATTATGGTAATAGTATGGAGGATAATAACTTAAGTGGCGCTGTCACTCAGCAGCAAAATGGCAAACATAGTTGGGAATATAGAATCACTTTGCTCCATGGAGAGTGGCAAAACTGAATTCAGAAAATCCAATTACTTAGAACCATGTTAAGTTGATTCTGATCTAAATCAGATCTAAAAGAGCATTAAAGAAATTTGGTTGCTTAGGCAGTAAAAATGAATGAATTTGTTTTTGGAAGTATCAAAACAAAAACTTTTGTTAAACTAGATGTTTTCCTAGTCATGACTTCTCTAAGTAAAATTTCCTTATGCTGACAATTTGATGATGCTCAAACTGTTCGACACGAATAATTTAGGGATCAAAATCGACTCACTTTAATCAAATCCATAGTAGAATAGATAAACATCGTTAACTCTTGGCGAGAGTGTATATACACACACACTCTCTCGGCAAGAGTTAATGATGTTGCTTAAAAACATAATATTATTACATCAAAAATGATCCCAAACAGGTCTAAGCTTTTTACGCAGGTCCTCTAACTAATTACATGTATAATTGAGATTGGTTGGTGATGCATCATCAAACAAATGATAATAGGAAATTAGAAAAATGAGATACCATATAAATACTAACACGATAATACTTCCATGTCAGTATGCCATTGCAGATAGGTTAAAGTTTTGTAATGGTTGTGTGTAGCACTGATAGTTGTATCTTAATAATAGGAAACAATCAGCATGACAAAACAAGGCGTGGGTAGTACATGCAGTTCAGTAGATAAAGTAGTGTAGCGGATCTCAAGAAAGAGCAAATCGAGAACTACAAAGAAAGGGAGGATTAGTATTTAGAATCCTAGTGCACTAAACTAGGGCATTCACATAGAAGTTTTTGATAAAACAGTTATCAATTTCATGTTGATTTCCCACGATAGATATATATCAAATTGAGAAATATTTCTTTCTACTTGTTGATACCATTCATAAACCTCTTCACCCAACATAATTCTTAGAAGGCACCGAATAATATTTAGGTTGGCTGATGATTGCCTGAGAATCGATGGTTAATAGAAGGAAGTTCAACTCCATTATATGTTTATGTATATGCGTTTGCAAATTCCAGAAAACAATATGAGGTTTAAGATTCATTATTCTTGCACTATGATTGTGCATCACCTTTTGCCATTATATAGGCTTTCTTTATGTTATAGTTATAAAAAAAACTAAATCTGGCCAAACTCAAGGTCACTTGTTCAAAGGTCAGATTGATGGATTAGTTGGTTGAACAACATACGGACCTGCCAGACATTTGCTCAAGTGAGTCTATCATCCAGACTCACCTAGATCCATTGGTTAAGCTAGAAATTTATTGATTTTGTTTATGGATTATAAATTTAGGTGATAAGAAGATTAAGAAATTATGTTAGATAAATTTCACACATATTCTGTATTTCATTATAATTTATGCATATTTATAAAAATAATCAGAAATTAAACAAACAAACTTCATATTAAAACTTTATTAATCAGACATAAATAAATGAGAAGAATAATAAAGTTGGTCAGTCTTGCTAGTTTTGTGTTTTTTTTTTGCATGTCTGATCACTGAGCTAGCCAGATAGAAGTATCCAATTTCAATTTTTTCAGATCCAACCGGCGGTCCATATCAATTTTCACAATTATGCATTAGACTCTTTTGTTACTTTCGCTTCATTGGTTGTCATATTTATTACTAGTTCCCATCATATAATGTGTCTTTAGATGCTTGTCGCTAGTCTGTCTTATGATATGGCAACATGACAGAATAGCTGTTTGGAAAAACACCTTTGTTAAAGGGGCTACAAATTTTTTGTTTGTTTCACAAATACTCAACCATGTGGTTTCAGGATGTTGGATTATGGCTTGAAGAGATAAACCTTGGTAGCTACCGACAAGTTTTTGAAGAAAATGGAGTAAATGGAGAATACTTAGAAAGTTTATCCATGTTCACTACAGAGCAAATTCTCCGATTTATCAGGCGCTGCCACATGAAGTGGGGCGACTTTATTACTCTGTGCAAGGAGTTAAGGCGCATAAAAGGTAACGCACTTTTCTCTTTGATTTTTTTATGAAAAAGTCGTTCTGATATTAATTTTCTTCTTGTGTGATGGTTATATATGATCTCTGATAATATTCAAGAAAAAAGTGTAAAGGAAAATTATTAACTTTGGTGTATGGAGAGAAGATACTACCTTCACTTGCTTTAGAAACTAGTTATTAATACCATGAAGAGTAACTCTGTAAGACAAATATCCAGTAAAGTAGTAATTGTGGTTCCTTATATAAGGAGTCTCATGGTCTGATACACACACACTCACGCTGTTAGCCATGTTATTACAACAAGGCAAGACTAGCTAGTTACTGGTTGTATATTCACAAAAACTTGATTTAGCTGAGCTGGGAAACAATTCAGTTACCCAAATTATATTGTTCCAGTTAAATTTGCTTGATTGATATTTTAAAAATTGTTTTTTTTTCACGATTAGTGTCTTTTTAGTTTTTTTGTGAAAACATGACCAAAGCTATATACACAGTCTAGCCATATTCACTATTGGTTTAATTAATGACCTGTTTTCTTGAAGCTTAACTGAATCGTTTTACACCTGCTACCTTGACACCAACCATTGAGCTGGAGAATTTCCTGGTCTCTTTGACTCACCTCACCAGTTAATTGTAGGAGTTTGATACTGGACAAAAATAAAAAGATTATCTCAAGCTGGCTCTCCATCTTGATGGATTAGTAAACATGACCTCGTATCAACCTGATGTATCTTGATGGATTAGTTGATCTTTTATCCGCTGCCTTTTGTTGGATTAGTTAACATGACCTCTTATCAACCTGCTGTCACAATTCTTTATTAGGAACTGTGGCAAGTGAATTAACAGAACTATTTGGGTCTCTTTTTGGTGTTACCTTGGTATAGAAGTTACATTCCAGATCCATATTTCAGAATATTAGTAGATTGCACAAGCAATAGCATCTTCGAGTGCTTGTAGGTTGCAGAAACTTCCTAACCTACCTGAACTTATCAGACACTTGAATTGAAGTAATTCCAATTGCTAAAGTCGCCATGATGGTAGATGGATTCTGTTTCTGTAATCATAGAATGATTAAGATTGTTATCCTTAGTCCATTCTGATTCTAGTAGTTTTGACCTTCCACCTCATTCAGCTGGTGACAAAGCTGCAAGGTGCCTTTTCCAGGGTAAAATTCTGAACATCCCACTTTGGGATACAATTCTAATACCTCTATGCAAATACGATCTCGACTTCCACTTGGCACGGTTGAGTTTGCATAGCCACTTACCATGGTAACTGTTCAGACCATGTGTGTTCTAGCTGAATGTTCCTGCAGGCATATGGCCGCACTGACGCGACAAATGTTCATCTTTACTACTTTGCAATCCATATACTTTTGAAGCATATGATTTTCTACAACTTCTTGGGTTGGATGTATGCAGTCGCATGCCTAAGAGGGGAACAAGAAGTGCGCAAGCCATGGTGGGCGCCGCCTTGCTTGTCAATGGTATTTGTAAAGATGGCCAAGCGCAATCGGCAATCCCGGGTCGTCTCTCTGAAGCTGGAGCCCTGAGTTCCAACTAGAACTGAGCTTCGCAACTCCACAGACTGCCCTAGCTTGTGCGCCATCAGTTACTTGTTTCAAGTCCATGCTGTGTTTGCTATGAGCTAATGCACTATGAACTTTCGTTAAGGCCTGCTACACAGACTTTGAACTCTCGACTCGCTGTTTTCTGTTAATTTATTTTCTGTAAATAATGTTTAGAAATTACTCACAGTTGTATGACCAAAATTTCCCGACAAGTTCATTCTCCTTTTGAGTGTGAATCCCGGAATCCTTGTCTTTTGCCAAGCTTGCTTGTTAACTAATGTGCATAGTAGTGCTATATCTATTTGCATTGAGGAGCTTGAGTATTGCTCATGCATTTATCTGATCTCATCTGCTTTCGTTCAATATACCTCAATTGCTTAGGATGTGTCTTGTTGGTTTAACTGATCCAATTAGTGGAATAAAACTTTCGTTGTTGTTGTATATGTTCTGTTGGTTTGAGATAGATTCATTAATCAACTATGAAGGTGTGATTTTTATAGTTCCGTGATTTATTGTTTTTTATCAAGTCGGAGAGTTGATTATGAAGGGCATTTGGTATGAATGTTATTATGTTTAAATTTGATTTGTTTTAAATATTAGACGATAGAAACATCAATCTAAAATTAGGAAATGAAGAGAGACAAATACGGAGAAGAATCGACGATTTATCAAATAGCGTACGTGAAGTTTAGAATTATCTAAACAGCGTTCCATATTTTTATATTTATCAAATAATGTACTTAATTCTCTTTTTACCCCTTTCGTCAAATAGATCTGCATCACTGTAGTGTTAGAAATTCAAATTTCAGCACCACAGTGATGGTGCAATCCCAGCACCATCACGATGGTGTTGAGATTTGAATTTTTAACACCGCGTTCGGGATTTTCACTGTGGTGCAGGTTTATTTGACGGGAGGGATAAAAAGAGAATTAAGTGTGTTATTTGGTAAATATAAAAGTATGAGGCGCTGTTTGGACAATTCTAAACTTCACGTACATTGTTTGGTAAATTGTCGTATTTTGAGACAATATTCGATAATGAATTAAAAAAAATTTATAGGGATGATTCTCTATACAGAAGTTTGTTTGACGAATGAAGTAAGATTTTGACATTGGATAATTTTTTAGGAATAGTGTGATTGTGAAGTTCGAATTGGATTGTCAAACTGTGAACACTTCTCTATGTATCTAAGTGGTTGATGGAGATTCGTAAAGGGTTCAATCTCTTTTTGGCTTGTCGAAGAGATGCCCTCGTAAGATGGTGGAGTCGAATTAATCACTCTTAGAGATTAATCGACCGAAATCTCGGACATCCCAGTGCTAAAATAAAAATCCTCTATTTTAGTTTAAGATGATAATTTGAGCTTTCTCCGACAATGTGGGACTTTGTTGTAGAGCAGCAAATTGGTTTTGCTAGAGAGAGAGCAGCCATACTTTTTGTATGCAAAGTGAACGTGTCTCTTCTTTAAATAGAAGAAGAAGGCAAAATTTAAAACGGCATTCTTAATTTTTTTTTTATACAAATATTTTTCTTTTGAAAATTGTTATAGAAGTTATTAAATAATTTTAAATTGTAGCAGATACAAAAAATACTCTTTTATTTTTTATTTTTTTTACAAGTCTTAAGGTTTTTTTTCCCCTCCCAATTATTAAAGCACGTGCGATAGATATTGCCGGCCGAAAATCACGCGGCGGTCCAATGACCCCGGCCCGGATTCTATTTAGAAATCATATTTTTTAATTCCAACGTTGACTTTCACCCAAATCGTACCCAAATAATCGGTGCCGTTCATCTATTCCTTGCGCCGCGAATAAATGCCGGGCGTAATATGCGGGTTTGGCCGCCGAGTTCCCGAAAGTGCTATTCATTGACCAAATTCAGAGTCCGACGCGTTTATTTCAACCCTCGGCCTCGCGCAGCAACGCCCTTCGTCGCCGACGCCGGCTCGCCCTCTATCTTCCCTCCAGATCTCCAGTTTTATAGATCTCGACGTTCATCCGTCCGGCGAGAAAATGGTGAGCCTCGGATCTGAGCTTTTGATTTTAGTTCTTATTCTCAACTGGCTCTTTGATCTGTGTGATTTTTTTTGGGTTTTTTAGTCAGATTCTTGCGGTTTTAATGTAGTGTTTGTTACTTATTTTCCTCCATTTCTCGAACGGATTACTCAGATCCAATTATTCCTGACGTTTTCTTCGAAGTTTTCAATTGAAATTTTGTGCGCGTTTAAGGATTTAGGTATCTACTGATATCGCATGCGAATTTGTTGATCTGTTTGTTTGTTTTTGTTTTTTATTTTGTAGCAATAGGTGATTGTTTTTCCGAAGGAGATCTGCTCCGCTACGATGTGTTTGCTTGCCTTGTTCTTTTAAAGATTTTTTTTAATGGAATAATGGTTTGTACTGTGAGTTATTTCAGAGAAAAAAGTTCAGATGATTACTCTATCACTTCTAAACGCATAAGTTAATGTTCGATCTGGTAGATTAGAAGGTAGAAAAATCCACTTGTTTTCATGAACGCAACTTCTTTTTTTTAAAAAAAAATTATTGCTTGGAGCGTTGTTCTATAATTGATTATGGCGTTGATTATTCATTCTTAAAGTTTTGGCATTGAATTATTCATAATGATTCATGGTAGAATGTACAACCCAGTGATCTCCATAGATAGCATCATAGCATGAAGCTTCATAGGCGTCGTTTGGTATGCCGTAATTTGCTTTGTAATGTAATCCAGACTACATTACAAGGTAGATTCCTTTGTTTGTTACTGTCTTAAAATTGTAATGTAATGTAACCTGGATTACAAAAGATAATAAAGTTTTGTAATCTGGATTACAAAGCAAAATCTATGTAATTCAGATTACATTACAAGTCGTAATCTGAAAAATGTTGGATGTCACGATGGCGACGACCGTCGCGATCGATCAGCGACTGTCGGCAACTGGCGGTGACCGACCGACGATCGCCCATCTGCGGTGGCTCGCCAGCGACCGACGACAACTGGCTGCCGGCGATTGGTCGGTCGATCAGCGTCGGTCGGTGGTCGGCCGTCGGTCGGTCATCGTCGGCAGGCTGTTGGCCGATCGTCGTCGGTCGGTCGCTGTTGGTCGTCGGTCTGCCAGTCATCGGTCTGTCGTCGGCCGACCAGTCGATCGGCCATCGTTGTCATCGTCGTCGTTGTCTCCGTCATTGTCGTCGATTCATTCCTATCGTCTTTGTAATGAACATCAAACAAAAGAATATAATGACTTTTGTAATCCAAGATTACATACAATTTTTATCCAAACATAGTAATGTAATCAAGATTACATTGCATTCCATTACAACTTAGATTACATTACGTCCTACCAAACACAGCCATAAATCATACTTGAAAACCATAGAACAAATAAATAAGGGAAATAATGGAAAAACCATAGAAAACTTATGTGTTATATGTTTGGGATAACATAAAAAATCTAACGTTGTGCACTGCTCAACATTAAATTCTTTTAAATACATTGGTTAAAAATTGATATTGAATTAGGGGAAGTGATGGAAAAAACAATAGAAAGCTTGTGTGTTATTGCTCCCTATATGGTATGGGACAACATAAAGAATCTTAGCGTCGAGCACTGGACTGCTCAATGTAAAATTCTTTTAATTATGTTGGTCAGGAATTGATCAAAAAAATGAAGGAAAAGTAATTTCCTATTTTTCAATGTTTGGTGAAGGAGCCATAATTTCTTTTATTTGTACTCATTTTCTTTCTCATATCCAGTCACTAGCTGTAAAAGTTCATCCGATCCGATCTTACTTCTGTTTTGGACATTGTGTTTATATTTACGAGTTGTTTGGAATATAAAAAAGGGGACTGGGATCCCATAGGTCCCCTGAAGCCAGTATCATAATGATAAAACAAAACCTAAGATGAGTAACTCCCAAAAAACTTGGGTTTTTCTAATTCTTAAATGTGTCTGATTACTAAATCAGCTCTGTTTTCCTGTAGTTCTACCGCCTACATTACTTTACAGCCTAATTTGCATTCCTAAAACAAATTTGCAAAGTTACTGATTAATAATATTAAAGAGGGATAAAATTCATTTCCTGTTTGTCCAAGACTCAACCAAGAATTGAAACCTTAATTCTGAAAATTCACTTCTAGAACAGCTTGTTTGTTAGTAATTCCTGTTGGAAAAGAATTCCGATACGAATTATTATCTCCAGACTGAACTTCTTGAGATTCTATTTGTTGCGTAAGGTTTCTCAGTTTCATTTTTTTTTTTGTTTCACCAAACACAAAATATACAACATTAGAAATAGAAATTCTTATTTTGGAGGAGTTTGAGAAGCCATTCAATAAATAATATTTGTTAGTGACTAGCTTTTCTTTTGCATTCGCTGCAATATTTACTATTTAATGTTAGCAAGACCTCTGGAATGGTGATTGTGGATCTCTATATATAATCCTTCTGATTCCTTCATTTGCAGACGACATCAAGACGCGTCGCTGACAGGAAGGTTGCAAAGTTTCAGAAAAATATAACAAGGAGGGGATCTGTACCCGAGACAACAGTGAAGAAGGGAAATGACTACCCTGTCGGGCCTATCGTCCTGGGATTCTTTATCTTTGTTGTCATCGGATCATGTAAGGCATCCTGACATAATCTCCTTATTGAATTTGGATAGAGCTGTCAAACGGGTCGACTTATGACGAGGCGGGTCAATCCGTCGTAAACTCAATATTTAGTGGAGAGGGGTGGGCCGACCCGCCATCTCGGCGAGTTGAGAAATTTCCAACCCAACTCAACCCAAGGCGGATTGCGGATTAGGCGGGTCAATCCACAGACCACATACATTTAAAAAATATATCTAAAATTATTGAGGTGTTGAGAGCTTGAGGTAATGATCCGTAAGACAGATAGAGTACCATGATAAAAAAAATAAGTATTTGAAGTAACTAAAATCTTATAATTGAGATTTAATTATCGACTTACAAAGTTTAGTACTGATGTTTTTGATTTATTTCTAATATTCCAAAATATCAAAATCTTGATAATATGTAAATGTAAATTTTTGCTTCTTCAAATAGAAATTCAATTGAGATTTTTTAGTCTGGGTAATTATTTGATTTTGATATATTGTTATTTCCTATATTGATTAGAATAGTAGTGATAAGATAATAAAAAATAATTAGAGTATAAAAAATATTCTTTTGTTCTTTATTCTTAACTTCTTTTATACTTTATTAAGGTGTATGTGTGATAGAAGAAGATTGTAATAATGAAAAGCTTGTCTTTTGACATTTCTCAACTCGCGAGCCAACCCGTGCCACGGCGGGCCAACCCGTCTAGACCCGCAACCTGCGCGGGTTGATTCGTTTAGGCTCGTCAAAATAGCGGGTTGATAAAATTTCAATCCAACTCGCTTAAATTATTTGACGGGACGAGCCAACTAGACGAATCCAACCCAACTTGACAGCTCTAAATTTGGATGTAGGTTAGGTTATGATAGTTCTTAACTATGCTTTTTGGTCTTATCACGTTCATATCGCATGAGCGTTAGTCCAAATCTTAGATTTGCCTATTTTAAAGGCACATTATCTTCTGGAGTAACCAATATCTCTGTGTGCGAATGATCGGTAAATGAGTAGTGTTTAAGCACATAGACATCCTGCTGAAGCTACAAACCTTCAATTTGGATAATGCAAGAGAAACATACTACTGTTCACAACTTCACAGGAGCGTAGGTGAAGTTTTCTGTGTTTGTTGTGTGCGTACCCGAAGAACATGAAATCATGTCAAGCACACCAGAGTTTTCTTTAATACTTGAGGTTGTGTTTGCTCTCATAAATGGAAATAGAAGTGGGAGAAACTGTTTCGCTGCAGGGCGGATCAAGTGGGGTTTTCCCCTTTGTACCTCTGCAACTGCTGTGAATTGGCAAGTTTTCTGACATAACTCTTTTGGCCTAAAAGACTTTTGCCCAAAATCAGGCGGAAAGAGATGGTTTCCAAAGAAGAGATTCTGAAATCTCGTCTTTGCTGTGAAGCCATCAGGCAGCCTGACCGAGTTCGTTTGTGGTGCTGCAAGGTCACCCAAGCCTATTATTTGAAGAGATGCCGAATCCTTTTGTCCCCGGGTCTCGAGGTTGAGGTCACCTGAACCTTTGTAGTTAAGATGAAGCATCTAGGTTGGCTACAAGGATTGAGAAGCGGTGAGAATTAACAAGCAGGAGTTTGAGTGCTATGTGAGTAAGATCAAGGAAACAACGAAGATGGTGGGATAAGTTTTGTTATGAATGCCTCTTTACCTTTTTACTAGGTAAACACGTTTTTTAATACCTTGGAAAAGAATGCATCCCAATCATGAGGCGATTGATTCCATTGTGGACCCACTTTCTTTCCTCTTGGTAAACACAGCCTTGTGGATGAGGCTGTGTGGTAGTTTGCGAATGAGGCACGGATCGAATCTCGGAGGGAGATCTAAAACTCTCCCTCAGACTTAAAACGGTCCTCCATAGCCTTGCTAATCGCTTCAAGGTCCAAAGGACCTTCTATGATTTATCTCTCCTCACAATAGTTCTGGGACGAGCCAGTAAGGGTCGTTAGATTGATTGTTCTAATCTTTTGTGGGTAAACACAACCTTAGGCTGAGTTTTCTATCCAGTAAACTCACTCTTCTTCTAAAGAATCACTGAGCTACCCAAAATTTTTCATTCTAATCCTCAAATGAGTGTGAGTCTCAATTTACTCTGTAATCGCATTGGATTCTCACTGTGCATTATATATATATATATATATATATATATATATATATATATGAGAAATATTATTCTATACAATATTCACCCTCCGATCTTTTTAGTTCAAGGACTGGATTATAGTGCACCTCCGATTGAATGGTGGATAATGAGTATTTTCACAAATGAGTTGGATAGGATAACATTCTTTTCTATATATAAGAATGTTATCCTTCATAATTCATCCGTGAACATCTTTATTATTCATCGTCTGATTCTCTAGGATTTAAGGATCGAGCTATATTGTTCATCCGATCGAAGGTGAATAATAAAGATGCATATGAATGCTCACGGATGAATTGTATAGGAATTATTCTCCTCTCTCTCTATATGCCATTTTCCCTCCCTTTGACATCTACGTAAACAGGACGTAGAGTTATCTGATATCATATTTCTACTGATTTTGTTTGACGATCTCTAAAATATTTTTGTTATGCTTGCAGCTCTATTTCAGATTATTAGGACTGCCGCTAGTGGAGGGATGGCGTAGACCAGAATTGAAGGACACTACTTGTTATAACTCACTCAAGGCTATTGCTCTGTAATATTAAGACACATCTAAACCTGATAACTAAATCCACGGAGAAGGTGTTTTGAATCTATTCCCGCAGTGACTCTGGATCCATGGCTTGTTTTTTCACTGTTCATGTTTAAAAGTGACCTGCATAAATTCCACCCTTCTGTCGCTCATTTGCCCCGCCCAAACATTAGAATCTATTTATTAATGATATCTGCATTTCTCAAAGATAGTTAATGTGTGAATTAATTTACAAATACTCAGTTTATTATTATTTTTATAAATTGCAAATTGCTTTGCAAATAAACTGGGGTAAAAAAAAATTAGTCCCTATGTTACATGCTTGGGTCAAAGGAAAGCTTCAAATATCACAAAAGATTCTTACTTTTTTTTTTCTTTTGACCTAAAGAATTGTGGCCAACAATAAAACATTATGCATACATTTCAATTGTGCAAAAGATTAAAATTGTCAATCTAGCAGTTCTTATTGTTCTTTGTAATGATAGAGAGATTATGAGAATATTTGATAGTAGTAGTAGTGAAGGATTAAATTCCATTCTATTTATTTATTGTGTAAATTCTGTATCGTACTTATCATTATCAATCCCATGAAGATTTTCATGCATACATATCAAACACAATAAAGTGGAAGAGCTAATGTGTCGTTTTATCCTTCATTGTGGTACTTAACCCTCGAATTATTAAAGATCATATCAGAGTGAACGACGTAATGCTGTTCACCTTGTAGTAATATCGGATGCAGTTTTACCAGGTGAACAATACTAACTAACTATAAGGCGCATAGGTTGCAGCTCTTCCTGCAAAACCCAAGTGAGTCCTCGGTGCCTACCATATATTGAGGATTTTTCACACACTCGCCTGCTAAAGCCCACTGCGGGCAGAGATCATTCTCATCCTCGCACCCTGAGCTTGATATCATGTCGTTTGGTTTCTCAAAAGACCCCACATGAATCCATTTCGTCGCCGACCATTTCTCACCGTCTATGACGGGGCAGCTTCCGTGCAAACTCTCCGAATCTGTCGTCCCATCGGCGCGAAGGTTAAAGAAGAGCAAAGCATCACCTTTTGAAGGTTTCACTGCAGAACACAATCCCCATGGAAAACAAAAGTGCTGATTGTGCCAAATTGAAGTCGTACAAATTGGAAACTCAAGTTTAATATTGAGGTTTGTCTAGCATAAATATGTTAGTTGCAGTTTCATATGGATACTAACATGATCTGCAATCAGTGAGGAGTTCTATAGATGCGTAAATACTGAAAGGACTTGAATCAAAATGGAACTGTTCAATAGCTGGTTCGAGTGATACCTGCATAACCATTTTTCGCACAGTCTGACCAAGTGTCGTCCTTCAACTGTGATGACTTACCCTGAAACGATGCAAAGATAACTATAAGGGGGTTCTTCATGCAATTTATCGAATGATGGATTTATTACCTTTGCAGAAGGAAAGATGGTCTCTCCACCCTTCTGAACATTGGATAGGTACATCAATACTGTGGCAATTCGATGACCACCTAGTTCTTGATTGGCTTTGTCATAAAAGAAATCAAAATGAGGCTCATATTTTTGGCCAAGCTCGTAATGCAGTATTTGCAAGGGCTCGCCATTTTCTGAAACAAGGTGGAAGAGTAGGTCAGTCAAGAACAATCAACTCTTTCATGCACAAAATATTTTAATATAAGAGATGTATGTAACCTTCTGGAAGAAAGGTCCAAGCAGCAATCCTCTTCTCGATTCTTGCAACAATTTCATCCTACGAGGACAGGGTTGAAAATACAATGAAACTTATCCTCTAAGTATAGCTCAGCCACAACACCACAAAATGAAGGGCACTAATGGCTTGTTGCTTAGGTGGATGAATAGGACGGGAGAAGGAAAAAACAGCCATTGAGAAACTTTATAGGTAGCTGGTCTTTTGCTTAAGTCACCTAAGCTTCACGTACCCCAAGAAATTAATATCCAGTTTTCCCATGATACATCTTTTATTGAAAATAGCAATGCTAAGACATTCCTATCTCTCAAATATTTCAACAATAAAAGAACGGAAGTTCCAACATTTCTTCGGGAACTATCATAACAATTCCTTCCAACCGTTCCATGTTATGTTACGGAATCATCATAATTAGGACTTGGGATTTCAAAGAACAATAACTATGCAATGAACCACTGAATTACATTACAATACACAGTATTTTTTTTCTCTCTCATTCTCATTTTGGTTTTTAGTAACCCAGAGCTCGGCTGGTACCTTCTAGCTTTCTTGAGTTAAACTGATCCAATCCCCAAAAGATTCTTCATAGAATTACTATCGAGAACATGTGAAGAGTTGTTTTGACAAACTTTACAATAATGCCTATGGATGGATCCATTTACATCTATGAACCCTTTAAGATCTATGAGTTAGACGCTCATAATAGTGTAGGTAATTTGTAGTTTAACTCGGCCCTTGATATAGATAGGTAAGGAATCATTCATTCACTCTTCATCATATAAAGTATATAACTTCGCCAAACTGACTAGCCTCCCTTTCTACTTTGTATTTCCAAACAAAGATGGCTATGAAATCAAACTCACTTTCTGCCTGATACATTTTTGCTAGCATCTTTTTTTTATTCTGCCTTAATTGAGGTTGAAAGTCTGTGGCAAGAAAGAATTCCCTCTTGCTTCTCTGACAGTAAGCAGATTTTTATATAAGCGAGGGTTTGTTGGTCTCTGACACAGGGAACACTTAGTAAACAAAGATAATACTCTTATATAAGCGAGGCACACTAACAATTATAATGAACAATCACCCTCTTTTAACCAAGATATTAAAAAAGGTTTTAAGCGACCAATTGCTCAGCGTCTCGGCAGAAGGTGGGCACCTAGACAGCCTAACCAGATGATATCAAAATATTATTAAAATAAAGATTATACACTCAATCCCATACAAGAAAAAAAAAGTAAAAATATTAATTTGATGTCGCAAAAATTGACCTGTGTACTGGAGTTAGTTGTTTGGTGTTGGGAATCAGGAGGAAATGACAGTGTGACCTGTGGAGACATCAAATCTAGACGGAGTCTTTTGGGTACAGGTGCACCAACATTGCGTGTGGAGTCTTGGTGGCAGTGATGCATGCCGTGGAAGCATCCAGGTAGAGAACAGAAGTGAGTTCCCATGACTTAGAACTAAGGCTAGGTTTTTTGCTTATTAGTTTTCCCCAATTTGAACCAAACCAATTGCTGATGTGAACCATCTGAGCCATGTAAGATGCCTAGATGGTCCACCTATCCCACTTCTTAAATTGCCAATTAATGGGTTGCTCACCCCATAGGCAAAGTGACCCTTGTTCTAAATGCCTAGGTGATAGCATAGGCTAATTTTTAAAACACTGCTTTTGATAGTTACGAAATTCTAGAAGATGAACCAAGATTAGATCAATCTTGTTCATTTAAATTAAAAAGAATAGAGAGTTTGTATTGAGTAACGACAAACCACATCTACATTTGTTGTAGCACCTACTGACTGCCTCACAGTTAGGTTGTATCTCCCTCCTATGTCAATATGATGTTGGACCTGATTGTCCAAATTAAATATCTATGTCTGCAAAACAGGGAAGTCATTATGATCAGTGAATCGAGATTGGGCGGGTTAATCATTTCTTTATGCAAAGACTGGATGAATAAGCTGACTTTTGAGCCCACTTTGCAGTGACAACGCCATTACCAGGTCAAAGTTATCTAACAAGCAAGCTATTGCAGTAACATACTAGAGGAGTGAGAAAGCCAAGGAGCAAAGTAGTTAAGTGAGCCATTGTGGCTAGATAAACAAGGGTTATGGTCAGATAAACAAACTTGAAATGTGGAAACCTAGCAGTCAGTGAGCCATCGTGGTTAGCAAAAGACAGCACCATTGCCAATCGCATTCCTCCTTGTAGCTAATACTTGAGGAACTCTTAATGACACTCATTGCAGGTTGTGGTCAACAACTCGAGGAACCACAAGACGTTCCATACAGGGCAAGCAAATGTTAGTTTTGAGCTTGTGCAAGGGCCTCAATTGTATTAAAAGTTTCAACCAAGGATCTACATAAATCAAAGCTAACCCATGTGCATGGCAATGCAAGTAGGAGCCTCTATATCTCATAATAGCACAAGACTACTTTCTATTCTAGGTCATGCAAAGATGGCCAGTCAAAGGTCAAATAAGTAGCAAAGATCAAACAGATAAGAAGTACTCTCGCTGACTAGGTGTCCCTCAGCATGTTATTCTAACATCTTCATTCTTTCTTCATCAGCAAAAGACATAAAGGGGCATCTCAGTAAAATCATAAGAATATTCTACAACGGAGATTATTTATCCCCCAATGTTATTAAACATGTGCTATACATTCAGGAAGAATGGGAATTGGAATCATAAATGAGGCATCTCATCAAACAGAGAATGCTGCACAAGGAGCGAGACTGACACAAGCTGAAAGACAAGGCTTTTGAGCTATTCGGAGGTCAAGGGTATAGCATATAGATGCCAAACCTAAACAAAAAATTGTCACAGAAATCGTTCCTTTGAAAGATTATACTATTGTAGCAAAAACTATCAATTTATCATAAAAATTAATTAAACCAGGGAAATTGAGATGGGTGAAAGAAATAGCCTGTTTGATTGTTATTCAACGGGAGATCCTAAGGCG
The DNA here is from genome assembly GCA_025175895.1 of Wurfbainia villosa. Lineage (NCBI taxonomy): Eukaryota > Viridiplantae > Streptophyta > Magnoliopsida > Zingiberales > Zingiberaceae > Wurfbainia > Wurfbainia villosa. The sequence goes on from CM045994.1 coordinate 114,610,986, forward strand.
GCAGGAGTTGATACATTTGTTCTGCCCTTTTTGTGCCACATAATTCACAGCAACTATGAGATATGCAGCTAACTAAGAAACATATGCTCATAAATCTCTCACAGCAAATATTAATTGCAATGGCATACCATCTCTAGCATATACTGATCTGATTGCAAAAAGTACCGAATTCCAGAAGAGATATGTGCATCGAGTCATTGAACAAAATTACCTGCCTCTCGTCGATGAACATGCCAGAGCTCGTCCGCACCTCACTCATAATACTCTTCCCCGACTCGTTATCCGCAACCATCGATTTCTCTAACTTACCCTTTGCCTGGTTTCACAATGTTCGTCATCAGCGAAGCCCCAGGAAAACACCAATTTCGGGATACGCAAAACCAAAAAACAGTCCACATATTCAGATATTCTAACCAGAGAGACGAGATGGTCGCACTCCTCGTCGGAGAGGAACCCCTGATACAAGAAAGCCCTACCAACCAAGAGCAGAGTTAAGCCCGAGGCGAAGGCAATCCTAAAAGGACAAGAAGAGGACGGGGCGGGGGATCCCTCACCTGGGATTCCACGAGAGCTGGATGACGCGAGACGGATCCAAGGTGTCGGAGTCCGCCAGGACGGACCGCGATCCGAGCAGAAGAAGCGAGAGGAGGAGGAGTTGGGTGAGGAGGCGAGACGAAGAGGAGGCGGAGGATCCCATCACCGGGGAGGCGGTGGAAAAGGGGGGAAGCGAATCAGATCGGCGATCGCAGAGAGGATACAACGGCGAGGTCTTCGGAGTCGGACGCTTCTCGCCCCTTCCCCGGACGCCGGCGCGGTCACGTTTGTAACTGCAGTCGCATTCGGACCCTGCGTTTTACGGCGCCTCGCCGAGATTTGAAACCGTGTGGACTGCGGCTCGAAAGGGAGCTCAATGTGAAAATAACAAATACGAGGTGCCATTTGAAAATTTCACTTATTTAAAACTCTCCTTCGTACTTTCTCTCAAAGTAAACGAGGCAGACGCTTGCTATTTTTCGAGCTCAGTGAAGAAGCCTGTTCCTGTCCTCTCAAACCCTTATCTCGACGATCCATTTGGCTTCACTCCGCCGGAGTAGCGGCTGTAGTCACGCAGCCGCGACCGGAGTCCACCATATTCGGAAACGAGATACTGTCCTCATCTAGCTTAACATACGAGGTGAGAAATTAAGAGGTTGATTTGTATGGACTGAAGATCAAGATGAGGAATGAGCTTAGTTCGGAGAATAAATTGAGTGTCGAATTGAAGTAAATCAGTTCGGAGAATAAGTGAATAGCTGAGTTGAAGAAGATCAGTTCGGAGAACAAGTGAAGAGCTGAGCTGAGATAAATCAGTTCGGAGAACAAGTGGAGAGCCGAGCTGAGATAAGTCAGCTCAGAGAATAAGTGAAGAGTTGAGTTGAAGAATATCAGCTCGAAGAATAAATGAAGAGCTGAGCTAAGATAGGTCAGTTCGGAGAACAAGTGAAGAGCTAAACTGAAGAAGATCAACTCGGAGAACAAGTGGAGAGCTGAGCTGAGATAGGTTAATTAGTTTGGGAAATAAATTGAGAGTCGAGCTAAATAAGATCAGCTTGGGAGGTAGATTGAAGGCGGAGTTCGGAAAGGATATCTCGAAAAGCGAGGCGAATGACATATCAGAAAGGGGGCAATTCATAAGGCGGGTCGGTTGGTGGATTAAGAGTTACTTAAGATAGATGTTCGATTATTAAGCTTCACGGGGAAATAACGAGAAAGAGGAACAATATATTAATGGTCAGATGTTCTCTTTATAAAGAAGGAAACGATCAGGTTATTAAGAGGTGAAGACAACAAAGACATACTCACCCTCCTTGAGGATAACCACCGGAGACTCTTGAGGGATCCCATAAAAGAATCATTCTCTAACGGCCTAAAGAGGAGCCTCGTCTGGGTCCACATGGTTTTTCCACATGGACGGTCATCATCGCAGTTGATTATGTAACAACTTATTCTGGGGTGAAAGAGAGATAAAAGAGAAAAGAGAGAGAAGAGAAGATCTAATTTCATTTTTTCTGTATACACTTATTGTTTTTCTGTTATATTCATTTTCTTGACTATTGTTACTATCGGTTCCCTCTTGTTCATACAAACTCTAATTTAAATATTGAAGGATCCTTGCTGGGTAAACCGATGGTGATCTAATATGTGTTAATTTTCATAAGAAGAGAGCAAAAAGTTATTTACTATTGCAGTTGGAAAGAATCCGCCCTCGGTAACTCAACCTTAAGAGAAAAATGTATACCGCATTAAAACCCTTATCATGTTCTGATGAGATCAGGGATATATTTGTGCCTCATGAAAAAGATATGAATTTGTCATGTGTGAACGTTGTCACAGTACATCCTTCCAACATTTTGCATTCTCCAGCAATAGTAAGATTATGCAGCTAGTGTTACAAATTTTCTACTGTTTCTTTTCCTTAATGTCATTCTTGTGATCTTTGAAATCTTATAGACTGAAACTTTGGTTTATCTGCAAAGACTAGATCTTGAACAATCACAAACTTGTGAAACGATGCTGGCTATCCTTAATCGCTCAAGGTTATTCTAACACAATGAACATCTTACTAATGACCCCTAACAGAGCAGATCAATTTTCTGTTTCAAGGGATCATGACTGATTTTGTGGGAGAGTCACAGAGGATTAAGAGAAGCTTCGGCATTCAAGGGTTCTTTTTCATAAACTGCCTTTCGTAATTGAATATGCATCCGATCTTGAGAATCAATACCTAAATAATGTCATGCACAATTTGTAATGTGTAGACTATTTGCTATGTTTGGCACTTGTTAGATTCGGTATGATTGTGTCTCTTTGAATTTTATTAGCACATAAAAGATAATTCCTGAAAAAATTATCGGAAACAAATACAATAGAGTTCTAAGAAAAATTATATAGAAAATTCTAGAAAAGAAAAGTGTTAGTGTAGTATATATTGAATTAACTAAAGATATGTATGAGAAAGTAACGATCAAAGTGAAAATTTTAGACGGATTAACTGAAATATTTTCAATAAAAATAGAATTGTATCAAATATCAACTATAAACTCTTATATTTTTACACTATTCATGGATTAATTCATTAAACGCATTCAAGAAACAGTACTATGTTGCATGTTTTTTGTAGATGATATTATTTTGGTAGATGAGACACGTGAAAAAGTAAATGTTAAATTAGAATCTTGATAGGAAATATTAGAAGTGAAAGGTTTTATAATTAGTCAAGTAAAAACAAGATATATGGAATTTGAATTTAACAATATTAGATAGAATGAGACAAGTGTTAAGATAGAAGATGATGAATTGTCTGTAACTGATAGCATTAATATTTAGTATCATTTTTACAAGACGATGGAGAGATTGAAAGAGATGTCTTACATAGAATACAAATAGGATGATTGAAATGGAAAAGATCATCGAATATTTTATGTAATCATAAAGTACCTTTAAAATTTGAGAAATTCTATAAAATGACAGTTAGATATACTATATTATATGACGTTGAATGTTGAGTTATGACTCGAATACGTGAGTAAAATATAAGAGTTGCAGAGATTAAGATATTAAGATATATGTGTAGACATACGTGGATGAATATAATAAGAAATGTGAGCAATATAGAGAAAGTTATAGTTGTATTTATTGAAGGAAAATTTTGAAAAATATATTTAAGGTGATACTAATATATACTCAGACAACAAATAAATATTCCAGTTAAACAATATGAAATTATAACAAATACGCACATCAAACGAGGAAGAGGAAGATCAAGAAAGATTTGATCTGTAACAATAAAATAAAATAAAATTTATTTAGGTATATATATAATGATATAGTAGGGGATGAAACATAATAATATAGAAGAATTCATATAGTCGATCCCACTTAGTGGGATAAAAGAATTCATATCGTCGATCTCACTTACTATATGGTTAGTAATTGCATCGGGAAATCTTTTATCAGAATTAACATTTTACCTCTTCGTTAAAAAGCAAAATTCGGTCATGATTCCCTTTGTTAACTAACTCATTAGCAACTTAGTGATCGATAATCTTTGCCAACGACAATTCTCATGCGACAATTAGAGGTAGGGTTGTACCTGATGTAAGGCTAAAGAGGCGATTGTCTCAGGCCTATTTTTAAAGAAGTTTAAATCGCATTTAAAGAGGGCCTAAAAATTAATATAAAGGGTCCAAAAATGAATTCATTAGTATGTTTTTTTTTTAAATTCGATTCAGACCTCTAAAATTTTAGGTATGGCTCTAGTTGGAGGATATGGTGGTTGCAAGGGCGGAAGAGACTACGGCTGGAGACGAGGAAGGATAGGCAGCCATCAGTGAGAAAATCAAGTACAACATCCAGACATTATCTATTTACTGCCACAGAGTATCTAGATTTTTGACCTAACTAATTTTGGAGGTAGTCAGTTCGGTCATACAAAAGTTTTTCACTGACCGTCAAAATAAATCGAAAAGTACACACAGCGAGTGGTCTAACAACCTAGCTTTCTTAGGTCCAGTATTTCATTTAGAAAAAATTCTTATAAATATATTACAGGTAGGGCTCAAATCTTAAATACCTATATGAGCACTCTGCCGTTGCACCGTAGTTCGGAGACATCTCACCCTTCTTCGTTGCCTTATCTGGGGAGTCATGTATTAGCTATATATTTGCACGAGAACAAATTTCAGTGGAAAGTGGTGGTGATTGCTTTCTACGTAGCATCTTCTATCTTTGGCTGATACGTTTTTGCTGCCCATGCCCAAAGTTCAGTGGAGTTTGTCGTGTCCAATCATCTTCTCTAAATTTTTTGGTAATTCGATCCTGGAGGTAGATGATTTTGCTTTAGGTCGCTTACCAGTAAACCTGAAATACATTTTACGCATATTCAAAAATCAATCTTCAAAATATTTATCTTATTTTAGATTTGAATAGGGGAGGAGTGCCCACTGCATGCAATGCAATAGGAAAGTCATCTTCTCTGGAAAAAAAAATCGATAGTCTTTTCCAATGGTCCTTATCGACGAAGGTAAATTATGATTCAAGTGATAAATATAAAGGAGAAAATTCATTGATAATTCAAAGTTATTATCTCTTCGAGAATTAATTTTTATCCATTAAAAATTATTCCCTTTATATTTATCAACTTTTGTCCATTAAAAATTATTCCCTTGTCAATTGAGCTAATGCTGAAGTTGGATGGCCATCTTCTCTAACTTGTATAGACAGAAGCAGCAGCAGTGCATGCTAAATAGGCATTATAATTAAGATCGAGTAATTGACTAATAATTAAAGTGATCGAATCTATTAAATTGAATTATTTTTTATAAATCAAATGGATCGAAGTTTTTTTATGAAAAATATAATAAATTGAATTGATAAAATATCAATGAATTCAATTGGAAATTAAAATCATCTAAGTTTTTATCAATTGACTGATGAATTATTTGGTTTTAAATTAAATAATTGATTGATTAATTTTTTATTTTATTTTTCATTCTGAACAATTAAATTGAGCAATATGTTGTTTAATTTTTTAGAAATACAATGATTGCATAGTCTATCAATTTAATTTAATGATTTGAAATTTCAAAATCGAATTAAATAAATTAAAATAATCGATATTTATAAATTAAAATAATCAATATTTTTTTATAAAAAATTGATTTTTAAAATTAATTTGATTTAATTGATAATTTATAAAAATTGATCATTTATTTTAGCAAAAGATGATTACTAGTGTTTTTCGTCGATTCTTGATGAAGAAAGATAAATTACGAGATTATGCTTCTTATTCGTTGCTTAGAAATAGTGAAAAATGTATGAATCCAAATGCAAAGTTTAAATTCTACATAAAAATGGGAATAAAAAGCTATTTGGTTATGTTTTTTTTTTTTTCAGAATAAAAAGCTATTTGGATACTATATAGAAGTGCGGAAAATTACTTTTTTTTTTTCATTAAACGAAATATTCACTGAAATAAACGGAGATGGCATCATTACGAAATCACTGAATCAATCTAGCTACTTTGTTCTACAGAATTGCAGAAAATTGTTTTGGTTTTTCTTCTCCACAAACTATTCAAGGATACAAATGGAAACTTCATCGTTATTTTTGATTTTACACTCTACACTTCAAAAAAGATTGCCAAAAAATATCTCCTACAATTCACTAGTATTATTTAAAGAAAATTGACAACAATAAATTAAATTGAACATTTGTTTAATATTAATAAAAATATAAAATAATTAAATGATAGAGATTAGTTAAAATAGGGACCAAGCTATCCACGTCTCACTTTCACTAAACGCATCCATCAAATATTTTGTTTTTATAATTTTTTTTAAATCCACCCCGTAATATTCCACCTCACTAAATGCTCTCGTCTCTTCAATGCATGAACACAACGTTTGTTGTCCTCATATCTCTCTCTCGTCTCTTCAATGCATGAACCTAGCGATGTTCGTCGTTCTTCACGGCAAAGATACGACGAACAAAATTATTATACTATGCGATGATTATATACACACTCGTGAGTATAGACATTAACACTCGACATTGTCAACCGTCTAAAGTTATTATCGCTCGACATTATCATCAAGTGGTCAGATTCCATCTAGAATTTGATCATGGTTTGACTGACATCGGAGCCCGATCAAATTGTGATTGAATTGTTGGTCGGAATCGACACGATTACAACTACCCGTGGTTGCAGCGCTGGTTGTCAGATTCTAATTGCAATTCAACCACGGTCCGATTGAACTCTGACTGTTGGATCACAATCAAATTTCAATAGGATTGCAGTTGAAATTCGATCGATTTATTCTTGTCGGCCAAATTTAATTTACCAATTGCAATCGATTCGATCGCGAATTTGGTGAGAATTTGATCGACCGATCGATCATGTGATCGCGATCCAATGATTCGACGAAATCAAATCGATTGCGACTAATGACCGCTAGGCGTTGGATCGATCACAATTTAGTCAAATTTCAATAACATTGTGATTCAATTGGTTAGATGGCGATGACAATCTCGATGGATTTAAAGGTTGATTATAGTGATCATCAAAACAACGACATACGAAGACGAAACACTTTGCATTCTCTATTACTATGCAATCCCATAAGATCGAACGACTCAAAGTGCATTGTGCATGGGCATATAAAATCATATTTTAGTCGTGCGTCGTTCGGTCCTAGTCAGTCAGACACATTGTTGCTTATTCGATTATCATCTATCGAATGCACTAAGATTTATTCGGTCACGATCCACTGAATATAATAAAATGTATTCGATTTCTATCTATGAAATAAGGAGGGGAAGGATATTTTAGAATTTTTATTTAAGGATAGTTTTTTTTTTTTTTTTTTGACAAAAAAAGGTTTGTTTAGCAATAGGTGGAGTGTGGATAATCTGACTCTAAAATAGGAGTGCTATTGCGAAATTATGAGTGAACCGATTGGGCGAACCAGACCGGCTCAAATGGCAGCATTAGAATTGGTTCGACCAAATCGATTTATCGCCGTCATTGCTTACGGGCAACCGAACCAAACGGCGCAGCTCACCACCCGCGCAGATCTACTCCGTCGATCGAAGGAGACGCCGGTCTCTCCACCAACCTCCTCATCGCCCCAACATTCCTTCTTCCCTTCTCTGCGTCGATCGGTCGACATCGATCGCCGCTCCTCTGTCCTCGCTCTATCTTCCCAATCCGATTCGTATCAGTCTCGACTCACTCTCCGGTTGACTCCACCAGTATCAGGCCCGATAGATCAGTCGTCGCTGGCGCCGCCGGCGGCGGCATCGGGTATTCGGTCGGCGGCGGAGGAGGCGGCGATTGGGAGGGGGGTTGTGCGGTGGATGAGGTTGTCGAATAAGAAGATAGTAATCCCTTCGCTTCTCGTCGTTCCTCTCTGCGCCTTTTGGTTTTGTCATGGGCAACAAAAAGCGAAACCCTAGCCAGCGCCCTGGCCACCATACTCCAGATTCTTCGGTCGCTGTGGTGGCTGATGTTTCGTCGGCTGTGTCCTCCCCTGTCTCTGATGACGGGCCACGCAGCGTCGATGCGGCCGAGTCCGCCGTCGTTAAGGTGGAGTGCGAGCGGGCGCTTACTACCCTCCGCCGCGGGAACCATACTAAAGCCTTACGACTGATGAAGGAGGCTGCGGCGCGGCACGAGGGTTCCGCGCTGCTGCACCGAGTGCACGGGACTGTGGCGGCGAAGGTTGCGGCTCTGCTTGATGACCCCGCTGCGAAACTGCGGTACCTTCGTGCCGCCATCGACTCTGCTCGGCGCGCAGTCACACTGTCGCCAACCTCAATTGAGTTCGCGCACTTCTATGCTAGTCTACTATTTGATGCTGCTACGGATGGACGCGGGTACGAGGAGGTTGTCCAGGAGTGCGAGCGCGCCCTTGGTATAGCTAACCCAGTCGATCCTGCTAAGGAGAGCCTGCAGGATGAGGGCCAGCAGAAGCTGTCTACGCCTGACGCTCGGGTCGCGCACATCCAGCAGGAACTACGGGCTCTAATTCAGAAGTCCAACATTGCCTCTATCTCGTCTTGGGTGAAGAATCTCGGCAACGGGGCTGCCGGGGAGGAGAGGTTCCGGTTGATCCCCATGCGCCATATCTCTGAGGATCCCATGGAAGTTCGGTTGGTGCAGGCAGCCCGCCGCCCCAATGAAATCAAGAAGGCCACTAAAACCCCAGAAGAGCGCCGCAAGGAGATTGAGGTCCGTGTTGCTGCTGCTCGCATTCTCCAACAGAAGTCCAGCAACTCTCTAGTGGCCGCCCAGGAGGAGGACGGCCGCCCTGGCTCAGATTTCTCCACCTCCTCCTCCAGTGCTCACCGGTTGGCAGAGCGCCGGAAGTTGAACTCCAAAAAGGTCATTTCCTCTGACGATCGCATGAATCTTGTCCGAGCATATTGGAATTCTATGAGTTTTGAGAGGCAGTTGGATTTCTTAGTCATAAATATCCCAAATCTCAAGATGCATTTTACCTCATCGCCCAAGGGCAGCCTTGGAGTGGACATCCTGAATGAGGCACTGGCATTTGTGGAGTCCAGTGGTATGTGGAAGTTCTGGGCTTGTTGTCAATGTGATGAGAAGTTCACTGACTGCTATGCCCATATCCAACACAGTGCTCTGGAGCATATAGGTAGCCTCTCAACCAAGTTGCAGTCTGTAATGCCGCAGGAAGTTGATGGAGAATGGATCGAGATGCTTCTTAATGGGAATTGGAAACCCATTGATGCTGATTTGGCTGTGAAGATGCTCAAGGAAGAACAATCGAAGCAACAATCATTAATCAAGGATGCAGACTCCGACAGTGGCTGCAAGGACAAAGAGTGTTTACCTGAGTATTGGACTGCTAAAGAGAACTCTGATTCTTCCTCTTCATCCCTGCATGGGGAGATTGCAGATCAAGATATTCCTAATGACTTTTCTTTAGAAGGGAGCTACAGTGAGATGAATGATCTTGTCGATGTCTCTTGCAGATGGCCATTGTCAGATGATGCCGAAAGGACCAAGCTTCTGGGAAGAATTCAAGTCATGTTTCAGACGCTTGTGAAACACAAGAGCCTCTCAGTAAGTCATCTGAATAAGGTGATACAATATGCTATTGAAGAGATCCAAGCATTTCAGTCTGGATCATTATTGCTTAACCATGCACTTGATCAGTTGCCTATTTGTATCTTCTTCTTGGATGCTATGCACCTTCAGAAAATACTGAAGTTCTTGCAGGAGCTTTTACAGTCCTGTGGGTTAGGCAGTTGTTCTGACAAGGACACTACTGCCAGTGATGCTGGTAGCAATGAACTGGGTACTGAAGTCCCAGATCATGTCAGTCTGAGCTTTAACTCCTGTACTCTTTCTTTGGATGGGTGTTTTTTCAGACGGAAGCCTGATAACCTATTTGAGAATTCCTGCATTTACGGTGCCATCAATGGGATACCTGATTCAAATGTTTTTTTGTCATGGTTATTTGCTGGTCCTTCCATCTCTGAGCAACTCTCATCATGGACTCGCATGTGTGAAGAGAAAGCTCGTCAAGGCATGGAAATCCTTCAGATGCTCGAGAAAGAATTCTCTCTCTTGCAAAGTCTGTGTGAAAGGAAATGTGAACATTTGAGTTATGAGGAGGCTTTGCAGGCTGTTGAGAACCTTTGTTTTGAAGAACTGAAAAGAAGGGAGCAAGGAGTGAAGTTGGCATCTCAAAGCTATGAGGCTACTTTGAGGAAGCGACAAGAAGAACTCGTGGAGTCGGAGAATGATGAAATGCTCGATGGAAGCAGATTTGAGTTGGAAGTTATTTCTAATGTTTTGAAGGAAGTGCAAGTCTTGAATGTGTCACATTTCGGGTACAATGAGGCTTTATCTAGTGCGGGTTCTCCCTCATGTGACTTGGATTGTGATGAAGGTGATGATTGGAGGGTGCATGATTACTTGCAGCAAACAGATACTTGTATAGGAATAGCAATCCAGGAGCGGAAGGAACAACTTTCTGTAGAGGTTTGTGCGTCATTTTAATAAGACTACCATTTCCAATCCTTTGAACTTCATCCATATCTTATTGCATGCAGCTTAACAAGATAGATGCAAGAATCATGCGCAATGTGAGTGGTATGCAACAATTAGAGGCAAAGCTTGGGCCTGCTTCAGCCATGGATTATCGCACTGTCATTTTGCCACTTATAAAATCTTACCTTCGGGTTCATTCATTTGACTTCATCTTTTATGCAAATGTCTCAACATATTTGGTCCTATAATGTGGTTGGTTAATTTGAACTTGTTGTTTTTGTCTTTAACAGTTTCATTTGGAGGATTTAGTAGACAGAGATGCTAGAGAAAAGTCTGATGCTGCAAGAGAAGCCTTCCTGGCAGAGCTTGCACAGGATGCTAAGAAGAATGCAAACAAAGGAAATGATACCAAGCATGCACATGAAAAATCAAAGGAGAAGAAGAAGAGTAAAGATAACAGGAAAAGTAAAGATCAAAAGGTTGTCATGACTTGTCTCCTCAAATTTCTTGTATTTCCTGTATGTCATATTGAAGAAATGTTTTTTTTTTTTTGACGAAATGCTTTTTCTTACTGTTTTTTGATGTTAGAATGCGGGCTATATTGATCAATCCTCAGATCATCATGATACTGCTAAACAATCGTAAGCACATCCCTTGTCCACTCATAATTCATAATCATCATTACCTATGTATTTTTTCTCTTAATTTTTGTTCTGTCCTGACTAAGCTATGAGATGTCAACCTGTGTTGGTCCGCACAGGTGGAATTTACTGTTTAGTCTGTCTACTAGAATGGCACTGCTGCACAGTCGAGCGTGGAGCCGCGAGGCCCGTTGCAACCATGCAGTGGATTGCGGGGTCCGTCGCAACCTTACGGCGGATCGTGGGGTTGCAGCGGTTAGGTCCTTTTTTTTTTAATTTAAAATTTTCCTTTTGATTTTTCTTTCCCCCCCTTAAATTCCCTTTTTCATTTGAATTTTTTTTTTCCTTTTTTTTTCATTTCCCCCCTGTTTTTGTAGTGTTTTTATTTTGTTATTTTCCACCGAAAATTGATTTCCTTCTATTATTTATTTATTTTTTATATTCGCTTATTTTTTCTATTCATTTATGATTATTTTTTTCCTTAATGCTTCCACAAGGTAAATAGTAAAATGAAAACCTCTTTAAAGATGAAGGATACATATTATTAGAAAATATAAAAAAGTAATATAATTTCTAATCTTATAAAATATACTATTATTAATGAATTAAATTATTTTATATACGAATTTAATTTAATTTTAAATTGATCATAATAAATCCAAACTAAATCCAATTTGAACCTACTTGATCGTGCCATCTTTACTTGGTGAACTTCAGATAATCTTAAATCTACTTTTACTCAATAAGGATTAAATATGTGATGAGATAATTTCAAATCTAGCCCAAAAGAAAGTATTTATAGAAATCAAATATAAATAAAAATATTTTTTAATTAATAGATTTTATATTTAAAAATTATTGAAACCATCTTAGTACGACACAATACGACATCGAAACTGTATCGTTCTGGTCATAAATCGAAACTCTAGCATGGTTGAAATTTTAGTCTTGACACCTCACACTTCCCATTATTTGTTGCCTTGCACTAATAGTTAGTGGTTATCTCCTTGCACTAGTAGCTAGAGGTTATATTTTGAATAACTGATATCAAGTTTCCCTTGTATGATAGTGTTACACAATTACTATAGTATAAAGTTCTTAGTGGAAGATTTAATGTTACAGTTTTGGATTCACTTTTAGTAATCTCATCTGCATGAAATTTAATCCTTTATTTTGATTGAGTTCTATCAGATGCCACTTTATCAAATAATTAGCTGTTCTTTTAATTCCGCATTTTCTTTGTTTAAAGATAATTTGTTTGCTAAACTGTGAAGTTGTGTCTCATCTTGCCACAGTGAGTCTGTTGTATATGGCATTACCTTGGAGCATGATCGTATTGTATCACATGGTGATTACCTGACGCAACAAGAAGAGGAGTTTAAACTTAGAGTGGAACTTGAGGCTGAAGAAAGGAAACTTGAGGAGACATTGGAGTATCAAAGGAGGATTGAAGATGAGACAAAGCAGAAACACCTGTCAGAACAATCAAAAAGCAATGCTGTGGCTTATCTGAACAATCAGACTGATGGAGCCTTTGTTGTTAATTCAGTGGAAAATTTGAATTATAACTTTCAATTGCAAAATAAAACCGTACCCACTTTTGTAGAAGGTATAGAATTTGGTGATTTCCATTTTTTTGAAGCCAACATGCACTATGACCACCCTAACATGAGATTCAAACAAAGAAATAAGTCTTGCACAGCAGACCAGATTGATGTTGGACAGCAGCACAGTATTAGTGACAACAGTGAGAAATATAATGATAGTTGCATTGACGGAATGCAAGCTTTTGATGACTATAATGATTTCCCTTTAAAAGTGGGTTTGCAAGTTAATGGAGTGGAGAAATCTGTAGCCAATATGACATCTTCCAATAGTAATAGCTTTCAAAAGATTAAGAAGACAAGTAGCCAAACTCATACAAAACACAAGCAAGGTAATTTCCTGTTCTTGTTTGAGCAAGAAGACATATTCACGTGAACAATTACTTTTTTAATATCTTGATGACTAGTTTTTGCTTTATGTCATCTTATACTGTTTTCACTTGCAGGAAGTACAGGAACTTTGTATGATGGTTTTCTTCCTTTGGAACAATCAAAAGCTAAGCAAGTTTCCAAGCATAATATTACAAGAGAGTTGCCTGAAGGGAATGAAAGAGTTTTTCTATTTTCTAAAGAAAATCATTTGCCTGCTCAATGTCAAAATGAATTATACATTCAAGATAATGCTGCAGGTCTCTTTTATTCACAATTATAAATTTATTTTTTTAATTGTAAGAGAATTACATAATCATATGATTTTCTTTGTTTTTAATTGTAATAGACTACCAAAGTTCTTGTTTGTTTCCATGATAATTTGCTGACGCTATTAAGATTAAATTATTACAAGGTAGCACTATTCTTAGCTTGATCTTGATGAAATTTGATATACAAGTTTAGTTCCCAATCATTGCTTTAATTGGCAGCTGGTAATACTTTGTTACAATGTGCATAGTGATTCCTTAGGAGTCTTATGAGCTACTTTGGATTTCTGCTTAACAAGTGTACTTGTAATGTCAGATATTGTTTCTCAACACTAATTTACTTTTTTATATATGTTAACAAACTTTACAAATAGGCAAAATTAGTTGGAGAATCAAACATAGTCATTTATTTGACAATTGGTTCAGTAGGGATTTTGAATTTTTAATAGGACGTCTGTTCAATATCTTTATCAAGTGTAATATGGAGGTCATTGTTATAGCATGCTCTTATATTTTTCTGTAAATATCTTGCAAATTCATTTTTATGTAAAATATATAGAAAATGTTTTTTTTCTCTTTATTTGCATATTTATTTAAAAGCATTTCCAAAGTAATGGTGACAAGGGAGACAATCCAGGTGCTTGGTGCACCATAGGTTGCTATTAATATATTTGGTGCTAAACTATTACTTCTTATTTGTGGTCAGGACAAAATGAAATGAGGGCAGCAGCAGGACAATTTCATGATGGGGATGAACAAAGGTTTCAAGAAGATCTTAAGCAAGCTGTGCGTGAAAGTTTGGGTATGTTTTGTTCATTTTATTCCTTTTCATTTCCTTATCATAAACATGAATTGTTGAAAGAGATGCCTTGTTTATCCTCACTTATCTTCAGAAGTCACAGTTAGGTTGTTTTTCCAGTTCTACTTTGCTTTGGAGGTTTAATAGATGCATCCTCGACTAAATTGTTTGCATGGTGCATGTAATTTGTGATGTACAACTAATGTACAGAACTTAAGAGGAAATAAATAATCAATAATTCAATAAGTCGAGATGTAATTTGTCTTGACATTCATGGCCAAATAGCTAATGCAATGATATAAGAAACAGTAATTTTTTCCTATATCATAGTGCAACTGAGCAATAAGATTAATTTTATACCTACTCTGGATCCGTACCTCTCTAAACCCACTGAATTATTATTGCTTTTATCTTCTTGTAGTGTGCTTAAAACTAGTATGTATACTTTGTTATTGAGAGAATTTACGATACAGAAATTGGGAACAGAGGACTTCCATAAGAAGGTTCTAACTCTGTATCAACTTTAAATTGTAATAGAGCTATTGTCAACTCTTTCCAGAACCTCCTACTGATTAGAATATATGTGGAAATTTGACTAGACCATCTTAAAGGTTCATGATAAACCTTAAAACCATTAAGATTTTTAGATCAAGAAGTACTAGATGAGAGAAAATACCCAGTTTATCAATTCAGTCCACAAATCTGTACCTAAGTTCACTAAGGCAACTCAGATAAGAATAGGTTGTTTCATGTGTGACAAACAAATTTAATTTTGATCATTCATATCGAACATTGATGCTTTGACTTAGAAACCAACATCCCCATCGATCATTTTTAAAAATGTTTAGAAACTACTTTATTTGATACAGATTCATGTGTTGAATACTTGTATGCTATTCTGAGTAACAGATGATTGTTTCTAACCCCAGAAATAATGAAAATTTCATATTTGCGAAGTATTGACAGTTGTAAGACCATGAGATAGAGCAAGATTCAAAATAGTACCCATCTCTTTCACTACAATTTATTACTTTTTTAGGCAACCATTACTATGCTAATTTTCAGAAGGATTTTTGTAACCATGCAACTTGTGCTCTCTTCCTTTCTTTTTGATTCACATATTTATAGAGTACCTACCCATATGTTCTCTATATCCATTTTGAGTGACAATGGAAATTTTCTATGTTGAATATCTAATGGAGACAATATTCAATTGATATTTCATTCTTCAAGAATTTTCTACCTTCTCGGGAGCTTCAGTTTGTAATTCTTTTGGCTTTTGAAAATTACAGAAGGCAATGACTATGTTGTGTCAGCTACTGAAGCAGGGAGCATTTCAAGCTGGAAAGAAGTCCTTCGCACTGGTCTCAGGAATGCAGTTGGTGAATACAATTGTTTCTTGAATGTGATTATCCAGGTAAAGAATTGAATTGCTTGTTGATTAATTACCACTTCCTTAAAATATGCTTCATGCTAATGATGTTTGTGATTTTTTACTGGTTTAGTCATTATGCCATCTAAGGCGTTTCAGAGATGAGTTCCTCAAAAAGTCATCAGTGCATGGGCATATTGGAAATCCATGTGTTGTCTGTGCACTTTACGATATATTTACAGATTTGAGAAAAGTTTCTGAAGGTGGACTAAGTGATGTTGTTGCACCTACTTCTTTGAGAATTGCTTTGAGCAACTTATATCCTGATAGTAAATTCTTTCAAGAGGTGATTCTAATATTAATGTGCTATTTTATGCGCTACTAATTACTCTGACCTTGATGAGATCTTAGATCATGTAGATTTTGGTATTCTGTTAATCTAAAAGATTGTGTATCCATTAACAGGGACAGATGAATGATGCATCTGAGGTTTTATCAGTAATTTTTGATTGTTTGCATAAGTCATTTAAGGTTCATTCTGGGGATAATGATACCGGGCTGCACAAAAGTAATTCAGAGGGATCATGGGATTGCACAAACAGTTTGTGTATTGCACACACACTCTTTGGAATTAATATAGATGAACAGATGAATTGTTACAACTGCCATAACCAGACCAGACACCTAAAGTACACTTCGTTTTTTCACCATATCAATGCAAATTCATTACGAACAGCAAAGGCAAGTCTCACAAGTTTTTGTGGTTTATGTTGCCTTCCACAACTATGCAAAAAAACAATTGTTACATCATCAGCAAATTCATTGAAGTCGTGATTCTTTTGTTTCAGATTATGTGTCCAGAAAGTTCTTTAGATGATCTCTTGAAGACTGTGGAAATGAATCACCGATTATCATGTGACGTTGAAGCTGGTGGTTGTGGAAAACAAAATTACGTGAATCATATATTGTCTCATCCACCACATGTATTCACAGCTGGTAGCTATTCTTTTTTCCTTTTTTAAGTTAGTAATTCACATCTCCTTCATCTTGTGAAGGAGTTGTGTTGATATGTTCTACTTATATAATTATGTCATACCCAGTAGTCAAAGTCAACCATATTTGATATTCTTTTGCACAGGAACAAACACATTTTATTATTAGTGTCATACCCTGTTTGTTTCTTCTGTTCCATCTACATTTTCTTTTAGCAATATCCTTTATTTGCTCATGATTGACATATTTTCGGTGGTTATCCTCTAATTACTTACAGATCTCATCTCCTTACATATCCTCCATTTGTTTTTTTTTTCTTCTTTTTATGCTATTTAGCAGAGGTATAGGTTGCTGATTTTTCTAAAAATTTTAAATGCTTACTAGATATCTTTCTATATATGCTAACTGCTTAATATTCTATTGCAGTTTTAGGATGGCAGAGTACAACTGAAAGTGCTGATGATATATCTGCAACTTTGGCAGCAATTACCACTGATGTTGATATTGGGGTTCTCTACTGTGGTATAGATAAAGGAAGCAAACATTCTCTTATTTCAATGGTATGTTAGCCAATTGCTTTTTCATTGATTGTGGTATTTTGAAAAAGCCAATATTGACCAACTTTTGGTTTTATAGTCCTGTCCTTGAATTGTTATGTGATAAATTATGGATACTAAGGCATTGTTGAATCGATGTCTCTAATAGAGAGAACGAATGTCAATCTTTAATATTAACTTTTCAGTTGAATAAACAAACATCACCGTTTAATATTAACTTCCCAGTTGAATAATTAAAAGTTTAATATTAACTTCCCAGTTGAATTCATAAAAAAACATCAAAGTTTAATATTAACTTCCCAGTTGAACTCTGATAATCTTTTTTCTTTCTGTTACCTCTGTAACAAGTAGGTAATTCACTTTTGCTTTCATGAATTAGTTTCCTAAGTTGTCTACATTCAGATTAAATTTGCTTCATGGAATGATTTTCATAGATATGAAACTATTAATCTCTTGATTAAAAGTTTCAAAATATTTTTTTTAAAATTATTTTGAAATTGACTTAATAAATAGCAGTGATTACTTGTAACTCGGTGACTTAATTCATGGCTCATCCATACCTTTATGCTATATTCGGTCTTGAAACTTTTCTTGTATAGTCATTATTGTTTACCGAGCATTTTTATCATTTTGATCTTAGCAAGCCTTTCTATTCCGTGAATTATGGTGCAAGTATATTATACAGTTTGTGTTTGTTGAATTGGTTTGATGACTTTCATCCCTATGACATATTACAAATTTTTCGATTTGATCTTTATTGTTTCTTATATATGTGTATATTTTTCTATTTAGCAGATAGCCATATCATTATAAGGAAAAATTCTGGTAATGGCAGCACCTTTCATGTACTCTGAGTGTGTTGAAACCCTTTTTCTAGACATACTTTATATCTTTGTACCTTTAGATGGTTGACCTGATATTGGATAAGGGTATATATATTGCAAGATTGAATAACAAGATCTATAACAACTAGCTATGAGTAACTCATTGAAAGAACTGAGAACAAGGTACCAAAAAAATCTGAGTCCACAAGCAGTCCGATGCATCAAATTCTGATTAATTATATTGTGAATCATCCAAAGTGCGTCCAGTGATGTTTGGAAGTGTCAGCTAGAGAGGCATAATTAGATTCCTCATGCTGTAGTTAATTCCCTATTGTTTCAGTAGTAGAAAGAGTTGTCTATTTAGAGAAAAGCTCGAGTGAAAACTTGAATGCCCTTTTTCTGTGCTGAGTTTTGCATCCGCCATCACAGCATTGCCCCTAAGAATCTTACGAAATAAATGTAGATTCTGCCAAGTAAGAACTGTAACCATTTCTTTTCACCCATCCAGCATCAGGCCTTGTCTTCTGTACGAAATGGTTTAACCTACTCTCCTACTATTAAAAATTCTCAACTTAATTTGCTGTACATGTTCATCCTTAGGGGGGAAATATGAATTAGGCATCCTACAAAAAAACACAATCTCAGTTAGAACACACCATAGAAAATATAGAATATTAGCATTGGTTGTTCTCAAATATTGCGGCAACAATCTATCGCAAAGCTTGCTAGATGCTAGTCCTTGCCAGGTTGTGAATCCTGGGTGGTGGGTTATAAGCAGCCTGTTGTATTTAACTCAACCAAGTTTTCCAGGTCCAAAAGGCATCATCAGATGAGATTGGAGTTTTGTCTTTTTAACAATGTCCACATCAATTGGGCAAACAAGTTATCAAGCTTGAAGGAATCTCAGTGCTGCTGTCTTACATATGATCAGCCAAACAAAGGAAAGTACAGTAAGCAATGGTATCAAGGGAAGAAAGCTGAGATTCTGGGAAAGCTGAGATTTGTAAAATTCCACTAGTCGATCATCAGCATGTAAGAAAGCCACACTGTACTGTAAAATTCTTATGTGTTACTAGTCAATCATCAGAATTTTACAAATGTAGTATCAAGGACAGAAAACTGAGATCAAAATTTTGAGAGGGATGGATGGAGCTTCTGGGAAAGATGAAGAATGATAGATGTTTCTCCTGTAAATAATAAGATATGAGGAAATAGTTAAAGATAGATGTGCATACTTGTTCACAAGAGTGTATATAGCTGAGATTAATGTGGATTTAATTGACCTTGGCAGTTGGGATTACTAGTGATGTACCCTTGTAAAGCTTGAGGACAAGCAAAGGTGCATATAGCCACTCTCAGATAATTGAGGCACACTATCATATGTTTGATTGAAAGAGTCCATTTAACAATATTACAGTCAAGAGTAGATCCCTAATGTCTTGCCACTCCATTGTACTGCTCAAGGATGGTATGAAAGGTTGATCTATAGTTTCCAAGATTAAATTATCCTTGTTAGACAGTGAATGACGGCATGACCTGAGATTCAAATTCCGTTTAGAATAAGGATGCATGGCGGGCATCATCTTTTAGCACAGATAAGCATGTTTATAAAAGTGTAGATCCTTAATCTAAGGATTGCCATGATGTGTAAGAAGAAAAACAATTTCCCAAAGATCATATACCATTTGTGATGTTACCAGTTGCCCATAAAATTTCTTTTGTTCTTTATAATAAAGACAACAGATCTATTAGACTAGTAATTTGATTAAATTTTAGTTGAGATATCCAAGAAATATCTTGGAGCGAAGCTTGTAACTTATTTTGACATGTAATGTTTATTTATAGCTCACAAAGTCTGACGATGACATCTAGATGCCAAGATGAACTTGAACTACAAGAATTGCCAGCTTTAGCCTGTATGGTTCGTTATAATGGATAAGTTGATAAATTAAGAATAGCCTATGAGTTAGCAAACAAGGATGGAAAATTGGTGTTTCGCTGTTGATACCAATATCTTTTCCTTTTGTGGAAAGATCAGCTTGGCTACTCTGTATTAATTACTAGTCTTGCTGTCCTGCACTTTTATACTTGGACATCTTTAGCACTTGGTAAAGTCTCATGTGTTTTGTTTTTGCTCAGCTTTGCAACTAAGCTATTCAAATGTTTGTTGAAGGATCTGATGATATGTAAAATTCTCAAGCATCTGATACTACATTTCCCCCCACCTTTTTATATATCATGTTTTGAGCTGTTTCTTACTTCCCTACTTGTAACTAGACTATGTTACGAATTATCTGAATTCCGGAATTTGTCCATTCATCAGGTTTGTTACTATGGGCAACACTATCACTGCTTTGCATATGAACATGATCAATGGGTCATGTATGATGACCAGACTGTAAAGGTAACTTGAACGTTTGTACTTTTTGTCCCAGCATATTGAGTTTTACATGGTCTCAAGTTAATTTGTGCAGGTGATTGGCGGCTGGGAAGATGTTATTACCATGTGTAAAAGGGGACATCTGCAGCCACAAGTTCTGTTCTTTGAGACTGTGAATTAATAATTCTTCAGCGATGAGCAATTGTGTTAATTCT
Source organism: Wurfbainia villosa (assembly GCA_025175895.1). Taxonomy (NCBI): domain Eukaryota; kingdom Viridiplantae; phylum Streptophyta; class Magnoliopsida; order Zingiberales; family Zingiberaceae; genus Wurfbainia; species Wurfbainia villosa. The sequence continues at coordinate 114,631,570 of CM045994.1, forward strand.
AGATGTGGAAGTAATGTTCTCAGGGCCATTTATGAGAGAGAATATGTTCAAAGGTCATAAAGGATGAGCCAGAATGTCAGAATACCTGGATGCCTACTGTTTTGGAAAGGTCAGCTCTTGATGAGTATGCTTTGGCAATGACTCAGAAAGCTGATGCATTTCAGTTTCAGATTCCCATAATCCCCATCTTCAGTGCCACAAAAATATCAAGGATCCAGTCTCACCGAAAAGAAAAAGGGTGATCCTCGTATCTATTCTTTATAGATTGATTCTTTTTCTGCAGAAACAGTTGCATTTTCTTGCTTCAATAAGGTGGTACTGCTCAAGGGGATATGTGCGTCTCTCACCATTTTGGAGTCATCAATTGTGCTTGCTGTTTGCATCCATTTTTGCAAATTTTCGATACAACTTATACGGTTGGAAGATAATGGACCTCCATCTGAGTTGAAGCAACAATTGTTCATAGTTTTTTTGCTCAACAGATACGAAGTCCTCAGTTGGACTCGGATAATTATAAGAAATGTAGAATGATGGGAAAGAGTTATCAAGAAATGTGATGATCCATGTTTTTCTTTCGCCGAAATGTTTTGTGCAATTTTCCATTTTTTTTAATGATGCACTCTTTCAGGGTTCCTGGACTCTTGGTGATTTGTGGGACAATCAGGTATATGTCTAAGAGCACAATTAGATTTGAAAACGTTCATTATTCGTTTAATGTATTTGATGGAATGATTCTTCCAAGTCAAACTACAACTATCTATTTGATAATTAACTCGTTGGCTTCTGCAGAAATGTTAATAGAAACACAGAGCCTAGCAAGATGCTTTGTGTGTCCTTGATATGGGTACCAGAACCAATTACGTAAAAAAAAGCATCGAGAAGCTGTTCTGATTCTCTGGAATTATTATTTTAAACCTCTCCATGATATTCTGAAAGTCATTTGTTTGGGGGCAAGTAGAAGCTCACTCATATCAGCTATGGCATTTCAATTGGTAAGATTTAGATGAGAAACTCGTGTGATTTGGGAGACAAGAACACTTCTTTTGCCCTTCCCAAGTAACCTGATAATTTATTGGCCTAGTTTCTCAAGACTCCATCAAGATACGCTGCTATCTATTTCTGTTATCTTTCTGGAATCCACATAAATCAAAAGATAAAGGGTAGTGCTATTTTCCAATTTTATTGCAACTACATATTTCTGCACTAATATATCATCTCACGCCGGTTAGGCCTGCAACAGCAGACATTATTGTATTGTTATTGCAGTTTGCTTCTAATGTTATCTCACACCTCGCGAAAACAATAATGTAACCCACCTATTTGGCCAACTCATTTGTAGCAGCAAAATTGTCCCTGAATGATAATGAAAGGAGATAAATTATGGAGATTGTGCTCTTCATTCATTGATTAAAAATAATAGATAAGTTTTGAGTTCGAACGAGAATTTTAGATTTTACATCGAAATTCGATCTCTGCTCGTCATATTTATTCAACCCACGACGTGTCAAAGTTATTGATTTTGGGTGATTAAGTCAAATTTATTCAAAATTTGATTTAAAAAGTGATTTTCATCAAGTAGTATGAATGATTTATTATGTATTTGGATTTAAAAATGCTCCTGTTACGACATGTTATAATATATCGTTGAACACATTTTTAAATTTATTCTGATGATAGATATATTTTTTTATAAGATTAGATCGAAGATTAGTCTGTTTGATGAATATATGACATAATGATAAACAACTTGGACTACACGGAGCTGGGCCATTATGGAATCCGGATTCGGCCTATTTGAACATCTAAGACCACAAAGTGAATCGGGTAGAGCCCGGCCCAATATGAGCGATGCCGTCTCTTTATTCATTTCTGGCCCTAGTGAGCCACTCGATTCCTTCCCGAGGCGCTGAAGCAGGCGACGATGGCGTTCGTCAGGGAAAGCCGCCGCCTGATCTCGGCGAATATGTCGTTGTTTGGACGTGGATCTGTGAGTTAAACTTTCGTCGAGTTATTCCCTTTTTGATTTCTTCCAGCCCGTTTATTTCTTTTTTGGTTGTAAGTAGATCGTCGATACAAGTTTTCCACTGCCCTAGTGACCGTAGAGCGCAGAGGGAAACGATTAGAAATTGCTATGCAAAAATGGCGTATTCTTTTCCTTTTCTCTTGTTTCTCTGCCTTTGGATTCTAACGAGTCGATCCAAGTTATGTTTTTTTTTTCTCTCTTTCTCTCTCTCTCCAACCATATGAGAATTTTTGGCCTTTTTAGATCGCCAAAGGCTGTCTTGATAGGATTATACACGAAATATCATGTTAATATTTGTGTTAACTTGGACCAACCATATAACCAGTTCTCGCGGCTACAAAAATTCTGGAAATAGGGTATCTTTTCCAGTGGGCATGTGGAACTACTGAAATTAAAGGCTAAGTTCTAACAGATCTTGATTACTAGATAACAATCTAACTAATATGGAAATATACTTGTACAGTGAAGCTATTTGCAAGGTTCTGTACCTATAACAAGAGAGAGGGAAGGAAAGTGAAGATTTAATGCAATGCTATTTCTGTAATTAACTTATTACTCTTTGATAGTCCTAAAGAGATTGAATCAGAATAATGTTTAAATCAAAATAAAAGGTTATCTTGGGAAAGCAGTGATGATTGATTGTGAAAAGACTGTGTATTGTTCTCTTCTTAATGATTCAACATCCATGAGACAATGACAAATGGATGAGGGTAAGTTACCTTGGGATGGAGCTTTAAAGAGATGATAAATGTGTAGATTTTTAGTTACACCTTAAATGTATGGATGTGACTTAAATAACTGGCCAAGATGATTTTACAGCCCAAATTATGAACTATGGTTTAACCTGTGAGTTCTAGTACTTTCTAGTTCTCAATTAAGTAGGATTCATCAAATATGGTTACATAGGACTTAAGATCACAATTATAATATTACTAATCTTACGATCCACAATTTTTATGGTATGATATATTATAAATCAGTTGCAGAACAGTGTGTATTATTCAAGTTAAAATAATCATGATACTTTATTTTGCAGTACAAATCTTATTTTATATGGTTATATGATTATAAATAAAAGAAACTCATCAGGAATTAAAAGCTGACACATTAGAGAAAATTGACCCATCAAGGGAATAAATCAAACCTTGTTGAATCAAAATTCCATTCGGAACTATTATAAATATCTGTTGTTATATGATAATAGTAGTGAGGTCAGAAAGTAGAATCTTAGAGACAATGATAACATGGAAGGAAAAGAATCATGCTCGGTGGGTACATAGAGTTGATAACAACCAATGTGAAGTTGACACCTGATACTGATTGAGAAATGTGTCTTGTCACTTTGAGACACAGATGAAATAAAGGTGAAAACAATGGGGACTGAGAAGTTTTGCCTTGTCAAAGTAATCAATTCTTTTTCTTCGCGTGGCATGGTTGCCATCTTCCTCTTTCTTGCTTGTACTCTTCATCTGTGTCTATGCAAGTGCAGCTCGGGGTCGACGGTGATATTTTTTGGTCAAAGCATTTGACCATGAAATTTTCTATTGCTCATTTCATCTTGATTCCTAATAAAATTAAATGAACAAATTTATTTGTACATTGTCATCAATGTAAGATATGAACCTGCATATTTTTTTTTGTTATGAATTAATATTTGCTTGCTACATTAATTGCTGAAATGTTTGATTTTTTGAAATGTTTGATTTTTTTTTTTTTGTTAGTGTTGGAGTGACAATGTTTGATATTGAGTGTGAAGGGGATAGTTGAAGAGTCCCAGCATTAATGCCTGGACTATATAGTTTGGCAGTGTGCATTTTTCCCTGGTGGTGACAAAGATCCTTTTTCCTGTCGCCACTTGAACTTTTGAGTCAGTTGAGATGTCTTAATTGCTCGAAACTCTTGTTCAAATTCATATTTCAGCGGAATACTGATCTGCATGTATATCCAAAGTGATCCCTATATAGCATCTTTTGTGTTTATTTTGCCATTTGTATGTTCCCTAGGGTACCTGAATTTGAGAATATCTTATGAGAATTTGGTAGGCTTGCAATGTCAATTTCTGAGACAGAGCTAACTAATGCTTCTGAGAGTTTTCTTGATGTCATTATTGATTGTCCAAATTACTATGGATGAAAATCTGGAGTGTCTTCAGCAAAAAGGTATTTTTACCTTTTGAGAGCATCTGGTAATTTAACAAGAACAGAGTTTACCTTCCTCTATGTTCTAGTCATTCTCCAGTGTTTCTAAGTTTGTAAGGTGGTGTACAGCAAGCAGAGTCAGCCATTTTTTCTATCAAGAATGTGGCCCTTTGCATAGGAATATGGGTTAAACAGTTTGACTGTTACCCTTGATTGAGTTGTTAAGTCAGCTTTTGGATGGACATCAGGTTGGATTACACAAGAACCTTCACTGTTTAAGATTCGTCAAAGACTCAGCTTTCTTTTTAAAACTAGATATATAATAGTAGATTCCAATACTTCTTGACTTAAGCTGTCGTTGTGTCTTGACTGAATCAGAAGTGGATTCCAATACTTGACATTGGACAGCACAAGTCCATATCCATGTAAGCCAAGGTCATGCAAATGCGTGGTCTTCGTTAGGGTGTTGGCCAAGGAAATGGATTCTTACAACCTGCTGAACTTTGTGAAACAATTTTCTATAACAACAATAAGAACAAGCCATGAGCCTCAACTATCTGCAGTTGGTTGTGCGAATTTATCTTTTCATTGAATGATGTATATGAAAATGTTATCCTACACAATTCATCCATGAGCATCGGTGTGCACCTCTATTATCCACCGTCCAATCCCCTAGGATTCAAGGATTGAGTTATAGTGCGCAAATAATCGAACAGTGGATAATGGAGGTGCACACGGATGCTCACGGATAAGTTGTGTAGGATAACATTTCTCATGATGTATAAGGCTACATTGCTTGTAAGTATTTAGAGTTGTCTTATTTTTTTCTCGACTTTCTTTTACTCTTTAAATCTTAAACTCTAATTAGTTCAATGTTTTCTAGCTATAGAATTGGTTGGTCATATTGAACACGATCATATCAAGAACATCCGTCTTCAAATTTTATCTTTTAACCAATTTATCTTAAACAAGCTCATATCCTAAACATGTTTTATTTTACCATAACTTCTCTATAATATTGATATTTTGATTTTACCTTTTTAGTAATCTTGAATATCCATCTTAGCATTTTTGTTTCACGGATAAAATAGGGTTTCCTATACGCATAACATTCTAATTTTATGAAGCACGATTGCTGGCATGATCTCATTTTAAAGGACATTTGGTGGCTGATAAGGCTGCACAGACTCCAATCAAGTTTAATTGCGTAGTCTTTGACTGATTGATAATCTTTTCATCTGGAACTCCTTGTTGAATAATAAACTCAAGCTATGCGATCCATGTGTGATTTATTTTGCTTGGCAAGGATCTTTTGGATCTAGCAGGGGAGCCTCTAAATTGTAATGGCTTCATCTGATCTAAACAATCATTAGTAGACTAAGCTACCAATGACCCTCAGTGCAATTGTTATTTTACTTTTTTAAAATCTACACCGAGCATACCCCAAGCTTGATGAGCTAATTATTTTTACAAAAAATTTTTGCTGCATGGTGATAGGACAATTGCTCTGCATCAAGAGTTACCTACTCTCAGTTTAAGGTATAGAGCTACACTCGGTGCCTCTTGATAGTCTTCGCTGAGAAAAATTTTTCAGAGTACCTTTACACTTGGTATAATCCAAAACCGAGAGGCCACTGACCAGAACCTTAAACGCTACTGACTCCATTCCTTGTCACTAATTGCCTATTTGTTGGGAATAGGTTTTCTTTTATTGGGAGTCCTCCAAATATTTTGCTAATTACAAATGAATTATGCTACACTGTTAATTATTATGAACATAGTTCTTGCGGTGCCATCTTATGCATGTATACTTGGTTGTTGTAGTCCTGTGGATTTGAATTGCAGTATTACTGCATAAGCTGTAACTCGCGATGACAATGCTTATTGGACTTTTAATTTCTTGTCTCACATGCTTATGCCCTTTTGTAGGCATATCCCAAGAACACTTCTTCGATATATAGGACCAAAGTGCTTCATCATTCCAACTGTTGGAGGCTAGATTCTGTCTGTAGGTCATTCAGCACGCAGACTGCTACAACAGGAAGTACTCCGCAGCCTCCGCCACCGCCGCCACCACCTGAAAAGACCCATTTTGGCAATCTGAAGGATGAAGATCGTATTTTCACCAACCTCTATGGCCTGAATGATGTTTTCTTGAAAGGTGCCATGAAAAGAGGCGACTGGCATAGAACCAAGGATTTGGTAGTCAAAGGTAGTGACTGGATTGTTAATGAAATGAAGAAATCTGGCTTGCGAGGTCGTGGAGGCGCTGGTTTCCCATCTGGTCTGAAGTGGTCTTTCATGCCTAAGGTATCGGATGGCCGTCCTTCTTACCTTGTTGTCAATGCTGATGAAAGTGAACCAGGTACTTGTAAAGACAGAGAAATCATGCGTCATGATCCTCATAAACTGCTTGAGGGGTGCCTGATTGCTGGAGTCGGTATGAGAGCAACGGCTGCATACATCTACATTAGAGGGGAGTATGTGAATGAGCGGTTGACTCTTGAGAAGGCTAGAAAGGAAGCATACCAAGCTGGATTGCTGGGGAAGAATGCTTGTGGATCCGGTTACGATTTCGATGTGCACATACATTTTGGAGCTGGGGCTTATATATGTGGCGAAGAGACAGCATTACTTGAGAGCCTTGAAGGAAAACAAGGGAAACCACGACTGAAACCTCCTTTCCCAGCAAATGCAGGACTGTATGGTTGTCCAACTACTGTGACAAATGTGGAGACTGTGGCTGTCTCTCCCACAATTTTACGCCGAGGGCCTGAATGGTTTGCAAGTTTTGGGCGAAAAAATAACTCCGGCACAAAGCTATTCTGTATATCTGGTCATGTAAACAAGCCTTGCACAGTAGAAGAGGAGATGAGCATCTCACTGAAGGAATTGCTAGAGAGACACTGTGGCGGTGTCCGAGGAGGTTGGGACAATCTATTAGCAGTTATCCCTGGAGGTTCTTCTGTTCCTCTTCTCCCTAAGCACATATGCGATGACGTCTTGATGGATTACGACGCACTTAAAGCCGTTCAATCTGGTCTAGGTACTGCAGCCGTGATTGTCATGGACAAATCCACCGATGTCGTCGATGCAATAGCGAGACTGTCCTATTTCTACAAGCACGAGAGCTGCGGACAATGCACGCCCTGCCGGGAGGGGACTGGATGGCTGTGGATGATCATGGAGAGGTTGAAGGTGGGGAATGCTAAGCTGGAGGAGATCGATATGTTGCAGGAAGTAACAAAGCAAATAGAAGGTCACACTATCTGTGCTCTGGGCGATGCTGCGGCATGGCCAGTGCAGGGGCTTATCAGACATTTTAGGCCAGAGTTGGAGAGGAGAATCAAAGAGAGAGCACAGAAAGAGCTCTTGGAGGCCGCAGCCGCTTAAGGTCCTTCAGTCGAATAATTTCTGTCTATTTTCCTCCTTTTCGACATCTAGTGAGAATAATGAATCTCTTCCAAGAATTGGACCTATGTTGCTATATCGTTTAGTATTTGACGCTGTAAGGTCTCGATATCTTATCGAGCTTCATTTATCCTTGTTGCTCCAATAAGTATTCCTACCATGGGCTTTCTGTTTTCATTGTTGTTCATGGAAATGAATGAAACTTTTGTTTAACCATGTGCAACCTCTTTAATATTTACAAACGTCATTTACAGGATTCAATGATGTTTGTTTTTGTTCTCGTTTTTTATTTTTCAGAATTGATCAAAATGTGAAATTCATTGCACAGCTATAAACAGCTTAATGATAAATAGTATCATTTTATAGATTTCTTGGCAAAAGAAATGCATAAACCAGAACCTTAGTGTTTATCCTCCTCAAATACTGTTAAGATCAGATTCAATGATCCTGCTGTTCCTGGTAACTGATACTGCTCAAAGGAGTGGAAAGGAGTGGAAAGCAGAGGCTCAATTATTGAGTTTTCGCTGACCCCATTTATTGCAGGTAGATCAGCCAATTTGGCCCCATGTTGCATGATCAGATTTTTTTGCCTGCCCTACCAGAGACAAGTCACAGGTTGCTCTTAACTATTTGGCTCGTTTTGTTTTATTATTATTTATATTTTTCCTTCTGCACTCAACCACTGTTGATTCCTATAACAGAACAGAGGAGAGGAGAGGAGAAGAGAGAACAAAAAAAAAAAAAAAAAAAGACAAGTCAAGAAGAGCAGCAGCCTCCTGACGACGACGTTGCTCAATTATTGGCCTCTCTCCTCGCTCGATGTAGCAGAACCTGTGGAGATGCCATGGCATTGCCAATGGCAGACTGATACCAACTCAACTTGTCTTTCTCTCTTTCTTTCTTTCTCGTGTGTTATTAGATTTGTGAATTATCTGAAACTGAGGATGTACGAAAAGTTTGATTGGGATTTTGTTCCATCAATCTCTCTTTTCAGAATAGTTCCCAATGCCCACTTTACTGCTGAACCTAGTCATTCAAATCTAACGTTACGCAACGATCCTCGAGATTGATTGATTAATTAATTAATGAGAAATGCCTCCGACGCTGGATGTTACTGTTCAAAAGTTTCTGGTGACCAACTGCTATAAAAGCCAACAGTGTCCATTCTGTAAAGGTTGGAACGGTCTCATCTCCGTTTTTTCAAAATCATCATCATCTTTATCTCAATATGATTGACAAGACAACGAAACGAAAGATCATTTAAAATTCGAAAAAAAATTAATTTTTTTTATTAAAAATCTATTTATATTTATTTTATTTTAAAAAAAAAATAAATTGTCAATTTGTTCTATAAAAAACTCTATAAATCTTAACATGATAATTAAAATATATAGGAATCATTCAAATTTAAAAAAAAAAATTATTTTTTTTTTTTCAAAATCAATTCATATTATTTTTCTAAACACCTGTGTACTATCATGCCATCTCAATTTGAATATATATTCTTTGAATTACGTAGTAATAATTTGATCGCTATGTCAAGAAGTGAAATGCCTCCTACAGTGAAAGTTACTGTTCAAAAGTACAAGTGACAAAGGACTATAAAAGGTAATAGTGACGATGAAATGAACCAGCCTTGCGGATACAGTGCTACAGTGAAAAATACAATAATAATTAAGGGGGCATTTGATTGGTAAAAATTTTTCTATTTTTTTTTTGTTTTCATTCTCTTTTTTTTCAAGAAAATAGAAATTTTTTTTTTCAGTTTTCAAAAAATACTCTTTTATTTTTTAAAAAACGAAAATGAAAACAAAAAACGATTATTTCTCATTTTCTAATTTTTCAAAAAATGCTCCTTTATTTTCTGAAAAATGAAGATGGAAAACACGAACCAAACATGTTTTCTTATTTTCACAGAAAATGAAAATGAAAAACAGAGAATAAAATAAATATCAAACGCCCCTTAAATTTTATTTCATTGGATAGAATTGACTACAATGCTGTAGTAAATTCGCAAAATTTTTTATCAAAATCTTGGATAAAAGTTGATTGTGCATAATCGAGTTGGATACGCTGTTATTGGCTATTCTAATCTTTTGTAGAGTTGGATACGTTGTGATCGTTCGGTGTGTAATTCATGCGTGCCCAAATATGTACAGTGATGAAAAGTGTATAATATTTTATCATCGAAATTTTTTGCTGCTCAACGTCACCGTTGACCAACCGAATTCTGATTGGAATTTAATTACGGTCCATCGACATCGAAATCTAGTAGGATCGCGATTGAATTCCGATCGAACCACAATCGAAATTGACTGAGATTATAGTCATGACACTGACAACCGCAATTCAGTCGGATTCCAATCGCAATTGGATCGGAACGATCGGAATCCGATCGCAACACCGATAGTCACAATTTGATCGGATCACGATTGAATTTCTATCGGATTGTGACCGTCAATACCCGTAGCACTGCCGACCATAGTCCGTCTAGAGCCGGATTCCGACTGAATCGCAGTCGGATTCCGATTGGATCGCGGTCGAAATCCAACTCGATCGCAGCTGCGATCAGACGTAATATACTACAATGTCGCGGTCACAATAGAGTCGAATTCCGATCCGATCGCACACGATAGAGGTTTGATCGCGACCACGGATCTGCTATCGATGATGAAACAATGTCGACAACTCCGATAGATTCACGGATTGACTATTGTGCACTCAACGAAAATATTATGCATCGTGTGAATCGGACGACTAAAGATGCATCACATATAGACATGTAATGATCAATCGCACACCGTCTCAAGGTGCATAATATGATTTTACTCGCTTCCGTGGGAAGAGTCTAGTGGCTAGCACATGTAATATTGTATCATAGGACAACAGGTCAATCCCTCGTAAATGCGAGGATGTTGTCTCTTCATGCGCTAGTTACTAGTCTCAAAGGCCAAAGGTCTACTGTATTTATCTCTCTTATGATGGTTTGAGAGCGGACTGATAGAGACCGTTAGGTTGATGAATTTCAACCTTTTATATCGTAATATGATTTTACTATGCAAGAGATTATTTATTCAAATTTATAACGCTTAAATTACATAATAATTTTAAATGTTTTAGACCGTCAAAGTCACTGTTTAAAAGTTTTTAAGTGACAAGTACTATCAGAGCCAACAGTGTTAATGAAATGAAAGAGCTTTGGATAAAGTGCTACAGTAAAATATTTTTCAAAAAAAATATGAAAGATTATTATGAGTAACGTTATTTTATTTTATAAAAGATTAATTTTATGATTCAAAATCGTAAATTTTAAATTACATAGTAATAATTTTTTTCATCGTATCAAAATTTTCTTTCTCGTAAAAAAATTTATCTAACTTGATAAATTATATATAAAAAATAGTGTTATTGAATGCTAAGATCATTTTGAAATAAATAAAAGAAATTACATGAAAAAGAATCTTAAAAATACTTTTAAAAAACTGAAGTGAACGTTTAAACTGAAATCATCAATAAAAAGGTTATCATCCGATTAATAAACACATTTAACATAACGTAGATAAAATTAATATACATATATAATTGATTTTAAAAAATTGAATAACTTTTTTTGTGTCGTATAACTCAATCTATCCGAAGAATTTAATTAATTTTAAATAATAAAAACTATTTTTCCATCTCAAGAACAATAATAAGAATTTAAATAATTTAAATTCATTTTAAAAAAGGAAAAAAAAACTCTGGCTCATGGAGAGAATTTTAGATATTTCTTTTAGAAGTAAAATCATTCATAATCTGAGAAACCTGTGGAAATAGGAAGCTGATTCTTTCTGAGAAAAGAGCTATTTTATTTTCTTCTGATTTATATATTTTTCTAAAATTCCAGCCATGAACAGAAATCAATAAATAAACAAATAAAAAATTTAATAAAGAACTTGTCGTAGACAGAATGCAAATGATAATTTAATCCTTTCAGATTTGTGCCTCGTTAAAAATTGAGGTGAAAATTTAATAAATAAAAAATTTGCACATTGATTGCCTTCCAAAACCCGGCAACTTTATTAATTATTTATTCGATTTGTTCCATTAGAATTCAATTAATCTGATTGAAGCCGGCTGCTGACTTGTTACTGAACATGAAATATTTTAAATTCTTTCCAAGTTTTTTTTCAGTTTCCTTTCGATTCTTTTGTATATTTGAGATCATGAGTTCAGCATGGCCTCAGTTATGATGCAAAAATAAAAATAAAAAACTATAAAAACAGATAAATATATATATAATAATCTAACTGTAAATATTATATGTAAAAACTCACTAGCAAGAAAGAATAATCAAATTCTATGGCGACAGCAATGCTTACACTTGCCTAATCACTATGATTAGCAAGCATTTAATATCAGTTTACATTTAAGCAAAATCCAATTTCTCCACTGAATCTTTTTTGTCAAAATATTTCTAATTTAAAAGAAAATAATATATATATATATATCATGCGCGATCGATCACGCGCTCAGACGCGACGATTTCCGTCCGATCTACCATGAGCGATTCCCTGGTCCGAGTCGCGCTGCCGCTGTTGTTGCCGCGGTTGCCCGGGCCAGCCGATCCGGTCGACGCCGGCGCGATCGACGCGATTTGCCGACGGTCCGGCGGAGTTTACCACCGGCGATGGCCGAATCCGCCGCTAACCGCGGCCAGAACTTGATCACGGCGAATCACTATATATATATATATATATATATATAGTAATAGAATAAAAATATTAAAAGATTATAGGTGCATATTGAAAACTTGTTTTGTTTCTTTTCCATGGCGTGTTGCAAATGTCAAACTACTGTGTTATCTCCTGTGCTTAGGCCAGCCATTAGGGGGCCATGACGCTAAGCAGGGAGGAGAAGACAAAGCATTAGGTCGACCAACTGGTGGTTAGCAATGGCATAGGCGAGCAGCAGTGGTCAAGGCACAGTGAAGAATCCACAGCTTCTTGGGGTGAAAGGTGATGCCTTTAAACTCAGTCATAAACTCAGTCAGGAGTCAGGAGAGAAGGATGGTTTTATATTCTGCTGCTACTGCAATTGCTGGCTTGCTGCTGACTGATGGGTAGGATGATTTGATGATAGAGAAAGCAGCAGAGGAGTGGAGGAGGAATAAAAACTAGGAGGAGGAAAATAAGGTTGGGGCATTCAATTGAAGCCTCTTAATTTCTTGTTCCCTAAGTGGTAGGTTCGAAGGCAAACTCATAAGCTCTCTTTTTGTTCACCTCTTTTTCTTCTTCTTCTTCTTCTTATTTTTCTATTTCTTTCTTTCTTTAATCTGACCGAGCATCATCTTTTTCTGACCTTGACGAAGATATATAATCATATCTTGTGCTTGTCACAGCTGTTTGCTAAATCAGCATGCCATAAGTTTTTTTTTTTTCTGCTTACATATATCTGGTTATATTTATTGTTCATCCCTTGATATTTGTTAATGGCGTTGCAAGTTTTCCAAAGATGTCTTTTTCTCATCAGTTTTTTTCCCCCTAAAATTTTCTTCTCCTCTCTTTAGTTTTTATTCTCTTTATCAGTGTTTGACTTTCTGCTCTATTATATATGATTTGGGGATTTAGTTTTCTGTAAGGAAATCCTTTTTTTATTCTCTGGAAACGTACTTAAAAAGGATGGGATGTCAACAAGTATTATGATTTCCAGAAGAACATTGGAGTTAGAGTTGTCCCTAGAGCTTTGAGGCAAACCCCCTTTACAAAGGAAAGGAACAAAGAAATTTGCAAAAATAAGAGTTGTTGTTGTTTTATCCTAATTTTCTACTTCAATCTGTTGGGATTTTGTTGCTTGCCTTTTCATATTGTCTGTGCATGATCCTTGGTTTGAGAGTAGCTTGCCTTTTGTGAGAACATGATTGTTTCAGTAGTGAAGAGCTTCAAATGGCTAACCAGTTGCAATAGTAAGATTAGGTTTTCTCTTCTTCCTCATTTTTTTTTTTTTGTAATTGTTTGATTTTGTTATGTTTTTTTTTTTTCCAGATTTCCCCATTTATAACATAGTAATCCCTTGAATTCTGTGAACTAAACCTTAACTGCATAAAGTTTTAGTCATTTGAATGGACAAACTGAAGATGTTAGGTTTAGAGATATTTAGAATATCTCAAAGCACCAACTGTTGGACAGATTTTTCCTTGTTCATACTTGATTTGTGTTTTTAGGCTCTAACTTTGTTTTCTATATTTTTTTTTCTCTTGTGATGATGATCACTCTGCATCTCATTCAGCTGAACTTCTGTGAATATGAAGTACTCTCAATAGCCTAGAAGTCCACTGTTCCATAAGGTTTCACTCGGTCGGTATCGAGCAAATCGAAAATACTCAGTTTTTGCTCAAGCTCACTAAGAAAATGGACAACATGGCAAATCTTTATGTAAGGGAACCTGAAAACTCTCACTACTCTGAAACATCGGCACTTGCTAACCTGCTCTATGATGGATATTCTTCTTCTGGTGCCAATTCAGATGCATTTGTGGTAGGAAACATCAAACCTCATGTTAAAACCATTGATTTTCCTATACCACAGGGATCTACTATGGGGAATACTGATATGGTCACTTGCGATGTTAGTGAGCATGATCATAACCCATGTAAGGATGAAAAAAGTCAAGTATTGTTGTTGCAAACAGATAGTTTGGAGGATTTTTTCCATAGTAATGAGACTGAGATAAGTGTTCGGAGACAGTTAGATATGATACTCGGGCAGAACTTGTCCTTGCAACAACCAGATGTTTCGACCATATCGAGTCAAGGATTGTCACTTAGCCTAGGCATGCAAATTCCACTTCTTCCTCTCCACTATGGTCCTACTTGTTCAAGTAGCTCTTGCTTAGAGCCACATCGAAGAACTTCGGGAAATGACGAGCCTTGCAAGGATGAAAACTATCAAAATGAAAGTTTACATGCTACTAGCTCCAAGTACAATCCTTCGAATCTTGCTTGCGTAATAGCAACTTCGAAGTATCTAAATGTAGCACAAGAATTGCTTGAAGAGGTTGTTAGTGCCCGGAGGACTATGAAGCAAAAATCAGAGAAGAATCGAAGCCTTGAAACTCGTTTAGTCGGGAGTAAGGAATTTAATGCAGGATCAAAAGACAAAGGAATGTCATCGGATCCTTCAGATTTGATCGTCGATTCATCTACTGAACTCTCACCTTCGGAGAGGCAGGATCTTCAGAACAAAGTGACAAGGTTATTGTCTATGCTGAATGAGGTGTGTATCCTATTGCTATGAACATCATCAACCCCTACTTCTTGCAATATGAAACTTCTCTGCTATTTGAAAATTGTACTTCGAAATAGATTGCAAGTACTACTGTTCTGATCATATTTGATAGCTTTATTGTTGGGTATTGTAAATTTTGTTTCGAAAGGCTATAGATTCCATTTCTACTAATATGTTTTTCCACTGCAATTCATATCTGAAAACTAAAAACATAGCATTAACAGTGATGATACTCGGACTGCTGTTATTCTTATAAAATGGTGCTTATGTTAGAAAGGGAATTGTATGCATAAACATTCAATAGATATAGAACAGTCGAGGTGATTTTGGCATGGCTTTAGTGAAGAGGAATATGGTAAGGTTACATCCAAACACACAAATCCAAAGATTGTTAATTCGAGGAATATGAAGTTGAAATTATTTGATCGAATAACAAAATTGAAGGATAACTCTAAGCATATATGGTATATGATTCATAGGTAGAAACTTTTAACTGGTCACATAGCATTATTAGTTTCTTGTTCTAATCGGATACTTGATGTCAAACACATTGTGCGACGTATAATCAGTATTCAAATTTGTATCGTTTGCTTTGGTCGGCTGCATGCGCAAAAAAATAGATATATTTCCAAATTGAACAACCCAAATTACTGAAAAAATTGAGTTGTTCTTAGTTTGATATGATTGTTTGCAGACAACTCATTAAACATAACCAACGGCGGCAATTTCGTAACTAAGAAATGGATGTTTTAAGTTGAAGGATGAGCTTATCCGATTGTTAGTTGTTATGAAGGCTGACCTACAACTCAACAAGAATAATGTACATAACTTCTTTGTATAGTTACAAGCTAAATTGTGTCAATGAAGATCAACATTAGATGGCATTACTTTGTTAGATGGTGTGCTTTGGAGCTTATCTTTTCTTTGATTCTAGGTCGATCGACGATATAAGCAGTATTTCAACCAGATGCAGACGATCGTTTCAGCCTTCGATGTATTAGCTAGTCCTGGTGCTGCAAAACCTTACACAACAGTTGCCCTTCAGACTATTTCTAGTCATTTTCGCTGTTTGAGGGATGCCATCAGTAGTCAGATTCAAATCACTAAGAGAATTCTGGGGGAGCAAGATAGTTCAGGTGGTGGCAAGAGCAGTGGAATATCTCGGCTCCGGTATATCGATAAGCACTTACGACAACAGAAGGCCTTGCAGCAGTTCGGTATGATGCAACAGCATCCTTGGAGGCCACAAAGAGGCTTGCCAGATTCTTCAGTTTCGATCCTCCGTGCTTGGCTTTTCGAGCATTTCCTTCATCCGTAAATCCCAGCTACTTGTTATGTTTGTGTATCATGTATTTTTCCCTCTTAGTTCAGCTTTGAAAAATCTTCTTACATGATGTTTTTCAGTTACCCCAGCAATACCGAAAAGCTAATGCTTGCGCGGCAAACCGGCTTGACAAGGGGTCAGGTATGCTTACTTTGGAATCAAAACTACTGTTTCATCGAATTTCTGGACATGTCTATTCAGTTTCATCAGCATAAGATTATCTCGATAGATTTCGAATTGGTTCATAAACGCACGCGTCCGCCTTTGGAAGCCAATGGTTGAGGGCATGTACAAGGAGGAGATCGGCGACGCCGAGATCAACTCAAACTCTTCCTCTGAAACCCCACACAAAGGTCAGGAAGATGTTCAATCCTCAGAAAAACAATGTCAAACCTCCAATATGAACTCAACAATCGACGCGACAAAGGCTGATCTCAAGATGGCAGCAATGAGAGATGACTCTACCTTTCTACAAGAAGCTCTTCTCCACGACGATGCGAGTGGCAGGTTTGTGACCTACCAGATGGATGAACTGAGTAGCTACGGCACCGGCAACAGGGGGGTGTCTTTGACACTGGGATTGCAGAACTGCAACAGCGGCCTTCCTGCATTGGACAACCATCCAAGCTTCGTCGGAGCGCAAAGCCAGGATACTTACAATGTACCTACTCCGATCGTTGGCATTGCTAACACAATGCAATGCGATTACTTGAGCATCAGAGATCGGCAGCAGCAATTTAGTTCCCCGCACCTGCTTCATGATTTTGTGGCCTGAAAGGTTCGATATACATGAACTGAACTGAGTGTCTAAAACATCGTTCCCCTTTTCGGTCAACTATTTACCTGATCAGTGCTTGTAAACTGATGATAAACTGCAAGTTAGACATTGTTTCTAATTGCATAGGACATAGAATCAATAGCATGATATAATACAATGTAAAAGAAGCTATGGAGTGATTTGTGATGAAATTGGAGGTGTAAAGTTGTGCTCACTCAGTAAGAAAAAGGATCATGTGAAAGTGAATATTTGACAAGATCTGCTAGTGTATCTGTTAATCGAGTAGCTCGGATTGGATTCGACATGTTTGAGCTACAAGAGTGAGTGTCTAAAAATCACTTTCGACTACTAAATAAGCTCAACCATTTGAGATGACATTGAATTCACAGGTGAAAGCCTTGCCTTACCAAAAAACACACACACACACATAAGGATAAACATACAGGAATTGCTGTTTCATCTCCTCCTCTTCCTGCCTCTGCCTTTTCCCAGTTGTCCAGACTTGAAAGCATGTTCCTGTTCTTGGAGGAAAGCCAGGCTCTTTCGATACTTCTCTGATCTCTCTTCTTCCTGCATTAACCTAGCAGACTCCTTCAGTCCTGACATAAATTGGCTATCTTTACGCAATTCCCGAATGGCTCCTTTCTTTTCGCTCTTTAGAAGTTTCTTCAACTTCTTCATCTCAGCCCTCTCTCGATCCGGATCGTAATCTCGACCTTTTACGAAGCTACAAAAAGATTTTCACACAAATGTTAAGCATTGGCATTTAATAAGGATAATGCTGATCCATAAATTTCAGTTAAGGAAATAAATGCCTTGCAAACTGCCATATCGAGTTGTAGTCTAACGAATAACATTGAAGGAACGAATCAGAAATAGCACTAGGGACATTGATAATGACATATCAAAAGCCAAATATGCAAGTATTTAGAAAATTATGCTCAGGCCCTTCCACAAAAATTGTATCCTATCAAAATAAAAGAAAGGATGTGTTTCAAATAGGATACATACTTCTCTTCGAATTTTGGATTCAGTAGCTTGATTGGAACTGGCTTTTGTTTGCGCATTTGAAGTGGCTGCCTAGATATCTGGTGATCATCTGTTTTTTTCTTGATCAAATCAAAAACATTTTGCATTTTGTCTCGCAATAACCTAGGCAGATTAGAATTTTGCATTGCTTGCTGGAGTAAATCACAAACTGGCAAGAATATTTCAGGGAAAGACCTCAATCTTTCATAAATAATGACGAATCCTTTCAAAGTTTCCAAAACCGATAGTAGCACACTGGCCCTGTCAAAGAGAAGAAAACCAAAATGAAGAACCAGGTATGATAAAGATTTAAGCTTTAAGAGACAAAAGAGTGCCAAATTAAGTATAAGCTTGCCTAAATTCATCAGAGGCAAAGAACGGCGAGTCCTCTTGCATTTCCATGACAGCATAAAAATCTAGAGGATGCACAGAACATGATGGATCACCTATGTGAAGCCAGGGTTCTAAAATCCTAGTCTCCATAAGATGGTTAACCTGGTAGAAAGGGGGAAGAAAGCACAACAGCTTAAGCGAGCAGAATACAAAAATAAAGATTTATCTTCCAACAAATAATTTCAGAAGTTAAACCTGAGGAAGTTGCTGGAATCCAGGTTTTATCTCTAATGAAGATGCCAAAAGTGTTTGCAAGAATATTTGAGCTTCAGGAAAAAATTTTCCGGATTGTTTGCTCACCTACACACACAAAAGTAGCTTTGTAATAACTTCACCAAGTACTTAGCATGAAAAGAAAATAACACAATGGGCACTTACCGAGAGTACCATTGAACATAAGAAAGAACCAACTGTTGCATCTCGAGATGACTTTATCGGACAACGCATCAGATACTCGCACACAAGGAGAAGTGTGGGAGTCATGACAACATGACGAAAATCAGAGCATGGAAATACTAGTGACCATAACCTCAACAGGAGCAAAGTCTTCAAAGTTGGCCAGCAGCTCTTATCTACAAGGAAAATTATAAACAAGACAAACATTTATCACAAATTCAATGTACCTAACAAGAACTCAAGGGCGTATCAATTTCAAAACCTGGATTTCGAATATCCTCCAAAAAATGGGTTCGTATTTGTAAAAGCCTCTGCCTAGCACAAATAGCAGCAAAATATGGAGTTTCTGTACTCATTTCCATCAATGGTTTAACTAGCAAATTTGTAGTTTTAATGTTTATCGGATTCTGAGTAGCTAAAACAGCAAAATACTGCAACAGTACACCATAAAAGATCTGCAAGACAAACAACCCAATGCAAGTTAATTGTATGCATTATATATAAAAGAAGCACTCAAAATAAAAAGAAAAAACAGAATAGCTGCTGATAATAAATAGGGAAAAGAAAGGAACAGCCAATAATATGGGTAAACACACCTGCATTTTTTTCCGATTTTCTGCCGCAAGTCTTATTGAATTGTATGCTCGAATACGATTAACGATTTCAAGAACTTCATCATCTGAACGATTATCCAGTAAGGAACATAACTCTGTCAAGGTTTTGGGAGCTTCTATGACATAAGGAATCTCCTTTCCTCCATCTGGAGCCAAGTTTGGAGAAGCATTTGTTCTTTGAGCAGACTTGGCATTAATTTCACACAAATCCATATTTTGATTCTCACAGTTACTTGCTCCTTGACTGTCATGGCTCTCTGCTTCCTCAGCATTCATATCCAGTTCATCTTCATCACTTTGTTCCCAGTCTCTAACCATAGATATCTTCTTGCACTCATCACCACTTGTGTCATCTCCATCAGTGCGATTGCAATCAGCATCTTCATCATCTTCTTCATCTTCATCACCTTCTGAATCCTGAGATGAAGAACCAGTTTCATCCTGATCGTCCATGTCATTTTGTTCATATATGTTGTCAACCCAACCCTTTTTGTCCATTAGATCCTTGCCACTGGAAAAGGAATCTCCAAGATCATCACCAGATGTAGGTCTGGAAGTTTTCGCAAGTGAATTTTGGATATCTTCGTCATCACTAGCACCTTCATCTGAGGAATCATCAGTAGCATGCATCCTTTCACAACGTTGTTTCTACAATTTTTTGAAGCCATTAAAAAGAAAGTTATAAGAAGCACAGTAAATTAAATATGCCTTTGTCCCCCAAAGTTTACCTCAAGTTCTTCAAGACGCTCTTTTTCTTCTTGAGCTATTTCTTCTGGGGTTTTTGTCCTATCTGATGCATGAGCTCTCCTATCTGAACCAAGTTCTTTGACAAGTTTGTCATATTCATCCGGCTGTTGAAAGGAGTAAAACTGAGATAACACTAGAAAATTGAAATACAACTCAAAGCCAATCATTTAACAACAGTAAACAAAGGAATAATTTCAACAGAGTTGACAACAGTAGTCAAGTGCAGTTTGAAAGAGTGACCAATTGACAAAAAAATGATTCTTACAATTTAGCACTCACACCGAGAATTTTGAAGATGGCTTAAATGAAGGGATGCTTACATGCATAAAAGATTAAGAAGCTACATTGTTTATGACTTGAGAAAACATAAACTTTTACAAATAAACCAGAGAAACAATGTTCATGTACCATTCAAAAATGAATCGAGTACAGATTTTAGAGAAAACATCATACTTTAAAATAAGGTTGATGAAACCATTGTAATTGAAACAGATGGATCGTTTTGCACTTTCTTGTGCTTATTAAACTAGATGTTGAGCACAAAGAGAAATCAAGAATTTCAGCAAACATAAAATTTGAAAAAAAAAAAAATCCTTAGTAAGACAAAGCAAAGATAATATATGGAAAATAGCCATGCTGACATACTTTCTCATTAGACTCCTTGACTAGCAGACCAAATGATCCTTCTTTGTGCTCCCTTTTAATATCTTTGTTCAATAGAGCTTTTAATGACTTCATCTTACTTGGATGAGATAAAGACAGTAGTGCCTCTGTTTGGGCCAATGTACTAAACTCTTCATCTAACTTTGCCAATAGACTTGCGTCTTCTTCCTTCTCAACTGCCTTTTGAGCCTACAAGGGGAACAGAGATTGAAAACCATCTTTCAATAAGATTTTCTTATATCCAAAAGTGCACCCCATGTTGGCTAGATATATAACACTATATAATTATGAAACGAAAAACTAATTTCGCATCTACAAAAGGTCAAAAAAATACAATGGTAGTGCCACATATAATCATATGAGAGCTATACATATTATATTACATATGGAGTAACTGATATGAATACACATGCATTAAAACTTAATAAAATGATGTTCCTTGATAAACTAAGAGGCTTACGATTTACAACTGCATAAAAGATAACAACGTGGAGAATAATAAGGTAAAGGGCAGTAATGTGTATCAAGCTACTTACAAGACACTTTGGAGATGCTAAAGTAAATCACCTCTGCATGATAAGCCTAAGTCCCTTACATTATGAAGAAGAAAAAGTTACTACAGCCTAATTCTCAAGACAATTCTAATCAATTTTAGTCTTTATATCATTTCTTTTACTTAAGTTTCAAGTAAAGCGACCAGGGTATTAATCCAAGAAATGGCTGGCAAGATTGTAAAAATACAATAACTTTCAGCTGATAATTGAAATATGTTTGAAGAAATATTGTCAGTCGGTATTCAAACCTCTTTCTAAATCCTATACACACATACACACGCGTAAAGAAATATATGTAATTTTCTATAAAAAATAACAATAAAAAGAAGCCAAAGAGAACAACTATGGTGTCAACATAAGGGCTACTAGACATAGTTATATATAAACTTAGCATAAGTACAGAAAAATAACAGATACATTTTTCTATCTTTATACACATACCTTGTAAAATTTGCTTTTTGAAATTACTTCTGCCATCACTTGCTTCTTTGACTTGTGAACCTCCTGAGTCGGGAAAAAAAAATGGTGTGTCAGTGAGCAAATACGATGCAATAAATCAAAAACACAGTAGATTGCTCCAAACACATAATGGATTCATTTGAGAAGGGAAAAAAAGTAAAGAACTACCAGATTACACAATTGGATTAAAATAGACTAATAAATGAAAATAGCAGAAGCTTCGCTATAAACTATGTTTTAAACATGTTCGTCTTAGTAAAACAAATAACAAACAGGTCAGGAAGAGACATGGATAACAGTAATTATAGTTGAACCATACTTTTAAGTAACAAAACTACTTACACTACACGAAATCCCACCATAAATATCAAAATTTGATTTCATATTTAAGCAATGAGATGGATTTTACCTCATCCTCTTCATCAGGCAAACCCAATTCTGAAGATTTAGGTAGAGAATTTAAACTCAATCGCTGTGAAGAGGGGGAACCATCTGGAAAGCACAAATGTCAAGAATCTCCAGGTACAATAAAAAAAACTCTAAACCCAATGCTTATTATTCCTTTTGCTAAATTTATAGTTTGTTCAAATTCCAGGAAAAAAAAGATTAACTCAATCATGATATACAAAGCAAATTCATATATGTTATTGTACCATTTATTAGTTTTAAAGAAGATCAACAAGTAATATCACAAATGGGTTCAGCCTGCCAAAGTAGTCCTATGATAATAGAACCTTTTTTTTTTTTGTTTTTTCAGCAATTCATCTCAAACTACAGTTATTGTAGGTTACCTTGGCATGGCAGAACAGTGATCTTTCAGAAGAGCCAATATATGGAAAAAGTAGTTATATTTGCAAGAAAATCTTACCGTGATTGTCTAAGTCAGCATCAAAATCATCATCTGGAGGCACTTCTTCCTCAAAATCATCTCTCTCAGATGAAAGAAGTTGATTTAATGGCATAGCATCTTCCTCATCATCTGACAAATTGTATTTTCTAGACTTTTTCAACTTTAACTACACAAATAGAAAAATAAAATTAACTTTACAATTAAGCATGCTATCTCTTAATTTCAATCTTATGTTGCATGTATCTAACAAGAAAAGAATAGACTAGAAAAAAAACATGAGGATCATAGAGGGATAGACATTCTCAACCAAAAACCATCAACCATAATCCTACACAGAAATAAAGATGGGCACTGACATATGGAAATTCGATTCGATACATCTCTTAAGTGTGTGCGCACAGGAAGGGCTGATGATTACAAAAATTGTGAAATAAAAGTTCCAACACGAGCAATTATAACATTAAGCTCACATCCAAGCATTGTTACATCTTTGACACAAGCAAAAACAAACTCTTATTTGTTGTAATTTGCAACAGATAATGGTCAAAAGAAAATTTCAAAAACAGCAGAAACATTAATTAGCAATGGCAACTGATCGCCAAAGGGTTCGACCATGATAGATCATGGAGCACAACTCAACATGAGTTGCAAAGCTAAATAGAGCTATATATCATAAGACTCATAATATAGATTGCTGAAAACGAGAATTTCTATAATTATAATTAGTAAATACAACCTGCCGCTCTCGCTGCAGACGCAAAACTTGCTTGTTGAACTCTTGAAGTGTGTCATCTTTCTCACCAATTCGCTTGTCCAGAAACACAGAGGACTTTGCACTCTGTTCATACTCTTTAAGCAAAGTTTTCTTCCTCTGTTAATAACAAACAAATGATTAGTCCCGATAAATCAAACTCCAACATCTATTAGGCCCCATTTTCTTAAAGTTTTAAAAACACGATAGTCCTGAAAGAACTATTCGGAGCCATAGGGAACTAAAGGTTAAATCTTGAATAACGAAGGCTGAGATGGGCAAGGTGGTAGCCAGTTTCCAATTGCTTCCTCTTTCTTTAATTCGCAGGAGATTCCATTAGAATAGCGAAACTCTTTCAGTAACAAAAGGACACCAAAGCATATGCCAATCACAGTATAAGGATCAAAAGAGTAGACGGGTTGAAGGGGCGTAGTTAGCACCTTTTCAATGGCAAGAGAGCGAGCGAGACCAATGCGACGCTCTTCGCCCTTGCGGCGCTTTCCGACGACGTCAAATTTCCTGCGAGACCATATGCTTTCAAAGGGGTTCAGCACTGAAACAGGCTTCGAGGCCTTCATGGCTGCGGCACCGGGGCCGGAGAGCAAGCGCCTGCTTCCCTTTCCCTTCTTCTTCTTCTTCTCATTTTTGCTTGAGGTATTCGAGCGACCAGATGTCTTCGCCATTAGCTGCCGGCAGAGATGGACTGAACGAGAGAGAAAGCCGAAGTTTTTAGGGTTTTAGAGATTAAAGACCAGACGGATCTAATTGTCTGTCCGGCGGCAGCCTGTACCAGAAGGGCTCTAAACCCTAATCCGACCACGTCAAGTCGAAATCTGGCAAATATTTCTTATTGAAATTAAAAAAAAAAAGTTATATTTGACGTTTAAAATTTTTTAAACTATAATTTAATTTGGGCATTTTCTATAAAATCAGTAAAAAATATATATATTATTAACGCGCTAATTAGTAGCGAATAAATTTGTAAAAATGAGTAAAGATTAATTTTTAATTGCAAATATCAATTTAGATTTTATTCTTTTTCATATTAGTCAGATTTCACATTGATATTATAGATTATTCTTGATTTATTTTCTTTTATAATATTGTGAGATTGATTGTCTGAGAAATAGTTAGATTGATGACCTTTTGCATAAATAAAAAAAATATATATTAAGATTATTTAATCAGTATTTTATATTCTATAAAATAAATAAATATTTGAATAATGTTATTATGGTACAATCTATGCCTTTTTTTTACAAAATGATTTTTTTATTAGTAATAAGTGTTGGATCGAAGCGAATCGCTAGAGGGGGGTGAATAGCGATAAAACTTTTTTTTGTTTGTTCGTTCGTTAAAATCCGAGTAGATAATTAATTGCAGCGGAAAGATAAACAATAAATAAAGGAGACAAATATTTTTACTTGGTTCGTAGCCTTCGGCTACTACTCCAAGGTCCTAGTGGTCCTTGACCACGCACGGAGGGCAAAACACTAAAACACTCCTCGTTGAAGGTAGGAGTTAGACGATTACAAAAATCTTCGTAAGCAAAAGATAGAGAGATACACTCTCTTTTCTATTAATGTAAAATGCAACGATAGAAAACCTCAATAAAGAATTGCAGTATAAAAGAGATGACAATATAAAATTATACCAACAACTAGGAAATATAAATTAAGCTAGGGTTGTTGGCAGCACTTCGTCGTTGTAGAGTCGTCGGAGAGTTGTAATGTTGCGGAGGCTTTTGAGCACTTAGAGATTGATGAAAAACCCTAGGAGAGACCCTCCTTTTATAGCCCTTGAGCCTCTTTTCGAATGAGCCTTCAACCAATAGGAATTGGGCACAAGACTCCTTGAAAAATGGTGACTCTCGAGGTCGATTATCACCATCATTGAATCGATTTCTGGCCTGTTGAATCGATGGCTCAGGCTGAACTCGATCCTTGGCTTGCTTGAATCGATGGCTCAACAAATGAATCGATCCTTGGCCGTTGCTGAATCGATTTGCATTTTTCGACTGTAATAAAGAGTTAGCTCGAAATATAAGTGAATTTGACGGCCACTTGCCTTCCGATCTTAACATAGACCTTCTATGGAAAGTCTTGGTCGGATCGTCGCCTAAGGATGTCCCTGTATGAAGGACTCGATCTTACTTACGCTCACTCACACGAGCTTATCTCAACATTTACCTTTGAAGCCTTGCTTTCGATCTCCACCTGATTCCTTCGGCTCCCTCCGAAGTCCTCCCGGTGTCGCCCGACCACTACGGTTCTCTCCGAGTGTCGCTGACCTTCGGCTTAGCTTAGCATTTCTGCACACTCGATTCAGCTTGTGAGATAATGACATGAGCTTAACTTTGTATCGTTTGCTATAATCAAAACTCAGGTTCGACTTAGGTGTCTACTGCACCAACAATATGTACCCAAATTTTCATTTAATTAATTCTGAAAATGATCTATTTAGATTTATGAATCTCTAATAGAATATTAATTTTTAGACGAGATAAATTCAATCGACTACCAAATAAATTAGAAAAATTCTTGCACTTCAATAGTTAAACCCTGTAATATAGTCATATCGTCTTTATAAGATAGGTTTGACGTTGAAGATATACTTCACTCGAGAGGAAAAATTTTCAATTTGCATTCCAATCAAGTTCGTCTGTCTGAATTTTTTCAAAATTTAAAATTAAATTTATCCTAATAAAAAATTGAATCGTACTAATTTATAAAATATCGCTCTGTTTTATCGTTCGACTGTGTCTTTGAAAATGTGTATCTAATAGATGGAAGAATTAAATCACTAAAATATTATATATACAGAGAGAAAGAATTTTATATTGGCATTAAAAAATGAGCGTCTCACGTGAGCTCTCCCCACGTGTTCACGCTAGACGCTCATTTTAAGCCCCAGATATATATATATATATAGAGAGAGATTTCTTCCGCTGCGCGATCGAACCATCCACGCCCGTCCGCGACGCACCGAGCCAATTTCCTCCGCCGCGCCGCTCGCCACCTCCACGGACTGCGGTGCGATCGACACTAAGTCGCGGTCCGGAGGGACTCGGCGCCGATTCGGTTGTTAATCCGACGACTGACGAAGTTGGCGGCCACCGCCACCGTAACGGGCCGGATTCCGGCGAATCGCGCCGGCGAGCGCGCCAAATCCGGGCCGTGATTCGCCGATCGAATCGCGGACCGGCGGCGCTCGAGTCCTCCGAACCGTCGGCGACTGGGTGTCGATCGCGCCAGTCCGGTGGACGGACACGACGGCGACGCGGCAAGTAATAGAGGTGGCTGATGTCATGACGCGCGTGGATGTTTCAAATCACGAGAAGAAAATCGTGTATATATATATATATATATATATATATATATATATATATATATATATATATATATATATAAAGCTATTTAAAAAGATAAAAAAATAATATGAAAAGTAACTAGATATGTGTTTCACCGTATGATAAAAATAAAAGTAAAAAAAAAATACGAGTGATATAGATTTGTATAATGAATGATGTTCAAAACATATAAGATTTTTATAACTTATTATACTTTTAGACATATTTTTTATTTTTATTAAATACATTTAAAATTTTGCTACGAGTAGGTGATTGTTATAGAATTTGAATTATATATATTTTTATTTGTTCTTTTTTTTATTATTTTTTATTATCTACTACAACAAGTTAAAATCGTCAATCCAGTGACTCCCACAGACTTATCCCACGGTAGCTCCCACCGATCTGTCCCACGACCATTATAAGGGAGGTCAATCACGGAGAGTTCTATGTGTCTTGATGTGGTGGCTAAGACACGTGGAGGTTATCTGAATCCACAAAAAAACTTTAGATCTCTTCCGGAATCGACCAATGTCACTTCTACATGCACCATCATACCTTAACCACTACATCATTTTCGTAGAGACTTATTGTTTTCTATTGTCGTGATACGAAAAAGCTAATTTATTTTATATTAAATGAGCGTATGATCATTCGATTTATATTTATTCTTAGGAACATGAATTCTTCATTGTCGATCACAATTATATAAAAAAAATAAAATACAAAAAAAATATTTTTATCCAAATAAAAATAAACATTTCGAAAAACTTCATAACTCTCAAAAATTGACTCTTACTACTCAGATAATTCTATCTATTAGCCACTTCCTCTTATAGGGACATATTTATTTTATATCATACCATGAAGTTAAATTTATTAATGCTTATTTATCTTACATTAGATGATATATTTATGTAAAATATTTTAAGAAGAAAAATTATAAATAAATAAATAAATATTTTTTATTTTATTTAGCCATAGTAAAAAAAAAATCTCTATTCTTAATTTTCATAATGGTAGAGAAAGATGAAAGAATAACTCCCACGGACAAAATTAGATGGCTAATACATGACTAACACAGTATAAATTCATATCAAATGAATAAAGATCAAACTCGACATTCGTAAAGATACTTATCCTCCACTGTAATATTGATATAGTCAATGATCAATAATGATTTTTTTTTCCATCTAATTATAAAATCGACTCGCACGAAGACAAGTGAAAGGATGCCAAAAACAACCTCTCATTGAGTGAAACAATTCCACAAAATCAACGATGACCAAATTTTCTATTGACCTCGATTTTAAATGACACCAAATATTAAAATTATATACATATATTTAAAAAAAAACATTAGATGAAACAAACAGACCACAATTTCAACAAATCATGCTAGGACAGATAAATAGTTAAACTTCAATAACATGATTAGCAAAGGAACCACAATTTTCAACATTCATTGGTCCCATTGGACCATAGAAGCTCATCTCATAATCTCAACACCATACACCACACGAGATCGATAACCGATAGTCAAATTCGTCTTCTCTTAGATGATTTAAGACACTAGATACCAATTTAACATGTCTCCTCAATTCAGATAGTAAACCACAATAATGGTGCCAAAAACATATGGAAGGGCTTTCGCATGCTTCAATCCGTTTCTTTTTTGTCATCCGATAAGCTTTCGTGGGGCTTTTCATCTCCAGCTGCATGTTCAGTTTTTTCTTCTGGCTCTGTTAAAAGTAAAATACCGTTCAGAGCTTCATTGAATATCTACTACTACGAGTATTCTAGTGCTCACTTCAGATTTGTTGAACTGAAAACCAGATTACTAACATTGAAATAGAAGGATAGAGTAGCAAAAATCCCAGTCTTGTGAATTATGATATAAAAATATGCAACTATAAGGATGCGTTTGTTTCAAGGTGATTGTTGATAACCTTGATTATCTACCTAAGATTATATTATTTAACCTTGTTTGGTTTAAGTAACGAGTGATTCTCAGGTGATGGAACATGGCCACCACGTCAACAAATAGGCCATGTAATCTGGAATCATATTACCTCAAAAGAGTAAGATTTTCCTTGATTCCGAAATTACCTAGCAAATGGGATTATATTTTATTCCCAACTTTGATTATGTGATTACCTACATATCAATGGCTGACCGAGATTAGAGTTGCTTATTCCCTCACCATGGATATCACAAGGAGGGAGACAAGACAAGCGGTGGGGAAATGATTTCCCAAACTTTCCCATAAATCACTCCATCTGAAAGAGAAACCAAATACCTCTCCTCCGTTAAGATTAATCTCTCCTCCATCACCACAATTGGAGAGGATAGTGTTCCTTTGAAAATTCAGAATGGCAAAATTGTGATTGTTTAGTGTGCTTCCTAATTCTTTCTACAGTTTATCCTTCTTGTTAACTTCTTGTAGACCTCACCATAATCTCTTCTTAAACAAGCTAGTGAATATCTTCGTCCCAAAGATTTACATGCCTAATCTCATTCTACCCAATTCATTTGATTATTTGAACTTGATTTGTCAAATATACCTTCATCTTATTACCACATATGTAGTGCATACAATGAAGTTTGCCTGAGAGAAAAAGTGACACTAAGGTCGAGGGGTATTTTGTTTCTATTTTACAATATATGGAGGTAGAATGTAATATTCTAAACTGAGGGATAAAAAGAAATTTTATCAACATAATAACATAAAAGAAAATGAAGATAATCCATTCTTTGCTTTCTACCCTTACTTTGTTATTCACTATTTGCTTTATTATTACATTTCTGCATCATTTTCCCCTTGTATTTTATCTTCTTAAATCCACTTGTGTGTGTCTGCAACAAGTCCTATACCTTAGCAGCCCATTCATTTGATAGACTTAAATCACTTCAAAGCTCGTAAAAAGTGAAATTGTTTCCTTATTATCTTACTTTTAATGTTTTATACAGTAAAATATTCCAAATCAACCAACACAATCTTACAGAGTTCAATTGAGAAATAAGGTACAAATAGCCACCTTCAAATAGTTGAGACTCATGACTTGTTCTATACCTTAATTAAGGCCATACTAATTTAACATGGCTAGAATCAAAGTTCAGCAAACATTTCAAATGGTTGTAACATTGCAAGCTATATAGTGACCTCGTTGAGGATAAATATGAGTCATTCAGCTCAAAGACATAAACGAGTGTGAACTTTATGAGGCAATCAATTATAAGGTTATTAGAGTCCTTCAACATGATCTGACACAAAGTTCTTAATATTAAACTTTAATGCAGCAAAATGGATCACTGATATTCGGACACAAGAGCATAGGAACAAAGAAAGAAATGAAATCAAATTAACATAAGGTACTGGTTAATTAAATGGCAGCTTCTACAACATTACCTTCGTCATCACTATCTTCAAAATCATCATCCATAGCACTACCCCCCATATCACCAAATTTCTGGAAATGAATATACATATCAATCCATGATCAACCAAATTAAAGTTTGCAGGAAGAAATATGTGAGGTGGCCATTACCGAAAAATCCATGCCTCCCAAATCCAAATCAGGTCGACCTAATATAGTCAAATCAGAGGAGAAAACTCAGCAACACAATGGCATATGAATTGCAAAATTGTTCATAGAAATAAATCTAGCCAATGATTTGTCAAAAATATGTATGGAAAAACAAAAAAAAAATGATAGAAAGCATTGAGCTAATTCAATTATACATTAAATATATCCAGTGAGTGACCCCAAGCCTCTTAAGGTTTAGCAGACTAGTCATTTAGAAGGAGGATGAACAATACATCCTATTTGGTAAATTGAAGACAATTATGTAGTCTGAACATCACCAGTAGAAGGTAATTAATTTCTTCAGACATTGACTGGAAGAGGCATGTTCAAGATCAATAAACGGTACTGTGAAATATCACCCTGAAATGTTCTGGTATTCATCTACAGAGCAAGACGAGCATCGGCAAAGAAATTGATCACATAAAAGTCGAGCCCAAAAATCCTTAATAAGCCCTATTTTTTTAAGTAAAATGACCATAATATCACATGAATGACTAATTAGATGAGGAAATGAACAACATCATTGCATACCCAAAATGTTTTTGTGCCATCAATCTGTTGTGGAGACATTTTCAGAATTCACAATATTACTGGTTTTTGACAAGACTGACAAGATAATAGGAAAAAAATTCATCTGGACAGAAAAAGCAAATTTGTTCTGTGTGGACACATGCATACAGGTAATAAAAGCAAATCTAAAATAAAATGCTATGGCATTTGCTGACTGGACATTTATCTTATGTTAAACCTTACAGATCATATGGAGAACATTTTATACCTGCTTCCTTTTTAAGGAAGTGGTTTGACAACATTGTTATCTGACTTTTAGTCAAACGAAACAAACCTTAAATGTTGCATCATACATCTCCAAGATATGCATTCTACAAGCATCCATGTTTAGTAAGGAAAAGAAATGCATGACTTGCATGCATATGATAGAAGTATTCATCATAATGGTACCATTTTGTTACAACCAGCAAGCAAAGAAGTACAAGGTAATATACCATCATCATCTTCATCTACCCACTTATCCCAATCAACTTTCACATAGTGCGGAGTCTTTCCCTCACCACGCAGTAGCTTCTTCCACCACTGCTTCTCTGCTTTTTCAATCACACAAAAGATAGACCTGACACCGATATTAATTTTGCTTTCCTGGTAGGAAATGTAATGCAAATGAGAAGATAGGAAACAAGAAAATATCTGCAGATTAAGAAGAATTAGAAAACATTACCTCTTTATTTACTTTATCAAAAAGTTCTAATTTTAGCTCGTAAAAATTATTTGAAACACCAGCTGTGGCAGAGAAAGTGAAAATGCCATCAGGCTCTAGATTAACTTTCACATCTCTTGCATCAGGCAATTGTACAGTGATGTAAACCTTGTCATTATGCTGTGCCCACTTGATTTCAGGGGAACGACTGATATGTAAAAAAAAATTCATGAGAAAATCAATCTTTATTAACTATAAACAATCAAACTGGTACAAAAGGCCATGTTTCTATAATGGGTTTCTTATCTTATCCTTATACCACATTAAATTAACAGAATAATACCACCATCATTGAGCTGAGGGCAAAGCTATTTAAAGGGACGAGAAAATCCTAAGTGACAATGTTCGAGCACTTTAGACCTTCCCACGTGAGAATTTTGATCAGGCATAACCGCACTAGTATCTCATCAAAATGTCAAGTGAATATCTGATGAACTACATGCCCGGATATTGCACAAATTAAAAACATGGATAAAATAATGAGTTGAGAAAAAACTTTCAGAAACAAAAAAAAAAAAAGTGCTGTCTCTCAGATACTTTACAGGGACATGATAAGCCCTTTCTTACCTAGCTCGCTTATTATTCTTCACTCTTTCATTTTTGTTACCTTGACAATTTTTTGCCTTCCTCCTTTATTTTATTTTTTTTTCTGGTTAGAATCTCATGCAACATCCCTTCTGTTAATCACACATAATTAATCTTCATCCATGCTAGATGCATAAATACAGGATCTCTAATAAACTCTAAAAGCTCAACTTGCCAATTTAGAGAGAGTATAATTTTGTCTTCACTGTCTGTTTTTAGACTACAGTTAGCCAAACTCATTAAGCTTGAAAAATTAAAAGTCAAGGAAAAATAATTATGTTGAGAGTATGACAATTGGACCTTGATATAATGTTCAATATTTTCCAAGTAAGGGGATGAAAATTGTTTCCACTATTCAAGTAAACTCCAATTTTATGTCCCATGTGCTATAAAAATGGAAAATTTCCCCTGCAAAATTGCAAGTCCAATATATTTTCTCAATGCTTATAGCAAAAACAACTAGCTTAAATAATGCCACCGAGATGCTGGTGCGTGATGCTCGAAGAAAATAATGGACTATTTAAATGTCTAGGCACCAATAATTGAAGCTCCGGTGGTGGTAGGCGACAACAGTGCCCACCGGCATCATTCCGTGCTCTTCGTTTCCGCAGCACAAAACCAAGTAGAACAAAGTCGAGAAGCACAAGAGCGAAGAAAGATGTAGGCTTGCAAGGTGGAAATTACACAGACCTCATTCTTTCTGGCGAGCTACAACAGTCGCCGCGACAAGACGAGACGAGACGAGCGATGCGGTGCCCTAAACCCTTGTTCGAAGCAGTACGGTGGCTGCTTCGATGGCTTCCAATTTAAGGAGATGTTCTCACGTGTGATGCACGTGGATAAAATCCTTGGACAAATGTTTTTTTGAAGAGCACTATTTCATTCGATTAATCTTTATGAATGATCGATTCTATTCCACGTATCTTTAAAATATTTCATCAACAATTAAATCCAATAAGATCAAAGCTTAAATGGCTTCGGATATGATACAATTGTAAAGTAAAAAGTCATCCCACAGAAAATACATTTCAATTTTATGTGGAACATATTTGATAATAAATTTTAAAAATTTTATACAAATGATTCTAGCCGTAGGAATTTATTTTCTAAATAGAATACGATTTTGATATTTGAATTGTCTTATAGGAATGACATGATTACGAAAGTTGAATTAGATTGTTGAACTGAATTTATTTTGATGATGACTCTGTTTAAAGAAATTATGAACTCTTTGAAAAAACTCCGAGATCGGATTTTGATGATCAATAGAAACTTTGATTAAAGAAATTGGGAAGTCTCTAAAAAAGCTCCATGAGATCGGATTTTGATGATCAATAGAGATTTCGTTTAAAGAAACGGTAATTTATCAAATGGCACATCTTAAGTTTAGAATTGCTCAAACACAGTCTCATAGTTCCATATTTATCAAAAAGCGCACTTTATTTCTTTTTTACCCCTCCCGTCAAACGTGAATATCAAGCCGATCGAAAAAAATATAGTGCTAAGAATTATATTCTTAAGAATACAGTGATCCTGAGATTTGAATTCTCAGCACCACGTACAATATCAAACTCGTCTAAAAAAAGATGGTGTTGGAAATTATATTTTCAGGAAAACAGTAGTCATGAGATTTAAATTTTCAGGAACACAGTGGCGCTGAGATTTAAATTCTCATCATCACATACAATATCAAGTTGTCCCAGAAACAAAATAGTGCTGGAAAATATATTCACAGGAATACAGTGAGACTGTAAATTATATTCCTAGGAATACAATGGTGCTGAAATTTGAATTCCCAGCACCATGTACAATATCAATTGGTCGAAAAAAAGATGGTGTTGAAAATTATATTCCCAGGAACACAGTGGATATGAGATTTAAATTTTCAGCATCATCTTTTTTTCGGTCAGCTTAGTATCCACGTTTGGTGGGAGGGGAAAAAAAGAATGAGGTGCGCCCTTTGATAAATACAAAACTATGAGATTGTATGTAGGCAATTTCAAATTTGATGCGTACCTTTTGGTAAATTATCGTTAAAGAAGTCATAAACTCTCCGAAAAAATTCTATGAAATCGGATAGATCACTTTTGGAATTAATCGAATTGAAAATTCGGATATATATATATATATATATATATAGTAATATTAAAAAAAAATGAATTTGGTAATTTATAACGGTGAACTTTTGCAACTTTAAAATTAATTATGACAATTAATTAAAATATATTTAATTTGATTTAATTTAATTACTTTAATTTCACAAATACTATTTGAGATTATTAAATGCTAATGCAGTGCTTCCAAAATGTAAAAATTGAAAAGGAAAATCAATGAATAATATTAACAGTAAATAATTCAATATCATTGGGACAATTTTACCATCTAAAATAATTTAATATTTTGAAGCAAAAATTAATACACTCAGTTTAAATATTTTTTATCATCAATTTTATAACTAGATAAAGAAAGATAAATTATATACTAAGTGTTGAACTATATGTGTTAATAATTCAATTTTTTTTGTTATTCATTTCATTCCTAAAAAAAAATGATAAGGCTTCGCCTCTTCAATAAAATTATAGGATCAATTTATAATCGATCATATTCATTTCGTCCTTATTTCATAAAAAGCTAGAACCACTAATCTAACGCGAGATAAAACCATTTCATCTCTATGAAACATAGAAAGTATGTTTTCTTTTTTCAAAATTATTTTTATAAAAAATAATATTAAATTTAAATCAACTGCCCATTGTGCAGCCTAACAGCTAGTATAATTCGAAGGTTCACCTAATTATATTATATTAAGAAAAGTAGAAATAAGCTATAATTTTAAAATGATACTCTCGTTAAAGAGAAACTATATATGTTTTCGACTTCATTTCTAATTGAACA
Organism: Wurfbainia villosa; assembly: GCA_025175895.1. Classification (NCBI taxonomy): domain Eukaryota; kingdom Viridiplantae; phylum Streptophyta; class Magnoliopsida; order Zingiberales; family Zingiberaceae; genus Wurfbainia; species Wurfbainia villosa. The sequence goes on from CM045994.1 coordinate 114,666,654, forward strand.
ATTGGCAAATATTTTCACAATTTAATAGAAACAATATATTTCAAGATCTATAGCTTAGGCTCAAATTTGCATCAACCATTCAACTCATATTAAATAGTTTTGCAAGTAGAATCAGTTTTGAGCTTGAAGCCTCTATCTGAATCGAAAATGGTAACTCATTAAATAGGAATAAGCTTATTCGACCAATTACAAAGAAAACCACTTCCTCTAGTGTAATCAACATCCCCCTTTCTTCAGCAGCAAGGGTTTAAGAAATCAAACAGATGCAGATTCAGCGGCGCTGAAATGCGACGGTGCAAACACGAGATCCTTCCATGCCGCCGAACAAGATAGTCGGATAGGTTCGAACATGATCGAGGTACTGGAAAACCACATTCTCATCAGTTCCGTCCAGGTCCTGGATGACAAGCATTTTGTGATTGAAGGTTTCCACTTCTTGAAACAGCTCATCTTTTGTGCTATTACATGAGGTAATCACCTGAATGAATCAGGTGAAAGGGGTAAGACAGGTATAGTGATCAATAGGAACATATCAGAACTAGTCAGTTCACCGGAATGAGATTATTAGGTAAACAATTGAAAGAAGGTAACAGTTACCAGGATCCCACCAGGTGCAATCAAGTTCGATACCGATTCCCAATACATTAGCCTAACGATAAGAGAAAATGCATTAGCTTAACTGAATGTGCCAAATATTACTACTTTATTTAAATCCTTTTATATCTAAATAACAATAATTTTAAGTAAAGGGATTGAACAAATCTAACTGGCACACTAACACAAATTAGACTATTTAATTCCGCACTAACGCAGATTAAGATTATTTATTCCTCCAAAATAACATGAATGAATTCTTACCATGATTTCCCTCCCAGTATTGGAAAAGAAGTGTTAGGTATCACACTGACAAATACTTCCCCCGATCCTGATCATTCTGAACTTAATTGACAATGAGACAAAAAGATGTGTGCCAAGTTGTTTATCATCGACTACAAACCAGTAAAACAAGCATAAAAGAAAGGTTACAGGTCCAACTTTGACTTGGAATTTAAATTGGCTGTTGGAATAGTATTTAATGGAAAAAAATTCGACCACCAATTCTTTCAAGCATCGAGTGAAGCAACACAAGTGATGACATGGTTAAAACCAAGAAAAAAGCAAAGTTTCCGAAGGTAGAATTATAAATACCTCTTCACTGGGCCATCAGGGTGTAAGCCAATGGCATCCAATGTTCCTTTGTCCATTACAAGATGGAATTTTCTGTTCAATTTCGTCTCCAAAACATCATCAACCTGCAATCATCCTTCTTTGACCAATAAAAAAAAGAACCACTTTCGGAACTCAAAATTCAAATAACATGACATGAACAAGCAGATCATGCCTAGATATTTTGAGGATCAATAACAATATTATAGTTTCTAAATGACCTACAAAGAGACGGGCATAGTTTAAAGCAAAGACTTTAATGCATGAGTAGTTATTATAGATATTTAGATAGTCATTTTGCACATAACGGTTCTGGTGCAATATAAGAAAGAGTGAAAATTTAACAGGATAGAAACAAAACAAAAAAAATCCAAAATCCATTTATTTTTAGATTGGGAAAGAGCAGGGTGGGAGGCGGCGCAGTGGTTAAGTATTCATAAATCATACATGCATTTAGAGAGAGAATACAATATAATACAACCTACTATATCATATATGATAAGGAAAAACCTGGAAAAAAAAAACAAAGAACCAGCTGTTTGATTTTTGATTAATCTGTAAAATATAAACTAAATAAGAAAACCCCATAAAAGAACTCCAAATTTAACTGGAAATTGCTGATCAAGTGGCAAAAATGCAAAAAAAAAAAAAAAAATCAGTGGATCTTCAACATAAACTAATCAAGTAAACTTAAAGAACAAAGTACCACACTATCATGTTGACTAGCACATTAAATATAGCAAAGGAATGTTTGCATGCATACCACAAAATTTATATTAGGAAAACCATTTCGAATGGCAATCTTTTGTGCAAGAACAATTGCTCCATCGCTATAATCTGTTCCAGTTAAATCAGAGAACCTGAAATTGGGGCACACAAACTCACAGCAGATTGACATAAAATACTACCCACAATCGGCTCAAAATATCATTAACAATAATTACATAGATGCCACATATTACCAAGTTCTATGAGAAAATATAGTGAAAAACACCTCATAGATGCATAGAGCCAAAAAAGAATTTCGAACAGAGGCAACAGTTAGATCTAAAGACATTGATTTGCAGTTTCCTTAGTCCACTTAGTAGCATTCCCTAGTGCCTTGTATGCATTAGTGTAGTTGCCAGCAATATTCACTATTTTTGCAGTGGTAATTAATGAGGATCAACAATAAAATATGCTACATAGTTATAAACCACCAAAGTGCAATATGCTGTTGAAATAACTTTCAAAAACATTTTGAAGTTATGCAAGATGAACAAGTATCAAATATAGTACCCTTGTTTTGCCAACTCTTGCAGCAGTAAACCATTCCCAGTTCCAATATCAAGTACACCCCAGCTAGACAGATCTTTAGAGATGCCATCAGAATCAGGTCCAGAGTTGCTACTGCCTTCTGATTTATGTGACTGAGAAATGTTTGCACACAAAGTTTTGGTCCATGTTGCGACAGTATCCATCACTTCAATTCCAAACCTATCAGTTGAAGAAGTTTACTACATATGGTACAACCACAAATAGCAACATTGAATGAGAAAAAACAAAGAAAAAGAACTATACAACAAAATTTTACCTAAAAGAAACATAACAAAGAAACAATTTGACACATAAAGGGATGAAGAAGAGATGTTGATCATGAAAATTTGCATGATCTATGAGTTTGAATGATAAAAACATTACACAATAGTCTATGCTACTTATATTTTGTAGATGATATTGTTTTAGTTGATGATCAATTAAATTTGAATATAAAATTGTGGATAAAATTTTCAGGAATTAAAGTTTTAAAATACCAAAATAAAAACCAACATATAAAATTGTGGATAAAACATGACATTAATGCAAATGGTCAGTCAATGGAATACTCATGGAAATTTTACAGCAATCAAGTAATGACATATTTAGGTATGACATGCTACATGTAAGAATAACTTAAAATGGAAAGAAAGAATCATAAAACTGTGCTAGAGTATGCTATGGTATCGAATTAGAAATATGACAAAGTTTCATATAAACTATGCTCACCAAATTTCACCAGCATGACCATGTTCATGAAAATTTGCAAGATCCTCAGCGTAAGAAGCATCCCAATAGCTTTGTAACCCAAGCAATGATGCCTCAACCTCATTTGAGTCTGGCCCCTCCTTATCAGAACTGTTACAACAGTGACAAACAACAAATGAACTGGAATTTCAAAAATAAACGGCATCAGTCAATCCAAAATGACAGATACAACGGATAATGCTTAACTTATTAAATACACTTTTTGATGTGTAATGTACTTTAGGTAATGTCAGAGAAAGTATTGAGGCACCGGATAGACAACCAACTACAGCCTTCAGAAAATTAACGATGTATCTACTTTGTTGCTTTTAAATATGATAGAAAAAAAACTATACATTGGCCTCATGCATGCAAACACAACAAACAGCAAGTGTACGCATCCATGCAGGAAGATTGCAATTGCATGCCCTGGGACACAAATGGATGAAGAACGGTTTTTGTGTTCTGTTTGATAGAACATGGTGAACTAAGTAGTTATTTATAAAAGAAACCTATTTTCAGATAGTACAATAAATAAAAAATGAATTTCCAAATAAGATAATGCAATCAGTAGATTATGTTTAATATGCATCCCCACAAGCAAGGTTTCAAAACCAAATGCTAGTGATATATGGTTACACAGCACATATATATTATTAAGCAGAGGCATACACTGTTGATACTAAAATATTTTTATTACCATCTAGGGTGCGTTTGGTTCGGGATTATTCTCCGTAACCTTGGTTATCCATCCAAGGTTATCAATAAAAATCTTGTTTGGTTTAAAATTTGAACGATTACCAAGTCATGATGGATGTCCGACACATCATGCCACGTCAGCAAAAGAGTTATGCATGGGGGAATTGAAAAACCTCTAAGAAGTTTGGTTTTTCTTGATTCCCTTGGTTATGGATTTTTTTTTTCCAAAAATATCCTCTGATTTTTACCATTTAGGAAAAAACTATCTTTATCAATTTATCAAATCACCCGATCGGCGGCCGTTGTTGCCGACCATCTCCGCTTTATTATCCGTCGCCTTGTCGATCGATTGCGTCGCCCGTCGCTGCCGGTCATCGACCGCCGATCACCGATCACCCGTCGTCATCGGCCGCCTGTCGCTGTCGGCCGGCGATGGCCGACAGCCAACGGTAAACCATCGAATGGATAATATAGTAAAATGTTAAATTAGGTGATATTTTAAAACCTCCAAACAAATAAGTTTTGGTTGCATTACTTCGGATTGAACCAAACAATATTTGATAATGTTTCATTCCCCATAACCTTGGTAGTGTGATTACCTAGTAATCATATTACCAAGGTTATATATTATAACTTGAACCAAACGCACCCCTAAGGTATTTATCGCTTGCAAAATAATTGTTGAGATTAACAAGTGCAAGTTAAAAGTTACTAAATAAAGTAGCTTATGGCTTTACCAAACTGGCTATGTTTAAATTAGTTTAGACGATGCAGATAAGATTTTTTTAAAAAAATTTTACACTGCGTATGTTGACTGCGCTTGCCATATGGAACCATATACGGTAGATTTTCAGTCGCCTTCAAAATCCACCTAATGGATAGAGGATATACTTTCTTTCGTTATTGTCTTTCACAGAACACAATCCAACCAAGTCTCAAACTGATAGGTTTATTTAGCAGTACAAACGAGGCACTAGACTTAAAGAATGTTATCCGATCCGATCCAATGAAAAACGAGTAGCAGGCTGGAAATCATTTAAACACGGAGCAACCGAAAGGTCAACAACACTCAATTACCTTCTAAAGAAAACATGAAAGCAAAACAATACAGACGGCAAAAAGAGGAAGACAGAAGGGAAGATGGAAACCTGTAATCGGAGGCGGCGGGGAAATTGCATCCGGAGAGCACGTCCACGGCGTCGGCGTGGCGCTGCTCGTCATCCAGAGTGCTTCCGTACTCGCTCTTGATGGACCACGAGTCGGCCGCCACCGAGCGGTCATCGTCAGATATCAGCTGCTCTGCTGCGGCGGGCGTCGCCGCGGCGGAGGCCGTCCGGGGCGGGTTCAGATCGGAGTCCTCTGGTGGCCACCGCATTCCCGCCATTCAAGGATCGTCCCTGTCGCCCGTCGGAGATGAACAGGAGAACCAAAAGAAAACCCTAGAAAGGACTCGGGCAGGCTGACTGGCAATTGAGGGGAAACGTTGAAATAGAGAGAGAACACTTTATTAATTAATCCAATTTTGTTGGAATATTATGAAAACAAAGCAGTGGATTTCAATTACATAATCACGATTAATTAATTAATTAATTTTTTAAAAATTTATTGTTATATCTTAATCGAGGGAAAGTTTTTGATTCGACGACGATGGGAACGTGCGATCAAAATGTTAATAAATAAATTTGATATTTTATTTGATAAGAATTTATTTATATTTATTCAATATATATCAAAATTAATTAATAAATAAGTTTAAATAGTTTAATAAACTAAATAAATAAATTTTAATATATATATATGTTCAGTTTATTAATATTCGTGAATCATGATAATAATATTTTTGATCAGATTCATTTAAAAATTATTTATAGATTTATTTATACTCATTTATAAATCATAATTAAAATATTAAAAATTAAAATGAATAAGTAAATTTGAGTTTGATTAGAAATTTGATATTTATTAAACAAGTCAAATTTAATTCAAATTCAATATTAAAAAAAAACAAATCAAATTTGAATACATTTTTTAATATATTGATTAATTTTAGATTTAGGTTGATTCGATTTGATTAAGCTTAAACTTAACTTGATTTGATTCGTGAGTCTTTGCAGCTCTAGTTGAATGGGTGAGAATTTGTTACGGCTCAAGACGAGATAGACAAATGATAAAGTTTTGGTTCGTAGAACAGAATTGCTTCTTTTTTTTTTACTTTTCGAAAATAAATTTGACATTGTAGACAGTTTGATTATTTTATTTATATTTTATTCCATTCATTTATTTAAAAAATCTGAATTTGTATGCTTTTGGACTAATATTCGATCCTATAAAAATGTTTCATTGATTGAAAAATACAATTAAATTTTGACAAATAATTTAGTATCCCAAATAGTTCAAATATGTAGATGAATATTTATACTCATAAAGACACATTTCGTTCTTACTCAAATAAAAGTTTTTTTTTTTTTCATTTTTTATTCGATAACTCATCGGAATAATAGATCAAAATGGCATGCTTACATAAGAACATAGGAATTCAAAATTGCCCCCGCAGAAAGAGACTAGTATCTAGCGCAGGTAAAAAGTTACACAAATAGACAACAGATCAATCCCTCGCAAATGCGAATTCCATCCATCCATGTACTAATTATTAGTCTTAAGAGTCAAATCGATTTTCTCCCTTACGATGTTCAGGCGAACTAGAAGAGCCGCTGCAAAATTAAATAAAATAATTTTCTCTCGTCTCTTACACATTGATACATATAAACATTTTTTAAAAAATTTTTTTTATCATTTCCACTTGTAAATTTATTCTATCAAAAAAATTCACAATAAAAAAAAATATGAGAAACGTAAGATTAAAAATGATTTTTTTAAGCACTATTTTCCACCTTTTGGTCTATTCAAATATTATTTTCATCTAATTTTCAAGTAAAAAACGAGAAGAAAGTAATCCATGGCACTTTGTTTATTAACTTCTGATTTAGTTTAAAACACCAACATAGCAAAATTTTAACAAAGTAATCTCAATCAAAATGTTGCTCTATATTCATAATTTTTTTTTTTTTATGTTTTAACATATATTTTCTCTATCTGAATCACAAATTTAAAAAAAAAAAAATCCTATTAGATTTTTTTTTTCTTTACCGCATGTTTGTTCCCAGAAGATCAAACAAATATTAAAAGATTTTGTAAAAGACGAGAATCCAAATTAGCACGAGGCAAGAAGAGCACTGTGTTTTTGGCAAAGATGCATTGTGTTTTGCATATTCTTTTTCATCCGTCTGTCAACATACAATTTTTGAAGGGTGGGTTTAGAAGAATTTCACAAAAAATTCTCTACCTAAAACTCATGTGGAAGTGAGAAACTGTTTATATACAACCTGATACCAATTTACCACCTTATTGTGATGCAATGTTTGACCGGCCTAATGGCATAATATGATCTGCCATGCACTGGTACTCCTCGAGACTGATCTGGGCAGCATTCAACACCTGTTTCATTCATAATACTCGGTTAAAAAAAAACAGATAAGATGTCTTAAACTCCGGCAACGAATATGGTAAATGAAGGGACTCCTGCAAGTTTAAATAGCACATGAAAAAGAAGAATGATGATGGCATTTGACCTTGTGAAGCAGCACGTCTATATTCGCCAGATGTTGGGTCAGAGATGGAAGTCTTTGCACCGAAAAGGCATCGAGGAACATAAGCACAATTGCTTGCCATTGCCTAAGCTTGAAGGCGGGCAATGCTTCTACAAACGACATTGTATCAAGATAACGCCCCTGAAAAAAAATAAAAGAAAAGAAAAGATTAGTAATATAATCTGAAATCTTTCGTTAGGCAACTTGGTGCAATCAGAATAACCAATCGATAGCAGCATCAGAAACAAAATTACTTAGGGTGAATGCTTTACCGAAAGCTAGTGTATACTTTGTTCAGAAGTTTTCGACACGGTAAAGGCTTAAAGATTTTTTACAATCAAAATACTCGATCATGTTCATTGTAATACGAATGCCATTAACTGGACATAAGAAATTCAAATTAGTTTCTAGGAATAACTTTAATCTCATGCAGAAAAGAAAGATTCGACGTTAGGTTCTGGTAATAGTGTTGTGCTCCACCAGATCATGTTCCCAGTGTTGTGGTCCAGATGATTTCTGAATTAATCAACTCGCTTACTGATTTATGAACCTCCTCAAATACATCATAGATGATTTATCTCCAGCAGCGGGATCATGTCCATAAGAATGGAGATTCTTGTATCTAATAGATTGATACTGAAATAACATACTAAGCTTATGTACCAAGTTTACAATAATTCAAGCACTCTATAACTTCGGGCTGGCTCCTCTAAAGGAGACCTAAAAAAAAATTATATAAAGCCTAGCTAACTGAAACTTAATCTGTAGGAGTCTCCTAGCTTGGACTTGCTCTTCTGATTAAGATCTATTACATCTGCATAATCCATCTCCTTGAGTACTTTGATTTTATCATGCATAGTAAGTCATTGCTCTAAAGCCTTCATAACTAGCTACTATTATTTCTTTAAGTGATCCAACTCTTAATGTAAAGGCTACGGAAACTACAATATGTCATTTTATTCTTGTATCCTTATGAAGGGTGATAAATGACATTTTTATACTCTATTAGGTACTTACCTGCAATTAAAAGATAATGTAATAACAAGTGAAATATCATGGGAGCAACATCACATCACTTATATAACGAAAACTAAAAGCTTCAGGTTAAGCAAACAAAGGCAAGCATTATCTTATGACAATTAATAACCTCAGAGAAATCTATCTATGGCATCTCCACTTATATTGAGGATCAATTGTTAGAAAAAGCAGGAAAATTAATTTATCATGTTAGATTTCAAGAACAAATAGCTAGGATAACTAAGTTAAATAAAATCTCAAAATGAAAAAAAAAAATGAAAATACAAAACCCAGAGACATAGACCATACCAAAGTTTTCTCTAAAGTAGAAACTGGTATTCGGATCCCTAATTCCCTTACAAGTGCAGGCAAGGCACGACAAACACAGCCATCAATAGTTCTTCTGATCTCAGCTGACAGACCATCTCTTAAGACTATCTTGTAAGGATATTCCCGCCCATTAACTTCTAAGAAATCCTCCCGAGAACTTTCATCACATCCGTATATATAGGTCAGGGAAGAACAAGTTATCCATCCAAAAAGTGCCATCCACATCATAGCAAATGATGATAACTGAAGGAAAAGTTGATTTTTTAAATGCATTCCACAATTGCATTACTAGAAAAAGGGAAGCATGCCAGAGTTTAGGACAACACAAGGTCTTACTTTCAAACTGAAACCTTCTGGTGGAATGTCATGCCAGGAATCTTCAACGTCAATCATGTCTGTATCTAAGAGGACAGTCTTCTCTGTCCACTTCACATATCCCCTATCAAATTCAAATGTATCCTTATCCTCATCTTCTTCAACCTCCCCACTTGCAAACTGAGACTGGCATAATATTACTATTCCAGCCTCTGAAGCTTTTGTAATAGATAGGATGAAAACAAATGAACAAAAAAAAAAGTATCCAACTAGTCAGTGTAATGTTTAAAATTCCAAAGATGATCAGATAACCCAAATCAGGAGTAGCTCAAACCTGCATCTCCAGCTTCTGATACACCTGCTGTAACAGCCTCTGAAGCCTCAGTAAGGGCAGCTGCACAAGCCTCAGCTGACGTTAACCTTATGAAGCTATCATCTTCAACTTGTGGCTTTGGAGGTGCTTTGCTACTATGAAGACTGCGTCTTATTTCTTCCTGAGCTGAACTATTTATCTCATCAGCCCATTTGACAGATCGAGTGGTATTTTTGGTACGTGAAGTCCTAAGGGAGGATTTCAGAGTAGAATCCTTCCCCATAGAAGCCTCCTCGTGCTCATGCTTACTGCCACTTGATCCTGCCATTTTTCCTACAGGAATTCCATTGTTCAATTCACAGCCGGAAGGTCCCTTCACAGACGATAATAGTGTCTTTGAATCCTGATCTCCAACTAAAGTACTAGTCTCTGTGAAGTTTTGAGCTTCAGATGGTGGCTCACCAGCAATTGTATTGGTCATTCTAGAATTCTCGTTTCCTGCCCTGTCTTTGTTCATCTTGTTTCCAGAAATGGATTTCGATGTGTTCGTTGACATCTTTGTCTTTCTTTCCACGAGAACCAGCTCTTCTAATTTCTTGGCTATTGCCTCTGAAGCATCGAGCGTCCCATGGGTTGAAAAAGCAAGTCCATTATCCTCATTGTTTAGAATTATATCACTTCTAAATTCTACTTCATGAGGGGGGTCATCCGCTAGTTTCCTTGGTTTCCGATCACTCTTAAGCCCACCTGGATATACAAATCAAAATTATCCTGTGTTCATGAACTAACAAAAAAGAAAGCTCACAAGAAAACAAACAGTTTAAGACATCATCTATAAGCTTTATATTCCACAAGAAGATACTATTGCCACCGTGAATTTAAACACAAGTTTATTGCATGAATATAGTCTCACCATGATTCTGGTCATACCGAGGAACAAAGCCCTCGATGGCATTTGGGGGACCCAACCACTCGTCCAAAGATACCTCTCCTTTTCCAGCATCGCCCTTCTCCCGAATCGTCAAATTAGTCATTTCCAAATCCTTATCCTTCCCCAAATCCGCTTGCAGAAGGAACGTGTTCAGGATCTGTTCGAACTTAAAAGAACTCACGTCAGAGCTTCTCTCTTTGCCGAGGGTGGAGGCGAAGGCCCGGCTTGAGATGACGCAGGCCTCGGAGCAGTATTTGTAGGTCTCCTCGAGGTCGAAGACCTTGTGCTCTCTGATGGAAATACGGTACCGGCCCTTCCTATGTCGTTCGGAAGGGAGAGGCTTTCGGCAGAGAGGGTAGCCGCAGATCCCCTCGATGGACAGCTCGACAACTACATCCTCGTAGTCAGAGCGGGAAATTAGTGCGGCGGCTGCGAAGAGATGGCCTTCGGAGAGGGCGGCGCCGTCGAGTAGGGCGTGCTGGATCTGGCGTACGGCGCCGGCGATGGTGGCGGGCGTCGGCGGAGTTGCCATGGGAGCGCGCGAATTGGTAGGGTTTCAGAGCGGAGAGGAGCAAAAGAGGACCATTGGCCATACCACAGTGCCTCCGGGAGGCTTCTAGAAGTCTTGAATACCGAGTCTTCTTTATGGGCCGGGTATTTTCATACATACATTTATTGGGCCGGCTGGCCGGCCCGATGCCACCGATCCTGCCATTTTCAGTCACGTTCAAATGTTCAATGCATATGATCGCCTAAAATTTGGAATTTGCAGTCACGTGCGATGCGTATGATTGTCCAAAGCGCGATCCACAATATGAGATTCCGATTCTGCCCTTGCCATTTTTAGTCACGTGCGTTGCACATGAGCTCCTGATATAAAGGAATCAACCGGGTCCCAACCCCGCCGATCGGTTTCCAAGCTCTTCTCATTTTCTTCGTCTCCGTCGCCGTCCATGGCTCTTCCGCTCCTTTCGTCGTCGAGTTGCAGCCCGGAATCGCTCCTCTGCGACCCTCCTCGATGGCGCCTCGAATGCAACCAGTGCAAATGACGACTATTCGTCGGTTCTACTGTAATGATCTCCTACCCTTTGACCCCCACATTTCTGTTTCTCAGTTTATTTCATTTGATCCATTTGTTAACCCCTTTGTCTTTTGATTTTATGGTTCTTTGTTTTTTAAATTTTACCATTTCAACATGTCATTCTATTCGATTTACCTGGCTTGATTGTTTTCATGTTGCAGAGAGTTCCGGTAGTCGCATTATGGGATATAGTAAGTTTTCTGTTTCTCTTGATCTCCTTTGCTTGATTTTGCGCAGCACCTGTTGACTGTATCGTAGCACGCGAGTCTTTTTTTCATGTTGCATTATTTAACAACTTAGAACTAGATATAAAGTGAGGAATGAGAAACCAGGCAGCATCTTTTTTTATGTTGCTTTACTTTGGTTTGCTTTGAGTGAAGATTAAGTTATCGTTTATCTTGAGCCTTGATTGTAATAGAATGTGTTTGGACATTAAAAGCTTCCTGTAGACACCATATAGTCATTGATGGAATAAACTAATGTTCATGAATTTTTGTTAATTCTCATTTGAGGTTTTTTCTTAATTAAGAATTCACATCTGAGGTAGTGGAGATTTGTTATGATCCACCTAGATGAGAGAACTACCTAGAAACATTGTTAGACCTAAGTATTAACCCAAAATGTTTAATCTTAAGTTAAACATAGCTCATCCTTCTAAACATGCAAACTCTTTACTGACCCTCAATGGATGTTACACAATCTATCCTCGTTTATACCTTGGCATCTCTGTCAAGATACAAAGTCCATCTCACATTCCATAATTACGACTAGTGGATAGCATGCAGGTTCTAATGGTGGTTTCACTCTCATAGACAATCATTCCCAACACCTCACCATGTCACGACCTAGTTACATGGGAGAATGCCTATCAACTTGGTCTCTCAACTAGTACAATGCTGAAGTTCAAGGGTAATATTAGCCCACTTATCTAAGGTTGACATGAACCACACTTGGGTATCACAACACTGCCCCATAAAATTTAGCATCCCATCTAAATCAGAAGTTTGACTCATTGTCCAAAGTCATTCCTAATTAGCTGCATGTGTACCCAATGGTGGCTCAATCACATGTAATCAATAACTAGGTCTAATTTGATACCAATTGTCACGACCTATTCAAATGAGAACTGATGCATAATTTTGTAAGGTTCAACCATTGGCCTAAAATGCTCAAGTTACAGTTAATATTAGCTTACTCGTCTAGGCTTATAAACTCCTTCATTAGTCTATAATTCACCATGGGTACTAACATGGATGCTACAAAACACTTTTTGGAGGTTCTTTTGCTATGTTAGCATAGTTGTTTTATGTCTATTTTACATTGTAAGATTGAAGGTATAATGATTCATTTCTCTCTTTGATGCAACTATTGGGCATTGGAATAAGCTTCTTTCCTATCTTTTGGTTGTTAGCAAGGAGCAAAGAGAACATTGTTTTAGTGAATTTTTTACTAATGAAGATAATATCAAGGTTTAAATCTCAAGTTATGTCAGAGTTTTGGCATTCAACTAGAAACGATTTTGTTTGTGTCGTGCCGACATTCCAATGTGTGTGTCAGTGGCCAATTAGAGGTGAAAGAGGAAGGAGATAAGGAAGAAAAAGAAGATGATAAGGCAACTAGACACTTAGGTTTGAAAGTGTTCTATGTAGAATGATACAATTTTGATATTATTTTATATAGACACAAGTCACACAATATTATTCAATTCATCTTGACATGTATTGTAACATGCCAAAGAGCATTGAGCATTGATATAATAAGATATTCATTGACTTGATTAAACACTATAACTTAGGAGACATTGTGAATAATACATTTCAATTGTATCACTTGATATAGTAGAGATTTCAAACCATGGATAATATAGTTTCATTCTTTTGACTCCTAGTCATCATATGTTATTTTGAGTTTAGAAAATTCATGATATCAATTCCCATGGAACAGGTAAATTGGTAGGGCTGAACAGAACGGTGGTGGTGGAGTGGACTAGACTGGCAAGTCAAGTGGACCAGGTTGGCCTTTCATATCGAGTGGGTTGGACAGGCCAGGCAGGCCTAGCGATCCAGGTAGATTGGTTCTAGGAACTAAACATTGCATTAATGTTTAAGCATCATCATACTTGATATTTTTGTTGCTGGAATCCTTGTTATTTCAAGCCTAACGTAGGAAAATAATGTGATTTGAAGCAGTATCTTTTGCTTGAATGAGAATGATTGAGGAACTGTGGTGGTTGTTCTTACTGAGCAGTTTCACTGTGTTTAAATGGGTGCGAGGTTCCATTATGTTTAAGAGGGAAGATGTGTTGTTTGATTTAGCATCATCTGACATTTCACCTGTGAGCAAGCTGAAAGGCCATAGAGGAGTGGGCACTACAAGGAAGATAGCATGAGGATTTGAGTTAAAGTAAAGCATGAGCAGAAGTCACAGACTCCCACATTCTAATCCAACTTCAGGACTCACGGTTTGAGCAGGTGAGCAACTGAGAGATATACAAGACCAAGACTAGTAAGGGCTCAATACAGGGATAGGCTGAAGTTGAAGACGCTGACATGAAAGCTTGTCTTTCTTCACCATACTACAGTTAAAGGGATCGCTGATGGAATCTTAAATTAAGATTAGGTTATTTTGAGTTGTCATGGAGGTAGTATCATAAATAGATTTGCTTTTAGAAGTCCAAGCATCTTATTCCTTGAAACAACACACTTGAGGTGTGTGATATTTAGGCTTCTCTTTGACAAATCAATCAGTTTTCTTCCACCTCTCTCTTTCTTCCACAACATTCATCGACAAAAGAGCAAGAGTACGGCTTCAGCATTGGACCGTCGTTTAAGAATGATATGATTATAGAGTCGAACCGTGAAAAAGCTGCGAACGCTTTTCTGATTTACCTTTGTGGTCGATGGAGGCTATTTGAGCTCCGATTTTACCCGACTCAGTTGTTGGCGAGGCATCCCGAATGTCCATGGGACAGGATCGATCACTCTCAGAAATTAGTCGGATCGAAGATTCGGATAGTCTGGTGTCAATAAAAAAAAATAGAAGAGCAAGAGTATTGGGGTTTTTTAATCCTTCTAATTATCGAAAAGCTTCCTTGTCTCTCCACTGGTAACTCTAGGCTCGATCTGAAGATCAGGCACCTGACATTTTGTTTATACTCTGTAAACATGGCGTTGTTTTTGTGGAATGAAAATTATGAATCAATTTATTAAAGGAAATCCAGGAATCAACAGTTATGCAGTAATAATAACAAACATGTCATGCTCCCTTGGCTGCTAATCAACATGTATAATATCATGCTTATCATCAATTAGCTAAATTGAGAATTTTACCGAATATCAAAGCCTCTCTTCCAAAGCTGACTGACTCTTTTCTGTAAAGCCCAACATAGGACGAGCACATATTTACATGACATTTATGATTTACGTGAAATTTTAAATTCTAACGATGTTGCATAAATTTTGTGGTGTCTTCGTTTTTTTTTATTGGCACGGGTATTCAAATCTTCGATCCGATTAATCCTATGGAGTGATCGGCCTGAACCCACAGACCTTTGGGGCGTCTCGCCAACAGCTGAGCCGGGTAAAGTTGGAGCTCCAGTGGCCTCCACTTGCCACCAAGAGTAAATCAGGAAAGCGCTCGTAGCTTTTTCACGGTTCAGTCCGGACTCCGCAGTCGCGTCATCCCTGAACGATGGTCCAACGCCGAAGTCGTACTCCGTCCACCGGGCAAACTCTTGGGTTTAGGGTCGTTTGAATGGATTTTTATTAAATTCGCCACCGAACGATATCGCAACAGAGGATCGAACTGGATTCTCCTATGAGATGCCCAGGGCAAAACTCAAAAATAAAATAAAATAAAATATTGAATAGTTCCTTTTGCAAATGTTGGAACCGCCAAATTAGCGGCCCCCATTGGTCTGTTCCACGGTCATTGTAAGGGAGATAAATTACGGAGGATCCTATGGGCCTTGACATAGTGGCCAAGACACGTGAGGGTCATCTGAATCCAGGAAAGAGCTTTAGACCAAGGGCAGAGCCTGGTCGGGATTAATCCCCGGGCTAATCATTCATTATTTTTTTACCCCAGACTAAATCATAACTAAATATATAAAAAAAAATTTACACTGTGACACAGTGCAAAAAAAAAAAAAAAAAAATCCTCGGGCTGATGCCCGAGTAAGCTTCTACTTGGCTTCATCCGTGTTTTAGACCTCCTCCGGAATTGATACATGTCACTTTTATAAGTACCGTCGTGTCTTAGCCACCACACCATCACGTGGGAACATTGAATAGTTCCTTCGACTTGATGTTGAATAGTTCAAATGAAAGAATAATTTTCAATTGATAGTGTACTAATTGAACGAGTAGTTTGGCTTCATCCACTGCACTTGTCATCCTTTCTTTTCCTTCTACAGTTTGGCTGCCAGACAAATCAAAAAGTGCTTCGCTACTACTCAGGCGAAGAAGATGGGCTGGGTAAATGACTTCCTTTGAGTGCTCAATTTAGTCGTTCAAACTAATTATGATAACTTGGATTTTTTGCCCCCTGATTTGCTGAGGGCACTTCCTCGAGATGTTGACCAGACGTCTATTATACCTCTCAAACCTCCATCAACTACAGATGCACTTGAATTTGATTAAGTTAATTTTGAACTGATTCTAATGCTTAGGCGATTGTGCAATCTTCATGCTCTGTAATAACCATTAAATTTATAAATCCATAATGTGCCATTCTTGTGAAAAGCTACACGGAAATGATTGACTTTAATTTGAAATTTTCAACCATTGTTCTTTCTAGTACTATGGTGATATAATGTTAGTTTTCCATCGTCCAAGAATGTGTTGGAAACTGCATCATTCATTTTTCATACGCAAAGTAGCAGTAAGCTTATGGTGTGGAACTCCCAATGTTCTAACTTTGGATTATCATTGCCTCAAATTGGTAGGACCATATTATTTTGGTCCAATTTTCTATTACAATTGCCTATTATTAGCATGGGATAGGCTGTCTTGCCGCCGCAATCAGTTTAATTCCCTGAAGCCTTTCCATGGTGACATTTCTGGTGTGTGTGCTCTACTTTAATAACCGAGTGCAGTGTTCATCAGCTAATTTTCCTTTTCATTTGTGATCATTCAGGGGAAGAAAACTGACTTGACATCATCTGGAGTAGCTGGTGACAAATCAACTCGATTATAGCGGCACAAGGAACATCCACTGGGCAAAGTAAGATATCCCTTACTCTTTATCTTCTCCAAGGAATCATTATGATATTGGAACCACCTTTCAAAGACCACCTTAGTGGCAAACAAATCATTCAGTTAATAGCTTTATATACCTGTGTGTGCTGTTCTTTGATTTAAAAAAAAAAAGGAAAATGCACAGGAACTTTATATGCAAGGATCACCTAGGGTCGATTTTCGATGCGGGCTCAGAAGTACTCCGTTGTTCTAACTAACGGGTCAAAAAGCATAGCCTCCGGTGAGTATAATCATCTTTTACTACAAAAGTATCAATTAGGAATTGATATTGCACATGTAGCTTCATTACTCCTATGTTGCATTTGAAACTCACACTGGGGGTAGAAATTTATCCACATGCATTTTTTTTCTCTCTTGTTTCTAATCGAAAGGTGGTCTTTTTTTTCTTCTTATTTATCTAAATGCTTGTTATGAACAGAGAACATGAAGGATAAATTGTTAGTTTGTCACTCTCCGAGGTATGCCTCTCTTCTTTTTTTTTTCCTTCTTTTTTGGGCGTATTAATTGATAATAATAGTCACTCTGCTGTACATGATTTCTCTTGAAATAATTATTTATTATTTTGAGTTAAAAAAAATGAATTTTGACTATCGATTATCATGATGAATCTGTATTTCTTCCGCTGTCTTCTGATTATTCTTTATATCATTCTACAAAACATCCCTTCCTACTTTGTTACTCTCTTCAAAAGAACAAATTTCTAATAGGTCAAACAAATCAGAGGGATAAAGTTTATTGGTAAAGTATTTTTTTTTTTAATCTGTGAGGACCCAAATCGTTATAATAATATTGTTGAAAAGAGTTTTGTTTGATTGTTTTCCACGATCCTATATTCAACAACGATATGAAAATATGTCACGATCAATATTATAAGAAAAAAATCTTATGCACACAGATGTAAATATACACAGCCCATTGATATGACCATGTTTCTTGTAACATCACTAATAAAAAAATATAGAGAATTCTAGCATCAAAAAGACGATTATGTTCATCTTCAATATCTTTCATTGTCGGTCTTTCGATGATAATTAAAAAAAAATAAATGGAGTTATATTATTTAATTTGTTGATTAGAAATAGTAGAGATTTTTTAAGATAGGATGAAAATTTTAGATTTCATCCCGAGTTTAGTTTGTCTGCCAGACTAGAATATAATTAATAAAAAAATAAATATTTAAAAAATAGTAAGAATTTTCAAAAGATAAAATTGGGTTAGTTGCAGGAGATTATAAAGAATTGTTCAGATTTTCTTTACGGTGAAATTGATTAAAATATCCATATTTTTATTTAAAATGAAAGAGTATTTTTTTTTTAGTCCTTTTGAATTTTTTGTGGATTATGTGCATCTCAAGTTAGACCATAGTTGATTCGACCCATTGGTTGAGCCCTTACCATATCCTACGTACAGATTATAATCTTATTTGTTAAAAGGAGTGATAGAAAAGAAGAAAAGGATATAAATTTTAATCTTTTTTATTGAAATTTTTTTTATACCTTAATTTTGAAATCTAAATATTTGTTATTTCAATTTTATTCATCTTTTAAAATATTAATTTTCAAATGGCTAAATTCATCCAAATTATTTAAACTAAATTTTTTCAATTTCTATTGGAGAGCACGATTTTTTTTTGCTCATCCACATTCATTCTTGCTATTATCTTCGAAGAAACGTCTTTATCGAAATTTTTATTTGTCTATCTTAATAATATAAAAGAATTAATTTTTTATTCAAAAATACTTTATAAAATAAATATTAATATTAAAAAACTAAATAATATATAATTTAAAATGTGAAAATATTTTTATAATTGTATATATTTAATTTACATTATCCTTTCTTTTCTTCTAAATAAAATGACACATGTTCTTTTTCATTAAGAGAAATATAATACTTTACTCCTCTTTTCTTTTCCTCTCTTATCTTTTCTTCTTTTTACTTAGCCTCCAGAGTTAATCTAATTGATAATTACAAAAAAAAAATTGTCTATAATGACTATAGATCAATTCTTGAAATTTTATCATCTTAGACTATCGATCGATATTCTTTCTTTATATTTATCAATTGAAATTTTAATTTATCTTCTTCACTGATAAGGACAGTTGGAGAGGACGTTAATGTATGATTTCATTTTTTTTTTCTTCTCTTTATATAGTAAATTTTCTCCCCATCCCATTCAAACAGAGTCTAAGTCGAATTCTACACCACATGACCTATTTTAAGATCTCAAAGTAGTCAACATGATAATGATAATGATAATAACAATAATTATAATAATAATACACCACACATAGTTTTATTTTATTAATCAACTTTAATATATGATAAATAGCATGATTTAACTGTACAGAGCACATAGAAATATCTTAAAACTCTATTCTTAAAATTTTCAAATTCCTTTTTTTTTATTGCCAGCATCAAATATCCAAATACAATAGAAAATGCTCGCTTTAAATAGTCTCGGTAGCTACAGTGTTCTTGATTTGTTATTTTATTTGAAAAAAAAATCTATAAATATACTATAATTAAAGATTGAATTGAACACCTTAACACTCACCACCACCGTAGTTTTAAGAGCTTAAACTGAACTACTTTTAAACCTTGACATTAGTATATTCATTGACTTATTATTATAATTATAATTATAATGATAATGATAATGATAATATTTGCTTAAAATTTGAATGATGATGATGCTACTACAATAACAATCTCATCCTTGTTGAGGACATGTTATTGGCGTGATCAGACATGAAACTGTGAGTTGAAAGAATGTGGATCGAGTCGAGCAAACCGGATCGACTTCCATTCATTGTTTGGTGGCCCTCGAAGGTTTTTTTAAACAGGAAAGTAGAGAGAGGTACTTGCTAATATGCCAAGAAGACATAAACACACTTTCTCAAAAGATCGAAACCTTGAAAAGTTCAAGATATCCAAGATTTTGACTCGGATATCGACTTGTCAACAAGTGAGTTATAGTTTTGCTCGAGACGATTCAATAATTTCGACGACGAGTAGAAGGGAATATATGAAAGAAAGAAAGAAATATATATATATCGAAGGGTCGAATCGATGAGTTCGACATTGCTCGAGAGAGGACGGAGCATGCTCTCTCACTTAGAGCTATCCATGTCCTTTGGGGAAGAACTAACGACAACCATATGAACAGTCTCTGCATATGAAATTTCAAAATGAATGGGTTTCATGCACCGAACCGATTGAAAATAAATATGATATGTATTTTATTATCATTGAAGATCGAGAAAAATGATAATTATTAATATTATCTCGAATTTTAATAATTTAATATCTCTCCATCGAAACGTAAGAATTAAAGAGTTTGGTCAGTGAGTTCGACGGTGTTATTTCGTTCTCCGTCTAGGACAATTAAGGTGTCGTAGACTTAAACAAAGAGCAAGAAGCTCACTTGAGAACTAATCATACCGACGTTAGGTATGATTTTGTGCATATTGTTTTTTTTTTTTAACTTTTGAAATTAAGTTAGTGTAGTCTGTGTCAAATGTCTATTGGAAAATTGATTGATCAAATAAATATTTTTTTTAATTAGATCGTCGAATTAAGATGGATAAATCTGATTTATTCAAATAAAAAGGTATAAGTATCTTTTTGGATGACTTATTTTTTGTTATTAAATCCAAAATAAAAAATTTAGATGCATCCAAATAAAGAGACATTGTGTCTCTTGGAGAAGGATCTAGATCATCCATTTAAATTGAATGGATGAGATTTGATAGAATTAAGAGATTCCTCTATCCCTTCACAAGCATAAATAAGATTCCTCGTTTCATTTATTTCATTCCAATTGAAGAAAAAATAAGTATTACATTGCATACTTGTACTTCGATTCAAAGGTCTTGCAATTTACAGGGCTGCTATTGCAAGATAAAGTTGTGATATCTTGGGAGACGATTGTCATATTCCGTGAGCACCGTGTGCGGGGCAAATTCGTCTTAAGAAGATAGAGTCTAACTCTAACCTCGACTTCGCCTAAGCGGTACTATTATATTGTTATTTTGTCCGCACTCAGATTGCACTTTTTAAATCATATACCAACAATGTCAAGGTGAAATTTTTTAAGTAGGATTCAAATAAGTTCGAATTGATCCTTCTGAAATGTCTAACGTATGCTAATCTCGTATAGAAAAAGTATACGCATAATTTATTGATCGCAAAGTGTCTAAGTAGTCTCTCAGACATCTTCAATTCGATCTTTTGTGTTATATTTATAGGAATTTTTCTCTAAATGTGGATGACAAATCCTAAAATACTGAACTGTTAGTCCGTCCACTTTGAATGCTTTCCGATTTATTTTAGCAATGGATGAAAAAATTTTATATGATCGAATCAATCATATGAGAATTAATCAGAACGAATGTCTAAATATTTAATATCAATTAAAAAAATTAAAATTAATTAAGAGACCATATGCATTTGTACTCATCTTAATCAATCATTAGTATATAAAGACAATATACTCATTGACCGGTGATACTTCATATTTAGCTCTAGAGTACTGTAATATTCCGTAAATATGATAATTTAAATTTAAAATATCCAAAAAAATGAAAAAAAAAAAAAAAGTTGTAAAATCTGATCGACTAAACCTTGGTATCAGAATTGATTTTTTTTTGAAAAAAAAAATTATTACTATTTAATATATTTACTACTTATAAAAATACTATTATTTTATAAATTAAAAATCAAATCAAATTCGGCCCACGTGCGACGCTAAGACCGGTCCAGTGCGGGCCTAGATCAAACCGAACCCACGTTTTACAACTTTTATCATTCGTAGAAAAAGAAGTTAGAATCAGTCGCATAAATTTTTAATAGATATTAAATAATTTTTGAATGAGTTATACTCTCCTGAATAACATAATATATCAGGAAAATATTCGCGACATAATAGATAAATTCTCGATTCGGAATTATCTATCTATTTAAAAAAAAAAATCAAATTTATTCTATAAAAATTAAATCGTCTCAGCTGAGTCGCACTAAATTCCCCGTTTTTCTAATTAATTGCAGCTCTCCCGCATACTCATGGAGTTTCTCTATATATACGTATGGAGCAGCCGCAGGGCATCCTCGCATGCGTTCCCTGTTTTCGGGAATTTCCCGGCTGCTTTCTTCACCCCGGCCCTTCCCACCTCTACTGCATAAGCCGACGCCACCCTCCCGCCGCCGCGGCCGCCGCCGGCCCTTCCAACACCTCCTCTTAATTCCTAGCTCCTCAACCTCTTAATTCCCTTTAATCATATCATCTTCCCCGCCCGGGCGGGCCGCGATGACTTGGACGACGGCCACCGCCGCCGCTGCCATAGTAGCACCCTCCTCACTGCTCCCGCCGCCGCTCCGACTCCTCCTCCTCCTCCCCGCGGGTAATCAATATCGATTAATTAATCAATTCGACCATCAAAATTTGATTTTTTTTCGTGCATGGTCGTCCATGCTGCATGCACCGATGCGTGAGGATCGGTTGCGCCAAAGGATGAGCTTTTGCTGACACGGGTGCTGCAGGTGCGTGCAAACTGCGATCGATCGCCGCGGCGAAGGCCGATAAGAGGGGGAGAAGCCACGCATTGTCCCGCCCCAGCACCGCCGCTCCTGCAGGTATCATACTGTTAATCATCGCGAGTAAACTAAAAGAAACCAAAGTAGGCACTGTTCGAAGAATACAGATTAAAGTGTGTTCCCTGCGAGAGATAATTAAAGAAAGAGGAGGGTTGATGGGCGGCGAAGAGGGTTTGAGCGGAATCGAAGAGTCGCCAGTTTTTTTTTTTTTCCTTGTCAAATTGCTGTAATGTCGCCGTGAGGAGCCCCACCACCTGTCTTCTGCTACGTAGCGCGATTTGAGATCTGAGAGAGCAACTTTCTCACAAGTTTCCGTGTTTGGATCATGAATTTGTTGGCCCACGCTCTGCAACTCAATTAATTTGTTGGTTAATTGAATTTGGCTGCAGATTACGGCAGTGGGTTGATACGGGACGCATTGCCGCTTCTTCAATTGCCGGAGCACGCAGATGAATTCTTGGTGGAGGAGGAGGTAAGAAGCTAGTGATCAGTTGATTATTTCATGGATGATCTCTGCGGCTTTTTTGTTTTTGTGTTTTTTTTTCTGATGGCGAAGAGAAGCCGCTTAATTTGTTGCAGGGGACGATATGGGGGATGGTGCAAGAGGTGAAGGCGATGCTGCAGTCGATGGGCGACGGCGAGATCAGCATCTCGGCGTACGACACGGCGTGGGTGGCGCTGGTGCGGGACGAGGAGGGGAACGGCCGGCGGCCATTGTTCCCGGAGAGCCTCAGTTGGATCGCCGACAACCAGCTCAGCGACGGCTCGTGGGGCAACGCCGCCGTCTTCTCCGCCCACGACCGGCTGATCAGCACGCTGGCCTGCGCCGTCGCGCTCGCCTCCTGGAATCTCCACCCCGACAAGTGCCGCAAAGGTGCGCGATTCTCCTCGTTCATCGCGTCTGTGCACTCCTATATAATTATAAATCAAGCTAAACGGGACGGTGCGCGCAGGGGTGGAGTACGTGCGGGAGAACATGTGGAGGCTGGGAGCGGAGGCGGCGGAGCACATGCCGATTGGCTTCGAGGTGGCTTTCCCTTCGCTGCTGGACCTGGCCAAGGAGCTGGGGCTAGAGATTCCCTACTCGCATCCTTGTTTGCAGGGCATACGCGCCATGAGAGACCTTAAAATGGAGAGGTACAACCGTACAAGCAACGATTACAGCGTAATGCTTCATTGTTTAGATACCGTCACAGAGTCGATGTTTGAGTGCGATGTGTGTTTGTGGTGCGTAATCGAAAAGGATTCCGAAACAAGTGCTGCACGAGGTGCCAACCACGCTGCTACATAGCCTGGAAGGAATGGTTGGCGTGGACTGGGAGAAGCTTCTGCGTCTACAGTGCCAAGATGGCTCCTTTCTCTTCTCGCCGTCCTCCACTGCCTACGCATTGATGCAGACGGGCGACGGCAACTGCCTCAAATATCTCCAGCGACTCGCCCGCAGATTCGGGGGAGGAGGTAAATTCCATCCGCTGTAAATTCATTTAATTAATCCATTTGTTCGTGAATGATTGCTCCAGAAAAAAAACTTTGGATCCGTTTGCGTTTGCTACAGTGCCGAACGTGTACCCTGTGGATCTCTTCGAGCGCCTGTGGGCAGTGGATCGCCTGCAGCGCCTGGGCATCGCCGGCTACTTCTCGCCGGAGATCAAAGTCTGCCTCGATTACGTGCATAGGTAGCTAATTCTTGTTCTGCCTGACGCGTGTTTGTTGAAATGCCGGAGAGAGTTGAGTCATCTGTCGTCGCAGGTACTGGACGGAGGATGGCATTTGTTGGGCCAAGGAATCGAGGGTCTTCGACATCGATGACACGTCGATGGGGTTCCGACTGCTGCGGCTGCACGGTTACCCTGTCTCCCCAGGCGAGTGAACAGATCAAGCAGAGCAGCTGGACTAGTTTTGTGTTTGTTTGATTGATTGACCCATCCATGCAGGTGTGCTGCGGCAATTCGAGAAGGGTGGGGAGTTCGTATGCTTCGCAGGGCAGTCGAACCAGGCGGTGACAGGGATGTTCAACCTGAATCGAGCCGCTCAGGTGGCCTTCCCCGGGGAAGAGATACTGGAGCGAGCCAAGAGCTTCTCTAATGCCTTTCTGCGAGATAAACAAGCTGCACACCAGCTGCTTGACAAATGGATCATTACCAAGGATTTGCCTGGGGAGGTAATTGGTTAGCCAAAACAGATACAATTTCAGTAATTTACTTGTCTTGAATTGGCATTATATTGTCGTCGTCCGACCTATGGAGCAGGTGGAGTATGCTCTGGATTTCCCCTGGTATGTGAGCCTGCCTCGCATCGAGGCAAGGCTCTACTTGGAGCAGTATGGAGGAGGAAGTGATATTTGGATTGGCAAGACTCTGTACAAGTAATATTCAGTGATCACAGATCCTTACTTTATGCCATCTACTTTATGAATTTGTTTTCGAATTTCTATTCAATTTTTAGCTCAGAATTGTCGCTAGTTCGGATAATTGAATGATTAGCTGACAACATATGCTACGGCAGGATGCCTCTGGTAAACAATGATGTGTATTTGGAGTTGGCTAAGTTGGACTTCAACCATTGCCAAGCTCTGCATCAGTTGGAGTGGCTTCATCTCCAAAAGTATGTCAAATATTCTTATTCAAATTGATTGTGGTATTGATTCTAATCTTCTTAACAGAGATTTTTATACAATTATCTATGTTTCCAATGGTTTGAAGAAAACGGATCGATTTATACAAGTTAAATTGTGTGATTTAAATAAGGTGGTACGAGGAGGCAAGCCTTCAGTGGCACGGCGTGAGCAGAAGAACCCTGTTGGAGGACTACTTCCTCACAGCTGCTTGCATATTTGAACCTGAACGGGTGACCGAGAGGTTAGGTTGGGTTCGGACTATGATTCTCTCGAAGGCTGTTTCGACCTACTTGAGTGATAACTCATGCACTGAAACAAGTAGGCAAGCATTGATACTGAACTTCCTCAATGACGAAAACTACTGCAGCAATGGGCATGGCATTACCAGGTCAGTGCCAGACACTATAATTTCTTGGCTTGATTTCGTAGTTTCAAAATTGAATCCATACCGAATTCAGTCGATATACGATTGTAATGTGGGGCATGCTCATTGTTGGTTTTGGCTAAGACCTAATGTACTTCTTACTACAATTATTGGACCTGCTCCTGCAGCAGATGATGGTTAAGTTGCCCCTCTCACTAGATGGAGGACCATGCCTTCTTGGGGTCCAAATCAATAATATGATATTGAGTTGAAGCATGTGGAACCAGGCAATATCATAGTGGACAATATTTCTGCCATAATTTGCAGAATCAAACCAACTGAATTACTTCTAAGCTAAATAAACAATTGTCATATCGACTATATATTAAACTCAAATGTTAAAACCTAAGCTAATACTTTTGTTAGGACATGTGTTAGAATCAAATGGCTGCCACACTTTGTCAACTTCTTGTTTGAGGATCTTATTGATCATTTGAGAGTTTATTAATCTTGATGCTTGGCACATTTGAATATGGGTTGATCAACTAATTGGAGAAGGTGATGGTTAAAGTGCTGTTAAATGTTAGTGCAGGGTGAAGGTGAGGAGAAAGGGGAAGCAGTTGGCGGAGCTGCTCCACGAGTTAGTCGATGGACTTGTTGCATTGGCAGCAAACTCCCATCAACAGCGACTACGCCACTACTTACATGAAGCTGTAAGACTCGGATGCTCTCGTTGCTTGCTTCAAACCAATATTTCTAGATTTAGATTGGCAAAACCTATTCAGATAGACACCTGGAATCCAATGATATATATCATTTCTCAGTCAAATTAGTTGTCTCAGGAAGTGTTTACTTGAATTAAGTTTAAGTAAGTTCGTTAAATTTTGACAGTGGAAGGTGTGGTTGTCGACGTGGAAGTGTGAGGATGAAAACATTGGGTTGTTGCTAGTGACAACCATCGAAGCTTGTGGAGGGCGATTCAACTTGACTTCAGCTCAACCACAATACGACGAGCTTGCTCACCTCCTATCCTCCATTTGTGCTCTACTTTCGCGAAGAAAGCTTGTCACAAAGGTATATCTTCTTTCATAGCAATTGACAAAGAACCCCTTAATAATTCTAGTTACAAGTTCTAACTCCATTTTCGGATCATTTCAGGACATGAACAAGGAACTAATAGATGAGAAGATGCGAGAGCTAGCTCAACGTGTGCTCCAGAGCACTACTCCAGACGATCAAGGCCTCGACTTCCACCAAACCAAGCAAACATTTCTTCTCGTGGCGAAGGGCTTTTACTATACTGCTCACTGCCCGGAGGATGTCCTCAACAGCCACATCACTAAGGTCCTCTTCCAACCTGTGGATTGATAGTTAAACTTAGTTGTGTTTGATGTAAGCTTGCTTCATCAATAGCAAATGTGCATAAATGAATTTCGATAAGTCGGATAAGTTTTGCTTGCGAAAGAGAAATAGAGAAAAGGAAGAAGACAGAGAGTGACCCACCAAAGTTGGGGGAAGGACCCCCTCCATTAGATGTTGTTGCCTGGCAGCTTCAAATGGCAGACAGTTTACATGATAAAGAGAATGATGGAGATACTCCCACTGATTTTCTGGATGACTATAGTTGGTTGTGTTTCCTTATTATTTTTGAATTAGTTGTGCATTATTGACTTTATAATATGTGGGTCATTTCGCGAGTAGTTATCTCGAGATGTGGCCATGAAATCCAACTCAATCTCGCTCGAGGAAGAAAACAAGAGAGGAAGATAACGATGAGGAATTGTAGGGATGTCTCATTGTCATTGCCAAGGGGGAGGAACTTGCTCATCATCAAGTTTTTGAGGGAGAAAAAAGGTTATTTTTGCCTTTGGGACAAATAGGTTGGCCAATTCTCGGCAAACATGGACGATCGAGGTTGAATTTTGCTTAGTCGAGCTAGGTAGCAAGGTCTAATTTTGCCCCTAGGTTGCTACTTGGATCCATGATCCATGACTCACTTCCTACTGAGGTTTAGAAGTGTAGCTTCTTTAGATATCTAAGTAATCGCATCGATCAAGTTATCGCGCGAAAAGTTTGGTCATAACTTAGAGGTGTACTCGGTGATGCTCTAGTGTCTAGTTGATCGAAAAGTTCTTAGATAGAACTAAACAAATACGTTGATCATCAATGGGAGATTTTATAGAATTCAAAGCGCGAATATGGTGAATATATGCGATAGTTAGGTTAACAAGGGATTCGACGAAGCGACATAAAGGGAAAAACTTGGCCTCCTCTAAGTGTGGGTACATCGCTAAAGGGTCTCATAAAGGAGTCATTGTTTGGAGGCTAGAACTGTTTTAGGTTGTTGGATGCGATCGCTAAGGTGGAAGAGATGACTACCATTGCTACAATGGATAAGGACTTGTTTGATATCCTCTATAATTGTTCATGTTGTATCGCACAAAATTGTTGCCAACATCTTGACCTATTCAAAATGACAATGTTCGAGAAGCTTTGAAGAAGCGATGAGTGATCGATTGTTTGATCCTATTTAAGCCTACAAAGTAGTATCTCGACGTGCTTTTCTTATATGCCTCACTTGAATTTGATATGTCTGTGCGATGCATCAGTGCGTGCTCGTGCACGATGCATCATGAGTCGTATAATCTATGGCGATTGCACAATGAATGAGAAATACACAGTGCTCCGCTCACGATTTTTCTTCTTCGATGAGTGCTATAGTCGACCCTTAAATCCGTCGTGGTCGATGTCGCTGTCGCTGTCATCACTGTCGTCTAGACGACTAGATTGTAGTCGAATTTCGATCGAATTGTGGTCGAAATCCGACGGAATTGTCCCCGCCAACAGCCGTGATCGGATTGTAATCGGAATCTAGTTGAATTGCAGCCACCAACGCTGTAGTCGTCGGCGGCCGCGATCCAGCCGAAATCCGATTGTGAACCGATCGGACTCTGGTGTCGATCGGATCACAATCGAAATCTAACTATTGACGGCGATGCCGAGCAAGCACGGGAGCAAGAAATCGAACGGAGTTACTGTGCATTCTTTATTCCTGTACAGTTGCGTACACCTCTATTATCCATCGTCTAATTCCCTAGAGTTCAAGGATTAAATTATAGTGCTCACCCGATCGAACAGTGGATAATAGAGGTGCTCACGGGTGCTCACAGATGAGTTATATATATATATATATATATAATTTCTAGAAACGGTTGTATGCGCAAAGAAATCATTGCAAAAATCTTTTACACGACTCTAATTTAATAATTATAATTGTTCCAAATCTCTCATTGTTTCCTGTTGTCTTATGTTGAATCCTGTATTATAATCTCTAGCTGTAAGTATTCTATGTACCGTATAATAAAAGTTGTGTATATTGTTTTCTTGGCTGGCTATTTTAGCTACTTCTTCAGGAAATTTTTCTTTGAAAGATTCCCAGGATGCTCATCATGCTACATCTCCTAGGTAAATTTTCCCTACTCGAATCATGGTTGCTCCTGTTTCTATGTTCATTTCATGCCTAACCGCATAATCCCTTACTACAGAGACTTTCCATTGTTCTACATATATATCATATAGTTGTGGGTCACATTCTGTTATGTTTAATAATGCGACATCCTTTTCAAAAATGTTATCTCTGGTAGTCTTCTTCTGCCAAGGGTTCTTAGTAGCGAATTATTATTGGTATATGGGTCGACTGTACTTCTAGGACGATATCCTTAGTTATAGTCTAAAGTTCGCATAGTACTTTCTGAGTATGTTATCTAGAATGGTCTTGAAGCAGAATCAAAGGATTTTATTGTATCCATTAAGTTTACCTCTTTATTAATGTTATTTGCCTTAGTGTCTAGACCGGTGTGGCATGTAGGGTATTCTTTTGCTATAACATTGTTTTCTTCGTCCTTGTATAATGTTACACTTTTAGGGAGTTCTTTGTGTAGTTTATCAAATCTTTGCAATTCTTGTATCTCTGTTTTAGTTAGGTGGGAGGTCATTTCTGTTGGTAAATATACATATTCGTTTAAGTTATCAAATATTCCTCTTATATTTACCAAGTTAATATGTTTTCTATTCTGTGCTTCTATCAATTGGAGATGTTTCTGTTCAAACTCTCTTAGTTGTTGTTGGACAATTATTAAGGGGTCTTGCTCCTCTAGAGATAATAGATTATGTTCTTGGTTGTCGATGTCTTCTTCTTCGGTTATTCTATTGGGCGTATAATTTGTAAATCTTACACTTAATTGTTCATTCCTATCTTTATACATTAATGATTTTGTAAGTTGTAGAAGGGTTGTTTATTCCTCTTCTAAGTTAATGGTCCATTCCAGATTAGCTAGTTGTTCGGAATTATATTATCTGGGTTTTTGAAATTGAATCCCCCTTGTACTGAGAGTTTCTATTATTTCATCTATTTGAATTTTGAAATTGTTGTGCATATGATTCATTGTTTTTCCCAGAAATATCATTTCGAGTTAGATATTCTTTCCTTAAAAATTTTCATATCCTCTAAGCCAATAATGATTTTTTCTTTATCTAAGAAAGATTCCCAAGATGATTATGCTATCCTGTTTCTATGTCCATTTCATGTCTAGCTATATAATCCCTTGCTATAGAGACTTTCCATTGTTCCAAGTATATATATATCATATAGTTGTGGGTCATATTCTGTTATGTTTAATAATATGACATCCTTTCTCTAGTGGTCTTCTTCTGCCAAAGATTCTTAATAGCGGATTATTATTAGTATATAGGTCGACTGCACTTCTAGGAGGATGTCCCTGGCTGTAGTCTAAAGTTCACATACAAGGCTCTAACTGACTCTGAGAAGACTCGGTAAACTCCTACCACTATACACTAGCGGTAAAAATATTCACAGAAAAAATTTACTAGCCGACCATCAAGCTATGATACTGTATTCTTCCCTTTCAAAATCACTATCCAACATATGACCCTGCTAAGTCATTACCAGAAGATAAATGAAAATGGATATAACAAGAAACACGACAGAGTACTACATGACAGTACAGGATGAAATTAAGATATATATATATCTTAATTTCATCCTGTATTCATCCATGAGCATATCCATTATTCGTCATCCGATTCCGTAGGGTCTAAGTATTGGGTTATACTGCTCACCCGATCGGACAGTGTATAATAGAGGTACTCACGCATGAATTGTGTAGTGTGTGTATGTGTATATAAAGAGAGAGAGACAGAGAATAATGTTATACTACATAATTCATCCGTGAGCATCTTTATTATCCATTGTCCGATCAGGTGTGCACTACATTAATTCTTGAATCCTAAGGAATCAGACGATGGATAATGAAAATGCTCACGGTGTTTACAATCACGGATGAATTGTGTAGCATAATATTTATATATATGCACATATAAAGACGAGGATGATAACATTATAGCAAAAGAAACTCCCATGTATGATAGAATAACAGACTAAAATCCTAAATACTTTTTAAAATAAAGAATTAAATTTAATAAATGCGACATAATCCTCTACCTTTTCCTCTTCCTCTAGGTCATATCAAATAACTTATCTAGAAAGTATTATAAGAACGTTAGATTACAATCAAAGACATCCCCTTAGAAACCCAGTAGATCCATACACCAACAATAATCTCCTATTAAGAACAACTGGCAAAAGAAGGTCGTCTAAAATGATATTTTTTGGAAGGGTTGCAGTACTATTAAACATAACATAATGCAACCCACAACTCTACGATATATATTTAGAACAACGGATAGTCTCGATAAAAAGAGAGTATTTAGCTAAATATGAAATGGATGTAGAGATAAGAGAAATCATGATACAGGTAGGAGAAAAATGATATGGATAGGAGAAGCCATGATATGGGTAGGAGAAGTGGCAAGAGCAGTCTGGGAAGCTTTTAAAGCAGAATTCCCAAAGAAAATAGTAAAAATAACTAATCAAGGAAATAACATACTGAACTTTTGTTATGTTATACATAGAATGCTTACAACATGAGACTCTAATACAGGACTAAACCTGAGAAAAAATAAGCAATGAGAGATTTGAAACAATTATAATTGTTAAATTGGAATTATATAAAATTGGCTAATCTAGAATGGACCATCAATTTAGAAGAAGAACATACAATCTTATTACAACCAACATAATCATTAATATACAAAGACCAAAAAGGACAACAACTAAATGTAAGATTCACAAATTATCTTCCTAACAGAATAATAGGAGGAGAAGAAGACCTAGATAGCCAAGATCATAACCTTGTATTAAGAGAGGAAACTCATCCTCTACAAGACCCATTAACAATTGCTAGAAAACAATTAATGGAATTAGGAAAGAAATACTTAAGGTTGATAGATCTTATAGTTTGGGCCAACACGGGTGATAACCTTTAATGATTCTTCCAAATTTTTATATTCTCGGTAGGCAACTTGAATTTCACTTCCAACTGCTACTATCACAACTTCTTCTTGTGTAGCATACACTTCCGTCTGTGATAATAGTATGTTTCTTTGTTGTTGATGTGTGCCCTTGTTGTATTTTGGAAATGTTGTATTAGGGCTCTTATAATAGTAATCTTTTGTCCGATTGTTCCAGACATACTAGGGATATGTCACAGATTGTCTATAAGACAATTCTGTACTTGTGTTAAGATATATCTCGTTAGGGCTGTAAACGAGTCAAGTCAAGTCAAACTTTACAGCGTTGAGACTTGTTTGATAAGATAACCAAGCCGAGCCGAGCTAAGCCTAAAATTAACCAAGCTATTGAGAAATTTGTTCAAGCTTGACTTGGTTTCTTTTTTTTTTTTTTAGCTTGAGCTTGGCTTGAACTTGAATTAAGCTTGGCTTATTTAATGAGTATCGAGCTTCTAATCAAGCTCAATTCAAGCTTGAATCAAACTTAATTAAAACTTGTTTAAGTTCGACTTATTTAAATGTTATCCAACTCTTAAGTCAAGCTTGTTTGTTTATTTAAATTTCTAATATTTTAATCCTTATTTATAAATAAGTATAAATAAGTTCATAAATTATTTTTAAATGAGTTTTATCATAAATAGTGTTCATGAACACTGTTCATGAATATTGTTCATCAATATTGTTCACGAACACTGTTTGCGAATACTAATAAGTCGAACATATTTGTGTTCAAGTTTGTTTATTAATTGACTTTGATCATATTAAATGAACGTAAACAAGCTCTTATCGAGTCGAACACCAAGTTTGTTCATGAACGCTTGGTTCGTTTACAGCCCTATGTCTTGTTTCAAAATAGAAATGTTCTTCATGTCTATTATACTACGAAATTTCTATTTCTCCAAAAGTCAGGAGTCTTCTGTTGAATTGTTCCCAATTTGAGACTTCTGAATTTGTCCGTCATGTTAGTAACTTGGAAAGAGTGTCAGCTAAGGAGTTATTAACTCCTTTAATATGTTCCCAATTTATTATATATCATGTGTAACTTATCCTGAGCGACTGGTGCGCGACTGCACAGTAATAAAAAATGCATAGTATCACACGCTCGAGCAGCACCCCGTGCGTCGCCTCCATCATTGCTCGACATTGCGCGGATCATGACTACTGTCGGATGCGATCGAATTGCGGCAGGATTCCAACTGGATCACGGTCGAAACCCGACCGGATGATGACCACAATCGAATTGTGGCCACAGTCGGATCGTGACGGTGGTCAGATCCTGACCGCGATCGGATGTCGATCGAGCCACAATCGGATTTCAGTTGGGATGCGGCTGGATGTCGATGGGATCGTGGTCGCATTGCGGTTGGATCATCGTCGCATCGCGACCAGATCCCTCGCATCCAATCGCGGCAAGAGGACGACACAAGTGATCGACTAGGGTTCAAGGGTTGGCCTTTAGTGCAGATCAAGAAAGACGAATACAAGCAGCGGATCGAATAGTCGCAGGAGAGGAACGGATGACGGATCGCGAGTCGTGCAAGGAGAAGTCACACATGGTATCTGAACTCTATATATATAGAGAGAGTTTTGATACCCTACGTAACTTATCTCTGTGCGCCCGTACACGACTTGCTCACAACCATCCGATCCACTGAATATACAGTAATTGGAAATGCACAGTACTGTCATCGCTGCATGATCGTCGGTCGTCGTTCGCGCTATAGCCACCACTTGAATCCCATCGAACGCCTGCACTATCCGATTATTATCGGATTTTGATCGGATCGTGGTCGTTCATGATGTCTCGACTATGATCGGATCAGATGTCAATCGCAATTCGACCGTGATCCGATCGAAATCGGAGTCCCAATGGCTCAGTTTTCTTAACCTTTCTCATTGGTTAGTCGAGGGGAATGTGGAGGAAGCTTTGAAAAGGATGAAGCAGCAGCGGTTAGGAAGTGAAATTAAGGATGAGATTGATATGAATATATCGCAAGAGGTAATTTTATATAATTTTGGAGCTAATTAAGTCTGTTTGAGTAATTGTGTTTATCGAGTCGACCCTATCAGTGATTAGGAAGGGGACTTGGGATTTCAAACCGTATATAGTTTAGGATTTAGATGGGAATGACGTCATGCTGCTCGTCTCCCTGTATATATGCGACTATGGACGCCGTCCTCCGCCGCGAGCGGCGACGTGATCGGTGATCCCATCCTCTTGGAATCCTTCTTCCTCACACTGTCACACATCATCGGCGCCCACAGCAAAGTAGAAGGCGTACGTAGTAGTTCACATCGTGGATCGATTGTGCCTCTCTGCGCGGTGTCCCTTCGCCCGTCTATCCAATTGCAACGCGGTACTGCAGGACCTCTGCGGTCTCCTGCATGGCGACTGTGTGGCCTAGCTGGCAGCGGCCAACGCGATGCGCGTCGATGCTGCGG
Organism: Wurfbainia villosa; assembly: GCA_025175895.1. Lineage (NCBI taxonomy): Eukaryota > Viridiplantae > Streptophyta > Magnoliopsida > Zingiberales > Zingiberaceae > Wurfbainia > Wurfbainia villosa. Next base: position 114,700,941 of record CM045994.1, read on the forward strand.
CGACCGCGGCAATTAGAGAGCGAGCGAAGAAGATGGAACGCTACGAGCGGTCGTACGTACCTTTTCTTGACAGCTGCCGAGAGTTCTTCATCGACGCAGAGAGGACCTCGCGGAGGCGATGGAGATGGTGGAGGGCGCTTATTTTGAGATCTCGAACAAAATCTATTAAGTTGATATGATCCACAGTGGAATTTGACATAAATTTTTTTTAGAGCTTAAAAAATTTATTGACGGTGTTAAAAAATTTTAAGTCCTAAGCGATCATCCCAAAACGTCTAGCCCAGGACTGATTCTAAAGGGTGGGTGGTTTGAGGATGTACATCTTAAATGGATACAATAATATTTTCAAGAAGGCATAATCATCAGCTACGAGAATTTAACTCTAAACTTAAATGTTAAAATAAATTCAATACATGCTCCAAAAAAAAAAAAAAACCTACAAATGGTGTAACTGAGTGCAACTATGAAGACGTGCATAATCCATTATGCACGAGGAAGGGTTTCGAGAGATAATGGCGGAACCAAGCTAGGCTAATCTTGAATTAATGATCGGATTAATTTTTTCCCCGGATTAAATATGACTAAATACGAAGATTTTTTTTTAAAATATTACAGTGTAAAAAAATTTGTTTACCCGAGCTAAAACTCGGGTATAGAATGTGGCTTCGCCCTTGTCAAAAGGACGTGATCACTCACAGATAAATATGACATCTATAGTCGCATCTAGAAAGACAGTAACATAACATTCCTTCTGGTTTATATAATTCTCCGATGTCAATTTCCGAATAAGTTATTATTTTGAATTATCGATCGATTCTCTTTCTATGTATTTATCAATTGGGATCTTAATTTATCTTCTTCATTGACAAAGACACTTAGAGGGGAATTGTAATGTGACGATTTTATATTATATTTTTTATTTAGATAATATAAACTAATTCATTTTATTTATTTTTTTAAAAATCAGAATAAGAATCTCTGCTTTACGAACCACGGTACTTTTATTTTAAAAAAACGTTGAAATTTTAATTTAAATTAAATTTAGAAAGAACTATAACTTTATGAAATTAAATATATTTTAAAATACCAAAAGGAAAGTGTTTTTTTTTTCCTTTCGAAAACTCAAGTATCCAAGGTTTCTATCCCAATATATCCATATTGACTCCATCAATTAAATCATGAGTGTGTGGGACGGAATCTAGATGTGGTCTTCTCGAGATGACGTGGCGATTAAGATATAATGATATTTATAGGAGTGGAATGAATTGATTTCGGAGAAAATTTAAAATTTTTTTTTGAATTCAGATAACTTCAACGTATTTTGACTACCACGTCAAAAATCATAGACCCTTCGTAATTTATCTCTCTCACAATGATCGTGGAACAAATTGACAGAGGTCACTAAATTGATGATTTTAATTTTTTTTTTTTTAGATAAGTGTGCGAATTTAGCAATTCAAATTCCACTATTATAAATTCATATTTGAAATTTCAAAAAGCAAAGATTTAAGTTGAAATTCTAAAGAATAATATCTAAGAAAGAGATTGAATTTTATTTCGTTTTAGTATTTTTTTTTTCCGATCAGCATTTTATTAGAATAATTAAAAAAAACACTCTTTTTTATTTATTTATTATCAAAATTCAATTTATTTTTTTTAGCTATTATAATATAGTATTGATTAATATTTGATAAAAATAAATTATCTATATTATAACAATTAGGATTCATAATTATTATAATATAATTTTAATTAATGTCGATCAAAAGTAAAATATCTATATTATATTTATGAATTACAACTACTATAATAATACAATGTTAAAATATTCATATTGCAATAGTTAAGATATTAAAAAAATAAAATATTTTCAAAAATAAAAATATATTGAAATCAATTTTTTTTTTTTACGAATTCAAAATTAAATTATAACATATTTTTTGTGAGCGATTAAAATATTGAAGGTCAAATGAAATTACATTTATAAGAAAAGTGTCATATCACATCATGTGAGAATATAAAATTATTATAGCAATGTAAACCATAATAATAACAAATGGGAGAAGAAGAAGAGGAGAAAAAACAGACAGCTTTAGGTTAAAAATAACTGCAAGGAGGGAGGAGATCGAGATAAGGCGTGAAAAAGATATCATTCTGCTTTTTCATCCTTCTCCTCCTCCTCCCTCTTCCGAATGCGAAGAGGATGAAAGAGGAACGATAAGAGAGAGAGAGAGGGAGAAGTCAAAAGAGGAGTAGTTGCTGAAACTGGCTTTCGGTGGTCCTCGCCCACCTGCTCGACCTTCTCTGGCTCTCTGCTTTTGCTTAGTTCCTCGCCAGTTGTTGACAAACAGCTCAAAGTTTGCATCTTTCTAAAAGTTGCTTCTTCAATTGTTGTAATCCTTCATTTTTACTGCTAGCCTCAGTGATTCTCGCGTTTTGCGACCTCTTTGGGACCCGGCGAAGGCGACAAGTCCATCTCGACTTCTGTAACGTGATTTCCCCTTCATTTTTTGGCTTATCTTGTCGAGATTTGACCCAAAGTTCGTGTCTTGGTTTTGCCTTTGTTGAATCCCTCGATTTGTTCTTCGAAAAGGTCGATTTTTTTGCTACATCCTTGGAGGAAAAAAGCTCCCAGGAGTTCGGATCTTTGGGCTGCGCACGGAATCGCCTGATTTCTGATGGGAAATTGCTGCGGGGCGCCAGCCGATCCGGAGAAGAGGGGGGCAAGGAGGAAGAAGAAGAAGGAGAAGAGGCCGAATCCCTTTTCGATCGAGTATAACCGCGGGCCGACGCCTACCCTCGTCGTCCTCAAGAACCCCACCGGCAGCAACATCGGCAGCAAGTACAAGCTCGGGCAGGAGCTTGGCCGCGGCGAGTTCGGCATCACCTACCTCTCCACCGACACGGCCACGGGCGAGCGCTTCGCATGCAAGTCCATCTCCAAGAAGAAGCTCCGCACCGCCGTTGACATCGAGGACGTGCGGAGGGAGGTGGAGATCATGAGGCACTTGCCGAACCACCCCCACGTTGTCAGCCTCAAAGACACCTACGAGGACGACGCCGCGGTTCACCTCGTCATGGAGCTCTGCGAGGGAGGTGAACTCTTCGATCGGATCGTTGCAAGGGGGCATTACACTGAGCGGGCGGCCGCTGGTATCATGCAGACCATCATTGAAGTCATTCAGGCGAGTTCTCTCTATCCATGCTATTCCATATTACACACTCAGGATTCTCACTTTAAGATTATGCTATTTCATATTCCACACTCAGGATTACACTGAGCGGGCTTGGCATCTGAATCTTGAAGGGAACTGTTCTTTTTTTTTTTTTTTTTAATATGGCAACTGGATGAACTTTTTTTTATGTTTTAGTTTAAGATCAACATAACATGTTCAGATCAATTCTTGAGTATCCCACTACAATAAAAAAAAAAATTCTAGCCTTTTTACAGCATTTTCCATACGGGCAGCCTGTTGCATGATGCACCTGCCAATGCAAGATCTCGGAGAATAATCGAACCACATTGGGTCTATGGTATGCAGCTTTATCTCATGATGCAGTAGGAATCTACTATATCATTCAAAGTTGTTGATAAAACCCTTGAGATTACCAACGATGCTTCCTTTCGTGAGGCAATTGGACCTACACAGATTAATACACGACAGAGGGTTCATCAAGAATTATCCCGACGAGATCCCTTTGATGTTTAAGTCATCCAAATACCCAAATAATAGAATGAAAAAAGAGGAAATTGAGAGAGTGTGAGGGAGGTCGATCTAGCCCTTCGAGTCCACCCCGCTCTGTGGAGCACATACCTAGATATTTATAGGTGTGAGATATCTTGGAGATCATGGGGAAGTGGATAGTACATCATGGAGAAGTGGAGAGCATATTATGGGAAAGTGGGGGTCGTGACCCATGTCCACTTGTGATTTGTCGCTCGGCTCTACTTAGAGATCAAGTTAACTCAGCTTAGTATCTTGGGAGCTCAAGTCAGCCACTCAGTAGCTCAGGTCGGCTCAAGTGTGCTCAACCCACGTCGGGTCAACTCATGTCAACTCAAGTCAGTTCAGCTGAGGTCTACCACTTAATACGATGATTTAGCCAAATTAGGATGGAGCCATGTAGGTACACCATGTTGACCTGATTCATGTTGAATATCTATGGTATCACCTTACATTGCAAGAGACTATTTCCACGACTCGAACCCATGACCACAACTTTACTATTGCATAAAAACTCCCCTTCTTTTACAATATTTTCCATATCGACCAAAAAATGGCAGGGTAGTTTTAGTATATTTTTGCTCAACGTAGCTTATATCACCTTTTCATATATCTAAACTTTGATGTGGCAATAGTTGTGATTCTTTGATGAATAAATTTTTTTAAATGCTACTCCATTTCTCCATGTTCTTTCTAATGGGATAGTTGTATTGTTACTGCTGGATTGGGGTTATGTTTTGCCCATGCTCCTTTGTAGTTAGATGTGGCATATTGTGCGGCAGTGATGGTTATCACTGTCGGAATTGCTTATGATTGGGGAATATGCTGGCTTGTTTTATTTGCATCATATCCTTACAGGAGTGCCACAAGAATGGGGTTATGCACCGGGATCTTAAACCTGAGAACTTCTTGTTTGGGAACAAAAGGGAAAATGCCCCATTGAAGGCGATTGACTTTGGATTGTCTGTGTTTTTCAGACCTGGTAAGTTGATCAAAGGATGGTTTGTTCTTATGTATTATCTTAAATTGTTAAAAGCAATGATTCATGTGATTCTTATTTGTAGTCAGTTTCCACTTGCTACCTGCAATGACTCCTCAAGGAAAATCATCTTGATACACAAATCGTCTAGTTGGTTGTCTAATTGTAATAGTCTTCCTGTTTCCCAGGTGAGCGTTTCAATGAAATTGTTGGCAGTCCATATTACATGGCACCTGAGGTTCTAATGCGAAATTATGGCCCTGAAGTCGATGTCTGGAGTGCGGGTGTTATCCTATACATCCTTCTTTGTGGTGTGCCTCCATTTTGGGCAGGTATTTTTCCTATCATCAATTAATGAAACCATTTTGAACTGCAACTTTATGTTCTTAAATGAATTTTAATTTCTTGCCCAGTGCATCAAAAAACTGAGATGTATGCATCTTGTGTGCTTCTAAGAATTAGGCAGTCACACAATTCCTTCTTTTGATGCAGAAACTGAACAAGGTGTTGCACAAGCAATTCTTCGTTCTGTCGTAGATTTTAAAAGAGAACCATGGCCAAAGGTTTCTGATAGTGCTAAAGATCTTGTGAGGCATATGCTCGAACCAGATCCTAACAAGAGGTTTACTGCTCAACAAGTTCTTGGTAACTTTTGGCTCCTTGCTACACTTTTTTTTTTTGTTTTGTTTTTTTTTTTACTTTTAGAACTTGTATCTTTGATATGTTATCGTAACTAGTTATACTTCCACAAATGGTTGGATGTTTATAGATTTCTAATCTTATGTTTTGCTTCTGTAAATCAACTGATTTATATCATGTTCTCTCTCAAGTAGATGGTTGGTAATGAGCCTCATCCTTTGTAAAGTACTGGTTCTGTTAGTTTCTCTGAATGATCATGCGCGCTTTGTAAGAGTAGGGAAACTTATTCTCGTTGAAAATGATGTTTTACTTGTTGAGTCAGTTTAATGCATGTTACAACAACAACAACAACAATCAAATCTTATCCCACTAGGTGGGATTGGCTATATGGATCCTTCTACGTCATTGAACTTTATCCCCTACTATATCATCATTTATATTTAAATAAATTTTATCTTGTTTTATTGTTGCTAACCAAGTTTTTTTTTATCTTTCTTCCTCATTTGATGTGTGTATTTGTCATCGGTTCACATCGCCTAACTGGAGCATTTATTGATCGTCTAAGTATATATCCGTATCATCTTAAATGTGTCTCTCATAATTTTTTCTCAATAGATGCACATTGCAACAACATTTACTACTGAGCATTATCCCACTAGATGGGGTCGGCTATATGGATCCTTCTACGTATTAGATTCTATCCCCTACTATATCATTATCTATACTTAAATAAAATTTACCTTATTTTATTATTGCTAACCAAGTCTTTTTTAATCTTCCTCTTCCTCGTTTGATGTGTGTATTTGTTATCGTTTCACATCGTCTAATTGGAATATTTATTGATTGTCTAAGTACATGTTTGTATCATCTTAAACGTATCTCTCAGAGTTTTCCCTCAATAAATGCATATTACAACAATAACAACCAAGTCTTGTCCCACTAGATGGAGTCGGCTATATAGATCATTTTACACCATTGAACCCTATCCCCTACTATATCATCATCTATACTTAAATAAATTTTATTTTGTTTTATTGTTATTAATCAAGTCTTTTTTTATCTTCTTCTTCCTCGTTTGATGTGCGTATTTGTCATCGTTTCACATTGTCTAATTGGAATATTTATTGATCGTCTAAGTATATGTTTGTATCACCTTAAACGTGTCTCTCGGAATGTTCCCTCAATAAATGCATGTTACAACAACAACAATCAAGTCTTATCCCACTAGATGGGGTCTGCTATATGAATCCTTCTACGTCATTAGACTCTATCTCCTACTATATCATCATCTATTTTTAAATAAATTTTACCTTGTTTTATTGTTATTAATCAAGTTTTTTTTTTGTCTTTCTCTTCCTCGTTCGAGGTGTGTATTTATCATCGTTTCACATTACCTAATTGAATATTTATTGATCGTCTAAGTACATGTTTGTATCACCTTGAACGTGTCTCTCGGAATTTTCTCTCAATAGATGCATGTTACAACAAGAACAACAATCAAGTTTGATCCTACTAGATGGGATTGGCTATATGAATCATTCTATGACATTGGGATCTATCCCCTACTATATCAGCATCTATATTTAAGTAAATTTTATCTTGTTTTATTGTTGCTAATTAAGCTTTTTTTTTTGTCTTCCTCTTCCTCGTTTGTTGTGCGTATTTGTTATCGTTTCATGTTGCCTAACTGAAACATTTATCGATCGTCTAAGTACATATATGTATCATTTTAAACGTGTCTCTCTGAGTTTTCTCTCAATAGATTGTCTGTCATTCGATTATGTCCGAAGGTGCCAGTCATCAGTTTGAAACTCGTCTTCACTGATAGCACCTTGCTTACATATAGAACATCAACAAGAAGTTATGGTATTCTGTTTTTCTTCCGTGCATCTCTAAAAATGGTTCTATCATATGATTTCTAATATAACCAATTTAGTTATATAGAATGTACTTAATCTATGAATTCACAATGTATATCTGATGATGTAGATCATACGTGGCTGCAGAACGCAAGTAAAGCTCCTAATGTCAATCTAGGTGAAACTGTACGAGCAAGACTTCAGCAGTTATCTGGGATGAACAAACTTAAAAAGAAAGCTCTACGGGTAAGCGATAGAAGTGTCCATGGTTGCAGTGATCATAGCCCGGCACTCTCGCGAGCATGCAACTTTTGATTTTGATTATCTACATGACTGAGTAATTTGTCGATCAGTGAATTATATTGCACGATAAGTCTGCTCTTTCTTACAGGTTGTGGCTGAATACCTCTCCGTCGAGGAAGTCGCGGACATAAAGGAAATGTTTGACAAGATGGACATTGATCAAAATGGGAAGCTATCCTTTGAGGAGCTGAAACTTGGTTTGCATAAGCTCGGTCACCAGATTCCAGATTCAGATATCCAGATATTAATGGAAGCGGTAAGCGCTTAACCGAACATCTTATTGTTATTCATAGCGTTTGTAGTTTTCTCAACTTTTGGTGAAAACATAATATTTAAGACTTTCACGACTGAGATCTTGTCGGCGACAGGCCGATGTCAACGGAAGTGGCACCTTAGACTACGGAGAATTTGCAGCTGTATCAATCCACTTGCGCAAGATTGGAAACGATGAACACCTGCATAAAGCCTTTTCATACTTCGATCAGAACAAGAGTGGATACATAGAAATTGAAGAACTCAGTGATTCCTTAGCTGACGACTTAGGTCCAAACCGTGAAGAAGTCATTAATGCAATCATCCATGATGTCGACACAGATAAGGTCAGAAATTTAAGTCATTTATCTGCTTTGCTTTTCTCGGTTCCTCGCTCAAGATAATACTTTTGTTCGCGGACATCAATAGTTTACGAAAATGTGGCAGCATTTGCAATTATAACAACATCGGCTGACGATGGGCGTCTTTTGTCGCAGGATGGTAGAATAAGTTACGAGGAATTCGCAGCGATGATGAAAGCAGGCACCGATTGGAGGAAGGCGTCGAGGCAGTACTCGAGGGAGCGGTTCAGTAGCCTCAGCTCTCGGTTGATGAAGGATGGATCTTTGCAGCTGATAAGTGGGGGTAGATAAAAACCAAACAAGAACAAGAACAAGAACAACTGCACATTTGAAATTGCTAATCCTTCTGTTTTTTATGGTTCCAAACTATTCTTTGAAGCTGTACTTGTCTTCGCCCGCCGTCCACATCTCGACGTAGAATTTTCGAGGAACATAGAGATAAGGTATTCCGAGACGGAGGATTACTATGTACATAAGGTGTTTAACCATGGAGGGATGGAAAATTATCGGTTTACTGTATTCACCCTCTCAGTCCTCTTGATATTGTGTGATTGTTTTATGTGCATCTTTCAAATTTATTAGGCCAAAATGTTGAATGCATCTGTTTCTTGTGTTGAATGAGCTGATGCACATTTCACTCGAATGCTAATGTAATGGATGATACCTTTTCGTGTCTGTGTTTTTCTTCCATTCATTTCTCATGAGCCCTACTGTTTGATTGATATCGAGTTGAATTTTATGTGCTCTTTCTGCTTCAAGCAAATGTTGGAATCATCAATTTTATTTGATATGATAAGGATTATTTGAATCCAGATAAGAATTTTAAATCTTTGTTTTTTACTCTCGACTTGAGGGTTTATGTTATTTTTAACGGCAATTTATCAAAGGGCGCATTTCAAATTTAAAATTCTTCAAATACAGTCTTATGATTTCATATTTATCGAAATAATCATTTCATTTTCTTTTTATCTCTTCCGCCAAACAAACATTCAATTAATGAGATTTTGATCGAAAATCGTCATCCAAACATCACAATTTAAATGTAATATAATTTTCAATATCATTTTTAATTTGATGTGATAGAATTTAAATTCAGTAATATAATTCTCAACACCATTTTTTTTTCGACCAGTTTGATATTGTACGTAGTGTTGGGAATTTAAATCTCAGCACCATTATGTTCCTGGTAATATAATTCTCAACACCCTTTTTGTCTCAGTCAACTTAAAATTGTACGTGGTGCTGAGAATTTAAATCCCAGAACCACTGTGTTCTTGGAAATATAATTTTCAGCACCACCTTTTCTCTCGGCCAGCTTGATATTATATGGTATTAAGATTTTAAATCTCAGGACCACTGTATTTTTGAAAATATAATTCCTAGCACCATAATTTTTCTTAGCCAGTTTAAAATTGGATGTGTTGCTGAAAATTTAAATTCCAGAACCACTGTGTTCCTAGGATTTAAACCTCATGATCACTGTGTTCCTGGGAATATAATTTCTAACACTACCTTGTTTTCGCTCAGCTTGAATTTATATGTAACATATGGTCAAAACTGGAAGGTAAGAAGATCATAATCAAGTTTTCTCGATAAATCAACAATTCATGCTGTAAGATCTTTTGGTTCATGTCAAAATTTCAAAATTTGGACTCCTCTAGGTCCATCAATGGGTTTCGGTCAAAATTTTATTCACCTTTTCTTCGATCCAATCTAAGTCCATTGGATTTGGAAAGTGTTCCTCTGTGTATTCGTGTCTAAAATTTCTGATAATCTAGATTTTATTAGATATCCATAATCATATATCAAAAACTAGGCCTCATGTCATGTGGTGCTGGGAATTTAAATCTTAGGACTACTGTGTTATTGAGAATATAATTCTTAACGCTACTTTTGGATGGTTCGGAATTTCGAATTGTGACTCAGATACATACAATATTTGAGTATTAAATTCACGTTTGATGAGAGGGCTAAAAAGAAAATGAGAAATATCCTTTGATAAATATACAATTATAAAATTGTATTTAGATAATTTCAAATTTGACGTGTGTCCTTGATAAATCGCTCTATTTTTAGGACAAAAATCTTGAGTTGTTTTGTTTCAGGGTGCTCTTGGAATAGAGGTCTTGTACACCCTATGCCCTTGAGCAAAGGTCTTATGTCATTTATCTTTGTGATGCCACTTGAAGTCCGTCACGGTCGTTGTTATGGTACGTTGGAAGTCTTACACCCTTTATACTTCATGTTCTTTTATGATATTTCAATATTGGATCAAAGGTTTTACACCGCCCTCGCAAGTTTTTTTCCCTGTCTTCCTTTTTTAGCCGAAATATGAATATTTCAAGAGATTTTTTACACTGCGTGACGCGTGATGTATGACTTGTGAGCACTCAAGAACGTACGGTAATGGAGAATTTACGATGTTTCATCTTGTCTAAGCGTTTGTCATTTGAAATCATCTTCCACCAATTCAATTGAAATTCGATCACGATTTAATTGACATCATAATCCAATGGAATCATAGTCGAAATCGATCATGATTTTGACTGTCAACGGCCACGACATTGGTGGCCACAATTCGATCGGATTTCGACTATCGTCGTAATTCGGTAGGAATCCGATCGCGATTCGATCAGACTCCAATGTCGATGGGATTGTGATCGGATTCCAGTCGAATTGCGATCAGAATTGACCACGATTACGTCCACCAATGGTTGCGGCGTTGACGGTCACAACTCGAACAAATTCTGACCCAATTCGATTGAAATCCGATTGTGGTTCGATCGATCGGACAACGATAGCGGCCTCGACAGATTTAAGGGCTGGGATATAATACGAATGACGATCGACAATAAAAGATTTAATCGGAGATCGTCGAGAGATAAATAGTGTATATTTTTCATTTATTATGCATCTCCGTACGATGAACGACTAAGATCACATTGCACACCACGTGTTGCACAATATAAAACTTCTCATATTTCAAACCCCAAACATACGAAATAACGCATATGATATTTATTTATTTTTAATAATTTAGATATTTAAATATTCGATCTGACTAGCTACAATAAGACCCTACAATAAATACTTAGCTGGTCCTGATGTCAAGTGCACAAATCTGTTGCCATCTTTTTCATGCACATTGTCCTTATCTTAGGGTAAGGTATGGGCACAAAATAAATAAACTCTATATGTGGGGGCTATTCCTTTATTTCTCGATAAGAAAGGGGGTAAGCCAAGTTGCATAGCTATGGCATGTGGAAGAAATGTAAGAAAAATTAAAAGAAAGAATGCAAAATGCAATAGAGTCTCAACTTCACAAAGTACAATATCGAATTCATAGTTAAAACTCCAACACTCTGCTCCTTTGACCATTTATAGTAGATCTGTAACCCGGACACCCCACTTCTTTTCAGCAAGCACGAACAGGTGAGAACAGCTTGATGCAGGGAACAGAAACAAAAAAATAGTAGTAGTAGTAGTAGTAGTAATAATAGTAGTAATTGCGGATGGTAGAACATTCCACTATGTTAAGGGGAGGGAAAACTAAACGGGCAATGATTCTGATGTAATAATCATCAGTGAACACTAGGGGGATAGAAGGTGCATTGACTGGTAGGGGTGGTTTAGGCAGCCGGCTTCTCCCACTTGAGGGGCTTGATCACCTCCCAGGTGAAGTCGGGGTCGTCCCTTCCAAAGTGACCATAGGCGGCGGTCTTGAGGAATCGGTTACCACCCTTCTTCAAGTCGAGATTGATGGTGATCATTCCAGGCCTGAAATCAAAGTTCTCCTTCACAATCTTCAGGATCTCCTTGTCGGGGATCTTGCCAGTGCCATAGGTGTCTACGAACACAGATAGGGGCTCAGGGACACCAATTGCATAGGAGACTTGCACAATGCAACGGCGTGCCAGGCCATTTGCCACGATGCTCTTGGCTGCTTGCCTAACGATATATGCACCACTGCGGTCGACCTTGGTAGGGTCCTTGCCGGAGAAGGCACCGCCACCGTGAGCTCCCCAACCACCATAAGTGTCGATGATGATCTTGCGGCCAGTCAGCCCAGCATCGCCATGAGGGCCACCGATGACGAAGCGTCCTGATGGGTTGAGATGGAAAATGGTCTTCTCGTCAAGGTATTTCTCAGGGATGACTGACTTGATGACATGCTCCTTAAGGTCTGCAGCAATCTCATCGTTAGTAACCGTCTCATCATGCTGGGTGGAGATCAGCACGGTGTGGACACGAATGGGAACCCTAGCGCCATTGTCGTTTTGATACTCGACTGTGACTTGGGTTTTCCCATCAGGCCTTAGCCAAGGGCAGGTGCCATTCTTGCGAACTTCGGTGAGGCGTGCACCGAGCTTGGTGGCAAGAACATGGCTGAGGGGCATCAACTCAGGGGTCTCATCTGTTGCATAACCAAACATGTGACCCTGGTCGCCGGCTCCGATCTCCTCAGGGCGCTTGGTGAAGTGTCCATGGACACCTTGGGCGATGTCAGGTGATTGTTGCTCGATGTTAACTAGCACTTTGCAGTGATCCGCATCCAGGCCAACATCATCCGACACAAAGCCTATCGAACGGCATGTGTCCCGAACAATCTTTTCGTAGTTGATATTGCCTTTGGTTGTGATCTCCCCAAAGACCATGACCATATTGGTTTTGGTGCATGTCTCACATGCAACCTTGCTATCGGGATCTTGTGCCAGGCAGGCATCAAGGATAGCATCAGAGATCTGATCACACAACTTATCAGGGTGCCCCTCATTCACAGATTCAGAGGTGAAAAGGAAGGTGTCGATTTGGGCCATTCTTCTCTAACCTACAACATCAAAATGAAATAAACATGTCGCTTAGAAGATTATAAATGTACCTATGCATGATTCTCAAACGTTAGACATTTGAAAAAGCAAATTTATAGAAAGGAATAGATAGATAAAGAATAATTAATAGTGCAACATAGAGCAATTAATATGTTCTAAGAATGAAGCAACCGTTACAACATAAAAAAAACAAAAAAACAAAATGAAAAGATAACGATGGCTTTTCAGAAACAGAAGCTCGTATATGTCTAAACTTGCTTACATCGATGTGTATAGGACTATAAACAAACAACAAACATATATTTGCAGATCAAGTGTTCTACTAGATAGATATATTGCAGAAAGAATTGAATCGCTTTATCCGCGACCTAAACTCCAGCGGAAGTTTTAGATCTGCGTACAGAACATTGTATGAAAGCCAAAATAAACAGATCTGACATGCTAAGGGGTGGATCTAACAGTATTATATTATATGAAAGATGCTCGCTTCAGACAGATCGCAGACAAATCGGATATCTTCCAAGCGAAAACGATCGACGAAAAAAAAAACTAAAATTCCACGAAACTCCGTTCTAAACTGATGTATTCAACCCCAACAAGGTCAAGATCAAGTTTTCCCGAGACTGCATAACGAGATTTGAACGAAAATGGCAAAGAACGAAAATTCCACCGCGGAGTAGCGCCCCAGAACGAATCGACGATCTCCGAAAGAACAACTCCAGAAGCAAGCAACAATTTAGCAAAGAAACAAAATGAAAACCATTCGAAGCAGATCCAGATCTGCAGGCGAAAACGGAACTGAGAAAAAGGGGGAAATCATTAGAAAAATCACCTTGTCCGGGACACGATTTGGGAGCGTTTGATTTCGAAATCAACCCCTTTCACGCCTTCTTCCCCTCCCATTCGCCGCCTATTTATAGGCGGGCCTGGCTCACGCGACTCACCCACCGCGTTCCGATTCCAGTGCTTGGACCCACACGATAAGGAAGCATAGACACTGGTACGCGCGGAGTATGTTTTCAACGGGTAGATTGAATATATACAGTCTTTTATTGGATTTATATCAAATGTTTCCTGTCCCTACATGCTCTACTCCACATATCTACCTACTCGCTAAAGGAGAGACGGATTTATGGTTCCAATCATAACGCTGGTAAATATTTTCAGTAAAATTTGTACGTGCGTAAAGTTTCATAGATCCAGATCCGCGGTGCCAGGGTAGCCATCGAAGCGGGTGGATCTGACGGCCCGGATCTTCCGTGGTGGGTGACAAAATTGACCAGGGTAGATCCAGTTGCCGCACCAACCGCACTGGGGACCACCGCGACGTGGCACTTATTTATTTTATTATAATATTAATAAAATAAGGACTTTCGATTTTATGCAACTGAAAATAATTAGTTAATTTAGCAAAATATGTCTTTTCCTTTTTTAAAAAATATATATATATATATTATTCTATAAAAAAAATATATGGTTAATTTTCTTATGAAAATAATAATTTTATTTAAAATATAAAACAATTTTTTTTTAAAAAAAAGTCAAATAGGATAGTGTTTCCCACATGAAATTGAAGTATTATATTAAACATGTTTAACTTGTTTTAAATGATGTAAAATTGAAGTATTAAACGTGTTCGACTTATTTTAAACGGTAGGCAATTCTAAATTTCAGGAGCGGTGTTTGATAAATCGTCATATTTTAAATGATGTAGAATCTAAGGTCGAATTGGAAGAGACATTGAACTAACGGTAATTTATCAAATAAGCTTTGGAATGGTTCAAACACCTCGTTTTAGATTTATCGAATAAGCGATTTTAATTTCCTTTTTCTCTTCGAAATAACGATTTAATTTTGAACGTGGTGCTTGAAATTCAAATCTTCACCACCGCTGGTGTGAATTTAATTCTCAACACCAGTGATGATGGTATCTCTACCACCACCATCGTGGTCTTTGGGATTTGAATTCCCAACATCACGTTTGGAAATTAAATGCGCTATTTTTGAAGGGTAAAAAGGGAATTAAATACGTTATTTGGTAAATACGAAAGTATGAGATGTTTTTTAAGCAATTTCAAACTTCAGAAGCGCTGTTTCGTAAAGCACGGTTGAACTAATCCACCCTTAATCAAGTCAACCCTTGGGTCATGCTAATGCTATGGTCAAATTACTAGGGCTAATGACATGTCAACTAATGCACTAATTGGTGATTACCAACCTAAATTTGTCCCCATCCATGGTTAGATGATCAAGTTTGAAATTTTCAACTAGTTACAAAAGAAAGGTTGGATATTATTGTTGACTCGTAGATAAAATAAATAAAATAAAAATATGTGGTGTTTCATAGTTAATTCATGAGGAATTTAGTGAGTCGAATTTGATTATAATGTATGAATATGAATGGACATCCATGATTTGGGTAGGTGAAATTGTTGGTGGTGGCATTTAAAAGTTGGAATTTTTTTTTAATTGGATTTGATTTTTATTCTCTCATTTATTTTGCTTGGTAATCAACTACCTAACACTTGGCTCACTCGATTATAATTATAGGTTCAAAAAAATTTAAAATTATTTAATTGTCTAATTTATTTTTGTCCACTTTTCTTCAATCAAGTTGTAAAGTAGATTATCTTTTCCTTTTCTATTTCATATTTTAGCCCGAAATGCTATAATTTAAAAAAAAAATAATTTAAATCTTTGGATTTCGTCCAATTAATAATTTTGCCTATTAAAAAATAAACGGAGCATAGCTTATATACAACCAAAAATTAACTTCTAAAATATTCATTCTTTAAGGGTTTATCAAGGATAAATAAATCCAATGAGAAATCGGACAACACTAAAAACTGTCTACCCAAAAGGATATTAATTTGATAAAATAGATAATTAATGAACAATTTTTTTTTCTTCATTGAACGGATAATTAGATATATTACTAGCCGTTTAAGAGCATCTCCAATAGTGAAACTCATCGGAGAGCTCCTTTATGGATTCCATCATGCCACATTAATACCACGTCAAAAGAAAAAAACCTCATTTATCTCTCCACTATAAAAAAACCTCTCAACAACTCTTTTATGGGACTCACTCTTTTGGTTTTTCCATTAATCAGATTTTTTTTCCAATAAAAACAAAATAAAAAATAAAACAAAAAATAAGAAGGAGCGGCTCCCCCGCTTGGGTGCTGGGACCGCTCCCTCCCACAATGGGAGGGAGTGGTCCCTCCCAATGCCACATCATCGATGAGAGTTCAAAGGAGCTTCCACGGGTGATGCTCTAAGTGCATGCGTATTATTATTATTATTCGAGTATATAAATTTCATGCCAACTTCTTCCGGTTCATCCATTGGTAAAATCAAAAACATGGTAAAACTTATGTGTTATTTTTTTTTAGTTAATCCTAATTATTCAGTTCTTCTAATCGATTAATTCTGAGACGATAATCAATTCAGTTCTATCAAAAACTTTTATTAATCATCTAAATAAATCGAAAAGGCATCTAGTTAGTAGTCTAGCAATTTAGTATTTTATCAATCTATTGGAAAAAGGATTTTTACCATACAATGTAATTAAAAATTAAATCGAAAATATTTGAGAGATTGTATGGATGTCCTGTCATGTCACTGTATAGTAGGCTTGGAGAGTGCATGTATTACTATTATACAAAATATTGAAATCGTCAATCTAGTGATCTTCACTAGTCTGTTCTATGATCAGTATGAGAGACGTAAATCACAGAAGATCCTTTGGACCTTGACATATGATCCTAGGAAAAGATTTTAGATCTTTTTTCGAAATTAATCTATGTCAATTCTATATATGTCATCTCCATCTCCCTGGAGATGTACATGTGTTATTATTATATAATGATTAGGTGGAGTAATAGAGTATCACGTATATTTTCCATTCATTTTAAATTGCAATGTATTTGTAGATTTTTTTTTTATTAAAATATTTAATTATTGAATTGTGCAGATAGAATTCTCTGTGAGATCGAATTAAAGATATCCGGTACCAATTATAAACAAAAAAAAAAACAAGAGTATCACAAGAGAAGCGTGCAATGAGAATCTTTGTGCTCCAAAAACGCATCGAGATCAGTGGAGTCGGTAAGCGTGCATTTTCCTTCTAAAGCAACACAATATATATTGATATTGATCCACCCAGTGGCGTGCACTACTGTTAGGTATCGTTCATAATTTTATAAATTAAAATATGAATTAAATAGATCAAATCATAAAGTTTATGAAAATAAACAAAAGAAGGTAAATTGCAATATGATTCGATGTTCTAATATATTTACTCATTTGCCGATGCACAATATGTCAAACTCACTATAAATAAATAAAGATTTAAGTCTGCTAATGCGCTTGGATCAGCCATAAAAAATGCGTAGATCTGATACATCATCCCTAGTTTAATATTATTTACAGAGAAAAGTGAAAAACACTCTAAAATCATTACCATCGAAATAATGGGCGACTGGAGGGGGAAAATAAAAATTAAAAAAAAAAAAAAAAAGGAAGAAAAAGAAAACTACAAAACTGGTTGGCTGCTCTATGCCCACTCTAATTCACCAGCGGAGATAGGATCACAAAGTATGTTTCAGGATTTTGTGGTGCATTCCAGTTATGAGTTATCTACAAGGATCCTGTGGAAGTTCAACTCCGGCCATTTTTACCCAACCAGCTCTTGAGGTTACAGAGGGCATCGATCGACAAGCTTTTGCAACACCTAAATTTGCACGACTGCAGTTGGTCCCCCTGCGGCATGGAGTATTCGTCCGAGAAGCACACGACGATCACTGTAAGATTGTCAAATGTCTTCAGCCTTAGTGCCTCCGAGACTAGCTCTCTGGCACACAGTTCGGGGTTGTCGTGCCGCCGCAGTCCCTTGCTCACGATGTTGACGGCGTGCTGGCTCGACATCACATCCCATATGCCATCGCATCCGATAATTAGGAACTCATCGTCTTCTGAGAGAAGAGCATGCCTGAACTCGGGCTCTGCAATGAGAGGAGAAGGAGAGCCTCGAGGCTCTTTAATGTCCCAGTCTCCCAAGGCGCGGGTGAGGGAGAGCACGCCGTTGAGGTAACCGCCATCGATGTAACCACCAGATGCCTCGATCCTCTGACGCTCAACTGCATTTGTGGGCCTGTGATCTTGCGACATTTCGACTGCTTCGCCCTTTCTACATAGAACAGCTCGGCAATCCCCAGCATTGGCGACCACGAGAAGCCTGCGATAAAAGAGCCAATCAATGGAAATCCCTGATTGAAAGAGAGCTATCTTCAATTTAATTGTTGAAATAGCATTCTTCATTCGAACTACCAACAGCAGCAGAACCCAAACGAAATCCTCAGGCAACGCCAATCGAAGATTGGATCAAAATTCAATAGGAGTCAAAAAGTTCCTCGAGAAATAGCATTCTATAAATCTGATATATAACCACCTCGCAAGAAAGAAAATTATCATAAACTGCCTTTTTAACACCCACACTTTACACTACTACATCAAAGCCCCATTGTGATTACTTTTCAGAATTACATACCTGCCAAACACCAGTGCTATAAGTGCCGTAGTTCCAGAAGAGCTGCTAATAGTACACTCATCAGCCAAAGCAAGGTCAGCAAGCTGGAATACACTTTTGATTGAGTTCTCGACTGATTTCATGAAATCCTCATCTGGTTCATCTGCTTGCGGAAAGCCAGCATCTTCGAATAGAAACCTGATGGCATGCCTTTTAATATAGGCGGATGCATCAGGACCTCCATGGCCATCAAATATCTGTGTAAGAAAGGTTTTTTCTTGTAAAAGAACTATTATCTGCAGCAATATAGTTAAGGCCGTTTACCAAGTGATATTATATGGTTACCCCATAGAAAGCGCTAGGTGTTGGGCATCTAAGCATAGAGCCAAGATTTTCTGAGAGATCATCAATGCGAATGTGTTCATCTTCCATGTATCTCCTAGGTCCGACATTGGCAAAGCTACCAGAACGAAGGTTAGGAATGAATTGGAGCGATCTAATGGGATCGACGGCAACAAGTGATGATCTTGTGCCCTGAGTCAAAATCATAGGAAAAAAATTGCAGAACTCATTAATTGAGAACAAACTTCTTTTGGGAATCAAAGTAACCATGTGATTTATAACAAAATCGACTAGATCAATACGTGCAACAACAAATAACCAGAGGCAAAATGCATCAAATTCAAAGAAGAAACCAAATGAATAACCAGAAAAGGTAATAGATGAGTCAACTGTCTTTCTATAGGATTTTGACTGGGACTTCAGCGACCTAACGCATTATTAATTTTCAAATATGTCTTCGACAGCAAGATTGACAGGACAAGGAAATTCTAAATAAATATGTTTTTATGTCATTGTAACCTGCCGACTAAAGAAAAAGGTCGTCGATAAAGGAAAGACATTTAATTATTACAACCATATCCAGCTTCGGCAAAGCTCACATCAATACAAGTGAGATTACAGAATGAATGATTCTCATGTCCAGTGCTTGTATATGTCATTGTCATTTGTCATGAATGCAATAAGGCAATAAAAGAGATATTTGAGAATATTTCTATAAAAGAACTCTGCAATAGATCCAACCAATATCAATTTTCTTTATTCTTAATTTTGAGCTACTTGACCACAATAAGCAGCCACCAAAGGTCAATGGATTTTAATTGTAATAGAGACAAACATGATGGAAATACAAGGTATTATTCTGAGAAAAAATTATAAATGAAGTAAATTTAAGCTTGAGACTCTGATGGCAAGAAAGAACAACATAAATAATTCATGAGCAACAAATACAAAAAAGTAACTAGCAATGGATGTTGAAGAAAAACTGAAAGATCAAAAGCAACATACTGAAACCTAAAAGCTACAATGATACTGTTGTCTGAATATAGTGAGGTGATCCCATGTTATTTCTAGTCAAAATTAAATGCCTAGAAATTACATAAATTAAATAGGATGGAAGGAAAATCCATCCTACTCTAATAATTCAGTAGATTGAACATGCAGCTCTTGTATGCCATGTGTGGAAGTTTACATACCACGAACTGAGATGAATGACTCAAGTGTTCAAAACTTAAGATTATACTGATGGACCTTCAAAATACGTAACAGACCATATATATGTGGTGAAGCCACAACATAACCAATTAGCAATATGCAAACATATATGCAGGTGCATAAGAACCTTTATGGGAGGTGTACGAATTTCTTCTTACCTATTTTTGTATTGGGTCTCAATCAGCAGGCATGCCTTTCATGTCATTCATTTCATTTATCATTCATGTAATTCATGGGAAGAGGAAAGGTCCTGTTCTGTTTCTCCTTATTTTAAGCTCTAAGATATGAAAAAGCTGGGCTACCGACTAAGACATCAGCTCCCACGTTCTAGCTGCTTTGCTAACCAAACGGTCCATAGTAAAATGTTACTTAATAAGGATTATACTGGCAACAAGGAAGAATGTTATCTACAACAGCATGCATAAATCCACATCTAACACAAAATATACCAAATTAATCAATTAAATCAATCCATGTAGAAATGTTTACTTAATACATCACATTTTAGTCAACTTAAGCAAAAATATGTAGTTCCATGCAGAAAAACATCCCAAATAGACTTGAACAGTCATATAAGATAATATGCATGCAATATGTGTTAGTTAACCAAAGCAAATACAATAAAAGAACATTTACATAACCTAAGCAATCATGCTATTTGTTAGTTTATTTGGATGAAACCAATTTGACCAAATCACTATTAGATTGAACCTCAACTTGGACATTAACTATAAATGATATACTCGACTTGCATAATCCGAGTGCAGCTCCCGTAAAGTGTGTGCAAACTTGTTCTAGTCATCCATGGCAACATAAGTTCTTTCATCGCTTACACCCATGTGGCAGCATAAACAGCCTATATGACCGCTTTCTTGAACAATCAAAAAATTAATTGTGTTTCACAGAACCTGAATTCAATTCACCTTCAATCAGCTAACAAGAAACAGGAATCGCAATAACATGATATCACTATATTCAGTGGAGCTTATATCGGAATCATAAAAAATGAGTAATTTTTGCTGGGCCTGTATCCTTTTTTTTAGGTTCACTAGGATCCTTAGTGGTTGGAACTTCCAGTTATCTTGGTAGGAATTTGATCTCTGTATTTCCATCTCAGCAAATCGTTTTTTTTCCATAAGTGGTTGTGATATCTTTCTATGGGATTACAGGTCTGTTCATTAGCTCCTATTTGTGGTGCACTATTTCATGGAATGTAGGTAGCAGTTATGATCGATTCGATAGAAAAGAGGGAAGAGTGTGTATTTTTCGTTGGGGATTTATTGGAATAAATCATCGCATCTTCCTTCAGTTCCCAATAGCTATATAGGTAAAAATTGCATGTTTGAGTTTTAATAGGAAAGTTCTAATGGATGTGATTGACCAACGCATGTGATTTCCTTTTCAGAATATTTAGACTAGTAACACTTACCAATGATATTCCTGATTACCTATACCAGCAATAAGCATGCCGTTTATGTAATCTTATCTCAGTTAGAAAATAACATCGTCTATCTATTTCCGGCACTACAGTTAGAAATCTCCATGAAATAAATAATAAGCCGGTGATATGCAATGACAGTCTAAAAGATTATTTCACTATAATCAATTGAACACTCATTTCTAGCTTTATTATCGAATATATCCTCAAGGAAATCTAGGAAGGTTATAATTAAAAAATAAACATTATAAACTGATACCAAATAGTTGGGCCATTACATATTTATAACTAAACAACAAAATGCTCATCCATTAATGTCAACTCCACATGCATAGAATCTGCATGAAAAATCAAAAAGTCCATAAAACGAATGAGATTGTATGAACTCAAAGACATGATAACACTAGATTAACTACAAAGTAATATTAAGTTGGAGCCAAACAAACGAATTCGCACAAGATATACTATGCAGCTTTACAACTAAATTTCCTAGTAATATTCTCAAGATCGCGCACGAAACTGAAGAAATTTAACTGAATCGACAAATAAAGGAACTTATTTTTCCCAACCCGCCTGAAGGAACACAGCAAAAGAGCTCATAACTACATGAAAGAGTCAGCTACAAATCTAGCGGAAAAAAAAAATCAGAAACCAAATCTCACCATATCCGAAACCGCAAGATCGGCATCCGCACCATCTGCTCCCCCATCGTCCCGTCGAACCTCCGGAGATGGATGCCCCAAGGTCGACGCCGCATCCGCAGCTGCGGCGGACACCTCGGCGACCTCCTCAACGACTCCGGACCCGCATCGACACTGCACGCCGGGGACCGGCAAGTTTGAGGGCGCAACCTCCGCCTCCACAAGCATATCCAACCAAAACCGCACTTCCTCTTCACCAATCGTATCGTTCCCTCGCCCTCGAAAGCCTGCTGCCTTTGAGCGATTCCGGATCGAAGAACTGGGGACGAAATTTGGGGCCTTTCCTTTTTCTTTAACCTCCGTGTGGATTCCCAAAACTCGAATCGCGACGGCGTCGTCAAATAGCCGTCACCGTCGAGAAACGCCGTTAATGGATCAGGAGAAAACGGAGACGCCACATGGAAACCGAGGCCCCACGCGAGGTCTTGAATAATCGCGCGCCGTAGGATGGAGATCGCACGGACGAAATCAGCCCATCTGTTGCCGACCTCTCCGCTTGAGTTACGCTGACCGGTCGATCGAACCGGTCAGAGAAGGCAACAATGACATTGACATCCTACGGCTCAATTTACTTGAAACAGGGCATTTTTTAACATGCCCGGCGAACAAAAATTTGATTAAATTGAACAAATCCATCAAATCGATCAAACAAAAATTAAATTTGACAGTGAATCGTTAGACGACGAATTAAAAAAAAAAAACTATTCGAATAGTTTCGAGATTCAAAATTTTATTCGAGGGACGAAATACGATTTTAACGTTGAATCATCGTTTAAGGATAACACGACTATAAAATTCAAATTGAAACATAAAAAAATTATAAACACTTTGTTGATTTATCTTTGATGATCAATGAAAATTATTTGAGCTCCGATTTTATCTGACTCAATTATTGATGAGACGTCCCGAAAATTCGTGGAACAGAACCAATCACTCTTATAAATCAACCGAACCGAAAATTCGAATACTCTGATATTAATAAAAAATCAATTCAATTTATTTTAAAAATTTTCAAAATTTTCAATCTATTCCGTTCGATTTTGATATAAAAATAATCAATTATTAAATCAAATTAAAGTGATTGACTGATAAATATAAATCAATCGATTAATATATCAATTCATAATTGAATCACCAGTGAATTGAATTGATTCGATTTTCAATTTAATTAATCAAATTTTTATTACAAAGTTCGATCAATTTATTTAACCCTTGCTGATAATATAAATTATAACCAAAATACTCTCAAAGTTTTATTAATATCAAAATAGCCTTAATTTTCAATTACATAATTAAATAGAAATATTAATATATATTTGGGCCAGTTAACCATATTAAACGTTTTTAGAAAAGTATATCATAGACGCGAACCAAAGGTAGTCAACGAAATTCATTAATTAATTATTCTATGAAAGTCCAAAAAAAAAAAGAATAATATATTTTCTATTTTTACTTTATGTATGTCAAGTCAAGAAAATTGACCGAGTACAACCGTCAATCAATGCAAGGTTGAACGCTTGCATTTATATTGGAAAGGTTAGTCAAACTTGTTACGTGGGTTTAGAAATTATAAACATAAGAAATTATATGTCATTTGGATTCTTAATTAGTGCAGAATAACAAGTACTCGAAAAAGACCCTTTCTCTAACCAATGAATTATCTATGAAATCATCTATCAAGCCATTTATTATAACAGATCAGATGTAATTACATTCAATAATAATTTATATGCACGTTCCATTCGTTGACGGCACCGAACTCCAGTGTTGTATATACGACAATTTATCAAACAATGCACGTGAAGTTTAGAATTGTCCAAACAGCGTCCCATATTTTCATATTTATCAAATAATACACTTAATTCCCTTTTTTACCCCTCTCGCCAAACAGACCTGCAGCATAGTGAAATTCCCGGACGTGGTACAGATCTTTTTAGCGGAAGGGGTAAAAAGGGAAATAAGTGCGCTATTTGGTAAATATGAAAATATGGGACGCTGTTTGGGCATTTCTAAACTTCACGTGCACTGTTTGATAAATCGTCGTTGTATATACCATGTTTGGTATACCAATAATATATATATATGGTATATCACGAAATTTTGACTATCTTCTCCATCTAGGCATGCTTATCGGTTCCTCGATTTCGGTTCCGATTCTAACCAATTCTGTCGACATTGGAACCAGTTCAAAACCGATTCCAAATCGGTTCTGATTCCAAAGCTTTAACTTTAGAACCAATTCAATCTTGACCAGTTCTGGACCGGTTTCGAAATAGTTCCGGACCGATTCCGAAATGGTTCCGAACCACCTTCCTCGAACTTGAACTTCCAAATTCATCTAATGTGCTAGTGATCCTATTTCTTCTTTTCTATCGCAAAATAATCTTGTAGACATGTTAGCATGCTAATAATTTCTACCTTTAGTAACCGGAACTAGATCCACATCGGAACCAGAACCGGTTCCAAAATCAATTGGAACCGAACCGAACCGGAATTGGAATGGTTCCGGTTCGGTTCTAGAACTGGTTCATCCGAATCGATTCCGATTCCGAATTTAACGGATTGATTCCGACTCGATTCTGGATCGAACCGGTCTGTTAAGCATGCCTATCTCCATCTAATGAACATGAATGAGGAATCCATTTACTAAACTCCAGGTATTAGTGCGGAAAAGACGTTCATGCTGAAGCTTAGGTACCCATGGATCGATCTTCAACTACGACATATTTACCAACTTTTTCTTAAATAAAAATTGGTCCCTTGGAATGTTGGATACGCTGAGGCGACCCCACTTGCACTTGTCCGATTTATCTCTTCCACCAATAAGAACAGTCGAAGGAGACTGCTAATGTGACGATTCTATATTTTTGTACAAAGAGTCCATTTAGAAATTATCCACCCGCATCCACCCCCAAATATATGATTCAAGAGGAATCACACATGATAAAAAGAGTAATGATTAATTCCTGATGAGTGTATGCCCACGAAGACAACTCCTCTCACCTGAATAATCAGGTGGTAGACGGCTATAAACAAATTTCGTGATTTATCTCCCTTCGTACGATTGTGGAACCAACATTGAAGGGTGCTCGGGGTGAACGTTATCACCCCTTTTGTAGCAAAGAGGAATCACACAAAGATAATTAATAAAAACCTATAATAAAACGCCTCCCGGTATCATAACCCAATAAATAAAATACATTACATAGTCTGTTTTAGAAATTGACGACTAGCCCTTTCAGTGACTTCGTCACTAGACATGCATCTCTTGCATTCTAGTTTTTCTTCTCCTTTTAAGGTCTATCCAAAAGAGAATCCAATATCTCTTGGTTATGAATATTTGAATAGGTCGAATTGATCTCCGTGGATATCTTTGCTTTGAAATAAAACAATTAGAATTAGGCTCAATGAACTGGAATATCAAAATATCATGTGTTCAATATCACATGTGGTAGAAAAATAAGAAATTGAAGATCTACAATTTTATAGTTCTTTGTTCATGAATTCATAACTTCTAGTCTACACACATCTTACAAGTTGGTAAACTAAAAAAAAATGAAGAAGTCTCATGGCAAAGTCGAAACATTTTAAGAGTTACCAAGTCATTTGACAAAAAAAAAAAAGAAATAACTTGGAGTTTGGATGGTATTGAATTTCTAAAGATAATCTTGAAATAAGAGATACCTTGTGGAGGTTACATGAGAACTTTCCTTTAACCCTCTTCATCATTTTCCATCCCTTGTTGGAGCACATATCACACCTATTTGGACCTTCTCCCTTGTCAAGTTGTTCAGGCTGATTCATGATCAGCCGCTTCTGCCTACTCCTCCGTCCTCCTTTCCCCTCCTTTCCCGTGGAACGTTCTTTGCCATAAATTTAACATGACATAAGGCGTTCCAGTGCCGGATTCCGGCCGTTTCGACAAACCGTGATGGGGAGAGCCTGACATTGTATTGTTGGTGGTTTCTCATAGGCCTGCTTTGCAATAGCACCCATCAATGGAGCAGAAAACCCACAAATAGCTAAGGTTTTACAGTGCTCTGAAACTTCTTGATTACTCATACCTGCAAATGAACAAAAAAGCAAACTCTAATAATTACAGATCAAAGCATCCTCAATTGACAATCCTAGAGATTCTTAACACTAACACACACACACACAAAATTCATTTTGGTAGAAAAGGTTTCTTATAGTATCAAGTTAGCATATCAATATAGCAAACTCGAGCAGACAACAACATGAACATTTGTCAGATCTCGAATCTCAAATCGTATTAAAATTCCATCTCATTTGTCGAAAAATGCCATCTAAGCACTTGACAACAAACAGCCTCACGATATGCAGTAGGCAATGTTTTGTCACAAGAGAATCAATGTGATTATTATCAAAATTAGTACTTTCACGAGTAGATTAATTGACACAGAAATCGCAGCAAAGCTACGAACTTTACCTGATATCGAAGGTTTCAGTTGGTAGAAATCCTTGTTAAACGGCTCTATGGTCCAATGCCGGAATAGGCTCGATCTTTCTCTTATCCGTGGCAATCGGATTGTCATCCCAGTCATATTCGATCGTCCCTGAGTCTACTGCTTTGGCTGCAGCATACACTTCCTGCATTTTTCTTCGATCGCAAGAAGCTCCCCACGGGGTCATCCTCGTCCTCGCCATCGGATCTCCTCCTCCTGGATCCCCTCCATGAAGGCGTCAACCGGTCGATCTCGCCATCGTCGTCGCCACCGCCACCTCAGAGAGTTTGCCGATCAGCAGTGTCGGGTTGGTGGTCCTCAATGTCGTCGAGGACCCGCATCCTCGTGGTTGTCTCCGCCGGCGCCGCAGCGTGAGGCCGGTGTTCGTTCGAAGTTGTAGGCGGCAGGGCGGTTGATCCCGAATCCAAACCTGCGCTTCGACATCTCTCGTGGATCATAACTCAGCGATTAGGGTTTCGACTCTGTGCCGAAGTTCCGGTTTACTCCCCACTCTATTCAAATTGCTCGCTTAATTTTATTACTCATTTTATATTTATAATTTTACCATTATTATTTTATTTTATATTTATCAAACAAAATAAGATAAATTAATTATAATAAAATTTTAGCTGCATTTTTTAAATTTTAAAATATATAATATGGGCGAAACAATTTGTTAGTATCACTATCCCAAGAGAAAATAGTTGTGACGAATCAACTAAACTAAAGTTAAACTTTATTTTTATATTTAATACACAATGAGTAAATCGGAAAATTGATAAAAAGATCATACAAGAAAAAAAAATATGAGTGGATTTAAATGGATTATAACTCGAGACGAGGATAGAAACTCAATTTAGATGGATTCAATCGTAATTCACTTGAGTTAAAGTTTTAGACAATTGAAATTGATTTTTCAAGTGACCTAAACTTTGAGTGATAGTCGATTGAATGTGATTCGGATCCTCCTGTATAGGGGTGTAAACGAATCGAATCGAATCGAATCGAATCGAATTTTAAAAAAAAATTAGTATTCGAGTTCGATTCGAAGTTCGAATTGAGATATTCGAATTCGATTCGAAATTCGAAAATTTAATAATTTTGGGTTCGAATTCGATTCGAATCAAAGCTCTAGTTCGGATTCGATTCGAAATTTTCGAATATTAATTCGAACAGTTCGATTACTATTCGAAATTGAGGCTCGATTTAATATTCGAATGAGGCTCGGTTTGATATTCAAAAATTAATACTCGATTTAATATTCGATTTTTTTTAAAAAAAAAAAAAGTTCGCGAACAATTCGCGAACAGTTCGAACAGTATTATTTCGGCTCAAGTTCGATTCGAAAAATATTTGTACATATTCGAGTTCGGCTCGAATTCGATAATTTCGAATTCAAATCGAATATTATTCGAACCGGCTCGAAAAGCTCGTGAACCGGCTCGATTCGTTTACACCCCTACTCCTGTATACACGTAATATTATTTATGTTGAATAAATTTGTTATCTATATCGAATGTGATTCGGGTACCTCCTATATACGTAATATTATTTATGTCGGATAAATTTGTGATCTAAGAAATTTACAAATGCAAGCCATCAGAAGATTTTCAAACAATTGAAAATATTTATGGCAAGGGTGCGTATTAAATTTGGAATTATTCAAATATAGTCTCATAGTTTCATATTTATCTCATTCCTTTTTTATTCCTCCCGTCAAATATGGATATTAAACTGTCCGGAAAAAAATAGTGCTGGAAATTTAAATTCAAGATCCATTGTGTTCCTCGGAATATAATTTTCAGTACCATCTTTTTTTCGTCAGTTGATATTGTACGTGGTGTTGAGAATTTAAATCTCAACATCACTATATTCCTAGGAATATAATTTTCAACACAATTTTTTTTCTAGAACAACTTGATATTATATATGATGCTGAGAATTTAAATCACAGAATCACTGTATTATTGGAAATTTAAATCTCAAAATTACTGTATTATTGGAAATATAATTCTCAGCACTATTTTTTTTATATAAGTTTGATATTGTACGTAGTACTGAAAATTCAAATCTCATGACCACTGTATTTCGAGAATATAATTTTTAATATTATATTTTTTTCGACTAACTTGATATCCATATTTAATAGGAGATATAAAAAATGAATAAGATATACTTTTTGATAAATATAAAATTATGTTTAAATAATTTCAAATTTAAAATACGCTATTTAATAAATTATCGAAATAAAGATGGAATCATATTAGATATCTTCAATGCGCTTGGAATAATACCGCGTCAGATCAATGGTTAAATCGAGTATCGAGGAGAGAAGATAGAGTATAACACGCGCGAATTGCTTATGTGATATTATTTTTATTTGTTTTAAAATCATTTCCTTGTACTTAATTATATTAATTACATTGTAAAAAACTTTTTTTACCTAAAAGGAGAAAAATAACAGAGCGACCCTGTGCATATATTGGTCTTCTCTCATCAGTCACATAATAAAGGAACGGAGTAAATTACGATAGATTTTTGACTTTATCAATATTTAATACATTGGAAGATTGAAACTCCATCAGAGATGATGATTGACCAACGTGCGAATTATGTCTTACAAATTCATTATTCACCCTTCTTCTGCACTGTATCCTTTCAAAATGATTCACTTATTAGAACAATATAGATATTGCTATATATATATAGAAATCGAATTTTAACATGAAATTTAAAATTCACATTCAAATTTAAAAAATTTTCATTGTTTCTGGACAATCGATCAAGAGGTATAACTTCCTCTTAATTAATCTCTTTTTATTATGGATAGATCATGACGAAAGATATTAGAGATGAATATAAATACCAAGGTTTAGGTTACGCCATGAATGACAACGAAGGTTATGGATTGCAAAAATGCCGTTTTTTTTTTTTTTTTTTTAATAGA
Organism: Wurfbainia villosa; assembly: GCA_025175895.1. NCBI lineage: Eukaryota > Viridiplantae > Streptophyta > Magnoliopsida > Zingiberales > Zingiberaceae > Wurfbainia > Wurfbainia villosa. The sequence continues at coordinate 114,730,524 of CM045994.1, forward strand.
GGAACAATTTTTGATCGTTGATCACACAATAATTTCTACCGCGTCAGCTTGCCCAACTAATTTTAAAGAACAATTTATACATATTCAAAGATTTGACTGTTTTTAATGCAATCGTGCTATTTAAAATTTAAACTTTTAACTTATTTTTCTTTCCTCCTTATTAGGGCCGTAAATAAATCCATTCAAATCAAATTTTATAATATTTAAACTTTTTAATAAGATAATCAAACTGACGAATTAAATTTAAAATTAATTAAATTATTAAAATAATTATTCAAACTTGATTTTTGTTGTTAAAATTAAATTTTCATTTGAGTTTGACTTATTTAAATGAAGCTCAGTCCGATTCTAATTTATTTAAATTTTAATTGTTTAAATATTATTAAACTGAAATTTTAATATTTATTTGATTAAATCAATTCAAATCAATATAAATAAATTTGATCATAAATATAATTTATAAATTTTATTTAAAAATATAATTTATAAATACAGTTCGATCATTTACTGTGACATCATTTAACGATAAATTTAGAAAAAATTTATTCGGGCAATCCTGAACTCAGAAGTTTACCCGATATACAGAGTACGACTTCGACGTTAGACCATTATTCAAAGATGATATAATTACGGAGTCAGAGTTGAACTGTGAAAAAGTTGTGAGCGTTTTTCTAATTTATCTTTGGTGATCGACGGAAGTCACTTGAATTCTGATTTTATCCAACTCAATTATTAACGAGGCATTCAGAGGGTCCATAGGACAGAATCGACCACTTTTAAAAATTAATCGAATCGAAAATTCAAATATTTTAATATCAATAAAATAAATAAATGAATTTTTAATATTTGATTCATTTACAACCTATTCCTTATCCTCGCAGTCTTTTGCACTTTTACAAGTTGGGAAAAAAAAAAAAAGAAGGTGATCGAGTTACGTTGGAAAGGCTTCCGGTGAACGAAGCAGTCAAAAAGATAATTTCTTTTGGCACCGACCATTCTGCCAAGCCATAGATAAGAATTGAATTCATTCTGATTCCAAATAAGACATGCAGCAATTGCATAATTCTTTATAAAGTTGGACCATCAAACATTCTTCAGCATTAAACCAAAAGTGTACCTTAAGACCAACAAAACGTATCCTTATTTGATGTCCACAACAACCCCACGAAGCTTCAAGCTCCATGTCGTACTGGGAGAAGGAATCAATTGTCTGATCTTATCTTTCTTTTTCTGAGGATTGTTTAGGGTTGAATCAATTCTTTTATAATGAATAAAAATCGATTTCGAAGATCATCTAAAATTTTATTTTGGATTTATCAATCATATCTACGGACATAATCTTCTCGTAATTTATTTTCTCTCGAATCCTAAAGGACTGAGACGAAGAGATTACTAGATTGACGATTTCAATTTTTTTACACGGTAAAATAAAAAAAAAAGTCACGCAGTAAACACAAGAAGATATGCAAAATATAATTCTGAACGGATGTTTCAAAAAAGCCCACAAAAATGTGTGCTATAAAGGGATGACAAACTTCTCATAATCTAACAGAGAAATACACTTCCAATTCCCATGGCAGACCTTAACAAGATAGGAAAGGAAGCATTTAGAGACCTGGAAAGGAACCTGCAGCCATTGAGAGGAAGGTGGCCGCCGCCACTGCCGCCGCTGCGAAACTCACTCTTTCTCCAGAAGCAGGACCAGCACCATGACTACTGCACACCTTCAAAGAATGAGACAGTTCTGGAAAGCGATCAGGTAGCCAAGAAGTATGGTGGATTTCTGTGTGTGATGTTTCCTGAACGCTCTAACTTTGCTTAAAGATAAGAAAATTATGGAAAATATGTGTGTTGTTGTTATAGTATCTCTGATGGTGTATAAGAATGACAGTGTAACTATGAACTGCAGTATCAAAGATTATGATATATTAATTGCCTGCTCTAGTTAAATTTTTAGATAAGATCTTCAGTCCTAATTATATGCAGTTCATGTACCATGATCCGGAAAGCATTGTTGCTCATCACAAACTCTCGAAATCAAATCGAACAGTAATGTCAATTTTAATAGTACACGTTGTTCTTCAGTAACAGCCTGCACCAAATTGTATCTGAACTTTGAAGAATAAGAACAGTACGACGATTATTTCAAGAATCTTGGAATAGAATCAGATGCTTATGCATGATCTGTGTTGTGTATATGCCCTCTTATCCATTGTTCATCTGAACATGCATACCCAACTCAGAAGAATGCTTCTTAATTATAGAAATACAAAAGAAGCATCAGCTCATTTCCAATCAAACAATTACGATATGATTAGGCTCATTCAGTGATCAAGAGAAGACGACAGAAACTTTACCGATGCTTTTACAACCATTGATAATTATTTTTTAAAAATTGTTGAAAGAAACCATTTAAAATTGATGTTTACTTAAATTTTTTGACCAAGAGGTGTCTCCATCTCATGTTAGATGCGAGACTATTATACATTTGAGAAGAATGATATGCTGTTTTATGAATTCTAACCTTGCATGCTGGTAAAAAGCCCTATAAATTCAATTTAACTCACTCATTAGAAGAACAAAATAATTGTTGATCATATAAATTTCTAGAAGGTTTCATTTTCAGTCACAGCAGTGGCTGTGGTGTTTGCATCATTGTCTAAGTGGTCGCGAAAGTACTCTACCATGAGAGATGTTGGGAAGATTGAGAATATAATTAAAATTTTATATTGATAAGATATAAAACAAAATCACGTATTTATAAGATGAAAAGATATCTCTATTAGTATGAAGTCTTTTGGGTAAATCTAAAAAATAAAAACATATAAGGGCTTAGGTCTAAAGTGGATAATATCATATCATTGTGGAAATATATGAATCTTATAGACACTAACAATTATTATCAGAGTCATGGTCCATGTCAAGTCATGCACCTCGAACGAAGGAAGTGAAGCTCCAATGTCCGGATCTAGAGAACCAGACACCAAGCGTGAAGTCTAGTTGGGTCTGGAGTACTGGACAACTAGCAGGAAGTCCAGCTAGATCAGGAGGACTAGATAGTGGATAGGAAGTTCTGGTGAGTTGAGGATTGAGCATCAAAAAGAAAAAATCATTTGAGGACAGATAGACTAGAGGGGGTCCAATGTGATCCTTTGTTTGAAGAGGGATTATTAAAAATATTGAGAATATAATCAAAATCTCATATTGATAAGATATGAAAAAGATTATGTGCGTATAAGATGAAAATATATCTCCATTAATATGAGATCTTTTAGGTAAAATCTAAAAATAAAACCATGAGGACTTAGATCCAAAATGGACAATATCGTATCATTATAGAGATATATGAATATTATAGATATCGATCGGAGATTGCTTGACCCGAGTGATGTATGGCTTGCGCTTGTGTGGTTGTCGGCTGTGTTTGGTCTATTTTAGCATTATGATCAATTATGTCGACGCTTAATAAGTTAGTGGAGATATTATTTGCACAATGGATAAGGGTCAATTTCGAAGACATATTTAAATTTTACTCCGGACTTAGATGATCATCCACTACCTCCTTACATTTCTCAGCTTAAAGGCCTACTCAGCAAAGCTTGTTGCATGAGATTATCAAAAGACAGTAATGTCAGCTGGAATTGCTTTGAGGCCAAAATGATTGCATGCGCCTCAACCTATCAAGATCCAAACATTGAAGCCATTTTCAAAACAAAAGAAACCAGAAACCACATAGATATTGCTCGAGTAAATGAATGTCTTCAAAAGGAATGCATCTAGAGATAGAGAAGGAGTAACCTACCAGGCTGGTTTGCTTTCCATCTCCATAGACAGTTAAAGGCTACTTCCTCAAAGCCTAGACCATACAATTTTCAAATTATGGTATGTAAACGCGAGCGTACTGCATTCAATATTTATTTCAATGTGTTCTGTAACACTACACCTGAGCAACAAAATTGCTCACGACTCGACCATCATCGATGCACATCCGAGGCCTGTAAGCTAGCGTTGAAGATCGATCCGAGCAATTCTGAGCTGTAACATGAAACAAGGATCGATCGAGTTTGTATTTCAAAGAATTAGCTGCATTGCAGTGACTGCACTTTGGTCTGTGGTGATAGAGGGCCTCCACTTGGACTCCCCGATGGTTGAAGTCTCTGCTGAAGCTTAGCTTCGCCATAGCAACGCCGAACATTCAGTAGGCAAACAAGCGAAGAAAAAATTCACCAAAGTGGTTGAGGAACCGTTCGGATTGACACGGCCCCAGCAGGTCTCAACTCGTGGATGTTGCAGGGGATCGCCATGCGCTTCCTGGTGCTTGCGAGGAGAAACCTGGCGCCTACTAGTATAGTACTCGCTTGGTCAGGCCGTGCATGCTGACAGTTCCAACCGCATTAATTGGTCTGGTGCACCACAGCGCAAAAAAAGAAAAAATATATATATATATATATAAATGTGGAACCGTCATATTAATGGTCTTCTACTACTGTCCTTATATATGGAGGGGAATAAATCAGATCTCAGATGACTAGCACAGAAATATGGAGTCATCGGTAGCCTAGTCGTCACCTTCAGGAATCGACCCCTAGCTTGTCTTTTCAAACCTTAACACGGCTGCGCTAGCCATCTGGATTTGCCCTGAGACTAAATATATATATATGATCTGTTGCGTGCCCGTGCACGACGCGCTCTCAGTCGTTCGATCAAGTGCGTGATTGAGGAATGCACAATGCACTCGACCCCCTTTGCGCCTGACCTCTCGCCGTTGTCGTCACGCCGTCCGACCATCTCCGGGCGCTGGACCGGGTGCGTTGGAAGGGCACCTCGCGGGCGGTCCGATCGAGCTCGACTTCTAGTCGGATTGTGACCGAAAGCCGAGCCCAGCCGGACCGTCGACGAGGTGCCCTTCCAACGCACCCGGTTCGACGCTCGGAGGTGGCCGGACAGCACAGTGGCGAGGCCAACAACGAGTGTGAGTCGGGTGGGACCGCACTGTGCGTTTCTCAATCGCGACGCGTAATGGACGATCGAAATCGCTGCGTGTACGGGCGCGCAGCGTAACGTCGCACAGCAGATCAAATCTCTCTCTCTGTATATAATATTTTTTCATTCATCTTTCATAAAAAAAAAATCATCACCTAACAAAAGAGAAATGGATACAAATTTCAAGTGATTATTTTAAAAATTTATTTAATTCTTAAATATGGACTAAGATTCAAGTGGATAAAATTTTAAAATTTATCATAATCTCTCCGATTCTTAATTTCTATTTCACCCATAACAGCCATCTAATTTTCAACCTTTTCGATATTTGACACCATATCATCTTAATTTCTAAAATTATCCAAATTTTTTAAGTAGTGACCCTCGAGCTTCATTTTATACAAGCCCTTCATAATATTGACAGAGTAGTCAATATTTCATGCAAACTCCATCTCATAGAATTGATCTGTTTCAATCATCAAAGGTTCAATCAAATAAATCGAGAAAAACTAGTGTTGATGTAAATAACAGTGATAAAGGTATAGAAATACCTCATGCAGTTCCTGATTCACAAATTCTTTCTTTCTCATCATAAATAGGGTTCGACAATATTATTATCAATCAAACAACTGAGGTGAGCATCGAATCGAATGGAGATGATAACAAGTAGACAGTACAAACAGTAGCAGATGATAAGCTCCTTAAAGCAACTTATATTTTTATAAGCAAATATTTAGAAGTTGGCAAAACCTAGAACAGTGAGTCTTTTTGGAAACAGGTAGTGACATACTACAATACCAATTGAAATAAATGAGCTAAAAAGAGAACTACGGATAAAGTAAAATCACATTGGGTTGTGGCGAAAAAGATTGTGAATAGATATAATGGAATCCACAACAAATGGTACAACGATCGACCAAGTGGATAGAGTGATGAGAATTTGATGGTGCAAGCTCATGAAAAAAACACGAGTACTTTTACATCTACTTTCTAATATGAACATGTGTCACGTATTGCGAAAGATAGTCCGATATAAGCTCTTCAATTCTTAGGGCGACAACCTACAAAGAAAGTAAAGATATCAGAATCATCAAGTGTATATATTGACTCTTCTAATCCTAATACAACTGTTAATGTGGATGATAGAAAAGTCTAATATCGTCCGATGGGACAAAACACAACAAAGACGAAAGACAAAGAAATTGATGAATTGAGTTAAACTGTGCAACGACAGTCAATAGCCCATTTAGAGAAGTTTAATAATAGTAAAAAAGTAGATCAACTAATACAAGCACATTAACTTCTCGTAATGGATACACAAAATATGACAGATGAACATCTTCATAACCATTTAGCAATGTGTGAGTAGCTGAAGAAAAGATTGAATATGTAGTGAATTTATTTATTTTATTAACTTAATGTGATTTATAATTTCTCTAATTTGTCATTTTGGGTTGTTTTTACTTAGGTTTATAATTTATATTTTCATATAGACAACGATACCTATGATGTAAATTACTATAACCAAGAAAAATACATTGTTGAGAACGTAGATTATGTTTGTGTTTAGAGTAGGGTCGTAGTCATAGATAATATGCACAACCAAAGATACGTAAAAACATAAAATTAAGAGTTTGATTATAGAGTGTTCCCATAAGACATTTTATGTTGAAGCAATTGGGTGGACAAATAATTGATAAGATAAACTGCAGTGTGGACAATATCATCCCAAAATTTAAGTGGAACCGATTCATGATTGAGAAAGACTAGGGCAATTTCGATTATTTGATGATGTTTCCTCTTTGCAAAATCATTTTGTTCAGGAGTATGAGAACATGAGACTCGATAAAGAATGCACGAGGAGTTGAGATAATGATAAAATGTTTGATATTCTCCACCTCAATCAGATTGGAGAGAAAGTATTTTACGAGCAAAGTAATGCTCAACATGCCTTTGAAATAAAAAAAAAAAATATTAAGAAGATCAAATTTTTATTTCACGTGAAAGACCCAAGTAAATTTACTAAAGTTATCAATAAAAATTACATAATAAAGAAAACCTTGATTTGACAGAATAAAAGTAGATCCCTCACATTAGAGTAAATTATTTCTAAATGAAAACTAAATACATGAGAAGAAGTGACATAAGTTAATTTATGATTTTTTACTTTCATGCACACTTCACAAAAATGAGAAAGAGACACCAAAGAAGTTGGTAGGTTAAACTTATTGATGATTTCTGGAGCTAGACGAATATATGGATGATCAAGTCGTGCATGTTAAGAGGATTTATTTTGTGCGTTCTCCAATGAGGGCCTTGGTGGATGTGGGTTGCAGGTAATAAAGATCATTTATAATTTCTTTTTGAGTAGAGTTGCTTCGGTTGCGAGATCCTTCACAAGACAATGATGAAGGTGAAATTCAAAAAACACATTATTGTCAATAGCAAATTGACAAACTGAAAGTAAATTTTTAGTGATTGAAGGAACATGAAGTGTATTGCGCATGTGAAAGATTCAACCAGATGAATGAAAACTTATATTTCCAAGGTGAGTAATTTTCAAATTTGAGTCATTACCTACTCATATCATATCAAGACCATGATAGGAGGAGCTTATGTGAGAATACCATAATCCGATGTAATATAATGAGTTGCTCTAGAGTATGAATTTTATCCTGAGATTGAAGAATTTGTCACAGTTATATAAGGATTTATTGTAAGAGAGAATGCTTTTGGATGTGATGATGAAGCTGAGGATGAAGATTGATTTGAAGATGCAAATCCTTTGGAAAAATTTGAATAAAATCTTTTATAGTATTGATGTTCAAAGTGACTATTGCGAAAATAAATTTGATAACATCCTCGACCTCGTCATTCACCTCATCCTCGTCCTCGTCCTATGTTCCTTCCATCTTAATTTCGATTGATTGTATTGTTGACGAATAGTAATATTTGATTTGCTGGTTGTATGTATTGAGAGAACAATAGAATCCGATATCCTTTGAGATTATAGTTGCACGAGTATTTTATAAGAGAATAATATGTCATGAAGAGTATCAAGAGACACTTGCTCCATATGAGTTGTTACACTAGAAATAAAATTTTCAGACTGAGACCCTAAACCTATAAGAACATGTAGGGTTAAGTCAAGATTTACAGTGTTCAGACTTGTTTGATAAGATAACCAAGTTGAGCCAAGCCAAACCTAAAATTAACCAAGCTATTGTAAAACCTGTTCAAGCTTGGCTTAGTTTCTTTTTTTAGAGATTGAGCTTGACTTGTTTAATGGGTATCAAACTTCTAATCAAGCTCTATTCAAACTTATTTAAGTTTTGTTTATTTAAACGTTATCAAGTTCTTAAATTAAGCTTGTTTGTTTATTTAAACTTTAAATATTTTAATCCTTATTTATAAATAAGTATAAATAAGTTCATAAATAATTTTTAAATGAGTTTGTTCACGAACACTGTTCACGAACATTAACAAGCCGAATACATATGTGTTCAAGCTTGTTTATTTAATTTATCAAGCTGTTCGAGTTTGTTTATTAATTGACTTTGATGTATATTGAACGAACGTAAATGATCTCTTATCGAGCCGAACACCAAGCTTATTTATGAATGCTTGGTTCGTTTACAACCTTAAGAATATGTATTAATAAATCTGATTCTGAAACTAGATGCCAATTGTTTTTAGATTATTAGCAATAGTTTTAATTGATTGAATATATTCATTGATAGATTTGTCTCATCGCTGCAACGATTGTAGTTGCATGCGAAATTGAAGCACTAGTGCTTGAGAGTGTGATGCAAAAGATCCAAGCAAGATCTTTCTATATTTGTTGAGAGTTGTCAAGCCCTACAATAATAGGAAATATATGCTTGACAAGCGACGAAATCATCCATGTCATAATTAGTTGATTCTTCTTGCTCCAAATTGTATAATTATGATCGTCTTCTTGGGGTTTAGGAGAGGTACCATCTACAACTCTAAGTAAATTATGACCATCAAGTAATGATTGAAACACCATCTTTCAAAGTAAATAATTATCATTATTAAATTTAATGGGAAGATTGGATAAGACATTTATAGACAAAGAAGAGAGTTGCACCGCTTGATTTATTTTCGTGGATGATGGTGATGAAGATTCCGACATTTGATTTTAACAAAAAAGAATGAGCAAAACTAAGTTTCTGATAGGGCTTTTATAGGGTCACAACTTAGGGAGAGATTTCGAGACTTCGTCGGACGACTAGACGTGGAGCAGTGATAATATAAGGCTTAGTAGATGCAGAGCAATGGAGGTGAAGAGAAAGGCAAGGAGCTCTGGTTCGCCCACGCTCCTTTCGGAGCTTTGGTTGTCGATGGTGAGGAGGTGACAAGAATGACTCTCATCGTTCTTTTAAGATTTTTGGGTTTGATTGGAGTTGGAGATACGATTTCTTCACCTCTCGTCTTCAAGCCACCCTTTACGTTTCACTTTCTCTCTCTTGTCTTGGTACCTAATCTCTTAATAAAGAAGAAAATTTCTCAGGACTAGCCTTGAGGAGGTCATGACTCTAAATTATCGACTGATCTCTTCTTTTGCACTTATCATTTAAATTCTTGATTTATCTTCTTTATTGGTAGAGGCAGTTGAAGGAGTCTGCTAATATGACGATTTCATATTTTTTTTAATAAAAAAAAGAAAGATCACAATGAAGGAAAGCATGCGTAGTCTTGATAAAAGAGAAAAGTCGGACTTCTATTACTCAAGAAGCATGACAGCGGTGTGGAAAGAGATCAACTCTGTACCGTACCATGTTAAAATAACACAAATTGTAAAAATAATCGAAAGTAATTTTTATTAGTTCGTTTATATATATATAAGCATGATATTTTAATATATATTATAAGACTAAATCAATTGAAGTATTCAATTATAAAGTAGATAAGAAAATTTTATTCTATATAATTTGATTTAATTTGACTCCGTCTAATTTGATTAAGCGATTGTAGAGGAATGAAGGATGAGAAAAGAATATGATTGTCTCTGTTGTGTTGTGGATGAAAGAGATAAATCAAAATCTCGAATAGCAAATATAAAAAAAAAAAATAGATCCATAATCTAAAATGATAAAACTTCTTGAAATTGATTTATGTTCAATTGGCGACCGGCGGCCGGCCGACGACCGAACACCGCTCACCATCTACCGGTGCCCTTCGGCGATCGGCGACAACCTTATAAGGCTATTTTTGTCATTTTATAATAATATGAATTACATTCCTTATAGATATCAAACAAACGAATGTAATCACTTTTGTAATCAAAGATTACACATCAATCGTTAACCAAACACAGTAATGTAATACACATTACATTACATTATATTACAAACTTAATTATATTACAAGGTTGATTACATTATCCCATATTAAACGTAGTCTATATGATCGTCTTCACGGGGTAGTACCTGTAGTGTACTGGTGATGCGGGGCAGGCGAGGTGATTGATCTGATCAACCTCCAAGATGGCGAATGAGCTCAAAGTTGGGATTCCCAATATGGCGCTTCTGCCCCGTGAAGAAATTGCCCACTGCACGATGACGCTGTCCCCCCTCGCGATCAAGCTGTCCGCCAGATGGCTCCCCACGAACCCAGCGCCGCCAGTAACCATGGAGCGGAGCAGGGAGCACCTTCCGCGCGTTTCAATTCTAGCGGCAATCTTCCCACGACGGATCCTCTCTCAGTTTCCGACCGGTACGATCCGACGCTGTTCGCAGCAGGCAACAATGACCGGACGGCGAGGTTAGCGCCGACAGAGGAGGACGAGGAGGAGGCGGAGGCGAAGAAGACGGAGGAGAGAGAGAGAGAGACTCCGGCGAGAATGAAGAGGAGGCGCTGCTCGGCTTGGAGGTAGCGGAGGGCGCGGCAGCGGGAGGAGACTCTTTTGGGACTCGAGGCAACGCGGGGGGCGGCAGCCTCCGACGGCGGAGAGTCGCGGCCACGGCAGATGAGGTCGGAAGCCATGGCGGATCAGGGAGGGAGAGGGGTGTGTCTGTGATTCGGAAAACTTCCTGGGCGACAACCTGCAAAATGGCAGGTCGGCGCTTGTTCGCGCTGCTCCGCTGCGAAGACGACGACGAAGCGAGCCGAAGCACTTCGTAGAGCTGAGTCAGGAACGATGGCTCAAATGACGCATTTACCCTCCTAAATTGTCGAACTCAAAAACCATCGGAGGGTAGAAATGGAAATAACGTCGAACACGTGGGTGGCCCTCTCGCGGGTAGATTATTACGAAAATGCCCGACTTCATAGAATTTAAAATTCTTTTAATAATTTCCTTTTTTATCAAATCCAAACTGAAAACCTGTTTGATTATTCTTATTATTATCTTCTGATGGACTAATGCTTTTTTAGTGAATTTTCAATTATTATTAAAAAGTCTTTTTTTTTTTAAAAAAAATGGAAATTAAAAATAAATAAATAATCGTGATTAAGTAATTGAAATCCACAACTTTGTTTTCATAATATTCCAACAAATTGGATTAATTAATAAAGGGTTCTTCTCTCCGTTTCAACGCTTCCCCTTCACCTCCGTTGCTTATAAATTCATCAGCCTGTCTGTGTCACTGATCAGTCGCGCCCGACCGAGTCCTTTCTAGGGTTTTCTTTTACTTCTCCTGTTCATCTCCGACGAGCGAGAGGGGTGATCCTTGAATGGCGGGAGTCCGGTGGCCTCCGGAGGACTCCGATCTGAACCCGCCTCGGCCGGCGGCGGCCGCGACGGCCGCCGCAGCAGAGCAGCTGATATCCGACGATGACCGCTCGGTGGCGGCCGACTCGTGGTCCATCAAGAGCGAGTACGGAAGCACCCTGGATGATGAGCTGCGCCACGCCGACGCCGTGGACGTGCTCTCCGGTTGCAATTTCCCCGCCGCATCCGATTACAGGTTTCCGTCTTCCCCTTCCGTCTTCCTTTTTTGGCCGTTGTATTGTTTGCTTTCGTGTTTTCTTTAGAGGGTAATTGAGTGTCGTTGACCTTTCCGTTGCCCCCGTGTTTAAATGATTTCCAGCCTGCTACTCATTTTTCATTGGATTGGATCATATAACATTCTTTAAGTCTAGTGCCTCGTTTGTACTGCTAAATAAACGTATCACTTTGAGACTTGGTTGGATTATGCTGTGAAAGACAATAACGAAAGAAAGTATATCCTGTATCCATTAGGTGGATTTGAAAGGGGACTGAAAAGTGACCGCATATGGTTCCACATGGCAAACGCAGTCAACATGCGCAGTAAAAAAAAAAAAAGAGTCTTATCTGCATCGTCTAAACTAATTTAAACTAAGCCAGTTTGGTAAAACCATAAGCTACTTTATTTAGTAACTTTTAACTTGCAATTGTTAATTTCAACAATTATTTTGCAAGTGGTAAATACCTTGGATGTTAATAAAAATATTTTATAATATTTTAGTATCAACTGTATATGCCCCACGTAATAACATATATGTGTTGTGTAACCCTATATCACTAGCATATGTTTTTTGAAACCTTGCTTGTGGGGATGCATATTAAACATAATGTATTGATTGCATTATCTTATTTGGAAATACATTTTTTATTTATTGTACTATCTGAAAATTGGTTTCTTTCGTAAATAGCTACTTTGTTCGCCATGTTCTATCACACAAAACACAAAAATCTTTCATCATCCATTTGTCTTCCAGGGCATGCAATGTGCTGCAATCTTCCTGCATGGATGTGTACACTTGCTGTTCATTGTGTTTGCATGCATGAGGCCGATGCATAGTTTTTTTTTCTATTACATTTAAAAGCAACAGGCTGCCCTTTTTTTTTTACATTTAAAAGCAACAAAGTAGATACATCTTTAGTTTTCTGAAGGCTGTAGTTGGTTGTCTATCTGGTGCCTCAATACTTTCTCTGGCATCGATCCAGTACCTAAAGTGCGTTAAACATCAAAAAGTGTATATAACAAGTTAAGCATTATTTGTTGTATCTGTCATTTTGGATTGCTGAAATTCCAGTTCATTTGTTGTTTGTCACTAATGTAACAGTTCTGATAAGGAGGGGCCAGACTCAAATGAGGTTGAGGCATCATTACTGGGGTTACAAAGCTATTGGGATGCTTCTTACGCTGAGGATCTTGCAAATTTTCATGAACATGGCCATGCTGGTGAAATTTGGTGAGCCTAGTTTATATGAAACTGTCATATTTCTAGTTTGATACCGTAGCATACTCTAGCACAATTATAGGCTTCTTTCTTTCCATTTTAAGTTATTCTTACATGTCGCATGCCATACCTAAATATGGCATTACTTGATTGCTGTAATTTTTCCATGAGTATTCCATTGACTGACCATCTGCATTAGTGTCATGTTTTATCCACAATTTTATAAGTCGGCCTTTATTTTGCTAACTTAAAAACTTTAATTCCTGAAAATTTAATCCACAATTTCATATTCAAAATTACTAGAATCACCCTCTCATCAACTAAAACAATATCATTTGCAAATTACAAGCGCCAAAAATGTTGAATATAAGTAGCATAGACTATTGTGTAATGTTTTTATCATTCAAACTCACAGATCATGCAAATTTTCACGATCAACATCTCTTCTTCATCCCTTTGTGTCAAATTGTTTCTTTATTATGTTGCTTTTGAGGTAAATTTTTGTTGTATAGTTCCTTTTCTTTGTTTTTCCCATTCAATGTTGCTATTTGTGGTTGTACCATATGTAGTCAACTTCTTCAACTGATAGGTTTGGAATTGAAGTGATGGAAACTGTCGCAACATGGACCAAAACTTTGTGTGCAAACATTTCTCAGTCACATAAATCAGAAGGCAGTAGCAACTCTGGACCTGATTCTGATAGCATCTCTAAAGATCTGTCTAGCTGGGGTGTACTTGATATTGGAACTGGGAATGGTTTACTGCTGCAAGAGTTAGCAAAACAAGGGTACTATATTTGATACTTGTTCACCTTGCATAACTTCAAAATGTTGGTAAATTGTTTTTGAAAGTTGCTTCAACAGCATATTTCACTTTGGTGGTTTATAACTATGTAGCATATTTTATTGTTAATGTTCATTAATTATCACCCCAAAAATAGTGATTATTGCTGGCAACTACACTAATGTATACAAGGCACTAGGGAATGCTACTACAAGGACTAAGGAAACTGCAAATCAATGTCTTTAACCATAAGGAAGATGATGGCACAATGTATTCAGCATTTGCATGGAATTTATTATATTTTTATACTTTGTACCACATCTGTCCGAAGACAAAACCCCGTTGGGATCGTGACATCGCTAGGGCGAATAGTCTTCGTGATTTGAACTTGATCGGCTTTTATTTGTGCTTGTATACAAAGAGTTATATACACCGGAAACAAGAAATAAAAATAATAACATAAAACATGCGCAACAACACCTCATTTTTATGTGGTTTGGAACCCCCGGTTTCTACTCCATGGTCTAGAATCTTAGCAAGATCACTACTACTCTTTCTTTGTCTTGGACACCTTTCAGAGGTGGAGAAACCTTTTACAATTTATTTCTTTACAACAACACAAGCTAAATACAAAGATAATGAAAGAAAAACGAAATACAAGATGAACAACAATTTTCACAATGAGTTTATCGCTTGTTAGCTGGTTGGTTTCTTTGGAATATTTTTCAAAAGTCTGAAATGCAACAACACTTCCCCTTCAAAGTCACCAAGAATCGACTTTTTTTGAATCTCAACGAAACCTTGGACTAAATTTTGTCGATTAATTAATTGCTTCACTATGATTCAAACGTTGCTTTGACCTGACAACTTAACTATTCTATCCACATCAACATCAGCCAATTGCAATTCATTACCTCTGTCTATTGGAACCTATTCAATTGAGTTCTGCAGTCGACTATAGAACCTTTTGTGCTCTGCTATAGTAACGCCAATCAATTGATAAGTTTCATCAGTCGACTGATCTCTATCAGTTGAGTTGACAGTTGAACTCCAAGCTCTTTGTTCACTTAAATACTAGCATCAGTCGATTGATGTACCCTATCAGTCAACTGATACTTCAATTTCAGTTATATTTAACGCTAACTCTCGCTTCACTTGGTATCCGATTGATCTCAATCTATCAAGACCTTTCTCGTCTAGTATTCTATCACTTTTAATCTATTGGGACCTCATCTTCTTAGTATCCGATCGCACTTGACTTGTCGAAATTTCACTTGCCTAGCATCTAATCACTCTTGACCTATCGGGACTTCACTTTGCCTAACATCTGATTACCTTAACTTGTCAAAACTTTATCGACATCAAATATTTAGTCCTCCTTGATTTATTTGGATTTTCACTCTTGTACTGGGAATTCACCTGTCTAACATTTGGTCACCACCCTTGATCTGTCAGGATTTCGCTAATGCTAAATATTCAACCTTTCTTGATCTATTTGGACTTCTATACTTACCTAACATCTGGTTTACCCTGATTTGTTAGGACTTTCCCATTGACCTAACATCCGATCCTTTTTGATCGGTCACACTTAACCAACAATCTTCACATATTGTTCAAACATCAAATTCAACTTGAGCCTAACTTGAGCTTGGTCAACCTTGACCAAAGGTTGATTGCACCAACAAACCTTCTCAATTTTATAAATAAACATGATGTTCATGTAGATCTGGTTGTTGCCTCTGTTGGAAATTCTTTTTGGCTCATTGCATCCATGAGGTGTTTTTCACTATATTTTCTCATAGAACTTAGTAATATCTGCCATCTATGTGATTATTCTTGATGATATTAGAGCAGACTCTGGGTAGTTTTTTATGCCAATCCGATGTGAGTTTGTCTGTCCCAATTTCAGGTTCGCTGATTTAACTGGAACAGATTATAGTGAAGGAGCAATTGTTCTTGCACAAAAGATTGCCACTCAAAATGGTTATCCTAATATAAATTTTATGGTATGCATTCGAACATCCCTTTTCTGTATGATATGTGCCAGCCAACATGATAATGTGGTACTTTGTTCTTTAAGTTTACTCGATTAGTTTGAAGACGTACTTTTTTTTTTCGCCACTTGATCAGCAATTTCCAGTTCAAGTGGAGTTTCTTTTGTGGGGTTTTCTTATTTCGTTAATAGTCTGTAGATTAGTGGATCATATATTACCCATAAGCTTTTACTCAATCTATGTTCATATGATGGAACTTACGTTCAATGTGTGAACTGTTCAAATTTCATTTGATTTTGAGAAATGTTCTTCAAGATGAATTTTGTCTCTGGTACACTCTGCAGTGAAACTAGGCCAGTTCTACAGTTGGCCTTCACAACGAACTACACTTAGCTCAAAAATTTTCTGGTTACAGGAAAAAGTTTGTACCCAAAAATTTTGGGGAAAAAATGATGTTTGGTTTGGTTGGGTTGATTTTGAGGTTCTTTATTTTTTTTCCATGTTTTTTCCTTATCGTATATGATACATAGTAGGATGTATTATATTATAAACATGATAAGCTTGTTCATGTTGTGTTATTTGAATTTTGAGTTCCAACAGTAGTTCTTCATTGAGTGATCAAAGACGGGTGATGATTGTAGGTTGATGATGTTTTGGAGACAAAACTGAACAGAAAATTCCATCTTGCAATGGACAAAGGAACATTGGATGCCATTGGCTTGCACCCTGATGGCCCAGTGAAAAGGTATGTATAATGCTACCTTTGGAAAATTTGCTTTTACCTTGGTTTTTCAACCTTGTCATCACTTGTGTGACTTCACTCGATACTTGAAAAAAAATAGGCGGTTGGATTTTTCCATTCAATACTATTCCAACAGCCAATTTTCATTCCGAGTCAGAGTTTTACTGGTTTGTAGTCATTGATAAAAAACTTGGCTGCACATCTTTTTTGTCTCATCATCAATTAAGTTCAGAATGATCAGGATTGAGGGAAGTTAGATTTTGTGTTCAATCCATTTACTTGAAATTATTGTTATTTAGATATAAAAGGATTTTAGTAAAGGAATATTAGGTGCATAGTTCAGCTAATGCCTTCTCTTTTTGTTAGGCTAATGTACTGGGAATCAGTATCGAACTTGGTCGCACCTGGTGGGATCCTGGTAACTGCTACCTTCTCTCAATTGTTTACCTAATAATCTCACTCTCTGTGCAAAAGGTTGAAACCGTCAATCTAGCAGTCTCCTCACTCCGACTCCACAAATATGAAAAGGAGTAAATCACGGATGATCATTGATCTTGGTGCAATGGCAAGTACGGTGGAGGACGTGATCCGACGTGGTCATTAAACAGTCCATTGATGTGGAGGGATCGAATCTTGCTCCTTGTGCAAATTCTGCACCGTACTTACCAATGCACCATCCCTGTGGAGACTTAATCTTACTCTGATTCGGCTAGGAAACTAACTAGTTGATATGTTTATATTAGTCAGTATACTTGTCTTACCCCTTTCGACTGATTCATTCAGGTGATTACCTCATGTAATAACACAAAAGACGAGCTGTTGCAGGAAGTGGAAACCTTCAATCACAAAATACTGGGCATCCAGGACCAGGACCAGGACCAGGAAGGAACTGATGAGAATGTGGTTTTCCAGTACCTTGATCATGTTCGAACCTATCCGACTACCTTGTTCGGCGGTACAGAAGGATCTCGTTTTTGCACCGTTGCATTTCAGCGCCGCTGAATCTGCATCTGTTTGATTTCTTAAACCCTTGTGCTAAAGAAAGTGGATTTCTTGTAATTGGTGGAACCATTTGTGATTCAGATAGAGGCTTTAAGCTCAAACTGATTCTACTTGCAAAACAAGAGAAATGGTCTCGTAGAGTCTTAACCTCTATATCTTGAATTATATTGTCTCTATTAAATTTTGAAAATATTTGCTAATTGTTCAATTGGGGGAAAGAACAAAATGAAGTTGAAAACATAGTTTCTCTTCGACGAGAGTATCATTTTAAAATTATAGTTTGTCTACTTTTCTTATAATAATTTAATTTGGTCACCTTCAAATTATACTAGCTTTTATCGAATCAATTGGTTTAAAGCATTAAAATATTTTTTTAGTTAGGACTAGATATTTAGATGTTTATTAAATTGAAAAGTGTTAAATTAACAGGCCAACGTTTCCGATTTGTAAATTCGTCGAAACTGAAAGAAATTAAATTTTAATATATAATTTTACACTGTACATTTAATAATCAATCTCAAATAATATTTGGAAAACTAAAGTAATTAAATTCATTTTAATTAATTTAAAAATTGCAGTACCAAATCCGTTTTACCTTCTAAATCGATTTGCTGTAAAGTAGTTAAATCTTATCCAAGGATTCTACCCATGTGCATCACACGTGAGAACATCTCCTTAAATTAGAAGCCATCGAAGCAGCCACCGTACTGCTTCGAACGAGAGTTTAGGGCATCGCCTCGCTCGTCTCGTCTTGTCGCCGCGACTGCTGTAGCTCGCCAGAAAGAATGAGGTCTGTGTAATTTCCACCTTGCAAGTCTACATCTCTCTTCGCTTTTGTGCTTCTCGACTTTGTCCTACTTGGTTTTATTGCTGTGGAAACGAAGAGCACGGAATGATGCCGGTGGGAACTCTTGTAGCCTACCACCATCGGAGCTTCAATTTTCGGTGTCTATACATTTAAATAGTCCATTATTTTCTTGGAGCATCACGTACCAACATCTCGGTGACGTTATTTAAGTTAGTTATTTTTGCGATAAGCATTGTGAAAATATATTGGACTTGCAATTTTTCAGGGGAGAATTTCCATCTTTTATGCCACATGGGACATAAAATTGGAGATTACTTGAATGGCGGAAACAATTTTGATGCCCTTACTAGGAAAATATTGAACATTATATCAAGGCCCTATTGTCGTACTCTCAACATAATTATTTTTCCTTGACTTTTAATTTTTCAAGCTTAATGAGTTTGGCTAACTGTAGTCTAAAAAAATACAGCGAAGACAAAATTATAGTTTCTCTAAATTGATAAGTCGAGCTTTTAGAGTTTATTAGATATCCTGTATTTATGCATCTAGCATGGATGAAGATTAATAAGTGGGATTACCAGAAGGGATGTTGCATGAGATTCTATCAAAAAAAAAAAAAAAAAGAGGAAGGCAAAAAATTGTCAAGGTAACACAGATGAATGAGTGAAGAATAATAAGCGAGCTAGATAAGAAAGGGCTTTTCATGTCCCTGTAAAGTATCTGAAAGACAGCACTTTTTTTTGTTTCTGAAAGTTTTTTCTCAACTTATTATTTTATCCATGTTTTAATTTGTGCAATAGCCGAGCATGTAGTTAAGGATAAGATAAGAAACCCATTATGGAAACATGGCCTTTTGTATCAGTTTGATTGTTTATAATTATTAAAAATTGATTCTCTTATGAATTATTTTACATCAGTCGTTCCCCTGAAATCAAGTGGGCACAGCGTGTTGACAAGGTTTACGTCACTGTACAATTGCCTGATGCAAGAGATGTGAAAGTTAATCTAGAACCTGATGGCGTTTTCACTTTCTCTGCCACGGCTGGTGTTTCAAATAACTTTTACGAGCTAAAGTTAGAACTTTTTGATAAAGTAAATACAGAGGTAATGTTTTGTAATTTCTTCTTAATCTTCAGGTATTTTCTTGTTTCCTATCTCCTCATTTGCATTACATTTGTTATCAGGAAAGCAAAATTAATGTAGGTGTCAGGTCTATCTTTTGTGTGATTGAAAAAGCAGAGAAGCAGTGGTGGAAGAAGCTACTGCGTGGTGAGGGAAAGACTCCTCACTATGTGAAAGTTGATTGGGATAAGTGGGTAGATGAAGATGATGATGGTATATTCCCTTGTACTTCTTTGCTTGCTGGTTGTAACAAAATGGCTCCATCATGATGAATACTTCTATCATATGCATGCAAGTCATGCATTTCTTTTCCTTACTATACATGGATGCTTGTAGAATGCATATCTTGGAGATGTATGATGCAAAATTTAAGGATTGTTTTGTTTGGCTAAAAGTCAGATAGCAATGCTATCAAACCACTTCCTTAAAAGGAAGCAGGTATAAAATGTTCTTCATATGATCTGGAAGGTTTAACAACAGATAAATGTCCAGTCAGCAAATGCCATAGCATTTGATTTTAGATTTTCTTTTTTTACCTGTATGCATTTATTCATTCTGAACAAATTTGCTTTTTCTGTCCAGATATGATTTTTTTTTCTTATCATCTTGTCAGTTAATACTTGTCAAAAACTATTAAAATTGTGAATTCTGAAAATGTCTCCACAAACAGATCGATGACACTAAAACATTTTAGGTATGCAATGATGTTGTTCATTTCGTCATCTAATTAGTCATTCATGTGATATTAGAGTCATGTTACTTGAAAAATAGGGTTTATTAAGGATTTTTTTGCCTTGAACTTTTATGTGATCAATTTCTTTGCCAATTCTCTTGTCTTGTTAATGTAGGTGAATACCAGAACAATTCAGTGTGATATTTTCACAGTATCATTTATTGATCTTGAACTTGCCTCTTCCAGACAATGTCTGAAGAAATTAATTACCTTCTATTGGTGATGTTTAGACTACATAATTGTCTTCAATTTACCATGTAGGAAGCATTTTTCGTGCTTCTACTAAAGTACTAGTCTACTAAACCTTAAGACACTTGGGGTTAATCACTGGATATATTTAATGTATAATTGAATTAGCTCAATGCTTTCCTTTAATTTTTTTGTTTTTCCATACATATTGTTGGCAAATCAATGGCTAGATTTTATTTCTATGAACAATTTTGCAATTCATATGCCATTGTGTTGCTGAGTTTCCCCCCCTGATTTGACTATATTAGGTCGACCTGATTTGGATTTGGGAGGCATGGATTTTTCGGTAATGGCCACCTCACATATTTCTTCCTGCAAACTTTAATTCGGTTGATCATCGATTGATATGTATATTCATTTCCAGAAATTTGGTGATATGGGGGGTAGTGCTATGGATGATGATTTTGAAGATAGTGATGACGAAGGTAAAGTTGTAGAAGCTGCCATTTAGTCAACCAGTACCTTATGTTAATTTGATTTCATTTCTTCCTTTGTTCTTATGCTCTTATATCCAAATATCAGTGATCCATTTTGCTGCATTAAAGTTTAATATTAAGAACTTTGTGTCAGACCATGCTGAAGGACTCTAATAATCTTATAATAGATTGCCTCATAAAGTTCACACTCGTTCATGTCTTTGAACCGAATAACTCATATTTATCCTCAACGAGGTCACTACATAGCTTGCAATGTTACAACCATTTGAAATGTTTGCTGAACTTTGATTTTAGCCATGTTAAATTAGTATGGCCTGAATTATGATATAGAACAAGTCTTGAGTCTCAACTATTTGAAGTTGGCTATGTGTACCTTATTTCTCAATTGAACTCTGTAAGATTGTGTTGGTTGATTTGGAATATTTTACTGTATAAAACATTAAAAGTAAGATAATGAGGAAACAATTTCACTTTGTACGAACTTTGAAATGATTTAAATCTATCAAAGGACATTGCATAGCATATTGTTGCCAGAAAATCTAGAGGAGTTGTTGGCAGACGCGGGCACACACACACAAGTGGATATAAGAAGACAAAATAGAAGGGGGAAATTGATGGATTGTACGATGCAGAAATGTAATAATAAAGCAAATAGTGAATAACAAAGTATGGGTAGAAAGCAAAGAATAGATTATCTTCATTTCCTTTTATGTTATTATGTTGATAAAATTTCTTTTTATTCCTCAGTTTAGAATATTACATTTTACCTCCATATATTGTAAAATCGAAACAAAATACCCCTCGACCTTAATGTCACTTTTTCTCTCATGCAAACTCCATTGTATGCACTACATATGTGGTAATAAGATGAAGGTATATTTGACAAATCAAGTTCAAATAATCAAATGAATTGGGTAGAATGAGATTAGGCATGTAAATCTTTGGGACGAAGAGATTCACTAGCTTGTTTAAGAAGAGATTATGGTGAGGTCTACAAGAAGTTAACAAGAAGGATAAAGTGTAGAAAGAATTAGGAAGCACACTAAACAATCACAATTTTGCCATTCTGAATTTTCAAAAGAACACTATCCTCTCCAATTGTGGTGATGGAGGAGAGATTAATCTTTAACGGAGGAGAGGTATTTGGTTTGTCTTTCAGATGGAGTGATTTATGGGAAAGCTAGGGAAATCAGTTCCCCACCGATTGTCTTGTCTCCCTCCTTTTGATATCCATGGCGAGGGAATAAGCCACTGTAATCTGTCAGCCATCAATATCTTCAGTGTTGCATATTTTTATATCGTAATTCACAAAGCTGGGATTTTTGCAATGTTTGTATTCATCTGGTTTTCTCGTTAGTTTTCAGTTCAACAAATCTGAAGTGAGCACTAGAATACTCAAAGTAGTGTAAATATTCAATGAAGCTTTGCCTTTTGCTCGATCTCGTCGTAAGCATGCACTGAACGTCTTCTACTTTTAACAGAGGCAGCAGAAAAAACTGAACATGCAGCTGGAGAAGAGAAGACTCAAGAAAGTTTATCGGACGACAAAAAAGAAACGGATTTCAACCTGTGAAAGTCCTTCCAAATGTTTTTGGCACCATTGTTGTGGTTTACTATCTGGATTTAGGAGTCATGTTAAATTCGTATCTAGTGTCTTAAATCATCTAAGAGAAATTTTACTATTGGTTATGGATCTGGTGTGTTGTTGAGATTATGAAATGAGCTTCTATGGTTGAATGATCGTTGAATATTGTGGTTCCTCATTTTGCTAATCATGTCATTGAAATTTTAATCTTTCTTGTTAAAAGGTCTTTTATATATATATATATAGAGAGAGAGAGAGATTTGATCTCCGATCTCTCCGTGTTCGTCCGCGATGCGTTCGCAGCCGTTCGATCAGCGTCGTGATTGTGAAATGCACAGTGACTCCGCGCCCGATACCTCGCCACTGTCGCCGTTGTCGCTTCGTCGTCCGGCCACCTTCGGTCGTCAGACCGGGTGCGTTGGAAGCACACCTTGTCAGCGGTTCGGACGGGATCGACTTCCGGTCGATTTGCGTCGGCTTCCGGCTGCATTGCGGTCGGAAACCGATTTCGTCCGGACCGCCGACGAGGTGTGCTTCCAACGCACTCGGTCCGACGACCGGAGGTGGTCGGATGACGCAGCGGCGGCAACGACGAGGGGTCGGGCGTGAGTACACTGTTCATTACCTCGGTCGCGGATGGGCGCACAACAATCGGGTGCGCAGGAGATCAAACCCGTATATATATATATATATATATATATATATATATATATATATATATCCGCATCGCCGCGATCGAATATTCTCAACCGTCGGTCATTTGATCGAAGATCGACGCTCGACTCATATATATATATATATATATTTTGGGCCAATCTTGAAAAAGCCGGCCTTGATTTAATGGCCGTTTTCGCGAGTTTTAAGTAACTCCAAATAAAATTTCGATTTATCGAATCGAAATAATATTCATGATTCGTTTTGATGGTCATTCGATCCGGTATCGGCGGCCGATATATTTCGTTTGAGAAGATAAATTTTCAATATGTATTCGATTTAGGATTACATTTGGTATTTGTTGATTGGCAATTAAAATAATCATCTTTATCGGCGGCGATAATTTTATTAAATTATCCTTTTACAAGGCCGGCTCGGCGGATCGCCGATCACGGCCGGGCGATCAACGGCCGTCGTAAACTCAGCAGCGAGAGGCGGCGCCAACATCGCCAGCGCAGAACATCCAACCAGCCGGTCATCGGGTTAAGCGCCGAAGCCCAGGCCGATTTATATTTAAAATTACCGACGGGCCGTGAGGCGGCGAGGATCGCGAAATGACAGATTCAATAATGTGACGGACGCGAGATTCTATGATAGAGATAATTTATATATATATATATATATATCGTACATAATTCATTCATCCATGATGAATATTTCGATTATCTATCATTCGATTGAATACATATTTTAGTCTAATTTTTAAATTTTAAATGATCGAATGATGAATAACGAAGATATTCATGAATATATATATTGGTTTGATTAATCTTGAAAATGACAGACTTGATTTAATGAATTTTTTACGGAGTTTTAAGTAACTCCTAAATAAAATATGCTCAATTAATCATCTGGATAAATCAGAAAAGTATTCGTGATTCAGCAGTTAAGTTTTGTGATGTGATTGTACTATCTCTAAAAGATAAGTTCGGTGTCGAAGATATATTTCGTTTGAGAAGATAAATTTTCAATATGTATTCGATTTAGGATTACATTTGGTATTTGTTCAAATTCAATTTACAATTAAAATAATCATCTTTATCGACGGCGTTTTATAATTTTATTAAATTATCCTTTTACAAGGCTTGTACCACAATGGCATCATTTAAATAATAAAAAAGCAAAATAAAAAATTGTTTATTTATTTATTTTATTTCTTTATAGAATAAAAAAGTCAGGGTTTTATAAAAAATGTAGCGATTGAATTATATTTTTGAAAATGAATTATATTTCTTTTTACTGGTCGGGCAACAAAGTGCAAACCCACGTCGAAATCCTAATGCCGGCTCAATCCGGTTCATAAGCTGGTTCGGTCTGGTTTTCGACTCACAAGAACAGGACCTGGATTAGGGTTTGAGAGCTCGCCTATAAATGCCTGTGCGACCAGTTTTTTAGCGCAATCGTTTGATCTCGGCTCCCGCTGCCGTCGGAGGTAGAGCTTTAGAACCACAGCCATGGTTCATGTCAGTTTCTACCGAAACTGTAAGTCTTTCTTCTCCTTTGAGAATTTAGTATACTATGCACACGTCAAAGTTCCTTTTTTTATTCGAAATCTGCTTTTCCTTTCGATTTTAGGGTTTGTTGTCCTCGATCTGGAGCTTCTGTTTGTGAAGAACCAATTTTTTGTTTTTATGAATGTCGGCGTTGGATTTGGTGCTTAATCTCCAGCTTGCGACCGCTAAACCTAGCCGCTTGAATCCTTGCAGATGGGAAGACATTCAAGAAGCCCCGTCGTCCCTACGAGAAGGAGCGGCTTGATGCCGAGCTGAAGCTGGTCGGTGAGTATGGGCTTCGCTGTAAGCGGGAGCTGTGGAGGGTGCAATACGCGCTGAGCCGGATTCGCAATGCTGCAAGGGAACTTCTCACCCTGGATGAAAAGAACCCTCGCCGGATTTTTGAAGGAGAGGCCCTGCTTCGCCGGATGAACCGCTATGGCCTCCTCGAGGAAGGACAGAACAAACTTGATTATGTCCTCGCCCTCACCGTGGAGAACTTCTTGGAGCGCCGTCTGCAGACTCTCGTCTTCAAGTCGGGGATGGCAAAGTCCATCCACCATGCGAGGGTCCTCATCAGACAGCGCCACATAAGGTACACCTCTCGTTTTCCTCAATTCATTGATAGATTTGCCTGAAAATTTCAATACCCTAATTTTAAATTTCTCACAGCCTGTTTGTTTGTTTTTTTTGTTTTTGTTTTCACTTTCTTTGCCTTTTAATTGTGTTTGCTCGCTAGGAAATTTCATAAAACGTTTACTTTATGGATATGGTAGTTAACATACTGTTGTCTCTTCATTATGTTACTAGATTTTCCTCCTCAAACTGAAGTTGTCATTCTTTTGACCATGAGCAGCGTGCTTATCACAAATCATAGTCCTTTGATCATCAATGTGCTACGCATTTTGCCTCCCTTGTTTATACAATTAATTCACATCGCATGTTAATTCCATGTTTGATGATTTATCTTGCTACTATTTTGGTTAGTTAAATTCTTGCAAAAGATAAATATTTTTATCCTCATGTTTCTGTCTTTATCGTAGTACATATTTATCTTGCTACTTTGATCATCAACGAGTTAAATTCATGCTGCCTATTCCTTTACAAGGTTTTAAAACACATGTGCAAGCAACATGCACATCACATGAAATAATATAGATGCACATTTGACATTCTTTGGGATATTCAGAATTTAGCATATTAATAAATCTCTAACTGCCTAATTAGGGACTTAAAGTAGAAGCATACAGTTTTAATATTTGATCTTATGAAAACATAACAAATCTTCATTTGAATCTTCTATGCCAGTTTGAATTAGTTCTTGGTCTCTGATATTGATGAACTATCCTTGCAGAGTTGGTAGGCAGGTGGTCAATATCCCATCATTTATGGTGAGGGTTGATTCAGCAAAGCACATCGACTTCTCCTTGACGAGTCCATTTGGTGGTGGCCGTCCTGGAAGGGTGAAGAGAAGGAACCAAAAGGCGGCAGCAAAGAAAGCTGCCGGTGGCGACGAGGAGGATGAGGAATGAGAGATATGCATTTCGTTATGTTTGATTCTTGCTAGTCTCTTGTTCAACCAGTTTATTTTGATGTTCTTGTCTAATTCTGAAGTCTAAAAGTTTTGTGTTAGCACCTTATAATTTGCTTTTTGGTACTCTAAGTTTTCCTCAATCGTGGATTATGCAAAAACATGTTTCTTGTTTGTTGAATCTTAAACCGATAACACTTGAAATCCTGCGGGGTGTCTTATAGGGGTGTACAAAAAGTTGAATCAGAAAGATTATCACTTTGATCTGATAAAGATGACTTAGAAGGAGGTGTCTCATAGAAACTCGTACAAGATTAGTTCGTGTAAGTTTTGCCCTAAATCTCATGCTTTGGTATCAACCAGGAGTTCTATTAAATGCCTTACTGAGTTTTGTATTGGAGGAGAAATTACTTGGTCTTAATTTTAAAACAGAGGTGTTCCTTACTCTTATGTGAAGATTAAAGTATCAAACAGATATTAGGGAGCATTCATAATGTTTTTGTGTGTAGACGACCCCTTTAGAGACTTAAAGTCTAAGGAATACCTGCTCTGGTCTTATTTTGTCAGAAACATAAAACATAAGGCTTACTCGGTCTTAATTTGTAGAAACAAACAAATTACATATTAAACACATAAATAAATTCCTTTTTCAGTGTGACAATTGAGGTTAAATTTCTGATGATCCAACCTATTCGAGAGACTGCTATATAAGACCTTGCACGATGAACAAACTTATAGACCTCCATTTTCGAGCTAGCGTTCGAGAGGTGTCTGAATCGACAAGGAACTGAAAGCAATAACGAGCAAGCCCATATTGGATTGGCTTTCAAGGGAAATTCAACTCCTTGCTATGTAACTTCCAAGTCTACTCTCCGTGGGGAATGAAAAATTTATTCTGATGAGGTTGATCTGATCGTTCCAAGATTAGTCAAAGAATTAGATATACCATGTTAATAAAAAAAAATGGACAAGAAGTTAGGGAGCATTGAATGTAATTGCGATGTAGAAGGAGGATGTTTTCATAGTTCGATCTTCAGATTTTTTTTTTTTTCAAATGGAATTAAAAATCACGAATGCTCGAATTGTCTGTGTGAATATTTTTCGATTTATTTATTTTTTAAAAGTGTGAGATAGTCATAAGAGAATCGTTAGTTAATATGATGATTCCACGTTGAATGAAAGCTCTCTCTGTCCATTGCGCATGAATGATCGAGTACAGTGGAGCATTACGCACCTTGAAAATCACTGAGCAAGAACAAAACCCTCCATCAATAAGCAATCGTGCAGTTGCAAGACAAACAAACAAGGTGGAAGGGAAGGGAAGAGATCCCAAGGGACGTTTTGATTGATTGATGGAGATTTTTTTAATTTTTAATTTTTATTTTCTCAAAAAATGAGAACAACACTTCAACCCATGACCACCGCGACCAGACTTTGCGCACGAAATAGGAAGGAAAAAAAAAAGATGAGGTCGTGAGAATTGTGTGGATGAGAATATAAATTGTCTCAATGAATTTGAGCGTTTTAAAAAATCAATAGATGAAAAATCTGTAAATATATATTATAGTTAAGAATTTATTACTGTATCATAATCCAGACTAAAAAAGATTATAGAAAAAGGAAGGAAAGAGAACGGAAGAAATAATTTTTTTTTTGAAATTTAAACCTTCCCTTTCTTTCCTCATTCATTACCAAACAACATTCATTCCTTTTCTTTCCTCATTCATTACCAACGGATTTGGAACGAGAGAATGAGAATAAGAATGATATAGAGTGTTTGGTTAATGATTTTAGGAAGGAAGATTTGAAAATCAATTCTAAATAATTGAGAATTCGTCGTCGATCATCATCGACCGCCGATCGCAACCGCCACGCCGCCGATCGCCTGCCGATCGCTCGTGCCGATCACGTCGGTTGCCGCCGATCGCTCGGCCGCGCGCGATCCGATGGCCGTCGATGGTCGATCATTCATTGGCCACGATCACCGACCACACCGACCACCGCGTCGCGCTCATTCCCAACTTATAAATCAAACAACATTATTGAAATGACAAAACTCATTTCCATTCCAATGTACTATCAAATCTATTCTCATTCCTATTCCCATCTTCCAACCAAACGCCACCTAAAAATTCTCTCGAGTTCTATTCTCACATTCCAACCAAACGACACTTAAAAATTCTCTCGAGGGAGGAGATGAAACCCTTGGCGCTGCGGTCGAGGTGGCAGAAGCCGCCGTAGAGGATGACGATCTCCGATTGCGAACTGGATCCCCAAATCCAAGAACAAAATAGTGGGAAGAGTAATCATCTTTGCTAGTATATAGTAAATAGGTCGGGAGAGATTAAGTGTACAGAGATCGTCGCAGTGCTCTCGGACTTCCTCGATGTCCGTATTGAGTGAGCATGGAAGATGCGTTCCCCATTGCCGCTCCTCCTCCTCCTCCTCCTTTCCGGCGAGAGGAGGAGCTTAACAAGCTTCAAAGGAGTGGAGGTCGCTGATGAAGTCGTCGACGGGTAAGAAGTGACGACTTACAATGCGACTAAGCTGACGCTTTGGATTTAATAAGTTACCAATGTGGGCATGGTAGGAGCGTTGACCATCCAAAAAATGAAATAAAAAGTAATTTCGATGTTTAGTATTTTTTTAAACCTCTATATTGACTCAAATGACTTTCTTGTACTGGTCAATCATATCAAGACTAAAAATCCCTCGCTATTTATTTCATTTATGAATACCGTTAGATTGACGATTTCAATTTTTTAATGAGATATTTAATATTTTTATTTCTTTTGGACTAAGTGCAAAGAAATAATTTTAAACGAATCTTTTCACTCTCTTAAGTCAGGAATGCCAATGGATCCAATTTTATATTCTTTGTCACCATCCTCATTTATTATATCGATCTCCATCTCTATTCTCATAGTATATTCAATTTTTATTCTATTTTTATATCCATCGAATGATCAAATATTTATATCCTATCTAAATATTCTATTATCAATTACAATTATATTTTTTTTCTTCAAATTTGACTTATTTAAATGAAGCTATTGATATTTATCAAAATCTTAAAATGAACAATAAAAAAATTAACAAATTAAATATTGTAGAGGAAATAATAAAATATCAAAAATAATTTATCTCAATATAAACAATTTAATCAAATATTCAGATAGACTATGGATAGAATTCTATAAGACTATCTGGATTATTTGGGTAAAATATATTTTTGCATTATTAGTTGACTTCATATGAAAAGTTCGCGTTGACTTTTAAATTGATTGGAATCATATATATAGATAATTTCTCTAAGATCAGAGGATTAGAATTAGGATTAAATTCTACATGAAAAAAAATTTGAATCAGACTGTTTGGTTGAACTGGTCATTAAGAATCCAAGTCATTTTAGATCATGTGAAATTATGAAAGAATCAAAATCTTAGCCGGTAGAATTAAGAAAACTATTGACAGGAAGGATGAACTTAATGGAATCAAAGCTCAAATTAGTCAACGATTAGTTTCTCCTTTTAACTTACTGGTGGAGTAGCTTCACGACCGCTAAGACATTAGACGACACAGGGTGAAGAAGACAAATTGATAAATGTATCGGATGAAAATGCAAAAATATTTTCAACTCCATTTTAAAAAATAATAAATACCTTCATCCAACAAGAATTTCTTGTTGTGATATTCGATCAAAACTGAGTAGCAAATTTAATCAAAATTGTCATAATAATATTTGACTAAATTGGATCACTTTTGACCAAACTAGAAAAGTGTTAACTAATATTTAAGCAGGTTTGGAGATGCAAGAATAGCTTTAGCTAAAGTTACTGTAACAACACTAGAATAAAGATCGTTTTTTGAAATGTATTACTGACTATAGTTGGCCAAAAGAGAAGAGTATTCAAATCATTGAACAAGGCCTTATGATCTTTAAGAAAAAAATCTGAAGATTTCATGACGTAAAAATGCATCAATAAAATGGAAGCTTACATTTGCTCACTGAATGAGTTCTGCCGAAGCTAGTTGGTGGGCAACCTTGAGGAGGTTCTAAAATGTCACTGTTATAGTTCACAGACATGAGACATAGACCATGTGGTGGAGCGGATAAAGCGACTTTCGCAAGCACTTTGCGGTCTCGAGCTGAGATGATCTGTGGAACAATGTCTGTAGGAAGTGCTTCTCTTCCAACTTGAAGCAGCAAAGCTACCTGCAGTCATGTAACCAGTGAATTTATAATGAATTCAAAAGTCACTAGAAGAGTGCAAGATATAACATCCATTTGACAATGGTAGAAGCCAAAAAAAGAAAAATCCATTTACTGAGTTCTAAGGAAATATGAAATTTTGTCTGCCTTGTGACTTTAAAACTACGAGAATTGAGAGGTAAACTTTTATTTTACAAAATTTACTTGACTATTTTAAATTAGCTTCGATGTAAAAAAAAACAGTCTGTTGAAGGAGTGTTACCATGTTGCGCACTTGTCTGAATAAGAATCCAGAACCCTCAACCTCAAGCTGCAAAACAGCACCCTGCAAATGCAATTTGCTCATACATAATAAGTCATTTCGTCAAATTAGTTGATTGTTTGGACTGGGATAATCGATTACCGTTTCAATGATATCGAAACGAAAAATTTCTTTCACCGGATTTCCCAGGCGATCATTGTGTGTTGCATTAGCAAAAGAGGAAAAGTCATGCTTTCCAACAAAATATGCTGCAGCTTCTCTCATGGCAATTGGATTGAGCTTATAAGCACTATGGTAGGCAAAAAGACACTGAAAAGGATCCATTATCGCGTAATTGTATATCTTGTAGTGATATGTCTTGCTTTTTGTGGAGAAACGGGCATGAAACTGGGGTTGAACTGGACTAATTTCTCTCACTCTGATTTCTCGAGGTAGAAGGCCATTCAAAGCAGAGTGAAGAGTTTCCAAGCTATCGAACATGAAAGGTGTGATGAAGTGAGCAACCTGAGAAAGGAGGAAGCAACTTAAATGTATACTTCTTCAAATTAAAACATCAAAGATGAAGCAACTGATTTGCTTTGAAAAGCATAGATGATATTGACTAGATTGTTTACTTGAGGAGTGTTGAAGGATAACCAAACCTGGCCCCAAGCATGGACACCGGCATCAGTCCTGCTTGCACCAACTAAGCAAAGTTCTTTCCGACTGAGCTTTGTAATGCGCGTCAAGGCATCTTCCATGAGACATTGTATTGTTGGTGGTGACTGCTGATATTGCCAGCCTAAGATGCATTAAAGAAAATAATAAATCATATTTGAAAACTAACAGTGAGGAATCAATACTTATCAAACAGTTGAAAGATGAAGATCGAGATTCATATATCGCAAAAATGGAAGAATTTTTGTCACAGATTTATAATGACACTTAAATAGACATGGGATGGGATGGGATGCTTGTCCCTGGAACAAGCATTTCCGCAAACAGATTAAAGGCACTGCGTTCAAGTGTACAGACATAGAAATCTCGTGCAATTAATCGTCGAAAAATGGTTCACTGAGATCAGAAAAAATGAATAAATCTCGAACTTAATCCTTTGTCAATGTAGAACATAAAGCGAAGCTATGAACCAGTTTTGAAAGCGCAGGACTAAGGATAAAGCAGCTAAGAACATCAGTCAGATCAATAGCAAGAAGGACGAGTTGAACCAGCGAACTTGGTGCCGTCATAGGCGATGACAATGCGCCACTTGTGAGAGGAAGGAAGCGACACCATTGCCGACTGCGTGTGTTCCTTCGCCAAGCCATCGATCATGCACTGCCATGGAGGAGATCACTGAGCTAAAGGTAATAGAGGAGACGACGACGACGAGGAGGAGCAGGAAAGCCGAGAGTACCGGGATTCTCGGCCGAGGGAACGCCGGAAGAGGAGAGGCAGCGGCCGAGGCCCCGGCCGCGATGACCATCCGCCGCCCGATCTATCCGTTTCGCTGAATTTTGAAGGCCCAAAAGACGGGAGTGAGGTCAATTTGACCCAACGAATCAAGTTTGGTCCGGTTTAATGAATCCAACCGGACTCAGATTAACGAATAACTCGGCTGAGTAAGAATGGACCAAATTGGTTTAGTCCGGTTCAATTGAGAAAACCCTGATTTCGATGGGTTCCTTCATTCTCTGCCCGCGAAATTCCGTTCTCGAGCTCCGGCTTCACTCCGCCGGCGATCTCCGGTTTCAACTCCTCCAGGAACATCCGCAATCGCTTTCCCTTCTACTCTACCTTCCTCTTATCTGCTCCCGGCAGTGCGACTAGCTGTTGTCCGGAGGGTTTTGGATTGTTGTCTCCTCCGCTCGGGTGGGTGTCGCGGGTGAGCAGAGGAGGAAGCTACTCCCTCCTTATTTTCTCTGTACAAGAGCGCCCCTTCAGGACAAGTCTTTTCTTTTCCTCTCGTATAGTACCCGAGACATTTCCCCCAGTTTCTAGGTAAGCTGTCAAGGTTTCCTTTCTAGATTACTTCTCACCATCGGTCTGCTAATTTTCGCTTTGAGCAGTGGTTGTCGGAGAATCCATCGGCTTCTCTTCATAGTGGATGCCCGACCTGCTCGTAGTAATTCATTTAAGGATGAATTATCGACGTGAGGTAAGTTTCTTCATAGTTGATTCCCCCTGACCAGAAAAAGCTTTAGGAAGATGTTATTTGTCTAACTTTTCTTTGGTTAGGGATGTTCGAAGATTAGCAAAAAAATGGAGCTGGATGTCAAAGTGATACACAATGCTTCAGTTATGAATGCCATTGGAGTTTGTGGTTTGCAAATTCACCGCTATGGCTAGACTGTTTCAATACCTTTCTTTACTGATACATGGAGACCTGATAGTTTTTATCCAAAGATCCAAAGAAACTGACAACTTGGCTTGCACTCTCTCTGCTTGTTAGGTCAATTTCTTTATTCTCTTCAGTAAATAGATTCTTTGTATGTGGAGCTCTGAGAGCTATCGGAATTTGAATAAATCTTAAATCACTCACTTCAAAAAGCTTAGTTGTTCATACTGCTTGTATTGATAACAACTAGGTTATCCGATGTCAAGAGAAAGGGAGAAAAATCGAGAGTATAGAGAATGAAATTCATTAGCTTGGTAAATTTGCATAATACAGAACCAAACTAATGTAAGCATCCCCTGTTGAAAATAAATACTATGAGAGGCCTTGCTCTAGAGTTCAAATCCTATAATAACAAGTTCTCTTCGGCATGACGAATCACTTCGAATTACTTCTCTAAAGCTTTAGTTTTGATATATTTAGCCTAGATCTGAAGGATTTAAGACATGAATTTTTGGTTGTGCCCGAGGGAATAAACATAATGGAGGAAAATTGATGGCATATTTAGCTTTAATGTTTTATTTGCTTCTTTATGTTCTGTTATTTTGTTTTGTTTGTAGAAAGGCAATGCTTTTGAGCAGCCTTGTGTCTCCCAACATTTAGACCAGGACTGATCCTTCATTTGACATTGTCAAATTATTATGTTGGTCAGTCAATGATTCCTTTTTGCTATTCCATGACAGTTGTAAACTAAGAGTCTTAAGATGCTTCTCCTCTCCTTGTGCTCCAGCTCGAAATGAGTCCCCATGTGGCACAAGAATCTACTGTTGCTATTTTTTTTCTTGTTTAAAGTAGTTAATGAATCTATAAATTTGTACTATTTCGTTGTGAACTTGATACTGTACCCCATCCACATGTTATGTTATTGCCTATGTAACACTAGTCAGAACAGGAAATAATGACTGATTTACATCAGGCTGTTACTTTTTCTTTTTTTCCCAATTTGATTTAAGCTAAATTATGTCAGCTCATATTCTACAAAGCACTTGTGTGTGTTGCATGCTAAGGTTTTCTAAAGCAATTCTAGAATCTGCAGATATACGAGTGAAGCAACCATCTTTGGAGTTATTGTGCAGGTACTTTAAAATAAGTATAATGCTTCAATTTATTTTGGGATCAGGATGACTGTTTCAAACATACAATTCATCTTATTTCTTTCCTTATATTTAGCTGTCATGCGCAATCAAACCCGACACCTATAACTTAAGTATTTAGGGTAGAAGTTAGGTTATGTGGTTCAGATGCTCGCAATACACACTTGGCTAGAAAGATTGTTTCATGGTATGAGGTCCAAGGATGAGGTTACTGGAATGTTGTTTTCCAGCTTTTGATTAAGTTTAAGACTGTTTTGCCAGTTGTGAAAGATAGTTAATTAACATGCCGATTATTTTCATAAATTCCATAAGGAATCAGGCAGAAGGAACTTCAGATTGTCGAAATAGATGAGAATTGGATTATAACCGTCTCAAGTAGAGTTCGACTTCCATAATCAAAATAACCTAAGGTAACTTGTTTTACTTCTATGGTTTGCATTCATGTGGAATATCATTATTTTGTATGCTAACCTAGTTAGTGCATTCCCAATTGCCATTGCTAAAAATATTCATCATCCTTGTCTTTTATCGTATGGTCGTAGGATTATTCTTGCAGAAAAGTAGTATTGAGTAGGTTATGTATACTTTATTTCCTCAGTTAAACAATGGATAAAACACTGGCTGAATAACTCTAAAAAGCCGAAAAAATTAGCACAAAACTAAATCTATTATCACAGATGGGTAAAACCAGTTATCCATGTTGAAATTGGTAACCTAACTCAAATGCCTCTTGAAATAAGTAGAAATCTAGTGATCCTTATCGACATTTAAGGGAGAAATCAGTGGACTCAGATAACTCACAGAGACCTGCAAGTGCAAATCATTAGTGGCAGGAACCAGAATCAGGGTGTCTTAGTGTTCATGGTAAAATGTTGCTTAAACAATAGCAAGGCTTCCAAAAGAATCATTTGGAAATAACTCTATTGATTTTGTCACCTTTACTGGTGATACTGCTGGAATAGTTTAATGGGCATGGAGCGGACCTAACAGATCGAAGGCGCACGGAGGAGATTCCTAGGTGGTCATTCGGAGATTATCAAGTCGGTAAGACATAAAACTTGTGCATGAGATTCGGAGTCGGATATTCAGGCACGCAAACACTCTTGTGTGCAAAGCACTTGGGCGCACGGAGGAATAGAATTTTAGAATTAAGAAAGTTTAGGAAGTTGGCTATTTTTACATACGGAGGAGTCTAACCGAGATCTCTAAGCATTCGCAAAACTAAGGTAGCATTTGATTTGAGCATTTTTTATTTTTATTTGTTGAGGAACAAGAAAATGTGATTGGTTGGCAATTGTCATGTTTGTTTTATAGAAAATATGATATCATTTGGTTGGAAAATGATTGGAAAATTAAGAATAATAAAAAAATATTTTCTAAGAAAATAAAAAATGCAGAAAATTAGAAAATACGGCTTATACCAAATGCAGCCTGAGATTTTTTTACGACCGCTAGTGTTTCTTTTCACTCTTTATTGTTTCTAAATTGGCGTCATATAAATTTTTTCATTGTAAATCCGAAAAATATTTACAACGGATAATCCAACAATTGGACATTTTAAATTTTTTATCTTATTAGAAGAAAATATTCTTATAGTATATCATAATTAGAAATTAAATCATGGATATTTAAGAGACGACATAAATATTCCATTGCTATAAATATTCTATTGCTTTACCTTTAATTTTTTTTAATAATTTAAGTATTCAGTATCTAATTAATTTCAGGGCGATTAATTTAATTTTATAAAAATTTTCAATTAATTATCAGAGTAAATTTGAAAAATACAATTAAATTTCGATGAATGATCTAGCATGACTATTGGATCGAACACGTTCCCTCGGGATGGTCCGTTTCCTATTGGTTAGATCAGTATAGATGTTATAGATGGAAAAAAAAATCGAATTTCAATGTAAAATTTAAAATTTTTATTCGGATTTAAAATTTTGTTGTCGTTTCTAATCAATAGATCAAATGATATAATTTTTTCATGATTTATTTTTTTTTATTATTATTGAGAGATTGACGACGAGGGACAATTGAAGTGAACGTAATCGCAGAGACTATTGGATCGAACACCGACATAAAAAAATAGACCCGTCGTTATATGGATATCTCTGCTTCACTATTATCGACGTACTGTTTCCAGGGACTTTTTACCTTTAATCCATGAACACACCGAGGAGAGGTATCTAATTGTCAGACCGGTCTGGATTTGTTTTAAATTGGCAGACCGGTTCGATCCACAGGACCACAGTCTTCAATCCACCCTCAATCGACCCACTTCTTTAAGGCTCAATTGGACCACAAGCCAAGCCATTCCATGGCATTATTGTTCACTTTCTATTAATCCCCCGATAATTTCGGAAATTTAATGGCTTGATGCATCGTCAAGGCCAACGACGCATGCTGGTCGGTGTCACAGGCAATGGCTGTATGGTAATAACCGGTGGAGTTTCTGTCCCTTTTCGAACCTCTCCCTTCGCCACAAAGAAAAGAACACATGCATTTGTCACGGGAGCCTTTCAAACGCCGCTGGTCATTTGCAGTGAGGCCCCAGAAAAAACTTCTAATTTTACTCCTCCTTAAAATTGAATTATATTCAGTAAAAATCAAAAATATTAATTTGATCATGAAAAAAAATATATATCAAATTTTAAATTACTTTAGAAAGAGCATATTAATTTGAGGGGCTGATCGTGAGATAAATGAATTAATTACCTTTTGAGTTCTTTACGTTTATTTCTATATTTTTTTTATATTTTTTTAAGAAGGAAGGGCATTCGAAATTGGAAACTAAATTTCT
Source organism: Wurfbainia villosa (assembly GCA_025175895.1). Lineage (NCBI taxonomy): Eukaryota > Viridiplantae > Streptophyta > Magnoliopsida > Zingiberales > Zingiberaceae > Wurfbainia > Wurfbainia villosa. The sequence continues at coordinate 114,767,618 of CM045994.1, forward strand.
AAATGGAATAAAAAAAATTAATTTTAATTCATCATCCACTCTCAATGTTATTCTAGTTTTTAATTTAAAAATCACAATCATTTTGTTTTAAATTTAAACTTTTTTCGCCACTTTATTTTCTCTTAAAAAAAATCACAATTTTCGGTTTTATTTCCTTTTTGCTTTATTCTTAATTCGAGTAAATGTCAAGGTGGTAAATGCAAAGTGACATCTTCCAATAAGACATGGTTACGCAATATATAAAAAGAAGTTAAAGCTAAAAGCACGATACTGCGCACCACTGACCTCTCCAGTTTAACTCTTCTTCCCCCTTCCTCTCTCTCTCTCTCTCTTCCCCACTCCTGCCTCACCCTCCTAACCCTAATACGGCAGCATGTGAGCTTGACCTCGTTACCAATTTCTCGTCCTTAGTCGCGGCAATGGATGCATTGGAGGAGCCGCTCGGCGGAGGTGATGCGGACTGAGCAGATCTGGTGGGCGGCGCGATGGGGAAATCCGAGGAAGAACAAGCGGCGCCCGAGCCGCGGGCGTCTGCGACGGAGTCTCCGGAGGGTAATGCCTGCGATGGGTGCCAGCGCTGCCGCTCCATCGGGCGGATCGTGCGACCGCGCTGCGTGGTCACGCTGATCCTCGCCCTTGTGATGCTGCTGTCGGTGGTGTTCTGGCTGCCGCCCTTCTTGCGGTCGCGCGATGGCTCTGGTCGCCCTGGTCGGGACCCGCGGTTTACAGGTGAGGTATTTGAAATTTTGGACCTTGGCCTGTTTTTTTTGGGGGCATTCCGGTGAATCTTGGAGGTGCATGCTTGCATTTGTTGGCTTCACTCTAATTCTTTATACTTGTTATCCAAGAAGAAAAGTACAATGCCTTCTCATCTCTGCTGTGGGGAATACTGTTTATCTCTCTACTATCTACTTCTACATCTGTGCTGCTTTCCTAAATAAATCTATTCAGACAATAGATGACCCCGTGTAGTTTTGTATTGCTAAAAGGGATTTCGGTATTAACAAGTTTTCTTTTTCTATTCACTTCCTGGATTAGCATACCTTCTGTTCCATAGTAGCTTAGAAAAGATGTTACAGTTTGGACTTCGATGACCAATCTGCTAAAACTGCTTGCTGAGAAGCTCCATGGATCACGGATACTATGATGTCTATCTGCACTTAGATATGAAAGGGGTTCCCTAATAATGGGAGCTGAGGCAATGTCGGGTACAATGAGGAAGGGGATATGTCTAGCACAATTTTAACACCCCGTGGCAGACATTCTAGGAACCAATTAACATGGCTGCAAATAGTATGGGAAAAGTTGCTCCATTATAGCGTGCAGTGATGGGTAAGAGGAATTGTAATTGGGGTCAATGCACTGCCAGGAATAGTGTCTGAAACCTCCCTGGTCACAGAACCTGCTTAAGGACATGCCCAAGGTTAGTTGGACTAATTTAATTACCTTTTGAACTTGGTAAGCATACTGCAAATCTATTCTGCTTGTTCATATTGTGTTATTATGCTATATCATGAAAAATAGTATATATCATTATTATGATCAAACATTATCTGTCATATATATATATATATATATATATATATTCCAATTTCGTCAGTTCTACCATTCCAATCAATATTTAGATCATCCAGTCTCCATAACAATGCAGATTTTTTAACGGCTATGAATGAACTTACTGGTCAAATCAATTAGTGTTTGGTGTGTTGCAGTGTGGCTATTAGTTTCTTAACCCCTGCAATTAAATGGACATCTATTGGTGTTGCAAAACAGTTTAGTTATTTAGATCACTGAATATTTTTATTTGGAACATTAAGGCAACAAAGCTAATGGCGAATTGTTTCTTCTCAGGCTGTTTTAAATCTCAGGACGACTGTTTCTATCCAATTGCTCCTAACCGTGATTTGTTTGCAATATATAAATTGACATATTCTCAAATCATAATAACATCATGAATACTTCATTTTGGTTAGTACTTAACTAACTAAGCTTTTCCAGCCGACATTGTTGCAAGTTTCAAACTGCAAAAACCTGTTGATTTCTTGAAGTCCAATATCAGAAAGCTTCAGCTTGATATCTTTGAAGAAATTGGTGTTCCTGGTTCTTCGGTAAAGTTTCTCTTACTCTTGCATCCTTCTCTTGTTTATCAAATGTAAAGTTGCTCTAATCAAATACTTTGCACGACACAGGTAGCTGTTATTGATCTGGAACCTACAAGCAGATCAAATTGGACAAATGTGACTTTCTCAGTATGGCCTTATCCAAAGAATTCATATTTATCATCGACTGGGCTAAGCATTCTGAGAGCCTCCTTTATGTCCTTAGTTATAGGACAGTCAACTCTTCACTTGACTACATCATTATTTGGGAACTCATCCTTCTTTGAGGTGCTCAAGTTTTCTGGAGGGATCGTCATAATTCCTTTTCAAAGAACTTTTCCTTTACAAAATGTGCAAATGCTTTTCAATTTCACGTTAAACTTTCCTATCTATCGGATCCAAAATAAATTCAGTGAACTGAAGGATCAAATGAAGTCTGGACTACTTCTCAACACAAATGAGGTTTGCCTAAGTTATTCTGTTCTGCAAATTAAATCTTTCCTTTTCTTAATCCTTTTTTGCAATTCAAGTTATGTATACTGCATATTATTTGTTACTTTAATTACGCTATCTGGACCAGGCTAGTTTACTACAACTTAATGTTGTTGCAGAATGCTTGATAACAATGAAGTTTATACAATGTTATTAAAAATCCTATTTCATGGGACCTTGCGTCGAATTCTCATGCAAAGTATTATATATTAGTTTTTTTTCCAGTATTGCAAATGTCTCGAAACTTTAGTTTTATTTTCTTTGGTTCACATGTCAAGGATAGCCATGACTTAGAAATAGTGAGATGTTTTAATTTTTCCCTCCAGTTAATTTACAGTTTCTAGTATCATACTTTATATTGTAGTTATCGTACCACATGCTAAAAAGTAGCCATTAGGGTGACACATTATTCTGTACTGTGAGTGCATTTCTCACCGGAATTCTGGAGAATCTACACGAGTATATGTGACATAGCTTGCCTAGCACGAGTATATTTACACTTGCATCATTTTTTATTTTGTGCTTTTTTACCATCTGCCATATAAGCTGAAGCTTTGAACCAGCAAATCTGACTTTCTTCACAAATTGCAGTTTCCGAGATTATAGTTTCTGAGATGCTTACCTCCTCTTTTCTTGCTGCAGAATCTGTATGCGAGTTTGATTAATTTAGAGGGAAGTACAGTTTCTCCTCCAACAATTGTCAAAACCTCAATTGTACTTGCAGTTGGGAATCGGCAGCCTTCCTTCCCTAGGTGGAAGGAGTTGGCTAAAAAGATTCGGGGTTCTTCCTCGGAAAATCTTGGTCTGAATCACACTGTATTTGGTAGAGTAAAGCAAGTACGTCTTTCTTCTTTTCTTCAGCATTCCTCAAGGAGGGGAAGCAGCAAAGCTTCACCAAGTCCTTCACCTCAGCCACAGACACACCATCAACGTCATCATCTGCACCACCAACATAAACACCATAAGCATCATTATCACATACAACATGCTCTTGCTCCTGCCCCTTCTCCTGGTGCTGCTCCAGAACATAGTTACCAAACTTCAGCCCCTTCTGGCTGTCGACATGGATTTTCAAACAAAAGAGAGGGTTTTTCTGTTCCTGCTGCTTCCCCTGTTGATGCTCCAAAGCATTTGGCTGCACCTGTTAGTGCTCCAAAGCATTCTTCTGCTCCAGCAGCTGTTGGGAAGCAATCTGGTAACAGGCCTGTGAGTGCTCCACATCTTGTTAGTGCTCCTCCGAGTGTTCCATGGCATTTACTTTCTCCTCATGCCCAAGAAAGTATGGCTGTGCCAGCTCCCAGCATACAATCATCATCTCCAAAGCCTGATGTTTCTTTTACACATGTACCGCCTCCTAGTGCAAGTGTAAAAGATAACAGAGCTCCTGGCTTAACACCATCAATTTCACCTATTCCATATTCATGTGAGTATTTTCTTCTGTGACTACTTATAAACTTTTAGAAATATCTGCAACAGGGCTTAAAATAACTAAAATGAGCAAGAGTTAATAAATGATATGTTATTATGAAGTTCTTCCTGTATGATTTAGCTGCACCACCTCATTTCTTTTGTTTCAGGATAGTTAGACTATTAAAGTGGGTTGGCAAAAAAACTAGTAGCATATAAATAACAATACTGGAATACTAAAATTTCTTTGCTGGGTATTATTCAACATTATTCCTTGTTTTGATCCATTGATATAATAACAGCATGATGAGTGTTCAGAGAAGTACAAATATTCTATGGTTTTGATCTCTGCTTTTCTTTCTTAATCTCATGTCCATTTCTTGCCATATAATTTTTGTTTAAAATCTTAATATCACAATTAGTTCAGTGTTCACTCATAATGTTGCATACCTTAATGTCTGCCCAAACAGCTGTCTTAACTATCCTGCAACTTAGGGTCTGATTTTCTCTGTCAAATTTCACAATTTATTTAAATTAAATCCATCAAAGTCAACCTGCTAGGTGGTGCGTCTTTGTATAGAAGGGTGTTTTGCGTTATGTTCTAATAACAGTACCTTTTTAGGATTAGACATGTATTTAAATTGTCAGAAATAAGCTCAATTCAAATGGAGACTTCTGAATGTTGGTCAACTCTCTTATAATCATTCACAAATAGGTCGACCAAGCTAGTATTTTAAATGCTTTTGAATTAGTGGGTTTTTTTTATTTTAGTACAAATCCATTTCTGTTCCTTTAAGTTCAACCATCTGGTTACATATATTGTCAAATTCAATTCCGCACACACTAAGAACACGATCATCATTGAGCATGTGTTGACTATTTAATAAGCTTGAAATATCTCTTTTGATGACTTTATTGCATTTCTCAAGACCATAAACTGCATGCAGCTGGAGTTGACCCACTGCATGACACTCATGCCATGTGTGCGATATATGCCATCGTCATTAAAATATTTATATGGATAAAAATGACTTTAACATAATATAATAACAACACAAACTCTTGCATTCACATGGAAGAAGAGGTTATAGTAATCATGCAATGTAAAACACATGAAGTATAATAATGTAGAATTGATTTACATAAAAGTGGAATGCCTCTAGTTAATATCTAAAGTGATTATGACTTGCAAATTAGTGTTCGATTCAGAGTTCACAATTTACAAGCTACCACATAGGGTAGCTCAAACTATAGTATTTCTCAGATAAGATAGGCAGTGCAATGTCACTTTTCCTTGCATCTTTCGGATAGTTTCTAATGATCAGTGGTTATGCCATCCGTTGGTAGCAAGATCCAAACTCAACAATCATATTCATCATTTATCCAATGCATTGTTAACTTTCTTGTATATGGTCGCCAACAATCCTGTTTGGTCATGTGCAGCTTCTGCTCCGGACAACAAATCATTTCGGAGATTGTCCTTTGCACCGGTGTTGTATGTATTACTGTGCATGTAACTGAGAAGGAACAAGTCGTTCTAGCTTCAGATCACCCAATGGTGCTCGTAAAGTAGTGCATCGTGGTGGGATGAGAGACAAGAAGTTGCTAGGAAAACCTGCAACAGAAACTGTTCGCGCAGTCAGCCGGCAACTCGGTGAATGTAAATATATGGATAAGCACAGTCGGCAAATAAGTTTTCTGGTCAAAGCCATAGAAGTGGCAGGCCGTTGTTAGATATGTTGTCTCAATGCTATTATTACTATTTCCATGAGATCAAGATCAAAAGTCATGTATGTTTTGTGTCTGAAGGTGACAAATGTATGCCTCAAGTGAGATATCTGACGCATCATAGTTAACAAATTCGTTGTTCATCTCCTTTCCCTTGATGGTTAAGCGCACTGAACAATTCGCTACAGCCAACCCGTGAGCAATGTTGGTTCGTGGCAGTTCCACGAACTGCACAGAGGCAGTTCATGGAACCGCCTCGAGCACGCACTCATTCCCTTAAAAAGGGAAGGAGCATGCGTCCAAGTTGGTTGATCGGCTACGAAAGGTTCGGCTGCTCGACGAAGAGGTAGAGAGGCGTAGAAACATTCAGATTGATTTGGTTGGTGAAGGGCGAGGTAATTTCCAAGGTGATTTTTTCTCCGACACAAGCCAAAGCTCCGAACAGGTATATGATCAACAGTGGTATCAGAGCATATAGTATTTACATGTTCAATTTTTTTTTCTCGCCGCAATCGGAAAATTCTGTTCGGGAAAGAACAGAACAAGTCCGGAATCTACCTCCTTCGCAGGCGGCGCCTCACCGATGCTTTGTTGAGCGAGGCGGTCGATGATCGGAGGCGATTCGCCGACGCACAGGAGGCAGTGAGGTCGTCGACGCCTCGCGACGCTCCGGAAGCGACGATTTCGCCGCAGGCGCTCGGAATTAGGGCGCCGCGCGAGGCGTCGCGCGGCTCGATGTTGCGCGCGCGGGCGCGAGGAGACGCCGCGGGCGGCGTGTGGCCGGGCGCGAGGCGTCGCCGAGGCGGCGTGACTGCCGACGCCTTGGCGATGCATGGATCCGGGCCGCTGGCGCGGAGGCGACGACGATGGCGCTGTCGTCGAAGCGTAGGCGCGCGCTGTCGCTTGCGATTGGCGACGTCCTCTGAGGCGATCGAACGCGGGCGATGGAGGCGACGGCGCCGGAGGCGACGACCTCTGTCGCGGCCGACACACCCATGCCGATTGAAGGCACAGGCGTGTCGCGGCCGACACGCCCATGCCGCACAGGGCGTGTCGCGACCGACACGCCTGTTGGATATTTGACGGCGCTAGAGGGGGGTGAATAGCGTGTAACCGTACGTAGATGGAATTCTTTCGCGTTTGATCGTCTACAATCTTGTTAGCACAGCGGAATAGTAATAACAAATAAATATAACAAGACACACAATCACAACACGATCATATAACGCGTGGTTCGAACCTGCGGTTCCTACTCCACGGATTGAGCTCTAACGAGCTCTAGCGATGCCAATGCAACCACTAATCAATAAACTCCTTCTCGACAACAAGTCGGAGGTGGAGAAACCTCGTACACAAGATTACAACAATAATCTAAAGAAATACAAGCAAATACAAAGGAAATGTAAAGAACACTTTACAAAACTAGGGTTTGAGCGCTTTGCTTGTTGGTTGCTTGGATGAGGTTGAAGGGCCCGAAATGCACCTGCAAATCGCCTTCAAATCGCCTCAAGAAAGCTCCCAAGAACTCGCCGCAATCTCCACGAAAAGCTTCCTTTATCTCGCGTCGGCCGATTTCCGCGGCGACCGCCATAAATCACCGCATCGCTAACATCAGAAGTGAGACAACGGCTCAATCCACGTTGACAAGTTCCAACGGGACTCTCACCGATCGATCGCCAACATTGGCGATCGCTAACGCCTGTAGTCGACCGACGGCCACGGAGCTCGCGTTTCAGAACTCGACGGCAATGATCAGCCATCCCTTAGCGATCATTGCCGACCACCGATCGCTTCCCATGAGCGGCGCCAGAGCTCTTAAAGCTCTCAACCCGGCCAAACTCGAAAGTCGACTCGGAATCGACCGGCCATAATGCCGATCGCCAACCTCAAGAATGAGGTTTTAACCCAAGTATGGTGCCCCATACTTGCTAGACCACCCTTAGCCTGAACCTAAGCCTTCTAGCCACCTCCATCACCTCACGCCTCGGATCCCTCCAAGTCATCCATGACTTGTTCATCCATCGCGCTAGCTTCCAGGTGCTTCCATCGGCTATGTCATGCTAACGGTGTCTACACCGCCAAGGCACATTGGACTTACACTGCCAAGACTCCGCTTGGACTTTACGCCGTCAATATCAATCCCCTTGGACTTCCCAAATGCCAAGACTCAAGCTTGGACTTTCCCTTGCCAACCCATGTTGGACTTTCCATGCCAAGACCCATGCTTGGACTTTCCATTTGCCAAGACCCATGCTTGGACTTCTCATATGCCAAGAGCTCAAGACTTGGACTTTCCCTTGCCAACCCATGTTGGACTTTCCAGGCCAAGACCCATGCTTGGACTTTCCATTTGCCAAGACCCATGCTTGGACTTCTCATTTGCCAAGAGCTTAAGACTTGGACTTTCCCTTGCCAAGACCCATGCTTGGACTTTCCCATAATCACATGGTCAACCCTGGTCAACCATCAAGTCAATTATAACCTGGATCGATTGTATAAACAATCTCCCCAACATATTAACCGACATCAATGTCAAACATACTTTGTCAAACATACTTTGTCAAACATCAAAACATCACTCGAGTCAAACTCGAGTCTGGTCAATCGTGACCTGGGCCGATTGCACCAACAACGCCGTGCGCAAGAGCAGTCGTATCGCCGACACGCCTGTGCCAAGACAGGCGTGTCGCGGGCCGACACGCCTGTGCCGACATAGGTCGCGGCCGACACGCCCAGGCCGGCACAGGCGTGTCGCGGCCAACACGGGGCGTGTCGGTTGCTGAACAGGGCGTGTTGAGTGATGGAACTCCTGACACAGACGTGTCAATGACGACACGCCTGTGTTGTTTTGATACGCCGCCCTGTTAACATGAAAAACTCATAAATAAATAAATTTTTTTTGTTATATACAGATTATAAAATTTATTTTTGAATAACTCAAAGATAAGACTAGATTATGATGACTGTCTATGGGTCAAAATTGATTGATCAATGGGTCAATTAATTATAGCCTAAAATTCAAGAAGTTTAGTTCTTCTTGATAAATGGGTATTTGTTCTGTGCATTGATTAATTGAAATATACCGGTATTTATACTGGTTTTGTTTCAAGCTATGTAACGACATGATTTATTTCAATTTTACAGATGGTGCGGATGTATACCACTATGACCCGACGCGATGTGTTGCGCAACCGGTATAGGGAGGCTATCGAAGATTTGGACTATGACACTTACCATGGAGTCCTTGGACATATTGGGAAACTGGATAGACTGTTCTGGAAGCTCGAGATGCAGGAGTTTCCAGTATTAGACAACTACAGGATTTGAGCGTTGATTCGTTCATTGCCCGATAATCTTGCTGACACGACACAACAATTTTGGGGGTTACATGAAGGACGTGTTTCATATACCCAGTTGTGCACAGAGCTGATTAACTATGCTGACTGTGAAGAGGATCCTGAAGAAGACCCTGTGGAGGATTTTAGTTCTCGAATAGTGAGGTCTTTAAAGGACTCTGTATCAGGGCAGCATGTGTTGCCTGTGAGTGTCCCAGCAGAGAGTACTGTAGTTGAGTCCAGACGGAGGGGACATGTCATGATTACTGCTGCGCTAGGGCTTGTCCTAGTGGGAGCAGTAATTGCTTATCTAGTCTATTAGGAGTTATTTTTAGTTTATGAGTAGGAATAATGTAATCTTTTACATTCTTAGTAGACTTTGTTATTTGTTAACATTGTACAGCATGTTTATTTTAATGATGTGTTCATTTAAAATGATTAGTTCATTTAATGCTGTTGACTCTACATGATGCATGATTTCGGAATATGCCTTTGATTAGTTCAAATGAGTATATAATGATATGTTCATTTAATATGTAATATCATGTTGTAATGATGATTAATATCATTAAGTGGGATGTATGTAATAAAATATATCAATATAAGTCTGATTGACACATACAAATGATGAGTGATAACGCAGTTGTCACTTGATTTTGTAAACCAGATCAGATTTATCTTGAGTTTATTTTTGAAATTACATACATAAAAGTATACACTGAGTAACTAAATAATGTGTTTATTTATGTTAGGTTATGGCAACTAAGAACATCATAGCTGAACTGAACAAAGGTGAAAAACTGAATGGGAATAACTATAAAATATGACACCTCAAGATTCAATATGTTCTTGAGGAACAAGAAGTTCTAGAGGCTGTTAATCAGGTTATGATAGAACCTGTTGAGAGTAATGCAGCACAGTACAGACGTGACCTTGATGTCTATAAGGTATGGAAAAGGAAAGATTTCACTGCTAAGGGCATATTGATAAGTTCCATGGTGGATGACCTAGTGTTAGAGTATGAGTCATATCCTTCAGCTCATGCAGTCTGGGTAGCCCTTAGAGAAAGATACAGTGGAATAAGTCCGAGAGCTTCACACCGACGTAAGGTCGATACTACAAGAAGTGCCTGAATGCAACAATGGTTTAACATCTCAGGGAGATGTCTAATATGATTCGGGAGCTGAAAACTACCGGTCATGAGTTAACCGATGAACAACAGGTTCAGGCGGTTATTCGTTCTCTTCCCGATTCTTGGGAGACCATGAAGCAGACCTTAACTCACAGTAAGAGTATTAAGACTTTCGCTGATGTCTCACGGCATGTTGAGCTGGAGGCTGAGAGAGTAGAATCCGCGAGAATTTCTGGCCAAGCCTATTTGGCTGCAGGCTCTGCTGGATCATCTGGATCCAAGAAGAAATGATACAAGAAGGGAAAGGGAAAAATAAAAACGTTGCTACTGCTGCTGGGAATGATCAAATCAAGAAGAAGAAGACAGGGAAGAAGCCTAAAAGTAAGTTATCTTGCTTTAATTGTGGCAAGAAGGGCCACTTTGCTCGGGAGTGTACTGAGCCAAAGAAGGTAACTTCTAATCTGTCTTCTGAGCATTTTTTTGCTAATCGTGTTGGTGGCTGATTCTTTATCCTTTGTGGATTATAGATTCGGAGCAACCAACCATGTAGCTCGAGGCGGGTTACATATGTAGTCTGGTAGGGTACTCGGCAACAAATGGATCTATGTAGGAAACAATGCAAGAGTCGAAGTCAAGAGTCGGCACTTGCAAACTTAACGTGGTGGAAGTACTTTGTTTCTACATGATGTCTTGTATGCTCGAGATTGAAGAATCTTGTATACATTACTTGTCTTCTTGATTTGGGGTACTCTGTAAATTTTTTGATCGTTGTGTAGAACTTAAGATTGACTCTGTGTCGATCGGATATAGTTATTATCTAATGGTTTTATGGTACTAGATGTGGTGCATGATGTGAATTGTGCGATTCATAGTTGTTTTTCAAACATTGCTCTTACTAGTAATGCGGATATATCGATGAGGTTTGGACATGCTAGATTGGGACATATAGGACAAGATCGCATGAATCGATTAGCTAGAGAGGGTTTATTGGGCTCGTGCTAAGATTAGCTTGTCTATATGTGAGCATTGTCTTGCTGGAAAAGCAACTAGGAAACCATTTGGAAAGGCTATAAGAGCGGACTTGCCATTGCAATTGATTCATTCGGATATTTGTGGTCCGATGAGTGTGAAGGCTAGGCATGGAGCTTCCTACTTCATTACATTTATTGATGATTTCACTAGGTATGGTCATGTGTATTTGATTTCTCAAAAATCGAGGCGTTGGATTATTTCGTTATTTGAATGAAGTTGAGAATCAAAGCGGAGCGTAAGGTTAAGGCCTTACGGCGACCGTGGGGGTGAATATCACATCGATTTGTTGAGCGACATGTAATGATAAAGGGATTATTAGGCACTGATCCCAGAACTCCACACAAAATGGGGTTCTTTGAAAGAAGAAATAGGACTCTTCTTGAAATGGTTAGGTCTATGATGGCGCAGCTAATTTGCGGTCTCTATTGGGAGATGCATTGCTAGGCTGCGGCATATATACTTAACAAAGTGCCTTGAAGTCAGTTCCATCAACCCCATATGAACGTTGGACGGGCAAAAAGCCAGATTTGAGCAATCTGAGACCCTGGGGGTCAGCTGCCTACGTTCATGATAGTTCTCACAGATATGGAAAACTCGGACCTAGAGGTAAGAAGTGTATCTTTATAAGATATTCTGAGACCTCAAAAGGTTATGTTTTTATAGGTGAGCAACAAGATGAGACAATCTCTGAGATTGAGTCGAGAGATGTCATTTTTCTCGAGTTCCCAACTAGAGGTGAAGTTGATAAGGCGGTTCCTCTTTATGAGGAGGATGAGTCGTTATCAACAAGGCGGATATCGAGTGGGATACAGAACCTAGTCAACCGAGTGGGAGTAATATGCCGATCACGGGGTGACTTCTCACACTTACGGAAAAGTGTTTGTAAGATCATACCTAAAAGGAGGTTTGATATTGAGAATGACAATGATAATACTCCCGGTTGTGAATATGAACCTCAATCGAGTTGAGGATGCGTTGGGATGTAGGGTTAGAGATAAGTGGAAAAGTGCAATGGAAGAAGAGATGAAGTCGATGATTAATCAAGTTTGGGAGTTAGTCGATCTTCCTCTGGTAGAAGGGCTATTGGGAATAAGTGGATTCTCAAAATAAAGAGGAAGTCGATGGATCGATTAACCGATACAAGGCTCGTTTGGTTGCAAAGGATTTACCCAAAGAGAGGGTATTGACTTTGAAGAGACATTTTCTCCGTAGTGAAGTTTGTGTCAATCCGAGTTATTTTGGCCTTTGTGGCACATTATGACTTGGAATTACATCGATGAATGTCAAAACCGCTTTCCTTAATCGGTGAGCTTGGCGAGGAAATCTATATGGTTGACGGAAGGTTTAGTTGCTTTAGGCCAAGAGAATAAAGTATGTAGATTGAAGAAATCTATATATGGGCTGAAGTAGCGTCGAGACAATGGAACATAAGATTTAACAAAGTGGTTTTATCTTATGGTTTGAAATGATCAATGAGGATCATTGCATTTTCTAAAGAAGGAAAAGGAAAGTATGTCATTTTATCATTATATGTTGATGATATCTCTTGATAGCGAAATAACATAGGTTTTATTGAAGAAGTCAAAAGTGGGTCTTTTCGATTTGACACAATAGATATGGGAGAAGTGAATACATCTTAGGGGTTAAGATCATCCTAATCGATCAAAGAGACTTTTGGGTTTGTCACAAGAGTCTTATATTACTAAGATGTTACAACATTTCAACATGTCTCGACTAAAGCAGACACCTATTGCAAGATCTTGTTTTGAGCAAAAGTATGAGTCCCAAGACTCCAAATGAAATAAGCGACATGAATAAAAACCATATGCGATTACCATAGGTAGTTTAATGTATACTATATTGTGTACTCGTCCGATATCGGCTATCTGTTGGGCTTAGTAAGCGGTTCGTCAAACCCGAGGATCGAGACCTTTGGGAAGCGGTAAAAGGATTTTCGGATATATACGAAGGCGGCAGCAGATTATTGTCTCTGTTATCAAGGATCGGATATGAGCCTAAACTATTGGATCTGATTAGGTAGGACTGGATGATAGAAAATCAACATCGAGCTATGCGTTCTTGTTGAATGGTGGCGCCATCTCTGGAAGCGACAAAGCAGGCTTGTGTGGCCTTATCTACAATGGAAGTGAATATGGCATGTTGTATTTGTATAAAAGCGATCTGGTTGAGAAGGTTCCTAAAGCATTTGAAGATTCTTGAGAACAACGTTGGGAGTCGATGGTATCTATTGTGTGATCAGTGCGATAACTTTTTCAAGGATCCCAAATATCACAAGAGGGCATATTGCTATAAAGTACAACTTTATCAGGGATATTGTTGCTAAAAAGAAGGTGATTCTTGAGTATATCCCTACACGAGCTATGCTTGCAGATCCTTTTACTAAGCCAATGACTAGAGAGTCATTTAATGAGCATGTAAAGTCTATGGGACTTCGTAGAATGTAACAGTCTTGTAATGACAATTGAATATAATGATTTGATTGTTTGAAATGCCAGCCATAATCTATTCAGTGTATGTTATGTTACATTCTAGTGATAAGATCTCGATAAGCATGTTGGCAGGTAGTGATTGGTCCTCTCACATGGACAATCATCTCTATTTGTTGCGTATGAATAGAGGTAAGATCGATGCTTATAGGTCAACCTATGTGGTTGTTAGCTTTGGAAGCTGTAAAATTTGTTACATTCCTATAAGTTAGGGTCGTCTTGATATTTGTATCAAGATAAAATCATTTTGTGGTAAATGATCGAAGTAAATGATCCCACCATTTACTATGTCTGTTTGTGAGCCAAATTAGAATTCATATGTTGAATTCTGGATTCATGTGTTGAATTCTGGATTAGACATTGGGAATCTCTAGATCGAAATCTGTACGATGTTAATTTGAGGGAAACATACGCTCTTTATTGGTAAAGAGGAAAGACATCGTAGCATGTAAATCATACCACATGTGCTAAGACGACACTGAGGGTAGTAGGAGAATGAATCTCTGCTTCTCTACTATGTGAGCCCTTTGAGATTATATGTTGATCTCAATATTTGCCCTTTGTGACTATTTAGGTGTCTACTTGAAGTTTTAATCAAGGCTTGCTACTTTAGCATGTCTACCTATGACTATGTATGATTCGGTCTATGGAACATGACTAAGAAAGCGATTGATTAAAATGAATAGATTCACACTAAAAAGGAAGATTAAATAGGTTTACATCTAATGAGTATTATTCACTAGTCGACTCTTTTATGTTGTGTACAGAAATGTTTGTGAATATTTGGAATATGAGACATGCTCTTGACATGATGGTCAATTTAAGGGATTAGAGATGTTCATATTGATGTAAATGAGATTATTTAATCTGGGTAAATAGCAAGACATGAATGTTTGTAAGCGGTTATATGTACCGAAATATGATTTTGTATCATCCGAAAAATAGTGTATGTCACGAAATGTATGTGACATAAGATAAATGGTTTTGTATCACCTGGAGATGACTCTGTGTCATCGGGAGAATGATTATGTATCATATGTAGAGTGGCTGAGTTAGGCGTAACAACTTCTCTTAGCATGTATCATTCTATGAGCAGCTATGTAAGGTGTAACAACTTTCTTAGCATTTGAATGCTCAATGTACTTGCTGTCGCACAAACCATTTTCTAATTTGATGTTTCATTTAGTCTTGGTGACTATTAATCTATGTTCTATTAGTCTTTTGAGACAATAGATGATGCTTCGATTTAGTCTATGTGACTAATCACCTCTTCTAAAATGGTCTGTGTGATCATTTTGTCTATGTGACACATCCGAGCAGTGGGAGATGTTGGTTACGTGGCGTTCCTGACGAAACGAACGATTCGTGGAACCGCCTCGAGCACGCACTCCTTGAGGGAGCGTGCGTCCAAGTTGGTTGATCGGCTACGAAAGGTTCGGCTGCTCGACGAAGAGGTAGAGAGGCGTAGAAGCATCCGGATTGATTTGGTTGGTGAAGAGCGAGGTAATTTCCAAGGTGATTTTTCCTCCGACACAAGCCAAAGCTCCGAACAGGTATATGATCAACAAGCAAGCTCATGGTCTATGGTTTTCAAGTTGCTAAATTCCTTGGTTAAGAATCAGAATTCGAGATTGATGTTGTGACCTGCGTTGTATTGATAACTTTTCCACATTCCTAATTATTTGCAGGTCGATCAACAATTCAGTGAAGATCAAACATTTATCAGCAAATCAACAACTACAGAGCAATCAACAAGGCAATTTAATCAGCGGGATCGGCTCTCGTCATAGACCTGCACCACCCTCCCGTTCAATGCTTGCGTCGGCCTTGCATTCCGGCGGTATGCCTCCTCCAGCGGCGCCTGCAACTCCGCCGCTTGCCTCCTGCTCATCTTCCTTGCCTGCAACCAACCACCGCCACGTACACTTATAAGAAGTTTTATTTTTGAGATAATAATACTCTCAGCCGGGAAACTGGCACCGGCGAGGTGTTCGATGGAAGTGGCTGATCTGATTGATTACCTTGCCGAGGACGTTCCAGATGACGTTCTCAGTGCACGGCGGGGTGGTGAGGGATCCGACGTATCTGTAGTATTTGTGAGCATGCTCCTTCAGGGACCTCATATTCACGATGCCGACGGGGACACGCGCCTGCTCGTCGCCGGCGAGCACCTCCTTCTTCAGCTCTGCTATCTTGTCCTTCAGCTGCAGCAGTTGGGTCGCAATTGATTGCTTAATCATCATCTCCCAGAACGGAACGAAACAAATCTACTCCAGTTTATTCACAAGTTACTTGGATCAGAAAAGGATCCACCCGGCCAAACTGGTACAGGACCGCGACCACCGTGATGTTGCCGTCGACGCTCTTGTGCACGAGATGCAGCTCCACGGGAAACCTGTCCACGCCGATCGGAATCACGTAACAAAAACAAAAAAAAAAACAGAGAAATCAGCTCCAAAATTGAATTTTGAAAGAAATACCAAACCTCTTTCCATCGATCGTGTGCTCAGAAGGCGAGTGCCAATGCATCTGTATCAAGCTGTACTTCTTCCCTTCCACAACCACGTAGCCAACATCCTCATCGTACCGAAGCTGCACCCAAGAACACAAACCGCACACTCAGATATCAACTACATTGCTTATCCTGGATCGACGAAGAAGGCGACGACGGCGAACGAACCGCGATGTTGTAGCGGTTGTCGACGAGGGTGGCGTCTGAGGGCCTGTAATTCCGGCTCAGGCGAATCAATTCGGAGTTGTACTCTGCGTCAGCATTCACAATTTTGACCGGAGACTGGCGCTTGCCCTCGGAGCAGAGCCGGTACTGGGGGCTCAAGCTGCCCCACATGCCCGGTCCATGCGCTCCGCTGTACGTGAAGTTCGCCGTGTCTGTCAACAATTCAGTTCAGGGGTCAGCGAGAACAACGAAAAGGGTTTCCCGAATCTGCCCGTTTCGTACCATACGCAGTTGCACAGGCCGCAAGAAGGAGAGCTGCTCCCAAGGAGAGAATCACTTCGACTTCTCTTGCGCCCATCGCTCCGAGCTCTCCGGAGAGGGCGAGCTTAAACAGTCTGGAAGGAGAGGCTTAACTTGGCCATGAGTATGGGAGCTCTTTCTCTTCCTCTGTGAATGGCGGAGTTGGATGTTGCTGCCACTCCAATTTATAGCTGTGTTCTCTAATAGATGTTGCTCTTTCTCCACCTTGATGATCCGCCATGGCTATGCATGGAATGGAATTGAATAGGATCACGTAAAGCCATGAATATGAGACAAGCTGGTGGTGCAGCAAAGAAAGGCAACTTTTTCTCTATAATTTAGCATCTTGAATGCGACAGGATGCTCGACAGAAAACAGATAAGCTTCACGCACACTGTACAACTCCAATCGTGTATGATTGGAGTGCTGCAATCTGAAAAAGAAGTGTCAAATCGAGAGGATACGCAGCCATGGGGGGGCTTTACCTCCCTCCTTTAGGAAAGCTCTTCTTTAGGAAAAGCTGAAAACAGTGTGTGGGAAGGCCGTCGACCAAACGCTAAAAATATGCAAATGGTTCGGCCACACAAGGTGCTTGCTCATATGTCTCATCGGCTATCTCATGCCTTTTGCTAGCACCGGCGCTTCGACACATGCCATGCCTTTTGCCTTGGACGCTGACACAGCCACTTGCATCCGTCCAAAGTGTGAGCTTGGTGCAAAAGAAAGACAGCAATTGTCCATGGCGATTGGAGAATGGAGAATACCCATTATTCATTTGCTTCGTGATCGGTGACATGTACCTCCTTTCAGGTTCACCTGGTATCACCTTCCTCAGCACTCACCTGGTCACCAACATTAAATTACAATAATTAAAAAATTTTATCTACCTCCATCCAGTTGTTTTCTACTCGTTGGACTTATTTTTAAATAAATTTTAGGTACAATTTTTTTTTAAATATTTTTTAATATTTTTATTTCTTATTCTTTCCCTTCGACGACGATAATCCTCCTCAAAAGCGCACATATCTTCTTCTCTGGTTGACATGCTTGAGGTAACTTGGTTTATACCATTCGACATCTAAGATTGCTCTTATATTTGAGACGATTGTTGAAGTTTTTTGTTTCCATAGTTTTAACAACTTTTCATTCGCTTCGAAGGATTTAATTTAAATTATGTCGTCGATAAACTTGTAATTCTTAGACTCGATTCATTATAGACTTAAGAGTTCAAGAATCTTTTGATTATATTTTTTTTTTTATGGAACATCCTTCGTATTCTACCTTCTATTTAATGACTTCCAAAGAATTATTTAAGCATCATCCCACCCATTGAGGATGAAATTACCACATGGAAAATCGCTTTTATTATTTATTATTTTTTTTATTTTTTTAAGGAATCACAATCTCTCTAAATGGGCATATATATTACACCCACACTCTTGTCCATGCAATCCATCACTTGGACCCTAAGGCCTTAATTTAAAAAAAAAAAAATACAATTGTTAGACATTAATTTATCATTCGTCCCAAATTCAAACTTTAAAAAATTTATAATAATCTAATTATAAAATATGCCATCGAATTTCTAACAAGTTTTCACTAATCAATAATCCTATTGATTCTTCGGTCAAAGTCATTTTTCATCTTGCCATAATAAAAATTCGGCGATTTATCAAACAGTGTGACTGAAGTTTGAAATTGTCCAAAAAGTATCTCATACTTTCATATTTATCAAATAGCGCACTTAATTTTCATTTTATCTCTCCCGTCAAACATACATGTATCACTATAGTGCTGAGATTTGAATTTCCAAAGACTACAATGGTAATCCAAGCACCACGTAGTGGTGAAATTTACAATTCAGATCACTGGTGCCGAGGTTACAATTCCAAAGACCATTGGCATATCGAATCTTTGAAATTTGAAGACTACGCGATATGGTGCAATTCCAACACTACAATGAGATTTGAATTCTCAGTATTACAGTGGTATGAGGATTGCAAATTTCAACACCACAGTGGTGGTGTTGGGATTGCAAATTTCAGTACCACGTTCGAGAATTTCACTGTATTGGTGCTGCAAATTTCAGGTCTGTTTAACGGGAGAGGTAAAATGAAAATTAAATGCGTTATTTATTAAATATGAAAATATAGGACGTTTTTTTGAACAATTCCAAACTTCAACTGCACTATTTGATAAATTGTGCATAAAAATCTACTTCTCCTTCTACTTAGGAGGTGGCTGGATCATCATGATTTATTTATTGTGGAACCAATCTGAAGGGATACTCAGATGAATATTATCACTCGTTGCTGCAATAAAAATCAACTTCTAACCCTCCTAAATACTAAAATTGTTATTAAAGAAGAAAACTCTCTCCTTTACAAATAATATATTCTTTCAAAATTGAATTGCGATATGAGGAAGAGGACGATGATCATGTGGTGAGTACCGAAGTAGGTCAATACGACTGCATACCAAATGGACATATATTATGTCTGTAAAATTCAAGATGGTGTCACCTAATTAAGGGAAGGGATGGCTTAATCCACTTGAGCTTGGTCCAAAGTGCAATTCAATTGACTTAAGTTTGGTCCAAGGGACGACTCAAACTGCTTGGAAGATAAATAGGAGTGTTGTTTCGTCCACATCTCGAGAACATGGGTAGATACATATGGATGCAAGTGGACACGTGAGGAAGGCGCGATAGAGTGAGGCTTCTAATCGTTTACTCTCATATTTATATAGAAAAAATACTCATGCGGATAGTGTGCAAGGTAAGATATTACTTTTCAACTACTATTCTATTTTTGTTTTCCATTTTGTTCTTCTATTTTTTTCCGACGAAATTTAACTAGAACATCGGAGGAATTTTATTAAGATTTATCTTTTGACTCCCTTGTAACTCTTTATGTCGTTCGTAGCCAATTTGATCATGCATAGAGTGTAAACTCTTTCTCTTTCACCTGTCAGATCGGATGACTATTGATCCGATTAGCCGTCGATCCACTCATCCACCGTAAGTCAACCCGATAAAAAATCCCGAATAGTGGCTTGACCTGCATTTGACCAGTCAACACATCTTACACCGAATCAAATTGTAGTTGCACATTCTCAAAGTTCTGAATGCTTTATCGGTAAGAAAATCATAGCTACTCGTGTCATCTAAATCAACCTCGATCTTCTTGCCCCTTCTCGGGGGTACAGTGTAACAGTAAAAGGTAGAGATATTTTACAGACGAACACAATTCGATTATACGTTGAAATATATCTAATCGTAAATATAAAAAAACTTGTACTTAACAATCTTAGATCAAGTGATGGATCAAGGCTGAATGATAGACATGAGAGTTTGCCTTTACAATCACAAGCATGTTGGTGCAATCGTCCCAGGTCACGATTGACCAGGACTCGAGTTTGACTCGAGTGATGTTTTGATGTTTCGACAAAAACATATGACAATGTAATTGTCATGGTAAAGTCCAAGTCTTGAGTACTTGGCATGAAAGGTCCAAGTGGAACACTTGACATTTGGTAAAGTCCAAGTCTTGAGTATTTGGCATGAAAGGTCCAAGTGGGACACTTGGCGTATGAAAAGTCCAAGTCATGAGTACTTGGCATTTGGGAAAGTCCAAGTCTTGAGTACTTGACATGAGAAGTCCAAGCATGAGTCTTGGCAAATGAGAAGTCCAAGCATGGGTCTTGGCAAATGGAAAGTCCAAGCATGGGTCTTGGCATGGAAAGTCCAACATGGGTTGACAAGGGAAAGTCCAAGCTTGAGTCTTGGCATTTGGGAAGTCCAAGGGGTTTGATATTGACAGCGTAAAGTCCAAGCAGAGTCTTGGCGGCGTAAGTCCAATGTGCCTTGGCGGTGTAGACACCGTTAGCATGACATAGCCGAGGGAAGCACCTAGAGGCTAGCGTGATGGATGAACAAGTCATGGATGACTTGAAGGGATCCGAGAGGCGTGAGGCTGATGGAGGTGGCTAGAAGGCTTAGGTCTAGGCTAAGGGTGGTCTAGCAAGTATGGGGGCACCATACTTGGGTTAAAACCTCATGTTTGAGGTTGTGATCGGACCGATATGGCGGGTTCATTAGTGAGTCGATTTGAGTTCGACCGCCAACTTAGAGCTAGAATTGCTCACGGCAATCGACCGCTCATTGGAGCGATCGATGTCTGACGATCGCTAAGGGTCGATAATGATCGCTAGTTGCTGGTAGCATGTAACGCCGCAGAGCGCCGGGCCGTAGCGATCACGATCGCTAATGTTGGCGCCGATCGCCAATGTTGTCCCGTTGAACTTGTCCAACGCGTGGATTAGTCGTTGTCTCACGACTGATCTTTGGCAATCGGAGGACTTATGAATCATTGCTGGCGGAAATCTAGCCCGATGAAGGATAAAAGCAGTTGTTCGTGGAAGGCTCAAGCATCAGTTCTTTGGGGGCTTTGGTGAGGCGATTTGAAGGCGATTTGCAAGTGCATTTCAGGGTCCTTCAAGCTCATCCAAGCAACCGACAAGCAAGCGCTTAAAACCCTAGTTTGTAAAGTGTTCTTTACATTTTCACTTGTATTTGTTTGTTTACTTTGTATTACTTGTTGTAATTCATTGTACGAGGTTTCTCCACCTCCGACTTATTGTCGAGAAGGAGCTTTATTGCTTAGTGGTGTTCGTGGCATCGCTAGGGTTCGTACGAACCCAATCCGTGGAGTAGGAATCGTTACGGTTCCGAACCACGTTATATCGTGCATGTTGTGATTGTATCTTGTGTTTGTATTTGTTATTGTTTATTCCACTGCGTACTAACAAGATTGTAGACAAGCAACGCGAACGAATTCCATCTACGAACGGTCAAACGCTATTCACCCCCCCCCCCTCTAGCGGCCTCAAATCTCCAACAAAGCAGAGTATGATTTTGACGCTGGATGACCTTATAGAGATGACACGATTGTGGGATCGATCTTCGCCGTTGGATCACGAACACTTTCTAAATTTATCATGATGATCAATGAAAAACTTCAATATAATCAAGTTGATCAATTTTAAAATTAATCGGATTGGATACTTAAATACTCAATGTTAATAATAAATAAATAAATCGGTGGTGAAATACCTGGATTACTATTGGTGCTAGACTAGTTGTGTTGGTAAGCCCAAGAGAGAACCAAAATACCAAGAAATAAAAAGTATTTATAAACTTGTTTATTGAAGAACCCCCCATCAAGAATAAACTTTCTATTTTTTTTTTTGAAGGCATAATTAATGAAGAGATTTTGACCCTCTTTTAATTTTTTTAGTTTGGTGGCATGTTCTTGTCTCTAACGCATTCTTTTTTTTTTTTTTTAATTTACCAATCAATTTTTTTCTTCTAATTTATGATTTTAAAAAATAAAATAAAATATCTATTTTTTTTTAAATATGGATTACATCATTCTTCTCTAATAAATTTAAATTTAAATCGTCTTAGAAAAGTCAATTCCGAATATTTATTCCATTTATCTTATTAATGTTTTAACTTTTGTTTTTAAAAATTATATAAAAAAAGGTTTTAAAAATATTTCCACGAAACTTATTTTTCAATTTAGCAAAAAAGTTTAGGGACTAAAGATTCAGGAAGATTGTGAATTTGTGATTAGATTATTGAAAATTTAGGAACGTTTTGAAGAAAAGATATAAATATTGGAGCGAAATGAAAGTTTCTCTAAATTTCCGGTGACGGTAAAATTTTGCAGTCAACTCACTGGAGTGGAAGGAAGGGCGAGAAGGGAAGCGAGACGAGGGCAGAGCTTGGCGATGGACGCTTAATTCCCACCCACCCGCAACGCGAATCAATCGAGTCACTGAGGTGTTCTTCTCTTCTTGGTTTGCTCGGATCCGCCCCACCGATCGCGAAACTTCAACTGCAATCTTCCTCCG
This sequence comes from Wurfbainia villosa, assembly GCA_025175895.1. Classification (NCBI taxonomy): domain Eukaryota; kingdom Viridiplantae; phylum Streptophyta; class Magnoliopsida; order Zingiberales; family Zingiberaceae; genus Wurfbainia; species Wurfbainia villosa. Next base: position 114,790,243 of record CM045994.1, read on the forward strand.
TTCGTTGCTTGTGTCGGCACCACCAACCGCATGCCCTATCCTTCATCATCACCTAGCCCTAAAGAGAAAGCGAGGGACTGCGGATGTAGCATCAGCGCGGATCTAGAGCGCTTCCTCTTCCGATTTTTTTCTGGTACGCGAGGAAACCGACAATTTCCGCTGAATTTCTGGTTGTCGGCGGTGGATCCTTGACGGAGGCAATGCTAGTCCAAGATCGGTCTCCTCCTTCTTCCAAGCTCTCTTCCTTGCCGCCTCCTGTGCTTCCGTCCACCGTCGCCCATGGCCGCCGCTTCATCCCGGCGAAAAGCCTCGACTTTTCCACCTGGGCCTCCGAGAACCTCTACAAGATCGTCTTTGTTTGCTTCCTCGCCCTCACCGTGGTCGCCATGTTCTTCCTCCGGAGCTCCGGCGATTCCGTCGCGCTCCTAAGATTCGAGAAATGCTCCGGCTCCGCTTCCTCCGCCTCTTCCCGGATCCCTTACCCAGAGGTGTCCTGGTCATCCGTTCCTCCCATCAAGCCGCTTGACCGTTCCGCTGCGCCCTTTGCTTCGTTCCGTTCCGACCGATGGATCGTCGTGTCCGTCTCCACCTACCCCACCGACTCCCTCCGGTCGCTGGCCAGGACCAAGGGATGGCAGCTCCTCGCCGTAGGAAACTCCGCCACGCCGCCCGATTGGTCCCTGAAAGGTGCCATCTTTCTCTCCCTGGATCAGCAGGCCGGTCTCGGCTTCCGCACCGTTGACTTCCTTCCCTATCACTCTCACGTTCGGAAGAGCATTGGCTACCTGTTCGCGATCCAGCATGGTGCGAAAGTGATCTTTGACGCGGACGACCGTGCCGAGGTCGTGGGCGCCGACCTCGGGCTCCATTTCGATGTGGACCTTGCGGGCGAAGCAGCAGGGACCAAGCACCCTGTGCTATTCCAGTATAGCCATGCTGACCCTAACAGGACTGTCGTGAACCCTTACATTCACTTTGGGCAGCGATCAGTGTGGCCGAGAGGACTGCCGTTGGAGAATGTTGGAGACGTTGGGCATGAGGAATTCTACACAGAGGTGTTTAGTGGTCGACAGTTCATCCAACAGGGCCTTTCCAATGGTCTCCCTGATGTGGATTCTGTCTTCTACTACACCCGCAAGTCTTCAGGCTTGGAGACATTCGACATTAGTTTTGATGAGGAAGCACCCAAGGTAGCTTTGCCTCAGGGTCTAATGGTGCCGATCAACTCATTCAACACCATTTTCCACACACAGGCATTCTGGGGCCTCATGCTACCTGTCTCTGTGAGCTCGATGGCGTCTGATGTGCTAAGGGGCTATTGGGCACAGCGAATCCTATGGGAGATTGGTGGGTTTGTGACTGTCTATCCGCCAACCATCCACCGGGCGGACAAGGCAGAGGGATATCCTTTTGCAGAAGAGAAGGACCTCCATGTCAATGTTGGTCGGCTGATCAAGTTTCTAGTATCCTGGAGATCAAACAGGCGCACAGTATTTGAGAGGATATTGCATTTGAGTTATGCAATGGCAGAGGAAGGGTTCTGGACAAAACAGGACGTGCAGTTCACAGCTGCCTGGTTGCAGGACTTGCTTGCCATTGGATACCAGCAACCGAGGCTTATGTCACTGGAGTTGGGCCGACCTCGAGCAAACATTGGAGAGGGAGATACCAAGATGTTCATTCCCAAGAAACTCCCTTCTGTGCACCTTGGGGTGGAGGAGGTTGGGGCAGTTAATTATGAGATTGGAAACCTCATAAGGTGGAGAAAGTATTTTGGAAATGTTGTTCTTATCATGTTTTGCAGTGCACCTGTGGATAGAATTGCCCTAGAGTGGAGGCTGCTCTATGGAAGGATATTCAAAACAGTGGTAATTCTTTCAGAACATAGTGACCCGGGTCTTGCTGTGGAATATGGGAAAATCTATGAAGCATACAAGTAAGTCATTTCCTTCATAGTTCTTTCAATGCAACAACATATGCAATTTTTTTATTAGCAATCTTGACTTAACGTGCAAATTTTTTGCAGCTTAACTTTCTTTTCTATCCTTGCATCTGACTTTGTGACTGCAAGTTCCTATATTTTTCTATGCTTATTGTTTGTTTGTTTTTTCATAAGTATAGAATTTAAATTGTAGTAGTTGCATTCTTTTATCATAACTACCAGCCTATCTTGCATACGATACAATCTAATTTCATTAGTCTTGGAGAACTGAGAAATGGGATCCGTTCATGTCTAGTGTAGCAGTAACTGACATGGAGAGACCAATTTATCTCATTTTAAGTTTTATGAAGAGTCTAATAGCACAAAAATCTTGATCTGGTATATTCTTCTTGATATCTTTATGAATTGCTTAGGCTTTAGTTTACTGTTGGAAATGACTGACCAGAATGCTACAGTAAGCTTTTTCTCCTAAAGAAAAATATGGAATGATAAGAATAGTTACGATTGAATTTCTTTGGCAGCACTATCATAGTATTTGTTCTGTGCACATGATTGAATTATTGTGGGATTAATAGTGTTTTAAACTTAGAATTGGAAGTCAAAAAATGGTTGTAGGTTGCATTAGACAACTTTGGCTAAAGCCATGAATGTGAATCTTAAGATTAAATGTGAAGCTTGAATTCTAAAACCTTATGAACAAAATTTTTTAAGATAAGCAGAACAAAAAATTGAATATGTAAAATATAATTTGATTAATATGAAAAGGAAAAATCAAAAGAATAAGTAAGATGGAAGCACTTGAAATTCCAGTAAGAATTTTAGGTGCCCTAGATTTATTATTTAACAAAAAGGTGATTTTAATAAAAATATCATTAATAGGATAAAGAAGGAAGTGTCAAAATTGTGAAGAGGTTTTTTGGAGTCACGATCATCATACTTTCCTAAGGCCAAAAGGGAATTTTTATTAGACTATAACATAACTCACCATACTTGTGGATTGGAGTATTGGACCGCTAGAAAACATGTAAAAAAGTTAATCTAGTTGAAATGAAAATTCTATGATGGATATGTAACGTTAGTAGAAAGGATAAATAAAAAATATTAATATTCGTGATCATATTAGGTCTAGCTTCAATAGGTATATAAAAGGAGAGAAAGAAGTTGAGATGATGTGTGTATGTTCAAAGATGATTGCTAAATATGATAGAAAAGTTAAATCTCTTATAGTGGAAGATAGTGGAGACCAAGGGAACTATTAGTTAATGTAATAAAACTAATTTAAATTAATTTGTATGTTTAGTGATAGGACCTTGTGTAAAGATCAAATCAATGGAGGCATAAGATTCATGCAGCCAATCTCTAATAGTTGGGACAAATCTGGCTTGATGATCATGGTGGTGATGATAATGATGAATTGGGTGTCCAAAAATGGGTTCAAAGGTTATCCTAAACATTTGATGATTTATTCATTGGTTCAAATTATTTGAAATTTACATCTGACCTTGGAGATTGCTAGAAACTGTAATCAATCAGTTTAATGTCAGGTTGTCCATCAATTATTGATCCTTAACTATGCTGATGAATTATTGGCCTTCCAAAATCCATTATTTTCCTTCTTATTTAATAGATGTTTAAGTTGGTCCTAATTAGATTCTTCCAACTTGGCTGTGACTGCTCAAATGTGTCTCTGTTCTTATAAAAAAAAAGTTTCCTTGTTTAAAAAAAACATGATCTTTTTTTATAAAAAGAAAAAACTGAAATCCTGGTTCATTACATAAATAGTTGCACCAATGTCCTGGGATGCTGATCAAACTTTAAGAAGTATTCATCTTTGTTTAAATCTGCTCAAGTTTTGAATCTTAAAATTTTGATTTACTGAGCTAGTTAAGGAGTTAAAGTACAAGCTATAGTATTTACATTTTTATCAACTACGACTACCCAGTTGATGACAACATTTGTGGTTTACAGTAGCTTGATGAGGTGATGGATCATAGCCTCAGTAGATTCTTGGCCAGACATGTCTGCACTAGGGAGTACTATTGTTTGACGTGTCTCACGCTATTGAATTGCATTTGGCTTGAAAAATGGATGAAACATGAAGCTATATGCTAATTTGCCGAAAACCAATGGGCACACTTTGCTATGATTGACTATTAGAAACCCTTCTACATTGATGCAATCCATAGAATCCTCCATTGCAATAGCAATGACAGTAATAAGAGACATCTTATCTTCTTCTCAATTCTTACTAGGTTAGATCAACATGTGGAGTAACTTGGTTCTTTAGACGTAACTTCTAGCATATTTATATGCCTTGGCCACTGGGAGTTTGAAGGGACCAGTATCCATTATAGCATGCCTGGTAAAGTGATTTTAAATAATTGGTAGCTGCCCATTATGGTGAAGCCATTATTGGGTCACATTTAATGTTGGTTATGGTTGGTTTTGCACTGAGTTAGAACTGCGCATTACTGAAGATGTTAATACTTAAGCAGAGAGATTCTGTCACAATAAACTGTCTCATGCCAGAAGTTGTGGATCTTGAGGAGGGTTTTAAGGCCTGTATGTGTATGTTCATTAATTTTGGTTTTTTATGCATTTTACAGCAATGGTTAGGTTTATGAAGTGAACAGGCTAAGTTTTCCTCAGGCTGAGTTTTGACATTTTTACCATTTCATGTCTTGTTTATTATTCATTGATGAATCATTTTATGAAATTGATGTTTTTTCTGTAATAATAGTCACTTAACAAACCCTACCTCAGAGAGATGCCCAATCCGATACATTGGTTACAAAAATGAGATACGCTGTTCTCTTGGATGCCCAGAACACTTCCATTGCTATATTTCTACTGCAACATATACTTTTATAAATATCTTTAAATGCCCATTCTATTAGCTGAAGCCGGACGCTTCTGGCATGCAGTTGTCTGATGATAAACTAAAGTGCTTGGTTTATGTTGTTGGTTTTCTTATTCTGAATTTGGAATGTTTTTTCCTGAGCTTTGCTTTTGGTCATAATTTAATTCAGCATTGTCATGAAATAGGTATTTGCCTAAGGTATTCAACAAATTTCGAGAAGCAGAAGGATTTCTCTTTCTTCAGGATGATATGATTCTTAACTATTGGAACTTAGTCCAAGCCGACAAGATGAAGCTTTGGATAACAAACAAGGTAAATTTTTGTTGATTTCTTTATATGGGATGCATGAAGCTGACTAACAATTTGCTACATTCAGGTTTCTGAATCATGGGTTTCAGTCTCTACTTATGGAAACGATACAGATTGGCATGTCATTCAAGCGAATTTGGTCAAGAAGATCGTAGACAATTTCCCAGTTCATTTTCAGACAAGTTACAAAGAAAGTGCAACCGAGGGGAGGGTCATCATCTGCAGCGGTGAGATATTCTACATCCCTCAAAGACTTGTTACCGACTTCTCCGACCTTGTGGGAATCGTGGGAGATCTAAATATCCATCACCGGATCGCCGTGCCAGTGTTTTTTCTCGCAATGGACTCACAAGAAAATTTTGATTCTAAAGCTCTAGCGACGACTGTTTATAAGACGCAACAAAAGGCTACTGATCCATTTACGAGCTATTACACTGCCCAAGCTCCTGCCGTGTATCCGCTGAAGGTGCACAATGAGTACGATTTCATAAAGCTAATAAGAGCGATGGCCGCAGGGGATCCCCTTTTGCTGGAGCTGGTATGAGTGACCCCTCGCCGAAGCATGCCGAAGCATACTGAAGAAATCTCCAAAGTGATTTTTCAAGTTTCACCAGGTTGAGTTGGAGCCATCCTCTCCACTTCTTGTTCTTCAATCCTATCTGCATTTTCCTTGTATGTTGCAATGTTAATTCATTTACAGACAAGATAGTGAGCTTTTAGCAACTTCATTTTTCGATCTAAAATGTTGTAAATTATACCACTTGGTGATGTGGCCTGCTCAGAATCTGGCCACCTGTTTGAGAATAGCATTGCAACAATCATTGTAAGAAAAGAAATCGCGAGAAGTTGGGTTGCTAGTCATGAAACTTGTATGGAGAATGTCCATAGCAGTCTGAAATTAGTAGCTGAAGCATCATCATCTACAAAGGCTTGTGTTTTTTTTTTTTTTTTTTTTGTCTTTAATGTCTGTTAGACCAATTGACATAGTTTACATTGTGCTCATGACTGAAATTAGCAAGAATTTAGGGAGCTAATTATGAAGCATCAATCATCATGTGCAAAGAATTTAGGGTTCTCTCAAAATTGCAGCACCTTTAGTGCTTTTACCCCTTTTTTTTCCTTGCAAAGGTAAGTCAGAGAGTTGGACTTCAGTATTAATTAGCAAAAAAAAAAGCGCATGATTATAATTTTCATTAAAAGGGCATCTTCAATAATAATAATACTAATCTTTTATCTTAAAAATATTCTCACTTCTAGTATTTTTTTGTATCTCAAAAATATTTTTATTCCAATGTTGTTATAGAAACTATGAAGTAATTATTTTCTTTTTAGTTCAATTTGGTCAAGAAAATATATAAAAGAGGGGTTTTATATTTAATTTTTTTTTATTAACTTCTTCAAAATTATTTAAAATACGATCAAAATTGCTCTAAAATAATTTTGACGTGTTTTAATTAAATTTAAATAATATTTTTGATTAAATTGAATTGAATTATTTTAACAAAAATTTATTAGGTAAAATCCTATTATTTTTGGAGTAAGTTGAAAGAATGGACATTATTGAAGGGGGGAAAATGATAAATTGAGATTTTTATCGAGACCAATGTTACTAGCTCATGGAGAGAACTCTCATATGAGGTTATGTGGTGGTTAACTATAAATTTGACTCTATGATTTATCTTTTTTTATATTGTTGTGGAGTTAATATTGAAGAGCATTTGGGATGAGTATTATCATCTTTTATATCAATGGAATATAATTAGATCTATCCTTAGGATTACTGTACACAATAGAGTGTCCAATTTAACTTTTAAATATCTACAATTCGATCTTCAGATATGATGAATTTATAAAAATTTTCTCTAAATACAATAACAAATCAAAGAATGAAACTTTCATCTGTAAAAGATTGGAACAGTCAACTTAGCGATCCCTACTGACCTATTTCACGATCATTATAAGGGAGGTAAATCACGGAGAGTCTTATGAACTTTGACGTAGTGATCAAAACACGTGAGGATCATCTGAATTCAAAAAAGAGTTTTAAATCTCCTTGAAAATCAATCCATATTACTTCTGTAAATATCGTCTTATCTTAATCACTATGTCATCTCCGTGGCACTATAATAAAACCTTCATGAAATTAATAATTATAAGTGTTCCCGTTAATTCGATTAGAAAATTTAACGAAAAAAAAGAAAAAAAGAGATTCATTAGTTTGTTATTATCGAGGAGTCCATAATTACTGTACTATTTTTAAAATAAAAAAATAAGTTAAAAATATTATTCCATTAAAAAAAAAAGAAAAAGATGCCTTCGGGTTTAACGCTATTTTGAATTTTACCCCTCCTTTAATCTTGTAAACAATGTGTTCATTCTTGCGACATGACGTGGCGAGAAATATGGCGCCACAAAATCTAGCAACTCCAAAAAGGCAATCTGACACGGCGAAGCCATAAATGACCACGTGTCCTAACTCAACCACATTAATGAACACCGTTGACCACGATCGCCCTTGCATCAAAAGGGATCCGGGAGATGGTCAAATCATCTCTTCGATTAAAAATAAACAAAATTCTGACAAAAAAAATAGAAGAAAAAAAAAATCCGACAAAACCAACGAAAATGGGCGCACGACTGTACCTGCTATGATTGCATTTTGAACGAAAAAAAAAAAATCTTATGGAAGTCCGAAACGAGATTATTTGGGAATTCAGAGCTAATTCATGAATTCTAGTGAAAAAGAGCGGAAGCTGAAAATCAGGATGGCCTCCCATTTTTTAGGAGGAAGGATTGGAGTGCTCAAATTAGGAGAAGAGCTAATCAAAACGACAATGACGGAAAAGAGATTTTGGTTGTATTAACGAACCTTCCAATTTTGGATCTCGTTGTTTATCGCAATCTTATTTTTTTTTTGTTTCTGCGTGAATTTGTGAAGAAACAAATTTGATCTTTTTTCGTCGCTTGCGGCTTGCGCAACGTCGATTCTGTGAGTTATTCCGGCAACGGCGGTCGTCTCGTCGGGGAAGGAGTAGACGAGAGAGAAGGTGCGGCGTGGTAGAATGTACAAGGAGAGCGAGAAGCAGAACAACGGCAAGGCGTGGGAGTCGGCCGTCCGCAAAGCGCAGCAGCAGCAGCAGTCGCCGGGATTCCAGGCCGGCAGCCGGCGCCGCATCTGCCCGATGTCCGGCGACGCGGACTCCGCCTCGACCTCCCCGCGCAGCGGCTGGGGCGATGATGACTCGTCGATAGCGGGGTCGACGGAGGCGGAGGAGGAGGAGGTCGAGGTCTACAGTGCCGAGCTTGTCCTTCCCTCCGGCGACTGCTACTCAGGCCAGTGGGCCGGCGGCGTCCCCCACGGCACTGGCAAGTTCCTCTGGACCGACGGGTGCATCTACGAGGGGGAGTGGCGGCGCGGGAAAATCACCGGCCGCGGGAAGTTCTCTTGGCCGTCGGGGTCGACCTACGATGGGGAGTTCAAGGCAGGGTTCATGGACGGCTTCGGTATCTTCATCGGCTCCACCGGCGACACCTACTGGGGCAACTGGTCCATGAACCTCAAGCACGGCCACGGCAAGAAGTCCTATTCCAACGGCGACTACTACGACGGCGAGTGGCGCTCCGGTCTCCAGGACGGCCACGGGCGGTACGTGTGGTGCAGCGGGTCGGAGTACGTGGGCCAGTGGCGCGCCGGCCTCATCCACGGCCGCGGGACCCTCAACTCGGCCAACGGCAACCGGTACGACGGCGGGTGGGACGACGGGTTCCCCAAGGACAACGGCAGCTACCGGTGGGCGGACGGCTGCCTCTACGTCGGGGTGTGGACCAAGGACAGCGCCGGGATCCAGCAGGGCGTGTTCTACCCGTCGCCGACGGCGACCTCCCCGGCCGCGCGGGACCCGCAGGAGGCCTTCCTGGCGGACCTGCGCGAGTGCAAGATCGCGCCGGGGGAGACCATCTCGGTGTTCCCCTCGCAGAAGACCCTCAACTGGTCGGGCACCGAAGCGTGCCGGTCGTCGGCCGACCGGCCGCCGCAGAGACGGGCGTCGGCCGACATCCGCACCCACGGCTTGCCGCCGAGAAGGTCCAACGGCCGGACGCACACCGCGAGCGGCGAGATCCCCGTGGACGCTGCAAACGACGACATTGCGAGCTCAAGGCTGCACGACGCAGACGCGAAACTGGCCTCCCGGCAGCAGCGCCGGTCGTGGGCGCCGCCGCGGCCGCCGAAGAGGCAAGGCGAGACCATCACCAAAGGCCACAAGAACTACGAACTCATGCTCAATCTCCAGCTCGGCATCAGGTAAATAAACACGCCAATTAATCCACTGCCAAACCACAAGAGATCACAGATTAGCTTCTCCTTTCCAAATTCACAACCTCAATTCTCCCGAATCAGATTATCGGATGACAATTCTGAAACCTGCAATTCCAATTCTAAGATCCAATTTGCCGTTTTCCAGAAACTTGCTCTATAGTTTTTTTTCAGAGTCGAGACGAGTTTCTTCTGTCACAGGCATGCCGCCGGCAAACAAGGTCCGACTCAGGCGGAGCTGAAGTCGTCGGCCTTCGACCCGAAGGAGAAGATCTGGACTAAGTTTCCACACGAAGGATCAAAGCACACACCTCCACATCAATCTTGTGAGTTCAAGTGGAAAGATTACTGCCCTTTGGTGTTCAGGTCAGTGCTCGAATTGTCAATTGCAGTATCAAATGCATCCTACTCGATCGAGACTCGTTGATCCCTTAAACTTGGATTGAATGTTCAGGAACCTTTGCAGGCTGTTCAAAGTAGATGCAGCCGATTACATGTTGTCGCTCTGCGGGAACGATGCACTTAGGGAGCTTTCGTCTCCCGGGAAGAGTGGAAGCTTCTTTTACTTGACCAACGACGACAAATACATGATCAAGACGATGAAGAAATCTGAAGTAAAAGTGAGCATATATATATATATATATCTTATCTTTTTTATATATCTTTCCTTCAAAGGTCAGTGAAAGTGAACAATGTGATTGATTGTAGGTCCTTTTGAGGATGCTCCCAGCATACTACAACCATGTGAGGAAGTTCGAGAACAGTTTGGTGACCAAGTTTTTCGGTCTTCACTGTGTGAAGCTAACTGGAGCTGCTCAGAAGAAGGTCAGATTTTTTTCTACAATTTTTATCTTCATGAGAATGTTTTTTAAAGTTCCAATTCAATCAGGTCCGGTTTGTGATCATGGAGAACTTGTTTTGCTCCGAGTATGCTATCCATAGGCGGTTCGACCTGAAAGGATCGTCGCACGGCCGGATGACCAGCAAGCCTGAGTCGGAGATCAATGAGTACACCACCTTAAAGGATCTGGATCTCAACTTCATATTCAGACTGCAACGTTCTTGGTTTCAAGAGTTCCAAAGGTAATTAGATCATTTTTCAGTTATGTCAGTTGTACTACTACTTTGTTGCTAGCTCTTTCTTTCTACTGGAGTCATGAAGTTGGAGATTTAGCACAGGCAAGTCGATCGGGACTGTGAGTTTCTTGAGCAAGAAAGGATCATGGATTATAGTCTTCTAGTGGGAGTCCATTTTCGATACTCCAGAGATACCCCTCTACCCGAAGGTCGATACTAATGTCGAAACAAACGACAACAAACTGTTTTCCTCGTAGATTTCCTTTTTGGCTCTCCCTTCTTTTCTGAGTAGGCTCTTTTTGTTTGATGAAATTCAGGTGGTGGTGGCGATAGTAAAAGAGAAGCAAAATCTCAGCTTTCAAAACTGGAAAAAGATCAATCTTTTTCTGATTCCAATAGGTATCAGTCATCACCATTGTGACTATAGATTGCTACTACTACTACAATCACATTCTATTGAATGGCTAACCGATTTTGTAGGTTAAGAACTATTCGACTAGGGGTGAACATGCCTTGTAAGGCCGAATTGACGGTCAGAAGGACCGACGGAGAGTCTCAACTTATCGGAGAACCCACAGGGGAATACTATGATGTGGTTCTGATTTTTGGAATTATAGACATACTGCAAGACTACGATATCAGCAAAAAGCTAGAGCATGCATACAAGTCGATTCAGTATGATCCTTCCTCCATATCAGCAGTCGACCCGAAACAATACTCGAAGCGCTTTCGGGACTTCATATACAGAGCTTTCCAAGAAGACACCTAACAATTCACTCTTAGACTCACTCGAGCAGCACCGGCCATTGCAGCTCTTGAGCTGGAGTACTCCACGAAATGATGCGGCTAGCTCTCACCGCGGCACGACTTGGTTCATCAATTCGGCATGGCATGGCTGAGCCTCTTTAGCTTTGCTCTGTGGCTGCTTAGGACCTGCCTGGAAACACAAATGTGATGAATAGAGCTTGGACTAACAATTCATTGATCATTCATTTCTACAGCCCAGTACTAATGTCTTACTTCAAAGTCCCAATAGAAAACTGTAATGAGTTACCCATTTAGAGATGTAAATAATTTATTATCCAATTTCTTCTTCTTCTTCTTCTTTCTTTTGTAACAGTTTTGATGTTCAAGAACTTATTGGATGTACAAATAGTCTTTTTTAGTAATATAATTAGTTAGGATGTGTGGAACAAATAGATAAAGAATCGACTAGTGTGGGAGTTGTGGTTGTGTTGTCAATAGATAGTTAGCTCTTTGTGGATGCCCACTATGGCCACTTCATGTCTTCACCTTTTACCCATTGCTACATGAATCTTCTCCCTGGTTCAGTGTTTTCGTCGCAACGCATCCTTTACTTAGTTACCCGCCGCTTGGCTCGCTCAACTTGTTCGACCCGTCTAGTCTAGTTAGCTCGATGGATCGGTGTCAATTTAGCGTATCACTTGTTCATTTTTTTATTATTTAGGTCTCTAATCTTTCCAAATGTTCAATTGAATAATTTAGCTCTAATACACACTTGAGCTTGTTCTAAAATTGTGACTTAAGGATTAATTGTGTGATACTGATTTCATTTGATTAGACTTTGCAATGTTGTTCTTTCAAAGGTAATGACAAACTAATGACATCGAAATAAAATGTTTAGATGGAGTGATTATCTATCAATAGATTTCATGAATGGTTAATGACACCTTATCTTTAAGCCAATATGATCCATCCCTATAATACAATTCTGAAAGTTAGTGTTAACATTTATTGTAAAAACAAAAGGGTATGACTTATTATAAAAGGAAAATATATCGTAATAATTTTTTTTTAAAAAAATCAAAGATAAATATTTGCTATAAAAATACTAAATAACAATGGATGTGTTTCATCTCATTCTTTAAATCTAAATGAAACTCATGAGGCTAAACCCTCAACTCTAAATCCAAAAATGTCAATTTTGATCTGTTTTCTTTTTAGGATTCGTTTCTGAATTAGCATAATTTCGACATTTTAACATCGAAGCCCGACTCTATATAAATTTTTTTGTCTTCCTCTATCGAATCATGTCGATGTTAAGCCATCTAATATCACACACTTTTAAGTTATTGTACCTAACTTAAGTTTAGTTTAGCTAATGTTCAATGATGGACAATGATTGAGATTGGTGCAGCAAGTTTCACCAGCCATGTATAAGGAATCGAAGATAGTCGTCGCGCTAGCTAGTCGAAACCGATCGAGCCGATGAAGTTCGAGCTAGATTCGTTAAAATATCGACTCAACCATTGTGTTTTTGTTCTATTGAGCAGAAGGCAAGTAGTAAACATTGTTTTTTTGTTCTTTTGAGCAGAAGGCAAGTAGTAAACTCAACGTGTGTTGCAGTTGATGCTAATGCCACATTCATGGTAGGTTCAGTTACTGATATCTGAACCAAGCATAAATGTCTTCGTTCAGAAATTGAAATTGTGAAACCAAACGAAATGAAATCCAGAAATTACATCGAATAATTAATCACAACATCACCTAATCCATTGTCTTCGAAAAAAGGAATATAAATTGTATTGATTTTATATTTGATCTAACTTTATATATAGAGAGAGTTTTGATATCTTGAACATCCGTACATGACGAATGAGAAATGCATAGTAATCACACTCGACGTCGGCTCGAATTCGCCGACGGGAGGGCAGAATCCGACCACGATCCGGTCGGAATCCGACCGGAATCCGCCTGCAATCCGCGGAATCCGTCGGCGATCCGGTCGAATTGCGGTTGCGACATTGGCGGCCACAATCATAGTCGTTCGGCCACGATCCTCGGCGACCGAATCCGATCGATCACTACCAAATCCAAGATCACGGTGAATTTGAGCTGTGCATGGGTGAAATCGCAGCGGAGGAAGCACTGTACATTTCCATTTACTATGCAATCGTGATCGATCGGACGATGGAGAAATTGTCGCACATGAGTCACGTAGCGGACGATGCTCAAGATATCAAACTCGTGTATATATATATATATATATATATATATATATATATATATATATATATATATATATATATATATATATATATATATATATATATATTATTATGATCTATTCTTTATAAAATACAAATCTAATTATTTTTAACAGATCTTGGTTAATTATAAACCATCAAATGTTAAATTGTTAATTTCTCTGAATGGAAACTACCTAGTTCATTAGAAATGATTGTGCAAAATGAACTTTGAAGTCTCTCCTTTAAATTTCTAGAGGAAATGAAATAACAATTACTTGTCATTTTATACTAATATACTATATTGATCAACGGAGACAAATTTATTTACGTTGAGAAGAAAGACAGAATAAACTATAATTCGGTACACGAAACTCCTGCCGCGTAGAGTACCGGAAAAGAAATTTATTGTACGCAGTCTTTACTTTTGTTTACAAGACGCTGTTTTCAGAATTTGAACTCGTAATCTCTTGATCACAAAATAACAACTTTATCGTTGTGTCAAGGCTCCCTTCAAAAAAATTAACACACTCAAAGAACTTTATAATAAAATTCTTATTATCCTAATAATTTTTTAAAGATACTAATAAATTATAAAAAAATTAGCACCTTAATTTTTTTTAAAAAATAATTCTAAATAGAATTAAATTTTTGACCGTGTTATTCTTCTTTAAAAAAAAAAATTGGGGAGATATTTTTACAGCTAAAGTTGTTGATTTATTTATTTATTGATTTCGATGCTAATTAATATGTTTTCTTGTTTGCTTCAGTTGGTATTAATCAGGATGATCTAATGGTGTGCAAAGGGTTGCCTGTACCTTGGCTCGGCAAGGAAAAAATGCCTGTGATTTTTTTGACTCATCCAGAACAACATAATGCGACCAAGCAAAGCCAGTCCATTTTCCTGACGAGGACCTTTGATTGGCAATTGGAGAAGTTTGTCCTTTAGTCGGCAACAAAAAATCAAAAATTAAGCATTGTGCACTTGTGAACTGCCTCAATTTAGTTCAAGTTGTGTCTACTCAACTGTTGGTGTTTTTGACACTGTTCTATAAATTAGAGATGCAGATAGAGGAGTCAGTGACCTGTTGCACCTGTGCCCTTCGCTTTCTCTCGTTCAGGGTCCACCACTTGGGAGAGAAGTCCACCAGGATGATCAACTGCAAATTGCAGGAAACCAGATCCTTCAAATAACTACAGAAGAAGAAGAGGAGGGAGGGAGGAGTTGAAAGAGCCTCCTTTGAGAGAGAGAGAGAGAGTGTGCATGTGTGAAGTCGAGGTATTGCAAGCTAAGCATCTGATCGAGAGCATCAAAAGATGATCTTGGATGGCAAATAATCAAGGAGATGGTGATCATTCTGGCCTTGGAGTTCATGGAGTCCCCCTTTCTGCTACAAATTTCTTGTACTGTTTCTCTAAATTTTTATTTTTATTTCCAATCCTGCAGTCATCGATCGCTTTCTTGTTCCTCATCTTCCTTTCTGTCTTGATCAAATCTCGTTCAGTGACCAGGAGGGAGCTGTTGCTTACTTTGGGGAGTTGGAGGAGGCTCTGGTGCATGGAGTTGCAGGAATCACAAGTGACCGAGACAAAAAGTGTAAGCAAGAACTGGTCGTCGTCGTCGTCATCATCATCATAATCACAATCGCAATCACAAGGGGCCTGAAATGGCACCCTAAAAGGCTGTATCGATCACTGTGAAGCTGAACAGTGTGATAATTGATGCATCTCGCGAACAGCAATGGATGAAACACCAAACTCCTCACTGTTCCCTCTTTGAACCATCTCTGACACTTGACTTTTTATTCTTTTTCTGATTTGGTTCTTCCTCCTGCAGCCTTCTGCTCGAGCAGACCCCCAACTCTTGATATCTTCCCCTCATGGCCAACCGGATTTCAGCAATTTTCCAAGGTATGCATGTCACACTTTTGACCGAGCTCTTGAATTTCAGAGAGAGAGAGAGAGATAAAAGAGAGTTAATTAGCTGCCACAGACTACAGTTCTTCACTAACATGCCAACAGTGGGATTCACAGACTGAGGGGAGCACGGATTCTGGATCAGAGCAGAACACAGTTTCCCAAATGGACTCAGAGGAGTCTCCCGTGAGCAAAAAGGCTTCGTCAGAACTGTTTGGGAAGCAAAAAGAGAAGATGGCAAGCGATGATCCTCACACAACCGGAGCAGAAAACCAGCAGCTGAGAACCCAAGAAAAGGTATGATTTCCAGTAGTTCCGGTAAAATCATCAAACAGGTTATGAGCGAGTTGAGCTCTCTCTCTCTCTCTCTCTCATCGGTTTGTGCTACCTCTTCTGGAGGCTACAAATCCTGTCAAACTCTTTGTTCTTCTAGTTTAGCCATCCAATCACACGAACTCCAACCCCATCCCTGGCAAAACTTCAAAGACTTCAAGTGAATTCTAAGGCAAACAAACTGCTAATGCATGCATGTATTTTCTCCACTTGACATCTTTCGCCATGCGTTTCATGTGGCAGAGGAGATTGGTGGCTTCTACTTCGGACAAAGATGGCAAATCACTCGATCCAAAGGTCCCTCTCTCTCTTTAATCTCTCCAAAAGTGCGCTGTTTGTAGGATTGTAGAGTATGCAGTGTGTTAATTAGACAACAAAAGGAGGGGTTGCCTATGCCTCACTTTTGTTATTTCCTGCAGACATTGAGACGCTTGGCTCAGAATAGAGAAGCAGCCAAGAAGAGCCGGCTAAGAAAAAAGGTTCATTACAGTAACAATTTTTTATGAAAAAAAAAAAGAGACAAAAAAAAAATGATCTTTTTATATGGGGTATGAAATGGCAGGCTTACATACAACAATTAGAATCCAGTAGGTTAAAACTTACTCAGCTTGAGCAAGATCTCCAGAGAGCTCGGGCACAGGTACTGTTGTTGTTCGGCTGCATAATAATATTATCATCATGGAAGTGACTAAATATCCAATTTCCAGGGTCTTTTCTTAGAAGGATGTGGTGCAAACGAAAATGTCAGCTCTGGTATGATGAGCTTGCAAGTGTAACGTTAGCTTGTTGGTCTAGAACAAGATCAATAGTTGAGAATTGTGAATTGTTGTCGTCGTGCTGCTGCAGTAGTGTTCGATATGGAGTACTCGCGTTGGTTGGCAGAGGACTGCAAGAACACGGTGGAGCTCCGGCGAGGTTTGGAGACTCATCTCCCAGATGCAGATCTAAGAGTTGTAGTAGACAGGTGCCTCACACATTATGATGAACTATTCCAGCTCAAGGCAACAACAGCCAAGTCGGATGTGTTCCACATCATAACCGGCGTGTGGACTACTCCGACGGAGAGGTGTTTCTTGTGGATGGGTGGATTCAGACCATCTGAGCTTTTAAGGGTGAATTCTCATTCCTCGTCACCAATTCTCCTTTCAGTTGCAATATGGATAGGTTGCTGCACTTGTTCATGTGAAACTGATGGACTCCTATAGTGTTCTAGCTTCAACAACTATCGAAACATGATGCTAGTCTTGATAGAGAATCTTACATTATTCCAATTCGAGCAGGTCATAATGCCACAACTCGATCCCTTGACTGAACAACAGCTAATGGGGATATATAGCCTCCAACAATCGTCTCAACAAGCGGAGGAGGCGCTATCTCAGGGCCTTGAGCAATTCCAACACTCACTCGCCAACACCGTGGCCAGTGACTCCCTCATCGAGAGTGCCAACCTTGGGAATTATATGGGTTACATGGCCATTGCCGTAGGCAAGCTTGCGAACCTCGAGGGATTCGTTCGACAGGTACTCTTCTGTATCTGCTCATGCAATCAATAGTAACTAGTCCTGAAAGTAAACAACTGCTTTGACATTCATGAGAAGTGGAAGTTTCGATAACTGAAAGCTCAAGAGTTGGCCATTCTTCGAACCGCAACACCTGTTCAGCAAGATAATAAACTTTTTAGGATGCAGTAGTGAAAGATGAATCAGTTCCATGAAAAGTGGTCCTGGTACATTCAAGTGCATTTGTTGCTTTGCCACAAGGCAAGAAATATCCATTCTCCTTCTCTATCAGTAGGCCCCTTTTGTGTATCACAACCAATGTCCTTTTCTCCTTCTTTTGCTCACTTTTCTCTCCCATTATGTGCTTTATGTCTTGTTCTTGGATATTTAGTGCTTGCCCATCAAGAAGGAAAGCTACAATGGCATTTTCAATGTTGAGTGCTTTCAGATGTTCCTATCTGTCCACAGTCCTAAGAAAAGGACCCAACAACCTCTCTTTGGCCTCTTGGATGCAGCCAATCAGAGATATAGCTTATAGCTTAATTCTCCTTCCATGATAATATTCCATCAAAGATTTGACACACCATCTTTACATATTGCAAAAGCGTAGCACAGATATGCTTCTGTTTCTTCTTTCTTCTTCAATGGGACAGCTCCATAATTTGAGCATGGACCAATAGCAAATATCTCTTTAGTTTATAATACATGCTTTTTCTTATCAGGTTCAGGAAAATCTTTCTTACCATTTTCTTCTTTCCTGCACCAGAGTCCAACCAATCATATATTGTCTGTTAGACAGATAAGGAAACCTTGAAATATACAAGTCATAATTATAAGAAAAGAAGAATGTTAATCATTAGTTTGTTTTTAAATTCAATAACATGATTGGAAGACTTTAATTTCCATGAACACAACATGGCATTCAAGTTCAGTTTATTCTGAATTATGATTTCCTTTGTTTCTGATTTATCTAGGCTGATAACTTAAGACAACAGAGCCTTCACCAGATGCATCGAATTCTAACGATACGACAGGCCGCAAGGTGTTTCCTGGCGATCGGAGAGTACCATGGCCGTCTCCGTGCGCTTAGCTCCCTTTGGGCTTCTCAACCAAGAGAGTATGATTCCTTCACACATCAACATCAGCTGCAAAATAAAATTGGCTAAAGGGCTATATTTAACTTCAGATATGACAATGCCCCAACGAAAAGCTTATGATATGATTGATAATGGACCACTCTTCTCATCACAAAAGAACAAAATATAAAAGCTATTTTTGGACAAATGAAGTACAACACATCCTTAATTCTTTAATTGGTGACCTCTGCATATGAAAAGCCCTTCTTGTTTCAGTGTTTAGTGTGTCCTATTAATTCTTGATAGCAACCAACTTTTTTTTCAGATTATTAATCTTTCCAAACTTCTACAATTTGCTCAAGTTATTTGATGCATTCTTGAATACACATATATATGACAGGAACTTGATGAATGAGAGTGCCTTGCCTGTGGCCACAGAACTCCAAATAGTTCAACAACCAGTGGATGGCCATTTTTCAGGCTTCTAAAAGTGCAAGAATGTGATCAGATTCGTTGCATTTATATACAAAAAGTTGTTGGTACCACAGGAGGAAAGAGGAGGCAACTGCTGATGGATCAATGAAATGCATGGAATTAATAGAAAAGAGATTCCCTGACAATAAACATGAGGAAAGTTAGGCAGAAAAGGAGCAAGCAGGGCAAAGAAAAGGACTAGTCATTTTCAAGAGGGTGTAGATAAGATTGGAGTTGCTTCTTTAACGATCATAGTGCAACATCAATCCCACCTAATCTGCAAGTTGTGTTAGCTCACATTTTGGTCACAAATTTAATGTAAAAAAGAACAGCTTATGGTTCTTAATTATTAGTTCTTCTGGATTGGAACATAAAAAATCATAACCCATATAACAACACCCTTATGATAGAATCAACAATCCCTAAGCTAGTTACTCCAGCTCCATCAAGAACTCAAATAATGACTATAACAATACGTTCAATACTACTTGAACTTGATTTTAGGAAAAGTTTTGTTTCTGTCAAGGAGGTTACTTTTAGTGTCAACTTTCTTTGCAACAATACTCCCTCAAGCAATCACATCTCTAACAAAGCGATGAGACTTTTTCCTTCTCATGTAAATAACTGACAATTTGGCTATTATAATAAACCAAAATCAAAGCTTCATCAACTTTGAACTGGCAATACAAGTCATTGTGGACTGCCAACTAATTGCATCAGCGTCGTCCAAAGTAAAACACTAAACTGACAAGTGAAGTCTTTTTGTTTTGGTCGTCTGTAAAATGTGAATTAACATATCCAATCAAACAGCTACCATGCACCATCACCAAACTTCAAACAGATACTTGCAATACCTTTCAAATATCTCAGAACTCATTTGCCTACTTGCCCATCCAATAAATCATCCATAGATTCACTGTATATGAGACTTTCTGCTGAACACTTATCTAGTATAGAAGTTTTCTTTTCTCGCCAACGAGGGAGAAGATGAGTTCCTACTAGTGATGAGGGTTTAGTCATAGAACTGGTAAATACTCGCTCCCAGGCCTTCAGGAAGATACTAGTTCAATGAATCTGCCAAATTAATATAGAAAAATATGGAACTACTATATTAGCGGTCTCCTCCAACTACTCTTATCGATGGAGAAGGTAAATTAGGATCCAGATGGTAAGTGCAAAGATGCCAAATTAATATAGAAGGAAGAACGAGTCGTTGATGTGTGCTCGAGTAAATATAAATCGACCATGATGGAGATATTTAATTTTGAGAACAACTCCTAAATTAAAGTAAGGATGATTATGGGAGAAAATCTATTCAATAAAACCAGACATCGAATTTGATACTCTGCAAGCTGACAAATTCTCAGCCGGCCATTCTCCATCTGTGAAAAAGTCGTCGGATTCGAGTCAACTCGGAGAAGGCGTTGAAGCCTTTCGCTGCAAATAACGATCTTGATTGTCATCTTCATCTAAATGTATTGCTAATTAGCAGGCAGTAGGCAAGAGGTGTATGGAAATGAAGGCCTAAAGATGGTGAGAGAGGAGACTGAAATGGCAGGTCTAACCTTGCAGTTTCGCTCCGTAGTAGCAATCGCAATGGCATTGATGGTGGCAGCTTTGGCTGTTGCTGCTTCACCGCCAAGCGATTCCAGTGCGGCTGCTTTACCAAACTGCGAGCGTAAGTGCGGCGACGTCGAGATACCCTTCCCCTTCGGCATCGGCGCCGGCTGCTTCCGCGACGGCTTCGACCTCGTCTGCAACCGCTCCCTCCGGCCGCCGCGCCCCTTCATCGGCGATACCTCCATCGAGCTCATCGACGTCTCGCTGACCCTCGGCCAAGCGCGCGCCTACACGCACGTCGACTGGGTCTGCTACAACGCCACCGACATGCTCGGCTACGAAATCGTCCCCTTCAACCTCTCGACCCGTCCCGCCTTCACCATCTCCGCAGCCGAGAACAAGTTCACAGCCGTCGGGTGCGCCACCGTCGCGCTCATCGGCAACGACGACTATATAACCGGCTGCGTCTCAGCGTGCACCGAGGCCGGCGTGATCAACGGCACCTGCGACGGTTTCGGGTGCTGCCAGACGGCGATCCGGGAGGGGATGACTGCCTTGCTGACCGGCTTCACCGGCGGCTACAACAACTCTCGCGTGTGGGAGTTCAATCCTTGCAGCTACGCCTTCATCGTTGAGCACGCGTGGTATGAATTCATCGATCGAATTCATAAAAATCAAAAACTTACTGATTAGAAAATTTGATTTTTTTTTTTATATCGATGAATTTGATAATGAAGTTAACTGCTGACTATTGTCGAACCTTCTTGCTTCATCAGGTACAACTTCAGCTCAGCGGATCTCGGCGGGAACACATTGAATCAGACTTACAAATCTGGTGTGCCAGTGGTGTTGGATTGGAGCGTGGGAAATATGACAATTTGTGAGGAGGCTCGCCGGAACCCCAAGTCGCCACCGGCATCGTACGCTTGCACTGACAAGAATAGCGAGTGCTTCAATTCAAGCAATGGAGAAGGATACATCTGCAACTGCACGAGAGGTTACCAAGGCAACCCTTATGTATCTGATGGATGCCAAGGTATAGATTATAGTTAACTAATCGGAAAAAAGAGATCATTGTCACCTGGATTTTGTCGAATTTAGACATTGTTTGGCTGATGCAGATGTCGATGAATGCAGTCTCTGGTCAGAGTATGATTGCTACGGAACCTGTACAAACACAAATGGCAGTTATATTTGTTCATGTCCACGAGGCAAAATGGGTGATCCGACCATCAAGGATGGTTGCCATCCAACATCAAGAACTCTCCCTCTATATCTGAAGGTGCTAATTGGTAGGTGAATCTCAAAATGATAATGCAATTTAGAATTTTTTTTTAAAATATATATACATACTTATTCCTTGAAGAGAAGGGATAGAGAAAGGAAAAGATCTTCTGTATCATTATATGATTTATATTTAGACCACAAGAAACTTCCAATGCAAATATATGATCAAGAGTTTGAGTCTAGTAGATATCTTAGTCAAGGAGGTTACAGAATGTTGGATTAGTCTCTGAGTTTACTTGGAGTACGTATGAAATTGTTTTAGGCAAGTGCTGTGAAATAATTAGATTGTGGTATCATTATAAGCTAACTAATAGAGTGTTACGGATGGGTCATGCAAGGCAGATGCACATGACAAGGAGATTGCAACAAGACTAACACTTTTGTTCTTTTTTCTACTTGTACTGAATGGATATGCTTTGTCCACTGTTTAAGGTAAATGATGGCTAATCATCAAGGCAAGATCAATAATTTTGTTCTTGCATGTAACAATCTCTTTGCTCTTCAGTTCACAATTTATAATCATCGATATCTTTTATGTGCAGCTACTATGAGCAGCATCCTTTTCTTAACCATCTCAGGCTTTTTTATCAACTTAGGGTTGACAAAAAGAAAGTTTATGAAAACTAAGCAAAAGTTTTTCGAACAGAATGGAGGTGTGTTACTGCAACAACAAATGAATTCTTATCGGGGTGTCACATTTAGGTTGTTTACACAAGATGAATTGAAGAAGGCTACAGATAACTTCACCTCAAGTCGGATTATTGGTCGTGGAGGACAAGGAACAGTTTATAAAGGAACTCTCGAAGACAACAGACTAGTAGCGATCAAGAAGTCGAAGCTGATCGACGAGAGACAAACTAAGGAATTTGCAAAAGAGATGCTCATCCTATCACAGATAAATCACAAGAACATCATCAAGCTCTTAGGATGCTGCTTAGAAGTTGAGGTTCCAATGCTTGTATATGAATTAGTATCGAAAGGAAATCTTTTTGAGTATCTACATAGCAAGAATCACAGGTTTCATATACCACTGGATGCCCGTTTAAGGATTGCCGTGGAGTCTGCTGAAGCACTAGCCTACTTGCATTCATCAGCTTCTACACCGATCATTCACGGAGATGTGAAGTCCTCCAACATCCTCCTGGATGACGAGTACACAGCAAAAGTTTCAGATTTTGGAGCATCAAAACTAGCTCCCACAGATGCAACACAATTGGCAACATTTGTGCAAGGGACTTGTGGGTACTTGGATCCTGAGTACATGTTAACTTGTCAACTGACCGAAAAAAGTGATGTTTTTAGCTTTGGAGTGGTAATTCTAGAGCTTCTCACAAGAAAGAAGGCATTTGAGTTCAATGTGCCAGATGAGGAAATGCTGCTCACGGCCAGTTTCATTTCTGCAATGAAGGAAAATAAGGTTGAACAAATGGTGGATCCGGAAATTAAGAAAGAAGATGACATGGTAGTGATTAAAGAGGTGTGCAACTTGGTTGTTCTTTGTCTGAACTCGAACGGAGATGAAAGGCCCACTATGAAAGAAGTGGCAGAGGATCTTGGAAAGCTAAGAAAAAACAAGCAAATTTTAGATGTGCAAAGTAAACACCAGAAGCCTGTTGATGACATAATATATGTTCATGAGCCTTCAGTGAGGATGCAAAATGTGACATCACCTGAACACTCAACTTCCAGGTATCGTAGCTTGGAAGTTCAGGCGCTATTGAGTATAGAAAGTGGAAGATGAATCATTAGTGAGCAAGCTTCTTACTACCTTCTGAATAGTTTGTATTTTCCTAAATAACATTAGAAGCCTAGATTTGTGTAACAAGGATTTTTTCTCTCTCTGATATATTGACTCTGCACAATTCATATGAAAGATAGTCTTTGTATTGTGTGTGATTCTGTCAATATAATTTGTTTGGATAAATTTTGGGAAATAGCCTGACAAGAAGACCCTTATTTTTCAAAAGTCAAAAGACTACCTCAACTTTCCTTGAGGTTGTTCCTTTTACTTGTCAGAAGAACTCGAAGGATGGAACTTCAATTTATTGAAATAGCATACCCTCCATTTGAGTTGTAATTTTTTCAAAGATAGAGATACAATGATCTTCGGAACTAAACTAAGAAAATTTTCCTACCTCCTATCTCTGTTCACGTTCTTGCAAATGCAAATATAAGAGAATTTCTTTTATCATCGTCCTATGTCCCTATGCATGTTCACTGAAATAAATACAGGTTAAAAAGAAATCTCAGTTCTCCATCCTTGTTAATCCCTTCCGACCAACTTTCTATAAACTGAAACAAGGACAGAGTTGCCTTCACTGCACCAGCACTTCAGTTCACCTTCCAAGTTTATCAACATGTTGTACAGCCTGTTTATGATTCTTCTAGGATGGTATTCAGAATCAATTTTGGAAATAATTCTTTCTTCAAGATAACTGACCTTTTCCGAAGATTCTGGGTTCATTTCTTCAAACTCCTTTTCCAAATCTTTGTATAGAGTTTCATCTGCAGATTTACGATTAAGCCGGTCAATCTCCATCATTAACCTTGAATTTTCTGCTAGCAGAAAAGTAACATATTCTGTTAGTTCTTTGATCAATGCTTTATCATCATGTCTGACGGGCACTGGCTCTGTTATTACTTCTTGCTTCAAGTAGTAATCTGCACAAGGTGCACAGGCTGTTAGACTGCAGAGATCACAATGAATTCTGGACCTACTTGTAGTCTCCCTTCCGCAAAATCTGCATTTGGTATGAATTGTTTGGACTTCCTTATTGCATACCCATGTATGGATGCAATATGCCTGTTCTTCCGGAATATCAACTTGAACCTGCCAACCTTTATCTTCACCAAATAATACAAATAAAGATTCTTTATCAGGAAGGATAGTCGTATTGTTTACGTTGTTGTTACGTGTCCATTTCTCCTTTCGATATGCTACAAATGGCGTCACTGCTTCATCCCGATCTATCGATACAACATCAAATTCTTCCGGTCTATCTCATTAAGCATTGCTATCCTTTCTTTGTTTCCGAGCTTTATTCTCGCATTCTCTGGCAAAGTGTCCTTCTTCACCACATATATAGCACTTGCATTTTTTCACCTTGGTTCTGTCATTTTGATATTTCTTCTTGATCACACGAACGTGTGATTTATGGGGCTTTCCTTTATAATTCTGAGCCTTCCTCAGGCCATACTTCTTCTGCCCTTGGTAATAGCTGGGAATAGGTATCTTTGAGCAAAACTGCAAATCTTTCAAACTCCTTTGTAGCGAAGCTTGCTTGCACATTTCTTTAAGTTCCTGTTAAGCATGATGAATTCGTGGAAGTACCCCAATAGTATTTCCTGGATATCGCTCCTGAAATTTTTGCTCAAGATAATTTCCAATTAATGGAGGCATTTTCCGATAAAACTTACTTGATAATTCCTCATTGATGAACATTCTACCTATTTTTGCTGCTATTTCCTTGTACTGGTTCATGTATGATACCAATTCTTTTGTACTGGGGCATGCTAGTCTTTCCAGATCAAGATAGGCCTGATTCTGCTCCGCTGTTGATCCTGAAGTGGGATCTTCCAAAGTAATTATCCTTCTTATCTGAGATAGAACATTTTGTGTTTCATCTGCGGCATTGATTAACTTATCATACTGATCTGGGAACATCATTCTCCACTGGATGAAGGTCTTTTTCTCAATTTCCCCTAATAAGTTTTCAATGTATAGAACTTTGGATCTTTTGTCGGCCCATATTTTTGAATCAATAACATTTGTTGTAATTGATTCCCACCTGGAGATGACATCATTATAGAAGAACCACTGAAGTCCGGATCAAGGTATGTTTTCTTTTGAAAATGAGAAGATAAGGATGATTCAGATTCAGATGAAGAAGAAGGTTGCCGCCGACGACAACGACAACGATCTCACTATTTTGATCGGGAAAATTCGGATGAAATCTGGGATACGCTAGGACAGCCTAGTGGTAAATTTGATTACTATGTCAAATACACAGCACCAAAGCAGGACTGGGATATGAGTCTTATCAAACCATCATGGGGAGACTCTGATGATGAAGATGATGAAGATGATAAAGATAATCAAGAAGAAATGTTCTACTCTCCAAAAACAACATTTGAAGAAGAAGACAAAACAGTAGATGACGCTGAGGAAGTAGTTTATACCCAACTAGAAGAACCAGAGATGGACTATCCTTTGATGAAAAACATTTTGGCATCATCAGGAGCAACATCGGCCTTCAATCCACCTGATGATTCAGTCATGGGTCCCCCACAATATGGACCCGCATCAAGACCAGCCGGACGTTCAAATCCCTACAATACTATGGATCTGTCAAGATCCTACACAGGGCGGTTCAAAGAAGGATATAATAATGAATTATGGCAGTTGCCTTCTGCACAACAACAAACAGGTGCATTACTAGTCTTACCTGATGATATTGGTTTATATAATGATGTCATCTCCAGGTGGGAATCAATTACAACAAATGTTATTGATTCAAAAATATGGGCCGACAAAAGATCCAAAGTTCTATACATTGAAAACTTATTAGGGGAAATTGAGAAAAAGACCTTCATCCAGTGGAGAATGATGTTCCCAGATCAGTATGATAAGTTAATCAATGCCGCAGATGAAACACAAAATGTTCTATCTCAGATAAGAAGGATAATTACTTTGGAAGATCCCACTTCAGGATCAACAGCGGAGCAGAATCAGGCCTATCTTGATCTGGAAAGACTAGCATGCCCCAGTACAAAAGAATTGGTATCATACATGAACCAGTACAAGGAAATAGCAGCAAAAACAGGCAGAATGTTCATCAATGAGGAATTATCAAGTAAGTTTTATCGGAAAATGCCTCCATTAATTGGAAATTATCTTGAGCAAAAATTTCAGGAGCGATATCCAGGAAATACTATTGGGGTACTTCCACGAATTCATCATGCTTATCAGGAACTCAAAGAAATGTGCAAGCAAGCTTCGCTACAAAGGAGTTTGAAAGATTTGCAGTTTTGCTCAAAGATACCTATTCCCATCTATTACCAAGGGCAGAAGAAGTATGGCCTGAGGAAGGCTCAGAATTATAAAGGAAAGCCCCATAAATCACACGTTCGTGTGATCAAGAAGAAATATCAAAATGACAGAACCAAGGTGAAAAAATGCAAGTGCTATATATGTGGTGAAGAAGGACACTTTGCCAGAGAATGCAGGAATAAAACTGGAAACAAAGAAAGGATAGCAATGCTTAATGAGATAGACCTGCCAGAAGAATTTGATGTTGTATCAGTAGATCAGGATGAAACAGAGAGTGACGCCATTTGTAGCATATCAGAAGGAGAAATGGACACAGAACAACACTGTAACACGGTAACAGCTATCCTTCCTGATAAAGAATCTTTATTTGTATTATTTGGTGAAGATAAAGGTTGGCAGGTTCAAGTTGATATTCCGGAAGAACAGGCATATTGCATCCATACATGGGTATGCAATAAGGAAGTCCAAACAATTCATACCAAATGCAGATTTTGCGGAAGGGAGACTACAAGTAGGTCCAGAATTCATTGTGATCTCTGCAGTCTAACAGCCTGTGCACCTTGTGCAGATTACTACTTGAAGCAAGAAGTAATAACAGAGCCAGTGCCCGTCAGACATGATGATAAAGCATTGATCAAAGAACTAACAGAATATGTTACTTTTTTGCTAGCAGAAAATTCAAGGTTAATGATGGAGATTGACCGGCTTAATCGTAAATCTGCAGATGAAACTCTATACAAAGATTTGGAAAAGGAGTTTGAAGAAATGAACCCAGAATCTTCGGAAAAGGTCAGTTATCTTGAAGAAAGAATTATTTCCAAAATTGATTCTGAATACCATCCTAGAAGAATCATAAACAGGCTGTACAACATGTTGATAATATTAGAAATCCCTAACCATGCTCCAATCAAGGTTAGTGCAATCTTAGACACAGGAGCAACAACTTGCTGCATAGACAAAAGAGCAGTTCCTGAAAGTATTCTGGAGAAGAATCCTTATACCATTATTATTAATGGTGTGAACTCAAGACAAGTAGCAAAATGGAAGCTCAAAGGAGGGCAAATGATCATAGGGGAAAATAAATTCAGAATACCCTTCACTTATTCTTTTGATATGTCCCTAGGGGACAGAATCCAGATGGTAGTCGGCTGTAACTTCATCAGAAATATGCATGGAGGACTCCGAATTGAAGGTAATTTAATTACCATTTACAAAAATGTTACTTCTATAAGTACAAATGATGCAGCAATACACGCAATACAAGAACTCAGCATGGATGAGGATGAATATCTGGATATTCAAGAGAAGGTGTATCATGTCATGGAACCTTCAAATTCAAAAATATTTAGAAAGCATGAAGAGTTGATGAAAAGATTGAAGGATCAGGGATTTATAGGCGATGACCCAATGAGATACTGGTCAAAGAATAAAATTCTATGCAAAATAGACATTATTAATCCTGATATCACAATTCAGGATAAGCCTTTATCCCACATAACTCCCCTCATGAAGTAGACATTTGAAAAACATATCAAGGCATTAATCCTACTGAAGGTGATTAGACCAAGCAAAAGCAGACACAGAACCATGGCCATGATTGTTCAGTCAGGCACGAGTATTGATCCCATCACAAAGAAGGAGGTAAAAGGAAAAGAAAGAATGGTCTTCAACTACAGAACTCTGAATGACAACACCTACAAAGACTAATACAGCCTTCCCGGGATAAATACTATTCTGAAGAAAGTCGGAAATTCAAAGATATATTCAAAATTTGATCTTAAATCAGGGTTCCATCAAATAGCAATGGATCCAGAATCCATATAATGGACGGCTTTTATTAGCCCTTCTGGATTATATGAATGGTTGGTAATGCCATTTGGCCTGAAAAATGCACCAGCAATATTCCAAAGAAAGATGGACTCATGCTTCAAAGGTACGGAAGATTTTATTGCTGTATACATAGATGACATTTTGATATTCTCTAAATCAGAGCAGGAGCATCTAAGGCATTTAGAAATAATGCTTAAAATCTGCGAAGAAAATGGGTTGATCCTATCCCCAACCAAATATAAATTGGCGGTAAGCAGAATTGAGTTTCTAGGGGCAGAAATTGGAGAAGGAAAATTGAAGCTTCAACCACACATAATAAAGAAGATTGCTGAGTTCAAAGAAGAGCAGCTGAAAACCAAGAAGGGTTTGAGATCCTGGTTAGGAATTCTGAATTATGCAAGGACATATATTCCTAATCTAAGCACTCAGCTGGGTCCATTATATGAAAAAACTTCTCCTCACGGGGATAAAAGAATGAAAGAATCAGACTGGAAGATTATACAGCAGATCAAAGATAAGGTCCAGCAATTACCAGATCTTGAAATACCCCCTGAAAATGCATATATAATCCTAGAAACAGATGGATCTATGACTAGATGGGGCGGAGTCTGCAAGTGGAAAAGAAGAAAATTTGACCCTCAAAGCAGTGAAAGAATATGTGCTTATGCACATGGAAAATTTCCAACAGTAAAAGCAGCCATAGATGCTGAAATATATGCAGCGATGGAAACATTAAGCTCCCTTAAAATTCACTATTTAGACAAGGAAGAAATTACTCTCAGAACAGATTGTCAAGCAATCATCAGTTTCCACAACAAGACTGCAAAAAAATAAACCTTCCAGGGTCCGATGGCTGGCCTTCACTGACTACATTACAGGAACAGGGGTAAAAATTAACTTTGAACATGTTGATGGTAAACTTAATATTTTTGCAGATTCTCTATCCAGATTATTTGAAAGGGAGGAAGCCATCAATATGATCAGAACAAAGGATGAATGGACAAGGATTATGCATCCGGACATAACCACCACAGAAGATTACAAACTTCTGAACCAATATAAACATCCCATCAAAATACATTCCCTCCTGAGGAGTATGATAAACGCAAGAAGATGGCAGATGTGGAAGAGAAATCAATCAATCAACTTTGCTTCGCCTTCAAGGAATTTGAGCTTATCCAACAGGTAAAGGAATCTGATTTCCTTTGCAGGAGACATTGGGAAGGAGCCAAACAGCAATACTTCCTGGAAAAATCTCCAGACATAATTAAAGTAAGACGTGACATTTGGCGCGTTTCAAACACGCTAAATGACATATACAGAGACATAAGGCAAATGCCCCCATGAAAAGCAGTGGTGAGCCCAGCAGATACAAGTTGTACAATCCCATAACTCAAAAGCGCGTGGTATCAAGAGATGTGGAATTTTGAAGAACAAGCATGGAATTGGAACAACAATAATAATGACAACATGAAGCAAATATTGCTTGGAGAAGATTATACAAAGCAAAGAGAGAGTGAAGAAGTATCATCACCCCAACAAATTAATACTCAGTCAGAAAGTGATCATCCAAACAGTCCAATTGTGAAAAAGATGAAGAGCATCCAAGAGATATATGACTCCAGCCAAGTGATTGATAATGACATTGATTTTAATAATTTATATCTATTTGCAAGATATAGTCCTATAACTTATGAAGAAGCCTCCAAGGATGCAAAGTGGAGAAAAGCAAGAAAAGAAGAGATTCATACTATAGAGAAAAATAATGCATGAGAGCTCACTTCACTTCCTCATAGACACAAAGCTATTTGAGTCAAATGGGTATTCAAAATAAAGACAAATGCAAAAGGAGAAGTTGAAAGGCACAAAGCAAGGTTGGTTGCTAAAGGATACAAGCAAAAGTATGAGATTGACTACGAAGAAGTCTTTGCACAAATAGCTCAGCTTGAAATAGTAAGACTACTCATCTCTCTTTCAGCTCAAAGAAAATGGAAGATATATCAGATGGACATAAAATCTGCCTTCTTAAATGGAAATATTGAAGAAGAGGTCTATATCGAGCAACCACCAAGTTTTATCATCAAAGGGCAAGAAGAAAAGGTATACAAATTAAAGAAAACTCTTTACTGACTCAAGCAAGCCCCTAGAGCATGGAACTCAGGAATTGATGGATACTTTATAAAGGAAGGTTTCACAAAGTGTCCCTACGAGCATTCTTTATACTTGAAAAAGAATTCATATGGAGATATTCTGTTAGTATGTCTTTATATGGATGACTTAATTTTTACGGCTAATAATATCTCCATGATTAAAGAATTCAAGCAATCATTAGAACAGGAGTTTGAGATGACAGATCTGGGATTGATGAGATACTTGGCTTTGAAATATAACAAAGAGAAGAGGGAATCTTTGTATCACAAGAAAAATATGTCGCATAGATTCTGAAAAAATTCTCAATGAAAGATCGTCATGCTATGGTACACCTGTTGAGTATGACATTAGAATGACTAAAGATGAAGAAGACAAACCTATGAATCTGACTTATTACAAAAGTCTTGTGGGTTGCCTCAGATATTTGACAAGTACAAGGCCTGATATATATTATTTGGAGTTGGTTTGGTAAAAAGGTATATGGAAACTCCAAAAACTTCGCACTTATATACAGCTAAGAGAATTCTTAGATATGTAAAAGGAACAATTGATAATTGACTTCTCAATTAATCAATGAAAGATATGGAGTTTTTTGGTTTCAATGATAACGATTGGGCTGTAAGTTATGATGATCGCAAGAGCACCACCGGATACGTGTTTTATCTTGGCAATGCTGCTTTCACTTGGTCTTCAAAGAAACAATCAATTGTTGCTCTATCATCTTGTGAAGTGGAGTATATTATTGTAGCCTCTTGTATTTGTCATGCTATTTGGTTAAAGAGATTACTACAGGATCTTAGATTGCAACAAAAAGCTACAACCAAGATCTATGTGGATAACAAATCAGCAATTGCTTTAGCAAAAAATCCAGTTCATCATGAAATATCCAAGCATATCTATACTCGTTTTCATTTCATAAGGGAGTATATTAAGTCAAAAGAAATAGAATTGCTCCATGTAAATCAAATGATCAAATAGCTGATATATTTACAAAGCCTCTAAAAATGGAAGTTTTTCAATTCTTAAGAGATTTGTTGGGAGTTCAAGGAAGAACAAGTTTAAAGGGGGCAGATGTTGGCATGTAAACTTCTTCCAAAGACAATTTGACTTCTTCAACTATGCAAGGAAAGTAGACAAAATCAAGTTGACTTCGTATGACTTTTCATCAACTAAGCAAAGTTTAATCATCTTATTAACTTCAATGAAACTCTTCATGACAAAAGTCATTAGTATAAATCGAATTGTCTTTTAATGTATTAATTGTAGAAGGATGTGGAAGTATGAATCTAAGAGTATAAATAGAAATCCTATGTAATAGAATATATATTCCTTTTGAAAAGTCTCTCTCATTCTCTTCTACATACTTGTTTCTATCTTAGATTCACTAAGTTCTAACACCATGGACATTGATGAATCGTTGTCGAAGTCTCATATCACGGCCAGAGCGGGCATGACAGTGGCGGTTAGGCCAAGCGACGGTGCTCCTCGTTGGATGAGATGACCCGAGGGAGTCGTGCGGGCAACATGTGTGAGGGAAGGGTAGACAGCGGTAGGTATGGAGAATGGGTGCTGGAATGAGGTGCGAGATGGTCGACGGCTACTCGTGGTTAGCGGTGGCACAGCGATGGAGGACGACGCTGAATTGTTCGAAGGGAGTAGGGAAAGAAATTTATTTTTTTTAATTAAAACCTAAGCTTTGAATTTTTTTTTTCAATCAACTCTTAAGTTTGGATAAAATAAATAAGTTTAATCTAAAGACAAAAAAAGTTATCTCATTAACTTAATAATTTCTCTTTATAAAAATATTTCAAAATTTCAAAATAAAATTTAATTAATATTAATATTACTATTATTAAATTATATTTTGTTTTGCTTTGCTTTTTTTAAGCCTTATAATTTTTATTTTTTTGATATATGATAATCTGTGCAATCACAACTAATAGTCATACAGTGGTTATAGAAAAGTAGTTAAATTAGATTACAAATTGAAGGAAAAAAAATTATATTCAGCATGTGTATATACACGAGGTCATTTCAATTGCGTGTGAAAGTAAATTAGATGACTTGGTCGATATGGCAGAAAAAATTTGCTTTAACAGCTTCCACGGAATATTAACAAATCCACATATATGCATAGAGATTTCATACTGTGTCACTCTCTAAAAGATTGAAATCGTCAACTTAACAATTTCGATCGGTCTTCTCATGGTCATTATAAGGAAGATAAATCATAAAGGATTCTATGAATCTTAACGTAGTGTACAAAATACGTGGGGGTCATCTGAATCCAGAAAAGAGCTTTAGACTTCCTCTGGAATCGACCCATGTCATATATACAATCACCGCTGTGTCTTAGCCATCACGTCATTCCCGTGGGGACTTTCATGTAGCGTCACAATCATTGTGCATATGTGCTCGACGCATGTTGTTCGATCTTTATTTAATTCATGCGATTGTGACTGCCAGTGGTTGTGGTATTGGTGACCACAATTCAACTAGATTCCGACTGCAATTTCACTGTGGTCCGATCGACATCGAAGTCCGATTGATATCGAAGTCTGGTCGAATAGTGGTCGGATTTCGATTATATTGCGATCGTCAGTGGTTGCGAGTGTGGTCATCAACGGTCGCGGTGTTGGCAATTGTAATTCGTCGAATTTTGATCGCAATCTGATCGGAATTCGATCGCGGTCCGATCGGACTTTGACCTATGTCGGATTCCGATCGAAATTCAATCGTAGGAATCCCATTCATCAATTGCCCACCTCCGTCGTCAAGTTCTGATAAGATTACGATTGAAATCCGATCGGATTGCGGTCCAGTCATGGCTACCAACATCGCAACCACTCCTTCATGTACACCCGTGTGTGACTCGCCTCCAATGTTCGATCCCCTTGCCGTCGACTGTTGATCCGTCATCTGATCCATGTGTGCTTGTCAAGGTCGCGACTGTGCATGTCTCCTGCATGATGCATCTATGTGCAACTCCATCTCATTGTCTGATCCGTGATTTTGTACAATAATGAGAAATGCACAGTACTTTCGCCGAATGTATTACAGTCCATCCCTGAATCTATCGAAGTTACCGATAGTAGGCTCGCAGCTGCGATCGGACTGTGATCGACGCAAATGGGCTAGAATTCGACCCAATCAAAGTCACGCATGATCAGATCGGAATTTGACCCGATCACGACCATGATCGGGCCAGATTTGATCGAAATTCAATCGTGATCTAGTCAGACTCCGACTGTGGCCTGATCATGGTCGGAATTCAATCGCCCGACCGTGATGCTGAGCGATGCGGGCACGGTGTCAGGGTAAAGTTACAATGCTCGCCTGCACACAGACGCATAGATATCCATCACACTAGAGCGCCAATGTCACAATTCGATCGGCACCGAAGTCCGATCGGATCGTTGTCAGATTTTGCCCCAATTGCGACTGAAAATGACCGCGATTGTGGTCGGTTGGCGATGTCATGACGAACCCGACGGGTATATATACAAACAACTTCTCCACTCGTCTGATCTATAGGATTGCATAGTAATCGAGAATGCATAATACTTTCACCGTGACAATCTTCTTCGATGAGTACTATAGTCAATCTTCTGAACTCATCGAGGTGGCGACCGCCATCCCTCTCGTCAGATCGCAATCGGATTCTGGTTGAATCGTGATTGAAATTCGATCCAATCAAGACTACCAATATCACGGTCACTGGTGGCCGTGATCAGGTCAGATTCCGACTGTGATCCGATCGGATTCGAATGTTGGCTACTCGTCAATAATGTCGAGCTGCCAATGCACGTGCGGGAGAAGAAACACAGTATGAGTTATTATGCATTCTCATTTTTCATTATTATACATTTCTCATTCATAGTCAGGGATCGAATCATATATATATATATATATATATATATATATATATATATATATATATATATATATATATATACCATTTGATCTACCATATTGCATAATATTGAGAATGCACTATACTTTCATATGTGACGATCTTCTTCGATAAGTACTATAACTAATCTCTGAAATCGTTGGGGTTTCACTTTCGTCATTCTTGTTAGATCGCAGTCAGATTTCAGCCGGATCACAATCGGAATTTAGGAAATCGCAATTGATGGCACCGTGATCGGGCCAAATTCTGACTGTGATTTGACCAAAATTCGATCGAATTGCCACCGTCAGTGTTGCGGGCACAATTCAGTTAGATTTCAACCACAGTCCAACCTAAATCTGACTCCGATCGGACTGTGGCTAGAATCCGACCTTCCATCGGCGATGTAGAGCTGCCAATGTATGGGCGAAAAAAGAGTTGCGGTGGGAGTTACTGTGCATTTCCATTTTCATGCACAAGCACATAGGAAATGAGTGTGCAAGATATCAACATCGTGTATATGTGCACCTGTGAATACAAATGTACTTTCGGCCTGTGTCGTTGCTTCGAGGACAAAAGTGGCAAATCCAACAAATTTAGGGGATTGCTTATAGTGCTCATTGAAGCAATGACATGCGCCGAAAATAAACTTTTATTCAACGGGTGCACATGAGGTGTGCATGAAAGTGCACACATTAATATTTCTCTCTCTCTCTATATATATATATATATACACGAGTTTGTTATGTTGCCTGGTGCATGACTCGTGCGCGATAACACAATAACAAAGAATATACAGTAAATTTTCCTCGCGCGAGTTCCTCATTGCCATCGGCGTTTAACTAGATTCAAGTCACAATTTGGTTGCGGTCCATTCGGAGTGAGAGTTAGGTTCGACCACGGTCTGACCGGATTCTGGCCGCAATCTGATCATGGTTCAACTGGAGGGGCGTCAATGACGATCTCGACAGATTCAAGGGTTAGACTATAGTGTGAATGGTGGTTGACGATGAAAAATTTGGTCAAGGATCGCGAAAGAGAAACACTATGCATTTCTCATTAATATGCAACTCCGTGCAATTGGACGGCTAAGATCAAGTCACACACTGATCAAACGTGCACTAAAGCATCATATATATATATACCTAATTCATTTGTGAACATCCATGAGCATCTCGATTATCCACCATCCAATCGGGTGTACACTATAACTTAATCTTTGAATCTTAAGAGATCAAGAGATGCTCACGGATATTTACGAATGAATTGTACATGTAATATATATATATATATATATACACACCATGGACATTGATGAATCGTTGAAGTCTCATATCATGGCCACAGTAGACATGGCACCGACAGTTAGGCCAAGCGGTAGCGCTCCTCGTTGGATGAGACAACCCGAGGGAGTCATGTGGGTGAGCACGACGTGCGACCAGCGTGTGTGAGGGAAGGGTAGGCAGTTGTAGATAGGGAGGATGGGTGCGGGAACGGTCGCTCAAGATGGCCAGCGGCTACTCGTGGTTGGCGGTGGCGCGACGAAGGAGGGCGGAGCTGAATGGAGGGAGAAGGGAAAGAAATTTAATTTTTTATTAAAACCTATGCTTTGATTTTTTTTTTCAATCAACTCTTAATTTTGGATAAAATAAACAAGTTTAATATAAAGACTAAAAAAAATTATCTCATTAACTTAATAAGAATTTTTCGTTATAAAAATATTTCAAAAATTTATAATAAAATTTATTTTATTATTATTAAAATTAATATTAATATTATTAAATTAGATTTTGTTTTGTTTTGTTTTGTTTTTTTAACCCTTATAAAATCGAAACTAATTAAATTAATTGTATTATTATAATTAATTATAATTATAATTTTTAATTTTTTTGATATATGATAATCTGTGCAATCACAATTTAATAGTCATGAAGTGGTTATAAAAAAAGTAGTTGAAGTAGATCATAAATTGAAGGGAAAAAAATCATATTCGGCACGAGTATATACACGAGGTCATTTCTTTTTTTAGTCGATATTAGATATCGAAGTCTTTAACCTGATTAATCCTAGAATAATCAGTCTAATTTCATAAAAAATTTCTATTGACAATTAAGATAAATATAAAAATATGCACAGTGGATAATCCAATAGCCCAACTTTCTAAGGCTCAATATCATATTTGAACGAAAAATTCTTACAATATATCACAGTTGAGACTCGAATTATAAATATTGTCCTTGCACTAGCTCCAAGGCACACGAGGTCATTTCAATTGCGCATGAAAGTAAATTAGATTTTTTTTAAAAAAAATAAAATAAATTAGATGACTTGGTCGATATGGTCGATTATAGCACAAAGAAGAAATTTGTTTTAACTTCCACGGAATATTAACAAATCGATAAACTATGGTTACGTTGTAATTTAGACTAAAAATAATTTTCGTCATATTTTTTATAATTATTTATTTAATTTATAATTTAATATTTCTCTATAGTATATTTAAATAGCATGCCGGCCTTGACTTGGTTTACAAAACCTAATTAAGTGGTTACAGTAAAGTCAGTCTTCTTAAACACTTTGCTTAGTCATGTTTTGTTCGGCAGCATTTTTTTTTTTTTTAAAGATTGAATCAACGTATCCAAGAAAAAAAAAACTACTATCTTCACTTAAACTTCAAACACATATTTATCAACGGTAAGGTATCTTTTAAATATTCATAATTTAATTTTTAATTATAACATACTACAAAATATATTTTCTTGGTGGAATAAAAAATCTGAGAGATTTGAGTTGCTAAATCATCCACTGCAAGTACTTTTGAATTCATCCGTGAGAATCTTTATTATTCGACGTATTATATATATATATAGATAGATAGATATTCTGTTGGACGACTTACGCTGTGCGTTCGTGCGCTCCATGCGAGACCCGTGCACGATGTCGACGTCGCCGCCGCACCGTCCGGCCACCGTCGACTGTCGGATCGGGCGCGATCGACGCGTAATTCGCCGACGGTCCGACGGGGCTCGGATTACGGCCGGTTAGTACCCGGAATCTGACGCTAATCGGTAGGAAATGACCAAAACACGCGATCGACAGTGACACTCGTCCTTCGTCGAATTTCGGCCACGATTTGATAGGAATCCAGCCCGATTGCGGCTGAAATCGAGCGCCCAATTGTGGCGGCCAATTTCGGCCGCCATTCGGCCGACCAGCGGCCGAATCATGGCCGACCGAGTATAGCGGACGGACCGGCATCAGCTGTCGGTCCGTCCGACGTCAGATTCTGGCCACAATTCAGTCGGAATCCGGCTCGATCGCGGTCGAAATCGGGCGCCCGATTTCGACCGCCATTCGATCGACCGACGATCGAATTGCGATCGATCGAGTATAGTGGACGAACCGGTGTCGGATGTCGGTTCGTCCGGTGTCGGATTTCGGCCGTGATTTGATCAGAATTTGATCCGATCGAGGTCGGTAGTGGCCGCGCCACTGTCTGCCGCATGTTTTAGTCATTTTCGGCCAGTTAGCACCGGATTCCGAGCCCTGTCGGACTGCCGACGAGTTGCACATCGATCGCGTCCGGTCCGACGATCGACGGTGGCCGGATGGCACGGCGGCGATGCTGGCACCGCATGTGGGTCTCGTGTGGAGCGCACGGATGCACGACATTTGTTACGCAGCGGATCATATATATATATAATTCAAATGGAATTGCGGCTAAAATTCGATCACTTGTGACTAGGATAGAATTCAACCCAACCACGGTGTTTACTTTTCTTACCAATATTTAGAGAACAATTCCTAAATCAAAGGATTAATTATGGAAGGAAATCTATTGAATAAAACCAGGCATCGAATTTGACCCATTACGAGCTTGACAGGTTCTCAGCCGTCCATGCATTGTGAAAAAGTCGTCGAACTCACAACTTGGAGAATTCGTCGAAGTCTTTCACTGCAAATATTCACCTCGATTGCCATTTTCATCTAAATATATTACTAATTAATAGGCAGTGTAGGCCTAAAGATGGTCAGAGAGAGAACCGAAATGGCAGGTCTAAACTTCCAGTATCATTCCGCAGTAGTAATCGTAATTGCACTGACAGTGGCAGCTTTTGCTGCTGCTGCTTCACCGCCGCCGAGCAATTCCAGCGCTGCTACTTCACCGAACTGCGAGCGCAAGTGCGGCGACGTCGAGATTCCCTACCCCTTCGGCATTGGCGACGGTTGCTTCCTCCGAGGCTTCGACGTCTTCTGCAACCGCTCCCTCCGGCCGCCGCGCCCCTTCATCGGCGATACCTCCATCGAGCTCATCGACGTCTCGCTGACCCTCGGCCGTGCTCGCGCCCACACACACGTCAGCTGGACCTGCAACAACGGCACCAGCGTGACCGGCGGGGAAGCCATCTCCTTCAACCTCTCGACCCGTCCCGCCTTCACCATCTCCGTGGCCTATAACAAGTTCACCGCCGTCGGGTACGCCACCGTCGCGCTCGTCAGCAACGAGAACTACATGACCGGCTGCGTCTCTTGGTGCATTGGGCCCGGCGTTAACAACGGCACCTGCGACGGTTTCGGATGCTGCCAGACGACGATCCGAAAAGGGATGAGGGCCTTGACGATCGGCACCGGTTACGTCAACAACTCTCTCGTGGGGGACTCCGATCGTTGCGGCTACGCCTTCCTCGTCGAAAAAGATCGGTATGAGATTCTGACAGTCTATTTTACTCTATTGATTCACACTTATGTATAAGTTTTTAATTTTTTTTTTTTTGCTAAACTCCAGTACAATTTTGTGTTTTGCGTCCCGCTACTGTTAATTCGTTAACATCTCGGTGACTTTATCAAAGGTGCATCTAAATTCTAAAGTATAGGACTTTTCAAAAGACAAATTCTTAAATTATTTTTTCCATCCAAGTTGATTTTTTTTTCTCCTATCTCTCTCCTTTCCATATAATTATTTTTTCTCTTCTTCTCTTTCTTCTTAAATTAATATTTTTTTTTCCTTTTATATGCATGCAACAATCACATATGATGTTGATCTTACAAAATCAACACACTATCACATGATCAATATCAAGTCTTAGTGATTCCCACGGGAATGACGTGGTAGTTAAGACACGACGATGCTTGCATAAGTGATATGGATCGATTCTAGAGGAGGTCTAAAGTCCTTTTCTGGATTCAGATGACCCTCATATATCTTGGCCACTACATCAAGGCTCATAGGATCCTCCGTGATTTATCTCCCTCACAATGGTCATGGAACAGACCGATGGGGACTGCTAGGTTGACGATTCTAACCTTTCAGAAAAGTGCAGAACATCAAACCTTAATGGCAAGCCAAGATTTAGTGTTGATCCTGCAAACATCAGCACCACCTTGACATTTCTTTTTTAATGAGATCAACACTAGGGTATCAACACCAAGCCTCGGTGTTGATCAAAATCAGCACCAAGATGTTAATCTTTGTAAGATCAGCACCAAGTCTTGGTGTCAATCAAGATCAACTCTCAAGATAAAAAACAATACCAAGGAAAGGGATTCGGAGTCGGAATTTGGTCGAATCGCGATCGTGATGCAACTTGATGTTACGACCAATATTGGGCCAAATTTCGACTGTGATTTGGTCAAAATTCAATCGTGATGCATCCCGACGTTGCAATCGTAATTTGTCGATTCGACTGGATTCCAACCGCGATCGGACAATGCTCGATTGAGTTCAATTAGGATTGAACTATAATTCAGATGACGATTGACGATGAGAAATCGAATGGTAGTGTGACGATGAGAAATCGAATGGTAGTGTGACGATGAAAAATCGAATGAGCTATAATTTAAGACCAACACCAAATGATGATGGTGCACCTTGGTGTTGATCTTTGAGACTAGTACCAGTGTGGTGCTGGTCTCAAAAGACCATCACCACATTGGTGTTGGTCTCAAAGACCAACACCAGTTGATGCTAGTCTTTGAGACCACCATCAAAAGTGTCACTACAAGAAAAATAAAAAATAGCGACGAAAATAATTCGTCGCTAATACAATGAATTCGCCGCTAAATACATTTTACGACGAAAATATTTCGTCGCTAGAGTCGTCGTAATAAGTTTGTCGCAAATAATCATTAGTGACGAATTAAAGGGATTATCGTCGTTAATATTACCGACGGAAATAAAAACATCGCTAAAAATAAACGTTGCGTCGCAAAATCATGAATGGAGGAAATAGGAAAATCATCGATATTAGCGATGAAATATACAAAAGTCGTCGCCAACTATCAGTTGAGTGACGCAATAAAGCAGTCGACTGTCTAATTTTGTGCCCCGCCACAGAATCAGAAGCCACTCGACTAGTGACTCGACTGGCAAGTTAACGACGAGAACAACTTTTTTGTCGCTAATATCACTCGACTAATACAAGAAAGCAGTCGACTGTCTAATTTTTGCCCTGTCACAAAAGCGGGAGCTCCTCAACTGGCGCCTCGATTGGAGAAACTTCTGCGACGATAATTATAAATTTTGTCGCTAAGTCCTACTACAATCGGACGCGTTGACTGGCGACTCGACTGATACTCTAAATTTAGCGACGAAACTATAAATTTCGTCGCTAACCCTCAAAATCCTGAAGTCGTATATCGACCGTTAGCGATGGAATTTTAAGAAATCATCGCTAACCATGAAAATACAGATTTTCAAAATTCATTTTATTTGTATTCGAAATCCTATAATACAATATCAACCACACAATTTAACTCAACAACATACAACTGAAATAATAAAATCAATATATGCATTTTAAACACATACATAACATCAAGTTTAAAGTCCAAAAATATCCAATTTCATAAATTCATAGTATTAAAATGCAAACACATTCAAATTCATTAGCTCAAAATATAAATGTTCACAAACTCTAAGATAGAGGAGGTGGAGCTGAAGATGACTCATGCATCAATGATTGTAATGCTCTAGGTGCAAGCCGATTCAGAATTGCTTCGAACATATCTTATCTTGATCTCATTGTTGCTAACTCATCTTGGGTGCTAGGTAATTGAGCCAGAGTGTTTTCTAATCTTTGCTCGGTGGATTGAAGTTGTTCACGCAGTGCTGCGTTAGTTGTTCTGGAGGAGGAGCTAACATCTGAAGAAGTGGACCTAACTGGTTTTAGCCCACTTCCAAGTCCTCTAATATATCCAGAGCAAAGATCGAGGACTCGATCACAAATTTGACTTGTAATCTGAACAACATCGATGTCATCTCCGATTTCTTGTGATTGAATGTGTTCATCTCACAGTCTCACCATATCACCCTAAGAATAACAAACATATTATTAATATATTTACAAATAATTATGCAAATTTAAAAATAACTTTACTAAATTTTATCGATTATATCTTACGTATGCAACCTCATGCTTTCTCCCCACTCCACCCTTTTGACGAGTTACAGTGTGTTGTATTGAAGACAGTAATCTGATCTTTTCTCTGAGACTGATCGGTCTAAAAAATATTATAATGTGTTAATATTAAAAATATCAAACAATATATTGTAACTATAAAGTTTATACTTACACCGTCATAATTGTATTGGATGAATGATTTAGAGCCACCTCGATGGGTAAATGGTAGTTGCGCTCGATTTTGGGCATTTGTTGCCGATCATGTCTACAATATAAAAATATCTTAAGATAAGCCTTAAAACATGAGTTATAGTATAAATATTTTGATTTGTATAAATTTAGTTACCTGAAATTTCTCTGATTCAAACAAATCGCACATATAGTTCCAATCTTCCTGTGTCTCACAATACTCGATCGACATATGATGTCGGCGCTCGATAGGGGGAAGATGCAGTATACTCTTATAATGAGTGTGCATCTTATTTCTATTGTCTCTATACCTTGCATTCATTAACCTGTCGGTCTCCTTTCTTACCGACATTGCCTCCTCGGCAAAACTGATATCGAAAACAGCCTAAAAAAATACCAATATTGAAATTTATTAACAAATGATGGTTGATTATATAATATCAAAATACTCATACTTACTGATAATCGATCATAGATCATCTATTTATTATTCGCGGAGATATGCTTCCAGTTCTTAGCTTATAGGGGAGCAAACTTATTAATTGACAGACCTAACTCTGTCATAAAAACAGCTGCATTTG
This sequence comes from Wurfbainia villosa, assembly GCA_025175895.1. Taxonomy (NCBI): domain Eukaryota; kingdom Viridiplantae; phylum Streptophyta; class Magnoliopsida; order Zingiberales; family Zingiberaceae; genus Wurfbainia; species Wurfbainia villosa. The sequence continues at coordinate 114,832,972 of CM045994.1, forward strand.
TCCCGATAGGGTGACCATCACTCTTACGGAAGGTAATGGATAATCTACCTCGTTCCTCAATTTATCGTCGGAGTCGATCGGAGTGTGTACCTCGTGTCTCTCTATGTGTTGGATGAACTGTAAATCAAAGAATGTTAACAATTAACAAGTTAAATATATAGGAAACAAAATATACATACTTAAAATTAAACCACATAACTAACCAGTAGGAGCAGGAGCACTGTCAATGTCAGGCGTAGGTACAACTAGGGGTGCTCAATTCTCTTAGGCGGCATAACTGTGACATAAGCATTATATACAGATCGACGTATAAAAAAGATTATATTAAATACATGAAATATAAATGAAGAATAATATAAATACCGTATAAATACATCTAATCACTATCATCATCTGAAAAGGATAAATAATCATCCGCCTCACTATCAATTTTACTATCTTCACCATCGGCAATACGATTACTTTGAGCGCCCATATCTAGATCCACTTGTGCATTTGGCATATTAAGTCGGTGATGCTCAACATCTAATCGACAAAGTTGAGTTATTGATAAGTCTTCACCGACTATTGAAGTTGAATCATTAGATGAAATCTCTTGGTTTGGCTCCATGATCAAGATATTATCACCTTCAAAATCTTCAGATACTTCATCAACTTCAGTTACTTCGTATATATCTCGATGGTGAACCCTTTGCACGACCTTCTAATGACCTCCACGTTTGATATCATTCAAATAATACACTTGATTTGCTTGGTTAACCAAAATGAATGGGTCATCATCATACCATGTTTTAGAAGTGTCAATACACAAGAGATTATACTCTTCCACCAATGATTTTTTTTTGGATTACATTGGAATCATTCACACCAAAATAATTGAACTTTATATCTGAAAGAGTAAAATATTTGAATCACATCCTTTAACACATCAAAAAAATCCAAATTGTCCCCATCGTCAGAGGATGGCACACTGACCTTACTATTCTGAGTAGTTCTGGGTGAAACACGAGACGTTGTATGATATCGAATTCCATTTACTATGCATGCATCATACAGTTGAACTTCAGCATCAGGTCTCATTGTTAAATAATACAACTCATCTGTGATCTCTGAATTTGTAAAAAAATTTAGCGCTACAATTTTATCCCTAAACCACAGTGAAAAATTTCACTCGTGATATTGCATCACTTGATCAGCATGAACCTTTTGGGACACAAGTTGTAGATGCTCACTATATAAAACTTAATCAATTTAAACTCTGTGAATGAAATAGAATTAAAGTAATAACTTAATGTAAACACTTACTTTCGATATCGATCGACTTCTTTACAATTGTTCAAAATGTACCAATGTGCTTTCTTAAACAATGATAATTGTAATTTTAGACTTTGTTGGTTGCCAAAGACTCTTGTTTCTTGTGAGAAAATACTTAATTTGCATTTTGATGGTTGGACATCTTTATTCCATTCCGACCTAAAAAAACTTGTCTCAATCTGACTCATATATAACGAACTGAAAGTCAATGCCTCATTTACAATATACCCCTTTGCAATAGATCCTTCAGGTCGTGCTTTATTACGAACATATTTTTTTAGCCTTCCCAAATATCGCTCAAAGGGATACATCCATCGTGACGAAACTAGCCCAGCCAACATAGCTTCACGAGGTAAATGGACTGTCAAATAGACCATAATATCAGAGGAAAAATCCGTTCCATCTTACACAATATCAGGACTATTTTCTCCTCCATTTTACATATGTCCGCTATGTATAAAGATCTTACAGTGATTTTTTGAAGAAATCACATTTCAATCGATGGACTCATGTATATTTAGGAAAAATTCGTCTGACAAGCTGGAAGTATTCTTTGCAACAATACATGACAATCATGTGATTTTAGTCCATATATATTTCCTTCATTTACATTCACATGTCTAGATATATTAACAACATAACCATCTAGAAACTTAACTGATTTTAAAAATTGACAAAATTTACGCCTTTCTTCCAATGTCAACATATAACTTGCATACGACTTCCTGAATTTGTGTCTTACCTGCTGTAAATGCAACTCACTCCTTATTCCCATATCTTGCAAGTCTAATCTTGCTTTGAGAGTGTCCTTTGACTTTCCGTCTATATTTAATAATGTGTCAATTAAAGCATCACAGACATTCTTTTCAATATGCATCACATCTAAATTGTGTCTCAACTTTAAACCTGACCAATATGGTAACTCAAAAAATATAGACTTCTTTACCCAATTTGTATCATCCAAAGATCGCTTTTATTTTTTACTGAATAAAGGTTGTTTACTAAATGTCACTTGGGGCAATGCGTCTAATTGCGCTAAAATCTCATATCCATTCAATAATTGTGGTGATCCTTCTTTTTCAACCTTTCCATTGAAATCTTTATTTCTATGCCATGGGTGGTGTACATCCAAGAATCGACGATGATATGTGTAGCATATTTTACTCCATAATCCTTGAGATTTGGTTTCATTCAGACATACTGGACATGCCTTATAGCCCTTTGTGCTCCATCCAGAAACTATTTCATATGCTGAAAAGTCATGAATGGTCCATATCACAGCAGCATGTAATTGAAAGACTTGTTTAGTTGATGCATCATATGCTTCCACCCCGTCATCCCATAGCTCCTTCAGTTCGTTTATCAGAGGTCGTAGGTATACATATATCTCTTTGTCAGGTGATCTAGGCCCAGGAATTAACAAAGACATAATCATATATGGCGACTTCATCATTTTTCATGGTGACAAATTATAATTCACAAGTATAACAGGCCACATACTATAAGCATTGGACATATTTCCAAATGGATTAAACCCATCAATAGCCAACCCTAAACGAATATTTCGTGGATCACCTGCAAATATTTTATGTGCATTGACAAATTCTTTCCATGATTCACTATCAGCTGGGTGTCTTAATACACCATCTGTTTCAACTCGCTTTTCTTTATGTCATCTCATCTCTTTAGCCATATGCTTCGAAATAAACAACCTCTTAAGTCTCGATTTCAGAGGAAAATATCGAAGAATTTTTTGAGGATTCTTTTTCTTATTCATCCCTTTGTATTTGTATCTGGGCTCCTTGCACATTGGGCATTCATCCTTATTCTCGTGCTCATTCCAAAATAATATACAATCATTCTTACAGATATATATCTTCTCGTATGTCAATCCTAACTCTTTCAATAATTTTTTGACTTCATAATAAGAGTTTGGAATCACATTCAGTTTAGGAAATATCTCTTGCAATAACTGAAGTAACATATCAAAAGATTTATTGCTCCAGTCATTTAACACCTTCACATGTATTAGCTTCACCACAAAATTGAAAATTGAAAAACTAGTACAATTGGGATAGAGTTCTTTTTGTGTTTCTTCCAATATTGAAATATAACTTCGTCTACAATCATTTGCATTTTGTAAATCAGTAAAGATGTCTTCAAAATCATCTTCGAAATTATCTACTTCAATATCAAAATCATTCTTATCTTAATCGACAATATTTATACTACCGGATGATGTAGAAGCTTCTCTATGAAAGGTCCAGACTTTATATAGTCTATTGAATCCCCACCTATACAGATGTCCTTGCACATAATCCAATTCAAACAGAAACAAATTGTCACACCGTCGACATGGACAATGAATTTTCGATAAATTCAGACTGATTATGTAATTTTCTTCCATACTCATAAATTGATTCAACCCATTTATATATTCAGGACTAATCCAGTTCTGAATCGTTATTCAACTTTTATCCATATTTTTGAACCCTGGTTAAACATATATTAAATAATTTATCAACTTAAGTGTAGTTATCACATACAAAATAATTAAAAAAATTATAATTTAAACCTCACACAACATAACTTACAATCTGCATTATAACTCTTTTTTGTTATCGAACATTATAATCTAAAAATAAGAAAATCCTAAACTTATCTTATAACCTGAGACGACGTGTCTTGCGAAAAACAACACACAATGAGTAATTAATCTTACAAAAAAGAACACACAATGAGCTCTTAACCAAGTTTGAGATACTATTGTTGAGCACAAGGTGTATGAATTTAAAAGTGGCTAGCTTTGGATCGGCAAGGTTAGGTAGTGCACTAGTGTAGAAAGATGACTCTCATTCAATTACACAAATTGAGCTTAATTTTACCATGAATAAGTCGAAATCTAAATGATAAAAAAACCCTAAATTCTTAATCTAATCCCATTCAAAATCCTAATGATATATGATTAATCTACAATAACCTTATACCATAACAAAATCCTAAATTCATCATCTAAATGTTAAATTTATCATCTAATCATAACAATAATATAAAATAACCCCTAAATGTATTATAAAACATGAAAAAAGAATTCAGGAAAAACTAATTCTTCATGTGGATGAACTTGAGACGGTGTCGAGAAGAAACCGAAGCCGGAGACCGAGCTGGAGAAGGAGGTCGGAGGCCAGAGCTAGAGAAGGAGGCCGGAGCTATCGCCGGAGTTGTCGTTGGAGCTGTCGCCGGAGCTGGTCGCCGAAGAGATAAGCGCCGAGAAGCTAGAAGTCGCGCATGAGCGGAAGCTAGCTAGGGCACTGGAGTAATCGCCGGAGCTGGTCGCCGAAGAGTCCGACAAAGAATCATCGGAGAATCGATGGAGAATCGCCGGAGATCAGAAATTCATCGGAAGAGAGGAAGTCGATCGCGCAGAGAAAATGGGAGAATCGGCGCGGGGTAGGGTTTTTTCGCGTATATTAGCGACGAAATAGATTTATTCGTCGCTAATATTTATTATCTTAGTGGCGAAAATTTAAAATTTCGTCGCTAAACCCTAAAAATGTCGGGCCACAGAATCGAGTAAACTCGACTGGCGAATCGACTAAATCTTTCGCGACGAAATTTAATATTTCGTCGCCAATAGTCAGTCGATTGGCGGGATTGACAACTCGACTGTCAAACATTGGTCGGCCATGGAATCGAGTTAAGTTGACTGATGGCTCGATTGAAGGTTTTACGACGAAATGTCATTCGTCGTCGCTAAGTTATTTACGACGAATACTTATGTATTCCGTCGCTAAGTATCAATTTATGACAAATATGTTTATATTGTCATAAATGTATATTATGTTAACAACGGAAAGCTATATTATGTATTCCGTCGCTAAGTATCAATGTATAAAGAAATTTGTCGAAATGTTTAGTTTTTGCGATGAATTAATATATCGTCGCTATTTTCTATTTTTCTTGTAGTGTGTGATGCTGATTTTTATCATCACCATAGTGGTGTTGATTTAATTTATATCAACACTAAAATGGTGTTGATTTTTAAATATTAGTACCATCGTGGTGTTGTTTTTGAAAAATCAGCACCATGATAGTATTGATGTGTCAATTATTTATTTCCGAAGACGATAACTTTTAACTCGGATATCAAAACGGATAATTTTTTTAAATTGAAAATCATTCAAATATCTACGTTTGTTTCTAGGTAAAACTCGTGATAGCCACGTTTCAAGTCCAAAAAATAGCATTTAAAGTCTTTTCGAATTTATCAAGAGGTTTCAGTCAAAATCCATTGATGAAGCTAAAGAGCTCTGATCAAACTCATTAGAAGTGTTATATGTTTCTGAAATGTCATAGAGCCTATATGTGTCTAAAAATATCAATTTGAAGTCATTAACAATAGTGATCAGAAGATTTTTCAAATTTTATGACTTTAAGACAATTGACATATACGCATAACTTATTGTAGGGATGTCGGAATTAGACGTGGACACCATCAATACCTTCACTGTATTACCTCCTTCCATTACATGTCAATTTTTTAAAAATCCAAATCCCTTAACCCATCAATAGATTTTCGTCAAAACTCATTAATGAACCTAAAAAGTTCCGATCGGATCCATTCGAAGTGTTATATGTTTCTGAAGTGTGATAAAGTCCATATGTGTCCATAAATATCAGTTTGAAGTCATTAACAGTAGTGATCAGAAGATTTTTAAAATTTATGACTTTAAGATAATTGACACATATCCCTAACTTATCGTAGAGATGTCGAAACTAGACATGGACATCATCAATACCTTCGCTGTACTATCCTATTTCATTACATGTCAACTTTTCAAAAATTCAAATCCCTTAGGCTCATCAAAATCCATTGATAAACCTAAAGAGCTCCGATCTGACTCATTAGAAGTGTTATAGATTTCTGAAGTGTTATAGAGTTTATATGTGTCCAAAAATATCAGTTCGAAGTCATTAACAATAGTGATATGAAGGTTTTCAAAGTTTATGACTTTAAGATAATTGACACATGTATATAACTTATCGTTGGGAAGTTGGAACTAGACATAAGCATCATCAATACCTTTACTGCACTACCTTCTTTCATTATATGTCAACTTTTCAAAAATCCAAATCTCTTTGGACCTTCAATGAATTTTGACCGAAACTCCTATGGATTTCTACAGCACTCAGGATTCTAAATATGCTCTGTTGTTTGAATCTTACATCCTTACGATAAGTTATGTTATGTTGTTTGAATCCTACGTTCTTAGGATAAATCCTTTAGGTCCATCAATGATATTTTAATTTAACATTTTATTGTATTACACTTAAATGATATTAATTGAGTGTTAACTTATGCAAGGAACTTTTAAAAATTCTAAATAATTAACTGTATTATCCTTAGTTAATCTCGAAATCAATAAAAATCTTCCACTTCTAAAATAATCAGATTCTGAATTATATACTTCCTTTGTTGACTTGTCAAACATCCTCTATTATTTGAAAATTATCGATTATCTTAAATTAAATAGAGTAAAATAATATAACCGAGATAATCAAAATCACAAATAAAAATCCTTAACTAAATGCACTCCTAAAATTTTTGGTTCGAGAGACTTCCCTTGTATATAAAATATTCTATACGGATGGTAATAACTATCATCTTATCAGATTCAAACACTTGCTCGAAATGCTTAGGCTAAAGCTAATAGAAGTTAACACATGCAAAATTACGGGAAGCGAGTTAGAGGAAATCAAATAAGAGTATTGTTGAACTTTCTTACTTCATCAGGTAAGAAAAAAATTCCTATGAGGCCAGTGAGGCAGCCGCCTCAGGCCCAATTTGAGAAGGGGCCCATAGAAAAAAATTGTAAATGACTTAATTATAATTCTTAAAATATTATGAGAATTTTTTATAATGTTATAAAAAAAAATTAAAGTGTTCATTTAAAAAAACTTCCACCGGTTTTTATTTTTGCATAGGAAAAATATTTTAAAGGGTTTGATTGTAATTTTTAAAATATTATAAGAGTTTTTATAATATTACTAAATAAAGCACAACAATTTAATTCCTAATTTAATTCTTCCCCTATGCTTTTCCGTCGCCCACTTTAGCCGCCGCCCTCTTTAGGTTTTCTTTCTCCCAATTTCTAAGTTCTAATCCTAAATTTTTTCTCAAATTCTAATTCATCTCCCTACCAATCCTTTGTCGCCATCGTCATCACCATTGTCATCACTGTTTATCGTTCGTCGTCGCATTGTGATTGCTAGTGTTGTCGTCATCTCGCGTTGCATTAAAATTGATCATTGAGGATTTAAGGTGGAGGTATTTTTCTTAATTTATTTTCAGAATCATCTTGAATGATATTTTATTTTTTGAAAAAAATATGACTTTGTTAGTTCACTAGTTGTTACTTATTAGTTTTGTTATTCTTTAGATGAAAATTTACATTGGTAATAGAGAGAATCAATAATTTTAATCCTAATTTTTGAGAATATATTTTACATTTAAATAATTCAATTGGTTGATAATATAATCGATTTTCTTAATCCTTTTTAAATTCAACTTTCTCAAACAGAATGCTCCATTCATATCATCCTTTCATTGATAAATAAATTCCTTTGATGATCAAACTTAACTTGTAGAGTTTGTAGAATATTGGAGGGATTTTTTTACCTAGAATGCTCCTAAACTGAATTATTGAGCATATGATACACCTTTTTTACAAACCATCAAATTAATAAAAAAAATTAAGCTCTCGTTGAAATGGTCAAAATTAACCATTGAATAATGGTTATTTTTTATTTTAGTCCATGTTCAATGTTTAATTTTTATTTTAACTATTGTAAAATATAAATAAATAGTTACATTCATGAAAAAAAATATTAGAGAATTTTTTTTTAATAGTGGAGAGATACCAGATGAATAAATTTTTTATTTTTGATATTATCATACAAAAAAACTTCTTGGTCAAGTCAATTTGTATTTTATAATAAAAATGATATTTTATTATCATTTTAATTTAATTATTGCTCTTTAGATGAATTCACAGACACACTATTTTTTTTTAAAAAATTATATAGACTGTTTGTAATTTCATTATGACATTGCAACTTATATATTCATTTTTAATAATTTGTAGGTGTAATAGAAGAACATTTAAAATGCCTCCTAAATATTTGTCTGGAGCTCAAAAGAGAAAAATGAAACAAAGGGAAGATGCATTAATTCAAAGTCAAGCCGGTGATATTAACAAATATTTTAGAAGAAATAACAGATCAGAAAGAGAGAAATTAAGAGATAATTTGATGATTGAAGAACAAAGTCACTGTGAAGATGAAGAATTGAATGAGACTGCTAATTTGACCGAGTCGAATAAGAACTTAGAAGAAGACTCTCATCATGAAAAATTAAATTTAACTCTGAATTTGGAGGATCCTGGAAATTGGAATAACATTTGTCAAAAGCTCAGAGACTACTTAGTAGAAATGGGCCCAAAAAGAGTGGATGATATTTTGTTTCCTAAAGATAGTAACAACAGACATTTTGATTCATCGCATTATACACGGGTAATGACTAATGGACAAACATTGGATAGAAGATGGCTTGTGTATTCTATTTCATTAGATAGAATATTTTTATACATTGCAAGTTGTTCAAGACCGAACAAATGATGAGTAGAATGGGAATTTGAGTAATGATGGATATCTGAAAGATCGGCGTAATATGCATAGAAGTCTTAGACATCATGAAGCTAGTAGAGACCATATGGATTGCATGATTGCTTGGGTTGAATTAGAAAGAGGCTAAAAATATCAAATAATTGATAATGATGCAACTTCAAATCAACAAAGAAAGGCAACATTGGAGGCAAGTGTTAACAAGAATAATCTCCATTGTGAAAACACTTGCCAAAAATAATTTGGCCTTCGAGGAGATGATGAAACTTTATGTCAAGAACAATGGATTATTTTTGCAAATGATAGAAATGGTTCTTTGAGTTTGATCGAGTGATGGAGGAGCATGTTCGGCGTTGTGAAGCAAAAGAATCTCGATATTTTAGTCCCAAAATTCGAGAATGAATGGATAGAGACTTTGTGAAAGTGAAAAGGACAATTATTGCAAAAGTTAAACATGCAAAATATTTTTCAGTAATACTTGATTGTACTCCAGATGCAAGTCATCAAGAACAAATGTCGCTAGTGTTACGATGCTTGGATGATTCAACAAACACACCAAAAATAGAAGAATATTGGGTTGAATTTTTGAAGGTGGATGACACATCAGGTCTTGGGTTATCAAGTGAACTTTTGAATGCATTAACTAGAGTTGGGCTTGATATTGATGACATAAGAGGACAGGGGTATGACAATGGGTCTAACATGAGTGGAAGACACAAAGGTGTACAAAAAAGATTACTTGAAATAAATCCTAGAGCTTTTTACACGCCATGTGGTTCTCACAGTCTTAATTTGGCTTTAGTTGATATGGTGGAATGTTGTCCTAAAGCTAAGTCTTTTTTTGGAGTGGTGCAACGCATCTACACATTGTTTTCTTCCTCTACAAAGAGATGGAAAATTTTTAAAGATAAGGTGTCTGGTTTGACCGTTAAGCCATTGTCACATACCCGTTGGGAAAGCCATGTTGAAAGCGTAAAAGCTATAAAAGAACAAATTGTACATATAAGAGATGCTTTACTTGACCTGGCAGAAGTTGCTGAAGATTCTAAAACAAAGAGTGATGCTGAGACCTTAGCACTATATGATATTGAGAGTTTTGAGTTCTTGCTTGGAATGGTAATCTGGTATAACTTGTTACGAGCAATAAATACTGTGAGTAAGTTTATTCAATCTGAAGATATGGATATAGATATTGCGATCAATCTCTTACAAGGACTTGATCAATTCCTTGATAAGTTTAGAGAAGAGGGGTTTGCTAGTGCCATGAATGAAGCTATACAAATGGCAAGTGAAATGAGGATTGAACCTAAATTTCGAGAAAAACGCAACATTCGAAGAAAGAAACAATTTGATGAAAGTGACAATGATGATGTGACACAATCAGGTGAAGAATCTTTTAGAGTTGAATATTTTCTATTTATAATTGATCAAGCTCGATCTTCTCTCCAAATTCGGTTTGAACAATTTAAGCAATATCAAGAGATTTTTGGGTTTTTATTAAATTTGGAGAAGCTAAAGAGTGAGCATTCAAGCAGCTTGATGAAGTCTTGTATGAATCTTCAACAATTTTTAAGTCATGATGGACGTTCAGACATTGATGGTGATGAGTTGTGTTCGGAGTTGATGGTTGTGAGATTCTATTTAACAAATGAAAAAAGAGCAATTGATATGGTTCAATGTCTGGCAAAATTGAATGGTTTATTTCCAAATACTTACATTGCCTATAAAATTTTATTGACCATACCAGTAACAGTTGCATCGGCAGAAAGAAGTTTCTCGAAGTTGAAGTTAATCAAGAATTATCTTCGATCAACAATGTCACAGGATAGACTAAATGGACTAGCAATGTTGTCAATTGAAAAAGAAATGGTTCAACAGTTGGATTATACAGATTTGATAAATATTTTTGCCTCTAAAACAGCTAGACGAGTAGTGTTTATGTAATTATTTCAAGTATTTGTTAACTTTTTATTGGTGAAATATACTATTTCTGATTTATTTATGTGTTTAGTATATTTGCTATTTGCAAACTGAATTTTACAGTAATTTATTGTAATAAAAGGGCCTACTTTTTAGTATTCGCTTCAGGCCCCATTTAATACAGGTACGGCTCTGATCAGGTACAACTTTAGCTCAGCAGATCTCGGTGCCAATACATTGAATCAGACTTACAAATCTGGGGTGCCAGTGGTGTTGGATTGGAGCGTGGGAAGTATGACAATTTGTGATGAGGCTCGCCGGAACCTGATTTCGCCGCCGCCGTCGTACGCTTGCATTGCTAAGAATAGCGAGTGCTTCAACTCTAGCAACGAAGAAGGATACATCTGCAACTGCACAAGTGGTTACGGAGGCAACCCTTATGTATTGGATGGATGCACAGGTAGAATATATATAGCTAATTAATTGAAAAAAAAAAAGGAGGATAATTGCCACAAGGGTTTTGTTGAATTTAGACATTGTTTGGTTGCAGATATTGATGAATGCAAGCTCCCATTAGAGTATACATGTCATGGAGTATGTACAAATACGGAAGGCATTTATACCTGTTCATGTCCACCAGGCGAAACGGGTGATCCAACCAGTGAGAATGGTTGCTATCCAACATCAAGCACTCAGCCTCAATATCCAAAGGTGCTAATTGGTAGGTGAATCTCAAAATGATAATGCAATTTAGAATTTTATATCTCATTTGAGTAGATGGTGTATAAGCCACCTAATAAGAACAAGTCTATTACATCGTAAGTTAATATACATCTTGGGCTTCAATTAGGCGAAGAGTTAGCATATCAGAAACACAAGATTGTTCTGAGCATGATAGGAACTCCATAGCACCTAGAAAGCTTCTATATTTTAAATTTTGATTGGAACTCTGATTTTTTTTTTAATAATTAAGGACGACAAAGATTTACAGAGCATTCTAAAGGGCCAAGAAGAAAAATCACAAGAGATATAAGATACTAATTGAAGAAAAGTCAGTAGAAAGTAAAATTATTAGAACGAACCTTGAGAATAATTTCTTCCATGTCCTGTCATAAAGATTAAAATGCTTAGAGTTAGAGGTATTGGAATAACAAACATTGCTCAATGTTACTAACCTGGCACATCACGAAATAAAGTTTTACATGCTACTAACAAGAAGAGTGTGAATCTCTATAAAACAGATTTATACAGAAATCTGTGTCCGCTATGTATTTCATTTACAAAGCATATGGTTATTTCTCTTGTCATTTGGACAAAGGGAAAGAGGCATATGCAGTTTCTGTATCATTATATGATTTATATTTACACCACAAGAGGCTTCCAATGCAAATATATGATCAAGAGTTTGAGTATAGTAGATAAATTAGCAATGGAGGTACGGTATATTGGATAGTCTCTGAGTTTACTTAGAGAGGATCATTTTTTAGGTGAGTGGTAAGAACTTCACCAAATAATTAGCTAATTAGATTGCGGTATCATTATAAGGTAACTAACAGAGTGTTACGGATGGGTCATGCAAGGCAAATGCACATGACAAGGAGATTGCCGCAAGACTAACACTTTTGTTCTATTTTCTACTTGTACTGACAAGGAAAATGATGGCAAATCATCACCGCAAGATCGATAATTTTGTTCTTGCATGTAATAATCTCTTTGCTCTTCAGTTCCAATTTATAATTATCAATATTTTTTATGTGCAGCTACAATGAGCAGCATCCTGTTCTTAACCATCTCAGGCTTGTCTATCAACTTATGGTTGAAAAAAAGAAAGCTTATGATAACTAAGCAAAAGTTTTTCGAACAGAATGGAGGTGTGTTACTACAACAACAAATGAATTCTTATAAAGGTGTCACTTTTAAGTTGTTTACCCAAGAAGAATTGAAGAAGGCCACAGATAACTTCGCCTCAAGTCGGATTATTGGTCGTGGAGGACAAGGAACAGTTTACAAAGGAACGCTCGAAGACAATAGACTAGTAGCAATCAAGAAGTCGAAGCTGATCGATGAGAGACAAATCAAGGAATTTGCAAAAGAGATGCTCATCCTATCACAGATAAATCACAAGAATGTCATCAAGCTCTTAGGATGCTGCTTAGAGGTTGAGGTTCCAATGCTTGTATATGAATTGATAACAAAAGGAAATCTATTTGAGTATCTACATAGCCAGACTCACAGGTTTTATATAACACTGGATGCACGTTTAAGGATTGCTACGGAGTCTGCTGAAGCACTAGCCTACTTGCATTCATCAGCTTCTACACCGATCATTCACGGAGATGTGAAGTCCTCCAACATCCTCCTGGATGACGAGTACACAGCAAAAGTTTCAGATTTTGGAGCATCAAAACTAGCTCCCACGGATGCAACACAATTGGCAACATTTGTGCAAGGGACTTGTGGGTACTTGGATCCCGAGTACATGTTAACTTGTCAACTGACCGAAAAAAGTGATGTTTTCAGCTTTGGAGTAGTGATTCTAGAGCTTCTAACGAGGAAGAAGGCATTTGAGTTCAATGTGCCAGATGAGGAAATGCTGCTCACGGCCAGTTTTTTGTCTGCAATGAAGGAAAATAAGGTTGAAGAAATGGTGGATCCGGAAATTAATAAAGAAGACGACATGGTAGTGATTAAAGAGGTGTGCAACTTGGTTGTTCTTTGTCTGAACTCGAACGGAGATGAAAGGCCCACTATGAAAGAAGCGGCAGAGGTTCTTGGAAAGCTAAGAAAACATAAGCAAATTTTAGATTTGATGACATAATAAAAGTTACATCAGATTATGTTCATGAGCCTCCAGTGAGGATGCAAAATGTAACATCACCTGAACACTCTACTTCTGGGTATAATAGTATGGAAGTTCAGACATTATCGAATATAGAAAGTGGAAGATGATTCATCAGTGAACAAGCTTCTTACTACCTTCTGAATAGTCTGTATTTTCCTAAATAAAATTGTAAGCCTAGATTTGTGTAATACATGAGACAACAAGGATTTTTTGTTCTCTGATATATTGATTCTATGCACAATTCATATGAAAGATAGTCTTTGTATTCTGTGTGATTCTGTCAATATAATTTGTTTGGATAAATTTTGGGAAATAGCCTGTCAAGAAGACCCTTATTTTTCAAAAGTCAAAAGACTACCTCAACTTTCCTTGAGGTTGTTCTTTTTACTTGTCAGAAGAACTTGAAGGATAGAACTTCAATTTATTGAAATAGCATACTGTTACGCTCCGAGAGCATGCCGAGCTAAAAATCAAATGGACGACATCGTCTCTGTACGTGACAATATTTCGGGTTAATACAAGGCTCCGTAGGCCGACAATAACAACAATATATATATATATATGAAAACAAAAATAACACAAAACACAGCGGAAATATAATACAACAACAATACAATCCCACACATGCATACCGATATAACTAACACACCACAACAACACGAAACCTCGACAAAATCTGAATATACAACATATACATCACGAAAACTCCAAAATACAATACACAACGGACGAAAAGCCCAAAACAAACACAGGAGCCTCGGAGGTGAGATGAGATGTCCGCCAGCGGTGCTCCAAGCCGTCACGAAGACTTCTACCTGTTACCTCGGCGACAGAAAAACCCAGGGTCCGTTGGGGGTGGTGAGTAAAACTCAGCAGGTAATAGAAAATATGTATATATGTAATATCACATGTATTTCTACAACATAATCTAGAGGTACAACAGGTATATCAGCATAGTATATAAATACAAGCATATACCGTCTAACCAAATAAACAATATAAAATGCAGACATACCTAAAGTCTGCTACGCTACTCTGATCCAACCTGAACATATATCCAACATATATATAACAGGAAGAGTAATACCAACTCATAATCTACTCATGCTACAGGTCAAGGTATCTAATGGTCTGTCCAACACATACCAGTATCCGACACAATTGTATAACATATGCAAGAAACATGCATGAATATGATGTACAATCAAATGCAGCAAGCATAATACAATCAAATGCAACATCACAATAAGCATATATATATATATATACTGCATCTATATATGTATACTAATCACAATCATCCATATATATATATATACATGTATATATGTATATATATGGCAATATGCAAAAATATCATAAGTCGGCAATGCAGTATGCATGGTAATGTCGGCTCACCCTAAAGTTACCACGACCCCAGTGTGTCCTCAGTGGCTCAAGCATGATAACTGTCCCAACTCAACATCAACCACTACTCTCGAGTGGCCGAGTGGGCAGTATGATCGAGCAGCATATAAGCGTAAAGAGCAAGCTACACGATGGGGGTCCCTGCAGTTGGCCACTCCGACAGTCACTACCCATGAGTAGTCGAGTGCCACACACGCAGGACTACGACACGCAAATCCAACTACCACCGTCTATAGTGGTAGAGTGCGGCACCACAATGCTCTGCCCTCACACCAGTTACTCCTCCTATGAGTAACCGTGGAGACAGGATGACTGACGACACTCTCAACCACAAGGGAGACATCGTCGTCAGCGTGCATGCAAATGACATGAATGCAATGTCTCACATACAGACATTCACCATAGACTCTCTATTCTACAGAGAAGCGTACTAACCAGATCAACGCACTCTCTATCCTGCAGAGAGTCGTACTCAACTGATTATAATACTCTCTATCCTATAGAGAGTCATACCAATCTAATCGACGCACTCTCTATCCTGTAGAGAGTCGTACTCAACTGATGGACGCACTCTCTATCCTGTAGAGAGTCGTACTCGACTGATCATAACTCTCTATCTAATAGAGAGTCGTACTCAACTGATCGACACACTCTCTATCCTGTAAAGAGTCGTACTCGACTGATCATAACTCTCTATCCAATAGAAAGTTGTACTCAACTGATCGACACACTCTCTATCCTGTAGAGAGTCGTACTCATCCGATTGTAACAAGCTAGGACCACTGGTCCGTAGCGACACACTAAGTATCATTCCCCTGACCATTTACACAATACATGGTCGGTAGTAACATGCAACCTAAGGGTATTAGAATTAATCCTACGTTTAAAACATTACCTACCCATAGATGACCTCTTTGCCCAATTTACTATCAGGTTGTCATCCGGACTTTACTATTCACACTTAACTAAACAAATTTTAGTTTACCTACATCACCTATATATATAACTCCTAATCATGATAAAATGAAACATGATAGCATCAATGGAGTTAACAGCCAAAGGTAAAGTATCAAGCGCAGGATAATAAGAGCAGAGTCAAGATAATATGAACATATAACATGCTCATATCTATGTCTAAATCTGAATGCAATTACATCTACCGGACCAGGTAGGAAATTATCCACCTGATACAAAGCTCGAATAATCCTCACAGTCGTGGACCTGCTTCATATCCCAAACCTGCACAATAATAATAAATTATGGTTAAGTACAAGTCTCCGATAATTGTACGTACAAAATACTAATTCGTTATATATTCTCATTCTTTTCCCGAATACATTTTAACCACACCGATCATATACAACCGATTCACCATAATCAACTCATAATGAATCACCGACATCCTCAAGATCAATTACGGTGAATAGATCCAACCACACTTACTTCACCCATCACAAATCCCTAACAGAGCATAACCAACATAATCCAATACACTAAGATCTCCAAATCAAAATATATCAGACATCAAACTAGTAATAACCGAACATAATCAACACCCGAAACAAACAATACCACTCCAATCACGGCTCCCCCTTCTTCCTACAACGTTCCAAGCTACACTTGCAAAAATCGGCAACAGACATTCACAGCAAGAACGATGCCAACAAATCCGGTCTGTCCATCCCTTCCAATTTCACAGCCAACACTTACAGCTCTAATACAAGAATATTAACCGATGAAGGTGATAGCATAGATCAGCTTACCAACCCTAGAATTGTCACCGATGGCAATCCTCTCCAACTCTGCCCTATTCAACCGCTCGAGACCACTGCTCATCCAAAAGCACCTATCCAACCTGTTGATCTCCACCATTTCACATATATACCACTTCACAATCACCGGTATAAGAGACATGCAAGTTGTATCAAACTTGCCGAACGATCTACCATAGGAAATTTGTTCAGTTGCAGAGTTCCAATCACCCATCCTATCCAGAAACCACAACATCCACAACTTATACACCACTCTACTCACAGTTTCATCACTAGCTTGAACCGGACATCACCAGCAACCCACCCCCAAACATCCACGCTGAAATCTAATAACAAACAATTGAACAACAAGGAAAAGCAACTACCAAGTTATAGCTTCATTGGCAACCCTTCCCCCTTATCCCTTGTTCATCGGCTCAAGGCGCTGCCCAAACTCACCGATCGCTCAGCTAAGGTAAATCCACAGAAATACCAAAAATTTCGTCCAGGGTGAGATAAAGGCAGACTCTTACCTAACTCCGGCGATATTGGCCAGGCAACTCACGGTGACACCGATCTGGGAAAACAACCGGTCGATCCGGTAGAGTGGATGTGCCGGATGTCCAGTGGGGTCGAAGGCAAACCGACCGACGTTGTTGTTCCCGACCAACGGCTCCTTGCGGTCAAGATCTCCGGCGGCAGAGGCTCGATCAACGGTGTTGGAGCAGCGACTTTTGGCGAGAGAGAAGGGACGGCGACGGGGTGCGACGACGGGGCGCAACGGCCAGGCACAGCGACCAGGCGACAGTGACTGTCGTGGCCGACGCGCGAGGGAGAGGCGGTGACGGAGACGCCGTCGCGGTGATGAATCGCGCGAGACGAAGGAGCGAGATCGGGAGGGGAAGAGAAGAAGTCGGCTCGATTGGGAATTAAGGGGAAACGGAAGGAATATAATGGGTTTTAATTAAACCCATTAATTCCTTGCAGATAGCTTTATAAAAGTCTGTTCGCTTTATCCGCATGAAATATCCATAAACCTTCCGTTTAAATCCAGAAAAATTTCTAAAAATTCTTGGAAAATTTCATAGAGTATTCTCCCAATTATCCAATATTTTATTATTATTATTATTTTCAGTATTTTACACATACCCTCTGTTTAGACGGAGATGCAGAGGTTTCTAATAACGAGGACGGCTTGATGACTGATGACTTGGATTGTTTGTTGACGCGGCCGGACCTGTTGAAGTGGCGGATTCGTTGCCTTGGATGGATGTGCTGTTTTGGCCGGCATCGAATGATGAATCACGTCTGTCGAGAAGAGGCAAACTGCAAAGTAAACACTATCAAGAGCGCCGAGAGAGATCTCGGCTAAACCCCTCCAACGCTCAAGTTAGGGATGGGTAAGAAAAAGAGGAGCAATGAAGGTGAAGAGTAGAGGCTTAGAGAAATTTCGAACCATGGGCCTCTCCTGATCTCCTCAAGTTACCTTTATATAAGTGGATTCATCCCTGTGGAGCGGTATAGAAGGTATGAGCGGTATGACTCTTTAGAGGTCATTATCTTAATAAATGTTATAGGCGTATGGGGCACAATTAATACTGCTTACATAGTTGAGAAGAGACAGAGCTCTATTAATACAGCGGACATGCTTCCTTTAGACAGGCATAGACATATATTTTCTTGTCGCATGGGACCTTCGACAAAGGATGTCTCATTGGACATCTTGACTTCAATGACCACCACGTCATTTGGCTTGCCGAGATACAATGTTGTAATATCTGCTGCAATGCCTGCTGAGATACAATACTTCTAGAATGTGATATGTCGATGATGCAGTATTGCCGAGATATGGTGCCTCCGGAATATAATACGGTCATGCCGAGATTTAATACAATATCTTTAAAATGTCATACAATCATGCTGAAATATACGGTCTTTAGAACGCCATACGGCCATGTCGAAATGTAATTACGAATATAAGGTTGCACAATTCTAGATCAATTCTAACCGGTATCACCCTCCATTTGAAATGTAATTTTTTCAAAGATAGGGATACAATGATCTTTGAAACTAAACTAGGAAAATTTTCCTACCTCCTATCTCTGTTCACGTTCTTGCAAATGCAAATATAAGAGAAAATTTCTTTTATCATCGTCCTATGTTCCTATTCATATTCACTGAAATAAATACATGTTGCCCCCAAGGCAACGGCGCATACTTGAACGGTCTCTGCGGCAAGTCATGGTTCGATCCCTGTCGGCTGCAGTTTGTGGAGGAAATTTCATCGTTTTCCACTCGCTTGCGGATTGCGGAGGAGGGTTCCCATTTTCCAACTGGATTAGTGTGGAGTGCGGACCCTAATTGACATACATACCCCTCACGACGATTTGGCGGTGCGTCATCCTGATTTATCCTTGTGGGCCGGTGGAGACTCTTCGGAGACTGTGGGGCAAGGCCGGTTCACCAAGTGGATTAATCGGACGAAGCTTGGATATCACTTGTAAATAAAAAAAAAAATACATGTTAAAAAGAAATCTCACTTTTCCATCCTTATTAATTCCTTCCGTCCAACTTTCTATAAACTAAAACAAGAACAGAGTTGCCTTCACTGCACCAGCACTTCAGTTCACCTTCCAACAATTTCACTTGTATGCTCAGAAAATTCAAATGGAATGTAATCTTGATGCTTGATTATTTGGCACTCCGAATTGAATCTTATGTGCATAATACGGTTCAGAAAAAGGCCTTTAGGACAACTTTGAGATCTTTACTAAAGTTGATTTTTTTCATCGTCAACCGAATCTTATCGTATTAGATGAGATCGATTATATTGATTCTTATGTACTATTGAACTCTATCTCCTATTATATCATCATTTATATTTAAATAAATTTTATCTTATTTTATCGTTGCTAATCAAGTCTTCCTCTTTGATTTGTATATTTGTAATAGTTCACTTCGCCTAATTGAAATATTTACTAGTCATTTAAGTACATATTTGTACTATCTTAAACGTATTTTTCACAGTTTTCTTTTAATAAGTGCAATCCTAACTTTCGCTCTAATATTTTCATTTATTATCTTATCCATCCTTATATATCCACACATCTGTTAACATCCTCATCTCTTCAAATCTCATCTTTTGTTCATGTATTTGAGTCGTAGTCTAATATTCAACTTCATATAATATATCATATCTAATTGTCATTTTGTAAAACTTTTTTTTTTAATTTTAATGGTATTTTATGATCACAACGAACACTTTAAACTCACAATACAACTTTATGGGTGAAATACTTTATTCTTTATAGCCTATAACTTTATGGGTTTGTCGCATGACCGTAGGTCGTTCTCATCGCCCACACGAAAAACCGAGGGTGTCGGCGATGCGTTGTCGTGCACCTCGGGGGGAGGGGGACCGTAGCCCCACGCGCGACAGTGTTGGCTAGGGGTGATGCCCTCGCAGCTAGGGGCGACGTCGAACATCACCCCCGCGACAACGGCGACGCCCCCGCGGCAAGGATGACGTCGGGCTTCGCCCTGCAACAGGGGCGACATTGGATGTCGCCCATCGACAGGAGCGACGCTAGGCATCACCCCGCGACAGATCCGGCCATACACCGTCGGATCTGCACGATCCGGCAGTGGATGGCCAGATTTTGAGAGAAGGGAGGGAAGGAGAGGTGTACCGGAGGGAGGAGCACGAGCGCGAGCGCGAGAAGGGAAAGAAGGAGGAGGGATTAAAATTATATAGGAGTTTGCGACGAAAACTTTTTCGTTGTCAAATTCGTCACAAATTTGCGACGGATTTATATTTTCGTCGTAGATTTTGCGATGAATATGGAATTTGTCGTAGAATTTTTCGATAAGATGCCACCTATAATCATCGTGATTTTTAAAAAAAAAATTCAAATGAGGGACAAAAATATTTCGTTGGAGATTTTGTTGTAAAATTTGTCACGATTCGATTTTCGTCGCAAATGTTGCGACGAATCCATTTTCGTCATAAATTTTGCAATGAATTTTTAATTTCGTCGTAAATTTCGCAACGAGTTTGAATTTTTATCGCATATTTAGCAACGAAAGGTATGTTCGTAGCAAAGTTTGCGATGACGGATTTGACGACAAAAATTGATTAGTTGGAAAATTTGCGACGAATAAATAGTTTGTTGCTAATTTTGTGACAAAATATTTTTTATTGTAAATTTCAATACTAATTAACGATGATTTGGTAATTCGTTGTCAAATCCGTTACAGATTTACAATAAATTTTTTTCGTTATAAAAAATTATCGTTATTTCAATGTATTTTTGTAGTGTCTTTTGGTTAACCTTGGCATTTGGAGGGAGCTTGATGAAACCATTGATGTATATGACTTTGATATCGCATTTGTTAGAATTTAATGGATTTAGAATAAAAAATAATATGTAAAAGAGAATGAGAGAGGGATTTTTTTATAAAGAAATATATATTCTATCATATAAAGTTCATATTTATACCTATAGATCCGTACTTCCACATCCTTCTGCAATTAACACATAACAATTTAATTTATACTAATGATTTTTATCTTGAAGAATTCCATTGAATCTGGTAAAATAATTGAACTTTATTTAATTGATTAAGAATCATATCAAATCAATTTAATTTTGTGTTTTTATTTTTTTTTGACATGGTTGAAGAAGACAATTTGTCTTTGGAAGCCTAGATGCCATCACCTTCTGGTGCAGGGCATCCGGGAAGTGAAATGGCCAAGCATGGTCAATGAGGAAAATGTCGGAGAGGGGACTCCATGGATAGCAAAAGGCAGCACTCATGGTAGGGGTGATCACGATTTTGAATTTGTTAGTTTTGATTTATCATTCAATGAAATTGAAATCGAATTGTTCATTAACGATTTTAGTTTCGATTTTGAAACTGTTGATTCTTATTTCTTACGGTTCGATTTTGATTTTAGAATCGTTAATTTCGATTTATCATCCATCGGAACTGAAACCGAATTATTAACCGACGATTTTGGTTCCTTACAATTCGATTTCAGTTCGAACCGTTTAAAATCGAAATTTATATTATTTAAATTTAAATCTCTCATTTCGACGATTTAAATATATTATTTTTTAATTCATTAATTCTATCGATTTATTTTAATTTAAATTATATTTAAATTTAAGTTTTATAAGATTTAATTAGGTCGATTTATTTATTTTATATACTTTTTTAAATTAAATATTTATCATAAAAAATTATAAACATATTTAATTAATAAATTCACATCAATAAATTAAAAAGAATATATATATAGAGAGAGAGGGGGGAAAATGATACACTACGTACTTTACGTTGCGCGCCCGTGCGCTCCACGCGAGACCCACGTCGGAATCCAGCGTCGTCGCCGCACCGTCTGGCCTCCTCTGGCCACCGGACCGAGTTCGGATTTCGGCCGGTTAGCGCCTAGAATCCGACGCTAAACATCCAGAAATTAGCAAATCACGTGCTCGGCAGTGGCACGCCCACTGTTGGCTGCGATCGGGCCAGATTTCGGCCGAATTGCGACCGAAATTCGACGTCGAACGGGCCGACGTCGGCTGTCGGTCCGTCTGCCATCGATTCCGGCCACAATTCCACCGACCGACAATCGAATCGCAGTCGACCAAGTATAGTGGACAGGTCGGTCCGTCTGTCATCGGATTCCGACCGCGATCTTTAGTAATTTTCGACCGTTTAGCACCGGATTCCAGGCACTAACTGGCCGAGAAACTCGCCCCGCCTTACCATCGGTCGGTTGCGCGCCGATCACGCCCGGTCCGACGACCAGAGGTGGTCGGACGGCACGGCGGCGATACTAGATTCCGGCACAGGTCTCGCGTGGAGCGCACGAGCACGCAACGTAATGTATGTAATATATCTTCTATATATATATATATGAAAAAAAACTTGAACTTAATTTATATAAATTAAGTTGTCTACGTATCATTTTAGGATCTAAAGGAATCAAAACCCTCATAGTTCACCTACCATTTAAATATGATCCTCTTACCTTAATTAAATCTGAAATGTTATCAGAGATAGCGATTGATATGTCTTCGGTTATAAGATCATATAAATTTTCATTATTCTTCTTCTTTATCTCTGGTTGCTTAAGATCTGCTTTACATCAATCATCCAGATACATTTGTATTTAAAATGATTCTGGAGTCATACATGATTTTTGTATATATTTTTATATTATGATTGTAATAAAAAATTTAAAATTTAAATAACTCTTATCATTATGCATGATAATAAGTTTGATCATTGTGCATGATTTTTATTTGATTTTTTAATGATTTTGATTTTTTGAATATGTTTTATTATAGTCGTGATAAAAGAATGAAAATTTTAAATTTTAAATATCTTACATGTTAATTGTTATGATTCAATGATACATAATATGAATTTTAAATATTTTAATTTTATTTTTTTAATGTATATTTATTATTATAACGGTACACTGATAAAAATTTGAATTTTAAATTAATTTAATTTTTTTCAAAAGTAAATATCAAATTATTTTTAAAAATTCAATTCTGATTTTAACAAAAAAAAATATTCAATTCTGATTCAGATATGGTTCCGATTTCGATATGATTCTTATTCCGATTTCGGTTTGGTTCCGATTCGATTTCGGTTTCAAAAATTTAAGAATCGAAATCGAATCATATATTTCTGATTCTGATTCCGATTTTGAAATCGGAGTTGAAAAAACTATTTCGATTCGCTTTTTGAATTATCGATTCTGATTCGAATCGTGATCATCATTGTCTAACGGTCGGAGATTTTTTTAAAATAAGCATATACGCTAAACATATTACGAAAATAAGTTAATTTTAAACTAATTACAGAAATAGGTGAGAGAGGTTCGACTGCCGGGATTTAAATCCCGATGGAGGGTTTTTTTTTACTGCCGGGATTTAAATCGCGGCAGTGATTCTTTTTATTTTTAATTTTTGCTTTTTTTTCCACTATCGGGATTGAAATCCCGGCGGGGATTTTTTTTTTTGCTTTTTTTTTTTCACCGTCAGAAATTTGAGATTCTAATTTTTTTTTTTTGTTAATTCTCATGATTTAAATTTCGGCATCCGTCGATCAACTAGCTGTCGCCCACCCGCTAATCGATCATCGTCCGTCTGTCGATTAGTCGTCGCCCGCTCGACAGTCGATGGACTGTCGCCCTCCCATCGATGAGTCATCGCCTACCCGAGGGTCAATCGTCGTCTGCTTGGTGGTCGGTCATCGCCTATTGATGGCTTGTCGAACGATCGACATCCGCCGCTCACTTGTCGCCCGGTCGGCCACTCGTCGCCCACCGCCCGCCACCCGCCACCGCCATCGTTGTCGCCCGACCAGCCTGCCGACAACGACAGCATTGTCGGCCGATCGGTGGCTGTCCGATGGGCAGGCGACGGTCTGCCGATGGGAGGGCAGCAGTTAGCTGGCTAGCAGCGAACAACAGACGACGGCTAGTCGGCCGATGGGCGACGATGGACCGAATATATTTTTTAAGGAGGCATGATTTTTTTTAATTTTTATTTCGTTCACATTATTTTTTTTAATTATCGAAATTTAAATTCTGAATATATATTTTTATTTTTTTTAAATAATTGAGATTTAAAATAATTACATCACGTTGTGTTTTATTTTTCATTGTTCGTAGCTTATCGTCGATCGACTGTCGCTCTCCTGTCAGTCGGTCGCCACTCGCCCGTCGATCAACCGTTGCCCGCCCATCGGTCGTCGCCCGTCGATCGACTTGTCGCCGCTCACCCGCCAATCGATCGTCGTCCGTTGGTCGACTAGCCGCCGCCCACTGCCTACCGCCCACCGACAGCCAGCTGACCACCGTCCTTCCGTCGCCGGGTCATCGTCTGCCCATCGGGCAACCATCGATTGCTCGACGGCGTCGTCGTTGTTGGCAGGCCGGTCGGGCGACAATGATGGCGATGGCGGGCAGTGGGCGATAAGCGGTCGGTCGGCCAATGGCAATGGGTGATTAATGATTGATCGATCGGCGGCGACGTCGCGATCGGTGGTGACGGCCGATGGATGGCGAGACCGGCGATCGTGTGGCGATCGACGCCGATCGCGACCGTCGGCGCCTCCCGATGGCGACCTGCAGTCGATTGCGACGATAGGTGGCTGACAAGCGACAATCGGTTGTTAGTGCATATAAGATCCATATATCTCCACAATGGTATGATATTGTCCACTTTGGGCCCAAGCCCTCATGGTTTTGTTTTTGGGCTTTACCCAAAAGGCCTCATACCAATGGAGATATCTTTTTTCTTATAAGCACATGATCTTTTCCATGTCTTACCAATGTGGGACTTTGATTGTATTCCCCATACTCCCAACAATCCCCCCCTCAAACGAAGGACCACATTAGGCCCCCCCTCAAGCCTATCCCTCCTCGAAGGATTTTCTCTACTTGATGTCCGATCTTCAACCCACTAGGACTTCCTGCCAGTTGTTCGGTCCCCCGACCCAACTAGACTTCCTTCCTGATGTCTGGTTCTCTTGATCCGGACGTGGGAGCTCAACTTCCTTCGTTCGAGGTTCATGGCTTGACATGGACCATGGCTCTGATACCAATTGTTAGTGCATATAAGATCCACATATCTCACATGGTATGATATTGTCCACTTTGGGCCCAAGCCCTCATGGTTTTGTTTTTGGGCTTTACCCAAAAGGCCTCATACCAATGGAGATATCTTTTTTCTTATAAGCACATGATCTTTTCCATGTCTTACCAATGTGGGACTCTCTTTTTTCTTATAAGCACATGATCTTTTCCATGTCTTACCAATGTGGGACTTTGATTGTATTCCCCATACTCCCAACAATCCCCCCCTCAAACGAAGGACCACATTGGGCCCCCCCTCAAGCCTATCCCTCCTCGAAGGATTTTCTCTGCTTGATGTCCGATCTTCAACCCACCAGGA
The DNA here is from genome assembly GCA_025175895.1 of Wurfbainia villosa. Classification (NCBI taxonomy): domain Eukaryota; kingdom Viridiplantae; phylum Streptophyta; class Magnoliopsida; order Zingiberales; family Zingiberaceae; genus Wurfbainia; species Wurfbainia villosa. The sequence goes on from CM045994.1 coordinate 114,858,867, forward strand.
CTTCCTGCCAGTTGTTCGGTCCCCCCGACCCAACTAGACTTCCTTCCTGATGTCTGGTTCTCTTGATCCGGACGTGGGAGCTCAACTTCCTTCGTTCGAGGTTCATGGCTTGACATGGACCATGGCTCTGATACCAATTGTTAGTGCTTATAAGCTCCACATATCTCCACAATGGCATGATATTGTCCACTTTGGGTCTAAGCCCTCATGGTTTTATTTTTGGGCTTTACCCAAAAGGCCTCATACCAATGGAGATATCTTTTTTCTTATAAGCACATGATCTTTTCCATGTCTTACCAATGTGGGACTTTGATTGTATTCCCCATACTCCCAACATCGGTCGGTTGACAGATGATGGTCGATCGACCGGCCAACATGTGAGCGGCGGGCGACGATCGTTCGGCGAGCCGTCGGCAAGCGATGATCGGCCACCGAGCATGCGACAACCGACTCTCGGGTAGGCGATGACCCATCGACGAGAGGGTGACCGTCGGTCGACTGCCGAACAGGCGATGACTAGCTGGCAAACAGGCGACGATCGACTAGCTGGCGGGCGGGTGACGACTAATCGACCAACGGAGGCCGAAATTTAAATCATGAGAATTAACAAAAAAAAAAAAATTGAATCTCAAATTCCCGACGGTGAAAAAAAAAAGCAAAAAAAAAAATCACCGTTGGAATTTCAATCCCGGCAGTGGAAAAAAAAAGCAAAAATAAAAAATAAAAAGAATCACCGCCGCGATTAAAATCCCGGCAGTTAAAAAAAAAAATCTTCGCCGGAATTTAAATCCCGACAGTCGAACTTCTCATCTATTTATGTAATTAGTTTAAAATTAATTTATTTTCGTTATTTCGTAATATGTTTAGTGTATATGCTTATTTTAAAAAAATCTCCGTGGCGGTCTCTCTCGTAGGGATCGATGGACTCGCCACCCTTCAGCTGGTTGAGGTCATCCGGAAAGTGGAATGACCGAGCATGATCAATGAGGAAGATGTCAGAATCTCTCACCAGGGACTCCATGGATAGCAAAAGGCAGCACTCACTCGTAGGGATCGATGGAGACGCCACCGTCGTAAAGAAGAAATTTGCTTTAACTTCCACGGAATATTAACAAATCGATAGATATACATAATACCTCCTAAACTATATATGGTTGTAATTTAGACTAAAAATAATCTTCGTCGTACTTTTTATAATTATTTGTTTGATTTATAATTTAATATTTCTTTATAGTTTATTTAAATACCATGCCCTTGACTTGGTTTACAAAACCTAATTATGTGGTTAGAGTAAAGCCAAAGTCGTCTTAAACACTAATTTGCTTAGTCAAGTTTTGTTCGGTAACATTTTTTTTAGATCGGCAATTTATCGAATGACTTACGTCCAAATTTAAAATTGCTCAAATAACATCCCATCGTTTCATATTTATCAAAGAACGTATCTCATTCTTTTTTTATTCCTCCCGTCAAACATGGATATCAAGCTGGCAAAAAAGATGGTACTGGAATTATATTCACATGAACACAGTGGTCCTGTGATTTAAATTTCCAGTGTCACGTACAATATTAAACTCGTCTAGAAAAAAGATGATGTTGGGAATTATATTCCCAAGAATACACTGATCCTGAGATTTAAATTCTCAGAAACACAGTGATCCTGAGATTTAAATTTTCAGCATCACATACAATATCAAATTGTCCTAGGAAAAAAATAGTGTTGGAAATTATATTCCCAAGAATATAATGGTGCTGAGATTTAAATTCTCAGCACCACGTACAATATCAACTGGTCGAAAAAAAAAGTGATGTTGAAAATTATATTCTCAGGAGCAGAGTGAACCTGAGATTTAAATTCTCAGCACCACGTATAATATCAATCTCACTATTAATTGCATATTTATTTGACGAGGGATAAAAAGAAAATAAAGTGTATATTTTGATAAATATGAAATTATAAAACTGTATTTGAACCATTCTAAATTTGAGGTGGGTCGTTTGATAAATTACCGATTTTTTTTAATTGAATCAACATATCCGATAAAAAAAACTACTGCCATCGCTTAAAATTCAAACAGATATTTGTTAAGATGTTTATTTGGTCTTTTAAATATTCATGATTTAATTTTTAATTAGGAAATATTATAAAATATTTTCTTTATACACACACTGCGTGAGTGTCCCATGCGTGATGTGTTATGAGCCGTTTGATTTTACGAGATTGTACATTAATAAGAAATGTATAGTACTTCGTCTTCGTACGTGATTGTTGCTTCGGTGATTACTTTAGTCAACCGCTAAATCCATTGGGGTTACTGTCATTGTCCGACCAACCAAACCACGGTCAGATTGTGATCGAATTTCTACTAGATTGCGATCGAAATCCTACAGAAATGTGGTCGTCAGTGCCACAATCACGGTTGATTCCAACCAATCCAATCGGAATCGGACTGCGATCTGATCGGAGTCAAAGTCGGTCTGGCCGCGATCAAATTTAGGCCAGATTGCTGCCGAAACGACCACGACACTGGCTACCACAATTCGACCAAATTTTAGTCGCAAATTCGATCAAATCCGATACGGTCCGATCGGAGTTCGACTGCCGACAATAATATTGTGCAAGAGGGAGACATAAGGTGGAGTTACTGTGCATTCTTCGTTACTATACTTGCTCGCACACAAGTGCATAGGAAATGGGCGCTCAACATATCAAACGGCTGAGGGTGCATCGTGGATAGGCACACACTGATCAGTGTACATTCGTGCACGACGCGTCCTCAACCCTCTAATCTCACATGATTGTATAGTAATGAGGAATGCATAGCACTCCGCCTATGATTTCTCTTCTCCGATGAGAGTTATAGTCAACCCCTGAACCATCAAGGTCATCGCCACTGTCAACACCATCGTTCAACCAATCAAACTTAGGTCAAATTCTGATCAGATTACGGCTGGAATCCGATCGAATTGTGGCCGCCAGCGCTATGACTGCTAGTATCCACAATCGCGATCGATTTCAGTCAAAATTCGACTGCAATCCAGTCGAAATCAAGTGTCAGTCGGATCGCGATCGGATTCTGATCATATTACAATCGGAATCTGGCCAAATTGGGGCCTCCAGTGCCATAGTTGCAATTGTGACCAATTCCACCCACAATTCGACCGAAATCCGACCACTAGGGTTGCGACCACTGGCGGCCACAATCACGGTCGATTTCGATTGAAATTTGACCACGATCCGATCGGACTCTGAAGTCAGTTGGACTGTGCCAGGATAGCGATCGGATCGTAGTCAAATTTCGATCGGATCACATTCGAATTCCAATCGGATCGCAATCGAAATACGACCAAATTACGGTCACCAGCACTGTGACCATCGACGATCGCAATCGCAGACAATTTCGATTGCAATCCAATCGAAATCCAACCGTGGTCTAATCGGACCACAGCTAGATTTCGATCAGATCACGATCGAAATCTGACTACCGGCGGCGATGCCGAGCAGGCACAGGAGCGAGAAATCAAGCGGAGTTATTATGCATTCCTCAATACTATGTTGCTCACGCATGGGTGTGTAGGAAATGAGCGCTCAGGAATAAAAAATGCATAGTGCTTCTGCCTGCGACTTCCTTCTCTGGTGAACACTAAAATCCAACCCCTAAACCCGTCGAGGTCACCGTCGCCTACCGGCCTATCCGATCCAGCTCAGAATCTGGCCAAATTACAGTCACCAGTGTTGTGGTCAATTCTGACCGCAATCCAATCGAAATCCAGCCGCGATTTGATCAAAATCCAACCGTGATATGGTGGAAATCTGACTTTGTCTTGTCGGACTCCAATGTCAGCCGGACGTCAATTGGATTCCGATTGGATCACGATCAGAATCCGATTGAACGATGGTGGAATGACAACCGTGAGAAGAAATCATGCGACGAAATCACTGTGCATTTCTTATTTACTATGTCTCATAAATGGATGCACAGGAAAGAGGCGCTCAGGATATCAAATTAGTATATAGAGAGAGAGAGAGAAAGAGAAAGAAATAGTATCATACACAACTCATCCGTGAGCACCCATACGCACCTTCATTATCCACCGTTCGATCGTTTGTGTACTATAGCCTAATCCTTGAATCTTAGAAGATCGGACGATAGATAATAGATGTGTGTACGGTTGCTCATGGATGAATTATATAGGATAATATTTGTGTATATATATATATATATATATATATATATATATATATATATATATATCGTGTGTCGCATCAATAAGTGCCCATGTAGAATGAGCTCTCCACCGTTTAATCAAATGTAATTGCACAAGAAATGAGGAATGGACAGTGCTTCACCCCGCAACTTTTCTTCTTCGGTGAACACTATAGCCAATGCTTGGATCCGTTAGGGTTGTCGTCGTCGTCCAACCGACTGGCCAATCAGACCTTGGCTGAATTCCAATCGGATTTCTATTAGAATCCCGTCGAATTATGACTGTCAGCACTATGGGCATTGGCAGTCGTAATCGTAATCGATTTTGATCAAAATTCGACCGTGGTCATGTTGGACTTCGATGCCGGCCAGACTGCAGTCGGAATCCAACTGTCGACAGTGATGCCGAGCAAGCACGGGAGCGAGAAATCGAGTGAAATTACTGTGCATTCCTCATTACTATATTGCTGGCGCATGAGTGTGTAGGAAACAAGCGCTCAGGATAACATATATATAGAAATATTATCTTATACAACTCATCCGTGAGCACCTCCATTATTCACCGTCCGATCTCCTAAAGTTCAAGGATTAGACTATGGTGCACAAACGATCGAACGGTGGATAATAAAGATGGGAACGGCTGCTCACGGATGATTTGTGCAGGATTTAGCTATCCTGCGCACTCGTGTACGACGAGCTCTCCATTGTCTGATCAAATGCGATTGCGCAGTAAATAAGGAATGCGCAGTAAATAAGGAATGCACAATGCTTCACTCGCGACTATAGCCAATGTCTAAACCCGTGGGGGTTGCCGCCACTATCCCACCTACCAGATCGAGGTCGGATTCCGACTAGATTCTGATCGAATTACGATCACCAGTGCTGCGACCACTGACAGCTACAATCCGATCAAAATCTAACCACGATCTAACTGACATTGGAGTCCAGTGGGATCGCAGTCGGATTACGATAGGATTGTGGTCGGAATCTGTTCGAATTACGGTCGCTAACGTCGCAGCTGTCCTACCGAATTGCGATCGAATTTCGACCGTATTGCAGGCAGAATCTAGTTGAATTGTTGTCGTCAGTGGCACAACTGCAATCGTAACTTATTCTAATCACAATCCAACCATCCAATTGAACTCCGATGTCGATCAGATCACGGTCAAATTCCGATCGAATCGTGATCAGAATTTGACAGGACGTCGATGATGTATATATATACTATCGTCCGATCGAATGTGCACTATAGTTCAATCCTTGAACTCTAAAAAATCGGATGATGAACAATGAAAATGCTCATGATATATATATATATATATATATATATATATATATATATATATATATATATATATATATATATATATATATATATATATATATATATATAATATCCTGATAGTCAATGCGACTACTGGCACTTTGATGAACAATGTTTTCATCGTATCAGCACGATGAATGATGAAAACACTCATCACGCTGCACGCAGGTCGCCAAGATTGACCTTGTGCGCAGAATATCTGCGCCTTATATATATATATAGAAAATTGCTATCCTGGGCGGCACAATCCTGCGTGCATCAAAGGTGTGAACAGTGAATGTGAACAGTGAAGTGAAATCACTGTTCACACCTTTGATTCGCACACAACCACGCCGCCCAGGATAGCAATATCTTTTATATATATATATATATATATATATATATATATATATATATATATATATGTTGGTTCGTGGCAATTCCACGAACTGCACAGAGGCAGTTCGTGGAACCGCCTCGAGCACGCACTCCTTCCCTTAACAGGGAAGGAGCGTGCCCGCAAGTAATAATCGACGATCGAGGGTTTGGGCCGCTTCGGTGAAGAGGGAGACAGAGGCGAGAAACATTCGGGGATCTTGGTTTGGGAAACACGAGGTATTTTCCAAGTGAATTTTCCTCCGACAGCAAGAAACTCCCAACAATGTATATCGCTCAACATCGTATCGAGCAGATTTCAGATAGAATTAAATAATTGTATGATTCGCTTCTCACGAGCGAACAACGAAGAATGTAACTCGCTCGACAAACCGGCGGGCATACGCCGCTGTGCGGATCCTGCCGCTGAAGCGACGTGACGCCGATGCCTCCGTAGCCTCCGAGATATCCATCAAGGGAGGCGGGCGATCGCCAAAGTCTCGACGACGCCCGGAGCGGCGGCGCGCCGCAGCGCCGGAATCGTGGTGCCGACGGAGAGGCAACGCCGATGGTGGTATTGGCGACGGCGCCGAGGCGGCGTCGCGCGGCGCTGGGACGACGGCTTGAGCCGCTGCCGACGGCCCGGCGACGCAATGGCGCTGGCACTGGCCGGGCGACTACCGAGGCGGAGCCGGCCATGCGGCGTTGGAGGCGATGGCTCGAGGCGGCGCGCACGACCGGCGTGAGGCGGCGGATCACCGGCGCGGCGGAGGCGACGGCTACCGGCGGCCGGCCAAACGTTAGCGGCGATCGCGCCCGGGATTAGGGCGCTAGAAATTGTTTCTATTAAATAAATAAATAAAAAAAGGTTTTTTTTTTATTTTATCTGTTTCGTACAGATATGGGATAAAAAAATAATAATAATAATTTTTTTTTATTTATTAATCTGTTTAGAACCGATTATATAATTGGGCCAAATTTGATGGGCCTTAAAATTAGTTGGGCTTAATTGGTTAATTGGGCTTTATTTGGGCCGAATTAATTGGGATGTTTTACATGGGCCGAATAATTGATTAATCTGTTTCGTACAGATTATTGAAATTGGGCTTAATTAATAAGTGGGTTGTTTTACATAGGCCGAATTAATTGGGCTTTGAATTTAGCTTGGCTTAATTGGGCCTAATTAAATGAGTCTTGAATCAAATTTTAATTGGACATAGGTTCAATTAGTTTGATTCTAACAAAAGACTAAGTGTCCAATTAAATTTACACAAGTGTTGTGTGTAAGGTTGACTTTGGTTGACTAAACTCATAACTATGGTTAGATGGATTGTTTTGGAACAATTAGAATCTGACCTAGATAACTTTAGGATAGAACTAGTATATGACTGTCTATGGGTCAAATAATGATAGCTTAAAATTCAAGAAGTGTAGTTCTTCTTGAAATATGTGTATTTGTTCTGTGCCTTGATTAATTGAAATATACCGGTATTTGTACTGGTTTTGTCGGTTATGTACTGACATGAATTATTTCAATTTTACAAATGGCGCGGATGTATACCACGATGACCCGACGCGATGTGTTGCGCAATCGGTATAGGGAGGCTATCGAAGATTTGGACTATGACCCTTACCATGGAGTCGTTGGACACATTGGGAAGCTGGACAGACTATTCTGGAAGCTCGAGATGCAGGAGTTTCCAGTATTAGACAACTACAGGATTTGGGCGTTGATTCGTTCATCGGACAATCTTGTCGACGCGCAGACGACAATTTTGGGGGGTTACATGAAGGACGGTTTCATATACCCGGCCAGCACAGAGTCGATAAACTACGCTGATCGTGAAGAGGATCCCGTCAAGACCCCAGGGAGGATTTTGGTTCTGATAGTGAGGTCTTCAAGGACTCAGACGTGGCAAGACGTGTTGCCCTGTGAGTGTCCCAGAGAGAGTGTCGTAGTTGAGTCCAGACGAGAGGACATGTCATGATTATCACGCGCTTAGGGCTTGTCCTAGTGGGAGCAAAGAATCGCTTATCTAGTCTATTAGAGTTATTTTATAGTAGGAAGAATGTAACTGCTACATTCTAAGTAGACTTTCATATTTGTTAACATCAGACATGTTTATTTTAATGATGTGTTCATTTAATGATTAGTTCATTTGATGCTGTTAATTCTACATGATGCATGATTATTGGATATACCCTTGATTAGTTCAAATGAGTATATAATGATATGTTCATTTAATGTGTAATATCATGTCAGTAATAATGATTAATATCATTAAGTGGGATGTATGTAATAAAATATATCAATCTAAGTCCGATTGGCACATACAAACGATGAGTGATAACGCAGCTTGTCACTTGATTTTGTAAACCAGATCGATTTATCTTGAGTTTATTTTTGAGATTACATACATAAAAGCATACACCGAGTAACTAAATAATGTGTTTATTTATGTTAGGTTACGCGACTAAAAATATCATAAATGAATCGAACAAAGGTGAAAAATTGAATGGGGATAACTATAAAATACGGCACCTCAAGATTCAAGATGTTCTTGAGAACAAGAGGTTCTAGAGGTTGTTAATCGTTATGATAGAACTCGCTGAGAGTAATACAAAGACAAGATGACGTGACCTTGATACCTATAAGGTATGGAAAAGGAAAGATTCCACCGCTAAGGGCATATCGATAAGTTCAATGGTGGATGACCTAGTGTTAGAGTATGAGTCATATCCTTCACCATGCACCGGGTAGCCCTTAGAGAGAGATACAAAGTGGAATAAGTCTCGTAAGCTTCACAACTAACGATCGAGTTCGATACTACAAGAAGCGCGAATCGTAACGATGGTTCAACATCTCGTGGAGATGTCGAATACGATCCGAGCCGAAAATCGCGGTCATGAGTTAACCGAACAATGTGTTCAAAGCGGTTATTCGCTCTCTTCCGATTCTTGGGAGACCATGGCGGACTTTAACTCACGTGAGAGTATTAAGACTTTCACGATGTCTCACGCATGTTGAGCCGAGGTCGAGAGAGTAGAATCCGCGAGGATTTCGCCGTTTATTCGTCAGCAGCTCACTGGATCATCCGGATCCAAGAAAAATGGTACAAGAAGGGAAAGGGAAAGAATAAAAACGTTGCTACTGCTGCTGGGAAGGATCAAATCAAGAAGAAGAAGACAGGGAAGAAACCTAAAAGCAAGTTATCTTGCTTTAATTGTGGCAAGAAGGTCCACTTTGCTCGGGAATGTACTGAGCCTAAGAAGGTAACTTCTAACTGCCTTCCGAGCATTTTGTTGCTAGATCGTGTTGATGGTCGATTCTTATCCTTTGTGGATTATAGATTCGGAGCAACCAACCATGTAGCTCGAGAGCGGTTACATATGTGAGTACGGGGTACCTACAGTAACAAATGGATCTATGTAGAAACAATACAAGAGTCGAAGTCAAGGAGCTCGCACTTGTAAACTTAACCTTCGTGGTGGAAGTACTTTGTTTCGCATGATGTATTGTATGCTCCGAGATTCAAGGAATCTTGTATCCGCATTTGTCTTCTTGATTTGGGTTACTCGTAAATTTTTTCGTGTGTAGAACTTAAGATCGACTCGTGTCAATCGGATATGGTTATTTATCTAATGGTTTTATGGTGCTAGATGTGGTGCCCGATGTGAATTGTGCGATTCATAGTTGTTTTTCAAACATTGCTCTTACTAGTAATGCGATATATCCGATAAGGTTTGGCATGTTAGATTGGGACATATAGGACAAGATCGCATGAATCGATTAGCTAGAGAGGGTTTATTGGGCTCTCGTGCTAAGATTAGCTTGTCTATATGTGAGCATTGTCTTCCGAAAAGCAACTAGGAAACCATTTGGAAAGGCTATTAGAGCATACTTTGCCATCAGAATTGATTCATTCGGATATTTGTGGTCCGATGAGTGTGAAGGCTACATGGAGCTTCCTACTTCATTACATTTATTGATGATTTCACTAGGTATGGTCATGTGTATTTGATTTCTCAAAAATCAAGTGTTGGATTATTTCATTCGCTATTTAACGGTTGAGAATCAAACTAAACGTAAGGTTAAGGCCTTGCGCGACCGATGGGTGAATATCCGTCTGATTTGTTCAAGACGACATGTAATGATAAGGGATTATTAGACAACCTAACGATCCTGTGAACTCCACAAAGAAATGGGGTTCCGAAAGAAGAAATAGGACTCTTCTTGAAATGGTTAGGTCTATGATGGCGCAGCTAATTTGCCGCCTCCTATCGGGAGATGCATTACTAGCCGCGGCCTATATACTTAACAAAGTGCCTTCAAAATCGGGCCCATCGAATTTATATTAACGCTGACGGGCGTAAAAACCGTATTTGAGCAACTGAGACCCCGGGGTCACCGCCTACCTACGTTCATAATAATTCTCACAAATATGGAAAACTAGGACCTAGAGGTAAGAAGTGTATCTTTATAAGATATTCTGATACCTCAAAAGGTTATGTTTTCATAGGTGAGATGTCAGATGGGACAATCTCTGAGATTGAGTCGAGAGATGCCACTTTTCTCGAAACTGAGTTCCCAACAAAGGGTGAAGTTGATAAGACAGTTCCTCTTTTTGAGGAGGATGAGTCGTTATCAACAAGACAGGTGTCTAGTGGGATACATGAACCTAGTCAACCGAGTGGGAGTAATGTGCCTGATCACGGGGTGAATTCTCAACAGCTCAACTTACGGAAAAGTGTTCGTAAGATCATACCTAAAAGGAGGTTTGATATTGCCCGGTTGACGAAGATGAACCTCAATCACCTTGAGGAGGAAGCGCGTTGGGATGTAGGGTTAGAGATAAGTGAAAAGTGCAATGGAAGAAGAGATGGAGTCAATGATTGGAATCAAGTTTGGGAGTTAGTCGATCTTCCTCCGGCCGAAGGGCCATTGGGAATAAGTGGATTCTCAAAATAAAGAGGAAGTCCGATGGATCGATTAATCGATACAAGGCTGCTTTGGTTGCAAAAGGATTTACCCAAAGAGAGGGTATTGACTTTGAAGAGACATTTTCTCCGTAGTGAAGTTTGTGTCAATCCGAGTTATCTTGGCCTCAGGACATTATGACTTAGAATTACATCAGATGGATGTCAAAACCGCTTCTTAACGGTGAGCTTGACGAGGAAATCTATATGGTTCGGAAGGTTTCGTTGCTTTAGGCCAAGAGGATAAAGTATGTAGATCAAGAAATCTATATAAGTCAAGCGTCAAGACAAAGTGGAACATAAGATTTAACAAAGTGGTTTTATCTTATGGTTTAAATGATCAATGAGGATCATTGCTTTTCCTAAAGAAGGAAAAGGAAAGTATGTCATTTTATCATTATATGTTGACCGATACAGAAACGACATAGGTTTTATCAAGAAGTCAAAAAGTGGTTGTCTTCTCAATTTGACACAATAGATATGGGAGAAGTCAATACATCTTAGGGTTAAGATCATCCGGATCGATCAAAGAGACTTTGGGTTCATTACAAGAGTTTTATATTACTAAGATGTTACAACATTTCAACATATCTGATCGAATGAACAATGTACACCTATGTAAAGGTACTGCTTTTGAGCAAAAGTATGAGTCCCAAGACTCCAAATTAAATAAATACATATGAATAAAAACCATATGCTAGTGCCATAGGTAGTTTAATGTATACTATATTGTATACTCGTCGATCTCACCTATGCATGGGCTTAGTCTTGCCTAGCCAAACCAGGATCGAGACACTGGAAGGCAGTGAAAAGGATTTTCAGATATCTGAAGGCGACGACAGATTATTGTCTCTGTTATCAAGGATCGGATATGAGCCTTATGGGCTATTCAGATGCAGATTAGGTGGGACTGGATGATAGAAAAGTTGAATGGTGGCGCATCTCACGAAGACAAGAAGAAACAGCTGTGTGGCCTTATCTACATACGGAAGTGAATATGTGGCATGTTCAAGAATTGCATAAGAAGCCCGGTTGAGGAGGTTCCTAAAGCATTCAAGATTGAGAACATAGAGTCCAGATCGTTTATACCAAGTCGCTGCGATAACTTTTTTCAAGGATCCCAAATATCACAGCAAGAGCAAGCATATAGCTATAAAGTACAACTTTATAAGGATATTGTTGCTAAAAGAAGGTGATTCTTGAGTATATCCTCACACGAGCTATGCTTGCATCCTTTTACTAAGCCAATGACTAGAGAGTCATTTAATGAGCATGTAAAGTCCATGGGACTTCGTAGAATGTAATAGTCTTGTAATGACAATTGAATATAATGATTTGATTATTTTGAAATGCTAGCCATAATCTATTCAGTGTATGTTATGTTACATTCTAGTGATAAGATCTCGATAAGCATGTTGGCAGGTAATGATTGGTCCTCTCACATGGACAATCATCTTTATTTGTTGCGTATGAATAGAGGTAAGACCGATGCTTATAGGTCAACCTATGTGGTTGTTAGCTTTGGAAGTCAGTAAAATTTGTTACATTCTTATAAGTTAGGTCGTCTTGATATTTGTATCAAGATAAGATCATTTTGTGATAAATGATCGAAGTAAATGAACCCACCATTTACTATACCTGTTTTGAGCTAGATTAGGATTCATGTGTTGAATTCTGGATTAGACATTGAGAATGTCTAGATCGAAATCTGTACGATGTTAATTTGAGGAAAACATGCGCTCTTTATTGGTAAAGAGGAAGACATCGTAGCATGTGCATCATATCACATGTGCTAAGACGACAATAAGGGTAGTAGGAGAATGGATCCCTGTTTCTCTACTATGTGAGCCCTTTGAGATTATATGTTGATCTCAAAATTTTCCCTTTGTGACTATTTAGGTGTCTACTTGAAGTTTTAATCAAGGTTTGCTACTTTAGCATGTCTACCTATGACTATGTATGATTCGGTCTATGGAACATGACTAAGAAAGCGATTGATTAAAATGAATAGATTCACACTAAAAAGGAAGATTAAATAGATTTACATCTAATAAGAATTATTCATTGATTTACATTTGTGTATGGAAATGATTGTGAATATTTGGAATATGAGACATGCTCTTGACATGATGGTCAATTTAAGGGATTAGAGATGTTCATATTGATGTAAATGAGATTATTTAATCTGGGTAAAAAGCAAGACATGGATGTTTCAGGTAAATGGTTATGTACCACCAGAAATATGATTTTGTATCATTTGGAAAAACGACTGTGTGTCACCTGGAAAATGGTTGTGTGTTATAAGATAAATGGTTTTGTACCACCTAGAGATGACTCTGTGTCATCGGGAGAATGATTATATATCATATGTAGAGTGGCTAAGTTAGGTGTAACAACTTCTCTTAGCATGCGTCACTCTATGAGCAACTATGTAAGGTGTAACAACTTTCTTAGCATTTGAACGCTCAATGTGCTTGCTGTCGCACGAACCATTTTCTGATTTGATGTTTCATTTAGTCTTTGAGACTATTGATCTGTTCTATTAGTCTATTTGGGACAATAGATGTTGCTTCGATTTAGTCTATGTGACTAAACACCTCTTCTAAAATGGTCTGTGTGATCATTTAGTCTATGTGAATAAACACCTCTTTCTAGAATGGTTTGTGTGATCATTTTGTCTGTGTGACATACCTTGGACGAGTGGGAGATGTTGGTTCGTGGAACCGCCTCGAGCACGCACTCCTTCCCTTAAAAGGGAAGGAGCGTACGTCCAAGTTGGTTAATCGACGATCGAGGGTTTGGCTGCTCGGTGAAGAGGGAGACAGAGGCGTAGAAACATTCGGGGGATCTTGGTTTGTGGAAACCTGAGGTATTTTCCGAAGTGAATTTTCCTCCGACATAAGCGAAACTCCAACAACAGGTATATCGTTCAACAATATATATATATATATATATATATATATATATATGTGGAATTCAACCCACCACGCGGTGTTTACTTTTCTCACCGATATTTTGAGAACCATTCCTAAATTAAAGGATAATTGTGGTAGGAAATCTATTCAATAAAACTAGCCATCGAATTTGACCCTTTACGAGCTTGACTGGTTCTCAGCCGTCCATTATGCATTTGTCAAAAAAGTCGTTGGACTCAAGTCAACCGCGAGAATTTGTCGAGGTCTTTCTCTGCAAATATGTACCTCGATTGCCACCTTCTTCTAAATATATTATTAATTAATAGCAACTGCAGGCCTAAAGATGGTTAGAAAGAGAACCGAAATGGCAGGTCTAAACTTCCAGTATCATTCCGTAGCAGTAATCGTAATTGCACTGACAGTGGCAGCTTTTGCTGCTGCTGCTTCACCGCCGCCGAGCAATTCCAGCGCTGCTACTTCACCGAACTGCGAGCGCAAGTGCGGCGACGTCGAGATTCCCTACCCCTTCGGCATCGGCGACGGCTGCTTCCTCCAAGGCTTCGACGTCTTCTGCAACCGCTCCCTCCGGCCGCCGCGCCCCTTCATCGGCGATACCTCCATCGAGCTCATCTACGTCTCGCTGACCCTCGGCCGTGCTCGCGCCCACACACACGTCAGCTGGACCTGCAACAACGCCACCAGCGTGACCGGCGGGGAAGCCATCTCCTTCAACCTCTCGACCCGTCCCGCCTTCACCATCTCCGCGGCCTATAACAAGTTCACCGCCGTCGGGTACGGTACCGTCGCGCTCGTCAGCAACGAGAACTACGCGACCGGCTGCGTCTCTTGGTCCACTGGGCGCGGCGTGAACAACGGCACCTGCGACGGTTTCGGATGCTGCCAGACGCTGATCCGAAAGGGGATGAGTGCCTTGACGATCGAGACCGCTAACATCGACAACTCTTTCGTGAAGGACTCCAATATTAATTGCAGCTACGCCTTCATCGTCGAAAACGAACGGTATGAGGTTCTGAACAATCTATTTTACTCTATTGATCCACACTTTTGCGTAAGTTTTGAAATTTGTTTTTTTTTTCTAGACTCCAGTACAACAATTTTGTGTTTTGTGTTTTGTGTCGGGCTACTGTTAATATCGCTAACATCTCGGTGACATAAATGCTACGGTAATTTATTAAGGACGCATTTAAAATTTAGAATTGTCCCAATCTCTTTTCTTTTTAAATAAAATTAAATATATTTTTCTTCATTGCATGCAATAATTAATATGGTATTGATTTTTTAAAATTCACTATCATAATTTAATTATATCATTGCCATAGTTAAATTTGTAAATCTTCTGGTCATTATTATTATTAATGATTTTGAGCTAATATTTTTTTGATACGTATAGACTCTGGAACACTTTAAGAATTTATAGTATTTGGAATAGATTTGATCAGAGTTCTTTAGATTCATCAATGAATTTTGATCACCAAAATTCATTAATGGATTAGGAGATTTATATTTTTTGAAAAATTGACATGTAATATAACAGTGAAAGTATTTATTGTGTTCACGTCTTATTTTAATATCCTTATGATAAATTACATGTCAATTAAAAAATTTTCTCCCCTTTATATATATATATATATATATATATACAACAACCACTACGGTGATGATTTTAAAAATCAACACTACAATTGATACTAATTTTTAAAAATCAACACCATAAGTGTCGGCTGGAAAATTCCAATACCAACAGGGGTGTTGGTTTTGAAAACCAGCATTGGTGATGGATTTTTCCAACTAGTATACGTTTTTTAAGTACATACCTTAGAGTCTATACATGTCAAAAGATATTAATTTAAAATCATTAACAATAGTGATTAGAAGATTTTCAAAACTTAACTACGATGCCGATCTAGTTAAATTATGGTATTGATTTTTAAAAATCAATACTATATTAATTATTGTATGCATGCAATATGAAGAAAGAAAATTTTAATTTTATTGGAAAGAGAGGAGAAAAAATCAACCAAAAAAATCAATATGATATATTTGTGCTGATTTCGAATCAGTAGCACCACATATGGTTGTATTGGTTTTCAAAATCAGCATCACTTATCAGTGCTGATTTTTGAAATTAACACCATCTATTGGTGTTGGATTTTTTCAACATTAGGTTACGTTTGGTATGCTGTAATCTGTTTTATAATGTAATTTAGATTACATTACAAGGTAGATTCCTTTATTTGTTACTGTCTTAAAATTGTAATGTAATATAATCTGGATTACAAAAGATACTAAAATTTTGTAATTTGGATTACAAAGCAAAACCTATGTAATCCAGATTACATTACAAGCTTAAATTCCATTTGCATGCAATAAATCACATTTGCAAATGAGATTTAGGCTGCGTTTGACAATGGGATTAGGCGGTGTGATCAGCGACGGTCGATCGCGATCGGCATGGCCGTGATCGTCTGTGATCAGTGACGGTGACGCGTGATCGGCCGTGCGTAATGATCGTCGGTGGCCGTGATGACTAGCCGGTGGCCAATGATCGGCGATGGCCGTCGTGATTGGCGACGTCGATCGGCCGACTCGTCGATCGGTCATGCGTTAGTTGATCGTCGGTTGGTCGTCGTCGTCGTTGTCTACGTAATTGTCGTCGATCCATTCTTATTGTCTTTGTAATAGATACCAAACAAAAGAATGTAATGATCTTTGTAATCTAAGATTACGTACAATTTTTATCCAAACATAGTAATCTAATCAAGATTATATTACATTTCATTACAACTTGGATTACATTACGTCCTACCAAACACAGTCTTAGCGATGATGATTTTTGGAAATCAACATTAAATATGGTACTAATTTTTAAAATTAACACATAAGTGGTTGTTGCATTTATATAGATGAGAAAAAATAATAATTAACATATAGCTTATCATAAGGATATTAAAATAAAATATGAATATCATAAATAATTTTATTACACTGTCTTCTTCTATGACATACTAATTTTTTAAAAATTCAAACCCTCTAAATTCATCAATGAATTTTGATCAAAACTCATTAATAAATCTAAAGAGCTTCGATCGAACATATTCTAAATGCTATAGATTTTTAAAGTGCCCTAAAATTTATATATGTCAAAAAATATTAGCTCAGAATCATTAACAATAGTGTTTAGAAAGTTTAAAAACTTAACTACGATGTTAATATAATTAAATTGTGATGTTTTTTAAAAAATAACATCACATTAATTATTACATGCATGTAATGGAAAAGGAAAATTTTAATTTTATTAGAAAAAAAAAGAGAAAAATAATTTGAAAAAATCAATATCATTTGTTGGTGTTGAAGCAAACCATTTTTGGCGGAGTCATTTTTTGAAGAGATTTAGACTCATCCGAAAATCAAGACACTATTCTGCTAGTCTAGCACCAACTGTGGTATTGATTTTTAAAATTAGCACTACAATGATGATTATTGCATGTATATAAAGGGGAGAAAAAAATTTAATTGATATATAATTTATCTTAAAAATATTAAAATACAACATGAATATTATAAATAATTTTTTTCTTCCATTATATATCAACTTTTAAAAATTCAAATTCCTTAGATCCATTAATAGATTTTGATCCAAACTCATTAATAAATCAAAAGAGTTCTGATTGAACTTATTCTAAGTGCTATAAGTTTTAAAAGTGTCATAGAATTTATATCTATCAATAAATATTAGTTTGAAATCATTAACAACAATAATGGAAAAATTTTCAAAACTTAATTATAATACTGATATAGTTAAATTTTGATTTTTAAAAATCATATTAATTATTATATGCATGCAACCGAGAAAAAATATTTAAATTTATTAGGAAAGAGAAGAGAACAAAATCAGTTGGATAATTTTTTTTACATGTAAAAAAGAAAAAAGCAAAAAAGATAATTTGTATATTTTGACCAATTTTAAATTTTGAAATGTCTTTCGAACAATATTAAATTTTAGATGCGACCTTGGATAAATGGCCGTAAATGCTAAGTTAGTAAAATCCTGACCACGTTGTCAGCGTGAATTAGAGAAACCTTAAAACACTTTTCCAGTAAAACTTTGAACATTGTCAGCACTTTCCTGACTCGACATTTTATCATATGTTCACCACATCCACCTGAACACTTTGATAAATTTATCAATTACCCATAAAGTCTCTGTTTCATGGGACTTCCCTTCGATATAAAATATTCTATACAGATGGTAATAACTATCATCTTATCAGGTTCAAACACTTATAAGAGTATTGTTGAACCTACTTACTTCATCAGGTACAACTTTAGCTCAGCAGATCTCGGCGGGAATACATTGAATCAGACTTACAAATCTGGGGCACCACTGGTGTTGGATTGGAGCGTAGGAAGTATGACAATTTGTGAGGAGGCTCGCCGGAACCCCATTTCGCCGCCGCCGTCGTACGCTTGCATTGCTAAGAATAGCGAGTGCATCAACTCTAGCAACGAAGAAGGATACATCTGCAACTGCACAAGTGGTTACGGAGGCAACCCATATGTATTGGATGGATGCACAGGTAGATTATAGCTAATTAATTGAAAAAAAAAGAAGGGATAATTGCCACAAGGGTTTTGTTGAATTTAGACATTGTTTGGTTGCAGATATTGAAGAATGCGAGCTCCCGTTAGAGTATACATGTCATGGAGTATGTACAAATACGGAAGGCAATTATACCTGTTCATGTCCACCAGGCGAAACGGGTGATCCAACCATTGAGAATGGTTGCCATCCAACATCGAGCACTCGGCCTCAATATCCAAAGGTGCTAATTGGTAGGTGAATCTCAAAATGATAATGCAATTTAGAATTTTATATCTCATTTGAGTAGATGGTGTATAAGCCACCTAATAAGAACAAGTCTATTACATCGTAAGTTAATTATATCGAAAGGAGTACATCTTGGGCTTCAATTAGGCGAAGAGTAATTAGCATACCAGAAACACAAGATTCTTCTGAGCATGATAGGAACTCCATAGCACCTAGAAAGGTTCTATATTTTAAATTTTGATTGGAAGTCTGATTTTTTTGATAATTAAGGATGACACAAAGATTTACATAGCATTCTAAAGGGCCAAGAAGAACACTCACAAGAGATATAAGATACTAATTGAAGAAAAGTTAGTAGAAAGTAAAATTAGAACAAGCCGTGAGAATAATATCTTCCATGTCATGTCATAAAGATTAAAATGCTAAGAGTTAGAGGTATTGGAATACCAAACATTGCTCAATGTTACTAACCTGGCACATCCCAAAACAAGGTTTTACATGCTACTAACAACAAGATTGTGAATCTCTATAAAACAGATTTATACAGAAATCTGTGTCCACTATGTATTTCATTTACAAAGCATATGGTTATTTCTCTTGTCATTTGGACAAAGGGAAAGAGGCATATGAAGTTTCTGTATCGTTATATGATTTATATTTACAGCACAAGAGACTTCCAATGCAAATATATGATCAAGAGTTTGAGTCTAGTAGATAACTTAGCAATGGAGGTACGGTATGTTGGATTAGTCTCTGAGTTTACTTGGAGTATAAAAATCTTTTAGGCAAGCGGTATGAACTTCAACAAATACTTAGCTAATTAGAGTCTGGAATCATTATAAGCTAACAAATAGAGTGTTACGGATGGGTCATGCAAGGCAGATGCACATGACAAGGAAATTGCAGGAAGACTAACACTTTTGTTCTCTTTTCTATTTGTACTGAATGGATATGCTTTGTCCACTGTTTAAGGCAAATGACAGCTAGTCATCAGGGCAAGATCAATAATTTTGTTCTAGCATGTACTAATCTCTTTGCTCTTCAGTTCCAATTTATAATTATCAATATTTTTTATGTGCAGCTACAATGAGCAGCATCCTGTTCTTAACCATCTCAGGCTTGTCTATCAACTTATGGTTGAAAAAAAGAAAGCTTATGATAACTAAGCAAAAGTTTTTCGAACAGAATGGAGGTGTGTTACTACAACAACAAATGAATTCTTATCGAGGTGTCACATTTAGGTTGTTTACACAAGATGAATTGAAGAAGGCTACAGATAACTTCAACTCAAGTCAGATTATTGGTCGTGGAGGACAAGGAACAGTTTACAAAGGAACGCTCGAAGACAATAGACTAGTAGCGATCAAGAAGTCGAAGCTGATCGATGAGAGACAAACTAAGGAATTTGCAACAGAGATGCTCATCCTATCACAGATAAATCACAAGAACGTCATCAAGCTCTTAGGATGCTGCTTAGAGGTTGAGGTTCCAATGCTTGTATATGAATTAATAACAAAAGGAAATCTATTTGAGTATCTACATAGCCAGACTCACAGGTTTCATATACCACTGGATGCCCGTTTAAGGATTGCTGTGGAGTCTGCTGAAGCACTAGCCTACTTGCATTCATCAGCTTCTACACCGATCATTCACGGAGATGTGAAGTCCTCCAACATCCTCCTGGATGACGAGTACACGGCAAAAGTTTCAGATTTTGGAGCATCAAAACTAGCTCCCAAGGATGCAACTCAATTGGCCACATTTGTACAAGGGACTTGTGGGTACTTGGATCCTGAGTACATGTTAACTTGTCAACTGACCGAAAAAAGTGACGTTTTCAGCTTTGGAGTGGTAATTCTAGAGCTTCTCACAAGAAAGAAGGCATTTGAGTTCAATGTGCCAGATGAGGAAATGCTGCTCACGACCAGTTTTATTTCTGCAATGAAGGAAAATAAGGTTGAAGAAATGGTGGATCCGGAAATTAAAAAAGAAGACGACATGGTAGTGATTAAAGAGGTGTGCAACTTGGTTGTTCTTTGTCTGAACTCGAACGGAGATGAAAGGCCCACTATGAAAGAAGTGGCAGAGGTTCTTGGAAAGCTGAGGAAAAATAAGCAAATTTCAGATATGCAAAGTAAACACAAGAAGCCTATTGATGACATAATAAAAGTTACATCTGATTATGTTCATGAGCCTCCAGTGAGGATGCAAAATGAAACATCGCCCGAAAACTCTACTTCTAGGTATCGTAGTTTGGAAGTTCAGGCACTATTGAATATAGAAAGTGGAAGATGATTCATCAGTGAACAAGCTTCTGAATAGTTTGTATCTTCCTAAATAAAGTTCTGTTACGTATTTGATAATCCTAGATTTGTATTATACATGGGACATCAAGCTAGGACTTTATTCTCTTAGATACTAACTCCATGCACAATCCATATGAAAGATAGTCTTCGTATTCTGTGTGATTTTGTCAATATGATTTGTTTAGATAAATGACGACCTCAACTTTCCTTGAGGTTGTTCATAAATGAATTTCCATTTCTATTAATAAAGTATGTGTGGTTGTTTCTTTAAAAAAAAAATGGAACCGTCACATCGACGGTCCCTTCCGGCTATCTCTATCGGTGGAGGAGATAAATCAAAAATCTAAGTGACAAATGCAAAGGAAGAGATCGGTCGATAGTCCAGAGTAATAACTTCCTAAGGAATTGATCCCTATCCACTTAAGAATTATTTCTTTATACTTGTCAACTAGGCTAGCCATGGGAGCTCGTGGTTGTTTCTTTAGATAACCTACGGTGGTGAAGTTATGCTATGTGCATGTATTTCATAACGACCCTTGTCATATGGATCAATGATTACTCAGGTGATGCACATGGATTTTTCATGGCCGCAAGTGAAACTCATTCCATCCATTTGAATCACGAGTTATTTAGATTGTGATGACTTGTGCGACAAGAAAGAGTGTGAAGATGAAGAAGGATGAGAATGAATGAGGAACAATGATCTTGTTTACTTATAAGAAGAACTAGAAGGATTGAACTTAAATTTACTGAAAAAACATTAAAATCCTCCATTTGACTGTATTTAAAAAAATATAGGGATACAATGATCTCTGGAATTAAAAGATTTTCCTACCTCCCATTTCTGCCACATTCTAGCAAAAGCAAAAATTAAGAGAAAAAGTTCATTTCTTTTTAATATTCTTCTCAGTTTTCCATCCTTATTAATTCCTTCCATCCAATTTTCTGCAAACTGAAAAAAGGCCGGAGTTGCCTTCACTGCTCTCACACTTGAGCCCTACTGTAGCCAACAATTTCACTACTGGAGAGGGCAGATTCTAATGGAATTCAATCAGATGCTCGATTACTTGACAGTCAGAATTGAATCTCATGCACATAATGCAGTGCAGAAAAGGCCCTTCAGGTCAAACTTTGAGACTTTTACTGAAGTTTTTTTTTTATTGTCATGACTGTAAAATATTTGTTTTTTATGTATAGTGGTGGAAGGTCTAAGATTAATTGTCTCCCAACAATAGAAACTACTCCGAATTCAACTAACTATTAAACCAAAATAAGACACTGAATTCGAATTCAACATCAACAATTCAATTCTTAATTCTTTCAACATTAATTAAACTTCAGTACCTAAAGTTTACCATGCATAAGATGAAAAGAAATATTTTAAGCTGGTACCAGCCCGCCAAAGGCCATAGGCTCAGTCCATGGGGGTATCGTCCCCCGTGGGTCTGCCCCGTGATTTACCCCTTCGCGAATTCCTCTTGGGACGGGGAGCCAGAGGCTGCTAGGTTGACAGTTCCAACCTTTTGCCGAAAGAAATATTTTAAGTCTAATGTTACCCGATACATTGGATATGCTTGGTCCTCCTTATTTTGCTAATAATTAAACAAAGAATGCTATTTTTTTTCCCCTGAAAATAGCATCGCTTGCAACTCAGGAATAAACTCAACTTGTTGAATGGAAAAGAACACAAATGGCTGTGCATGACGACTGAGAAACACAGAAACGACTAATTAAATGTAAACTTTTAAAATAATAATTAAACACAGAGCTAATTAACTTTAAGCTTTTAAGACAAGAGATATAATTCTCTAATACAAAAATTAACGTAAGGTCGGATATTTTTTGTCTCGGGTTAAAGGAGATCCCAAATTCTAAAAGTTCTCTCTACAATTCTGATGTTAAGATGACACGTGATGAATCGATTAATAGCCACAGCGAGAGTTGCATAATCCATCCACTAAGGATGTATTCTGACTTTTTGATACAAACGGATCGTCAAGATTCTCAAATGAGGTTTTGGAAAATTATCCAACCTAATATTAACTCGAGGATTAGTAAATCAAATGGCAAGCAAAGGTTATAAATTAATTCTATCTTTGAAAAGAAAAAGGATTAAGAAAGGCTATTGCACCTTTGAGGCTTAATCTGCCTTTCTAGTTCCAAAATACCAAAATTCTAATTGTGTACACAACCATAACCATGCCGTTTGTTCTTTCACGGTGTCTCATATAATACATCTTCAATTGGAAATTTTTTAAATACAATTAAAGAAAAGGAAAAATATAAAATGCAACAAAATATTAAAAGTGAGAATTTATATACAAATTTACTGAATTTAATAGCAAGGAGGAACCAGAGTGTGTACGATACAAGGTAATACCATCATCATTCACCAAGGAACCTTATATTAGCAATCAATCTGTATAACATTTGATATTTATCTCATAAACTTTCTGATGTTTTTTTATTATGGGTTGCTCCTTTTACAAAAAATCTCACATATCCAAATTAGATCAAGTATCGGAACTATACTATCTCACTCATATTACTTAATGACCTTAACCATCAATTTGTTTATGCATACAATATATAATCTTAATCCATTCAAGCATAACGAGCACTTCCATCGAGAGTGATGTCAATTTGAACCTTATGAATTATAAATTTTCCATGACACATGAAAGAGTCCAGTTATGCAGGCATTATGACTGGTTTCTTCATTCTATGGACATATATTATCTTATCTGAATTAGTGCCTTTGATTTGATACCATGGTAAGTCAGGTGGCTAGAATATACAATAATAACAATTAAGTTTTATCGCGTGGAGTGATGGCTGAGAATATATAGCCAGAAAATTAAGTGGACATCAAAAATCGAAATCCTGAATATGCACTTCCTCACGTGGATTAGCAATCAGTATAACACCATTTCTAGAAGAATATTTTGATGGATTTGGAACGAAGGAATGAGAATTATATAGGGTATTTGATTAATAGATTTAAGAATAAAATTTGAGAATCATTTCTAATTAGTTGGGAATCAACAAAACTCATCTCAAAGGATGAGTTTGAGTTTCATTCTTGTTGTTGTCCGTCGTCGCTCGTTGGGCATTGCCCGCCGTTGTCCATCAATTGTCGTTCGTCACCCGTTGCCACTTGTCGATTGCCCGCCGCCGCCCATCGATCACCGTCCGTCGCCCATCGCTCTTTTGTCGTCGTCGCCGTCGCCGCCGCTATCTTGTCGATCGATCGCCGCCGCCGCGCCGCTTCGCTCGATCGGCCCACTGCTCGTCGATCGCTGGGCCGCCGTCACGCCGTCGTTGCCGTCGTCCACTCGATCGGTCGTGGCTCGCCCGTCGATCGCTCGGTCGTGGCCCGCCCGTTGATCGCTCGGTCGTCGAGCCTACCGCATGTCGGTCATCGCCGTCGATCATCATCCGTCGGTCGTCGCCCGTCGCCCGTCACCCGCCTAGTCATCCGTCGTCGTCGCCCATCAATCGTCGTCCGTTGTCCGTCGATCGCCACCCACCTATCGATCGTCGGGCGCCAGCAGTCACCGACCGTTGATCGTCAGTCATCGGCCATCGATGGCCGCCGCTGACAGTGCCGTTGACAACCGGCAATCGACGATGCCGCCGGTTGTCGCCCATCGACAACGACGACATTGACGCCGCCTCCGCTTCCATTTCCAACTTATAAACGAAACAATATTATTAAAATGACTAAATTCATTCTCATTTCAATCTACTATTAAACTCATTTTTATTCCTATTCTCACATTCAAATCAAACACCATCTTACTATCAGCAGACTAAGTTAGTCATATGCTTCTCTTGTAGTCTCCGAATCAATATAATGTTTTGATAGACAAATTGCCCTTTCACGCTTGGTCTTTGTTCGACAAGTTTGTTTCTGTTGTGGTATCTAATCTAAACAAAATAATGTATTACCTCATTCCAAAAATCCAAGTTATGTAATAAGGTCACTTCCAAATCTAGAGTTATGTAATAGGATGCCTCTTACAAGCTTGATGGAAACTATACTTTGTTTGTTAAGAGGTAGTTTGTGGCTGGAAAATATTTTCTGAGATTTTGTTGTAAAAAATAAATTATTTTCACGAGGCAAGAGAGGCAATTGCCTCAGGGCCCACCCACAAAGGGCCCTAATTTTTTTAAATTTATTGATAAAAAAAGTTATTTAAAGGGTCTAATCATAATTTCAAAAAACTATTATGGATTTTTTTACAATGTAGTCAAAAAAAACGTGAACCTTCTCTCTCCGCATGCCCTATCTCTCTTTTGTTTTTTCCTATCTCTCTTTGTTTTTTTCGATTTCACGATCTCTTCTCCAATTTTTTTTTTCTTTCTTTCATTTTGGCCGCCGCTCAACTTTTTCATTTTTATTATTTTTTCTCTATTCTTCGATCTCTTTTATTTCCACCGTCAATCTTTTCTTCTCCTCTTCACTTTCATCGTCTTTTTCATTTTTACCGCCTTTATTTTTTTATTTTCCCTAATCTTATACCGTTGTCGTTGCCAGCATCTCACTGACAACGTTATCGTCTCATCGCTCACCACACTATTGCAGTTGCTACTTGCTACCATTACCATTGTAAAAAAAATTGATCATTGAGGTATTGTGATACTTGTTTCATTTTAATTTGCAAGTGTTTCCGTGTTTGATTCATAAATTATATTTGTTTTGATTTGAATGTAGATTTTGATTCAACATCAGCTGATGTAATATTTGGGATAGTTTATTGATATTGTTTATATAAATCTTAGAACAGTAATCTATTTGAGAGAGAAAAGGCCACAAAATAAGATAAATTTAGATTATTATCTCATCCAATAATAATATTAGCATGCTTATATTATCAATTCTAGAATGATTTAACATGCAACAACGATCGTATTAGATATATTAGAATAATTTGTATTTTTTTTATCATTTTGTATTACTTTTATAGTCAAATAATATTTAGATTAAGATAATAAAATATGTAAATTCACGTTGTAGTCATTAATTTTTTTTACTCGCTTGTATATTTTGAATAGATGCTTAAAACTATTTTATGTCATCATATCTCTTGTTCATACTTTTCATTCTTTTCGAACTGACATAATAAAACATCAAATTTTAAAATTATTTATGAATAATATCTAAATGACTTAAAATATAGATGTCTATTTCAGGATAAAAATTTTAAACTTGATTGTATTAGCATATAGCAAGATTGTGAAATTAAGTCTCCTGTCAAATTTACTTTGTTTTTAATTTAGAAATTTAAATGTTAGATATTAAAGTAGTGTTATTGGAATTTATTACAAAAAAAAATGAATTTAATTGGTTTGAAATAATGATGTATGATGACTTAGGAAGTAGATTTAATTATTGTTCTGTTTAGATAAACTCATGCATAGATTATTTTTTTTTTAAATTATACACAGACTGTTTATGATTTAAATAACAGGTACATATTTTTTAAACACGTAGAGCTATATAAATATATGATTAAATGAGAAATTTTGAATTAATTTCATTATGAATTATTGAGTTATAACTTATATATTACTTTTTCTAATTTATAGGTATAATCAAAGAACATTGAAATGCCTCCTAAATATTTGTCTGGAGCTCAAAAGAGAAAAATGAAACAAAGGGAGGAGACATTAATTCAAAGGCAAGCCGGTGATATTGACAAATATTTCAGAAAAAGTAGCAGAATAGAAAAAGGAGAATTAGAGGATAATTTGATGATTGAAGAACAAAGTCACTATGAAAATGAAGAATTTGCTAAGGCTGTCAATTTGGTTGAATCGAATGAGAACTTAGAAGAAGACTCCCAACATGAAAAATTAAATTCAACTCTGAATTTGGAGGATCCCGAAAATTGGAATAACATCTGTCAAAAATTAAGAGATTACTTAGTAGAAATGGGTCCAAAAAGAATTGATGGTTTTTTATTTCCTAAGGATAGTAACAACAGATATTTTGATTCATCGCATTATACACGGATTATGGCAAATGGACAAACTGTAGATAGAAGATGATTTGTATATTCTATTTCATTAGATATAATATTTTGCTTCCGTTGCAAGTTGTTCAAGACTGAATCAATGATGAGTAGAATGGGGAATTTGAGTAATGATGGATACAAAGATTGGCGTAACATGCATAGGAGTCTTAAACATCATGAAGCTAGTAGAGACCATATGGATTGAATGATTGCTTGGGTTGAATTAGAAAAGAGGTTGAAAAAAAATCAAACAATTGATTCAAGTATGCAACTTCAAATCAACAAAGAAAGACAACATTGGAGGCAAGTGTTAACAAGAATAATCTCTATTGTGAAAACACTTGCCAAAAATACTTTGGCTTTTCGAGGAGATGATGAGAAACTTTATGTTGAGAACAATGGATTATTTTTGCAAATGATAGAAATGATTGCTAAGTTTGATCCAGTAATGGATGAGCATGTTCGACGTTGTAAAGCAAGAGAATCTCAGTATACATATTTGAGTCCCAAAATTCAAAATGAATTAATAGAGACTTTAGCAAACGAAGTGAAAAGGACAATTATTGCAAAAGTTAAGCATA
This sequence comes from Wurfbainia villosa, assembly GCA_025175895.1. NCBI lineage: Eukaryota > Viridiplantae > Streptophyta > Magnoliopsida > Zingiberales > Zingiberaceae > Wurfbainia > Wurfbainia villosa. Next base: position 114,886,398 of record CM045994.1, read on the forward strand.
CAAAATATTTTTCAGTAATACTTGATTGTACACCAGATGCAAGTCATCAAGAACAAATGTCTCTAGTGCTACAATGCTTGGATGATTCAACAGACATGCCAAAAGTAGAAGAATATTGGATTGAATTTTTGAAGGTGGATGACACATCAAGTCTTGGGTTATCAAATGAACTTCTGAATGCAATAACTAGAATTGGCCTTGACATTGATGACATAAGAGGACAGGGGTACGACAACGGGTCTAACATGAGTGGAAGACACAAAGGTGTACAAAAAAGATTGCTTTAAATAAATCCTAGAGCTTTTTACACACCATGTAGTTGTCATAGTCTTAATTTGGCCTTGGTTGATATGGTAGAATGTTGTCCTAAAGTCAAATCCTTCTTTAGAGTGGTGCAACGCATCTACACATTGTTTTCTTCCTCTACAAAGAGATGGAAAATTTTTAAAGATAAGGTACCTGATTTGACCGTTAAGCCATTGTCACATACCCGTTGGGAAAGTCATATTGAAAGTGTGAAAGCTATAAAAGAGCAAATTGTACATATAAGAGATGCTTTACTTGACTTGGTAGAAGTTACTGAAGATTCTAAAAAAAAGAGTGATGCTGAGACCTTAGCACTGTATGATCTTGAGAGTTTTGAGTTTTTGCTTGGAATAGTAATCTGGTATAACTTGTTATGAGCAATAAATACCGTGAGTAAGTTTATTCAATTTGAAGATATGGATATTGATATTGCGATCAACCTCTTACAGGGACTTGATCAATTTCTTAATGAGTTTAGAGAAGAGGGATTTGCTAGTGCTATGAATGAAGCTATACAAATGACAAATGAAATGGGGATTGAACCTAAATTTCGAGAAAAATGTATCATTCGAAGAAAGAAACAATTTGATGAAAATGACAATGACAATGTGACACAATCAAGTGAAGAATCTTTTAGAGTTGAATATTTTCTATTTATAATTGATCAAGCTCGATCTTCTCTTCAAGTTCGGTTCGAACAACTTAAACAATATCAATGGATTTTTGGATTTTTTATGGAATTTGGAGAAGTTAAAGAGTGAGCCTTTAACTAGCTTGATGAAGTCTTGTATGGAACTTCAATAATTTTTGAGTCACAATGGGCATTCAGACATTAATGGTGATGAGTTGTATTCAGAGTTGATGGTTGTGAGATGCTATTTAACAAATGAAAAAAGAGCAATTGATATGCTACCATGTCTGACAAAATTGGATGGTTTATTTCCAAATACTTACATTGCATATAAGATTTTGTTAACCATACCAATAACAGTTGCATCGGCAGAAAGAAGTTTCTCGAAGTTGAAGTTAATCAAGAATTATCTTCGATCAACAATGTCACAGGATAGACTAAATGGGCTAGCAATGTTATCGATTGAGAAAGAAATAGTTCAACAATTGGATTATGCAGATTTGATAAATATTTTTGCCTCTAAAACAGCTAGACGAGTAATGTTTATGTAATTATTTCAAATATTTATTAACTTTTTAGCTTATTGATGTAATATATTATTTCTGAGTTATTTATCTATTTAGTGTATTCGTTATTTGTAAATTGAATTTTATAATCAATTACTGTAATAAAAGGCCCATTTTTTTATTCGCTTCGGGCCCTATTAAACACAGGTACGGCTCTGGTCAGATCGAGCAAGAGATCGAGGTACTAAGAAGGCTAATTAGCTCTATGTAGTCCACTTGTCCTGACCAATCTACCTCAATAGTTTAATCAATTAATTGTTACTTATATTACCCTTGTGGGTCGATGGAGACTCTTCGGAGGTCGTGGAGCAGAGTCGGTTCACCAAGTGGATTAGTCAGGCGAAGCTTAGATACCACTTGTAAATTAAAAAAAAAAATTATTACTTATTAGTTTAATTATTCAATCAAATAATATATACTAATTTATCAATCATTAGATAAATAATCAACATTATCATTGATTATCCCAAATATATTTGTCTATGAATATTTATCAGATAGGATTCCTACTAAAGCAATATAAATCGGCGATTTACCAAACAGCGCTTCTGAAGTTTTGAATTGCCCAAAAAGCATCACATACTTTCGTATTTATCAAATATCACACTTAATTCCCTTTTTACCCTTCAGAAATAACACATTTAATTTCCAAACGTGGTGTTAAAATTGCACCACCACTGTAGTGCTAGAATTGCACCACTACTGTGGTGTTGAGAATTCAAATCTCGGCACCATAGTGGTGGTGTTGGGATTGCACTATCACTATAGTGTTGGGAATTCAAATCTCAGTAACACAATGGTGCTGGGATTTGAATTCTCAGCACCACGTTCGGAAATTAAGTACGTTATTTGATAAATCTGAAATTATGGAGTACTTTTTGGACAATTCCAAACTTCATAAACATTGTTTGTTTGGTAAATTATCGAATATAAATTAATAATTACTAATAAACTCAATAGAATATCTCAACTAGATAAGTAACAGCCTAATTATCGACAGTTGACATGGTATCTAAAAAACATTTGACATATATAGAATGGTCAAGTAAGTAAATAGATAAATAAACAAGAAGAGTAGAGAATCATACTATTGTATAATCCAATTAAACCCAATAAAATAATCATGAACTAAGGTAAGGTAGAACTAAGAGGCCAAAGGAAAGAAGTTACCACATTTAATTACATGTACAGCAGTGTCCTGTAGCGATCTGCTAATTATCATCAGCTCTAGTCCACGAAACTTTTTTGTTTTCAGATGTGCTGGCAATCGATCGAGATGAATTGAGCCAAAGGCTCGTGCAACATTCTGTGTTAACCAACGTTCAAACCTCTCCTCTAAAAGTTCACATTCCCTTTCAATGAAAAAACAAAAAAACTCCCTAATCACAATGCTGTGAAACCCTATCCTCAATGTCAACAATCTTCTCAGCAAAATCACTGTATTCCTTATGGAACCCAATATTGTTTATTAGGCATGTTTAACGGATTGGATCGATCCGGAATCGAGTTGGAATCAATCCGTTAAATTCAGAATCGAAATCGGAACCGATTCAGATGAAACGGTTCCGAAATCGAATCAGAACTGTTTCGATTCCGATTCGGTTCGATTCTAATCGATTTCGAAATTAATTTGGAACCGATTCGGAATCGGTTCTGGTTCTGATTTGGATTTGATTTCGGTTGCTAATTTAAAGGTGGAAATTATTAACATACTAACATCATTATTTTGCAATAGAAATTAAAAAGAATAGAATCATCAATACGTTAGATGAATTTGGAAATTCAAATTCGAGGAAAGTGATTCGGAACCGGTCTAGAATCAATTCGGAACTAGTTCGAAATCGGAATCGATTTTGAACCGATTCAGATCGGTTCCAAAGTCGACGAATTCGAAACCAATCAGAATCGAAATCGCAGAATCGATAAACATGCGTATGGTCTACTATCCCTTTTTTACCACTTTCCACACTCATCTTGGATATTACCCAACACCTCATTGATTTCTAGCTCCAAAATTTGGTCGCTGTTTTTTTTTCATATCGAGAACGCGCGACAAACATTCTCTTAGTCAATCCGGGAACATCCTTCAGCTGGTGCAGGGCATCCGGAAAGTGGAATGACCAAGCATGGTCAATGAGGAAAATGTCGGAATCTCTCAGCAGGGACTCCATGGATAGCAAAAGACAGCACTGGCGGCCACCCTCGTAGGGCTCGATGGAGAAGAACTTGCCATCGTCGAAAGTGATCTCGGCAGGAACGCTTGAGGAAGTGCTAGTAGCAGAGCATCGGAGGAAAGCCGGAGGCGGCGAGCAGCAACACATGGACATTGATGAATCGTCGAAGTCTCATATCACGGCCAGAGCGGACATGGCAGCTGCGGTTAGGGTAAGCGACGGCGTTCCTCGTTGGATGAGACGGCCGAGGGAGTCGCGCGGGTGAGGATGGCGCGCGGCCGGAGTGTGTGAGGAAAGGGAAGGAGACTTGTAGATAGGGAGGATGGGCGCGGGAACGGGGCGCGAGATAACCGGCGGCTACTCGTCGTTGGCGGTGGTGCGCCGATGGGGAAGTCTACGTTAGTATATAAGATTCACTTTAGGTTCATGCTCTGTTTGATGTCCGATCTTCAATTTATCAAGATTTTTTGTCAACTGTCTAGTCCTCCTGACTCAGCTGGACTTCCTGTCAGTTATCCATCTTTTTTGGTCCAACTGAACTTCCTGCCACGTGGAAAGCAATGCAGGTCGAGGTGATGATGTTGTTAGGTTGTCAAAGAATGACTCTTATGAAGAATTTTCTGTGGGATCTATAAGACGTCTTCAAGCCGTTACTAAAAAGAGTTGACGTGTATCAATGAACTCTAACAAAATGTGAAGGGAATATTTTATAAGATCCCACATTAACCAACTTATTATTCTTCCTCAGTGATTTATCCTACCAAGGCTCAACCACTTATCCTATCTCCAAAGTCGTTCCCCTTCGACTTAACACCTTTTCTCCTTAGTTGTTTTCTCCTTTGACATTCTGCTTGCTTCCTGAGTCGTCTCTTCTCTGACTCGACACTCTGCCTGTTTTTCGAGTTGTTTCTTCCCTAACTCGACACTCTATCCACTTCTCGAGCCATTTATTCCTTGACTTGGTACTCTGTTTGTTTCTCGAGTCGTCTCTTTTCTGATTCGACATTCTGCCTGCTTCTCGAGTCATATCTTCCCTAACTCGATACTCTATCTGCTTTCTGAGTCATCTCTTTCCTGACTCTGCACTCTGTCCACTTTCAAAGTCGTCTTTTTCCTAACTCGACACTTCCAACACTTTATCATACTATTATAATATCAAAATTGAATAGACATATCCAATCAAAAAACTACTACCATCACTTAAACTATATATATATTTAATTATCAGTGTTAGAGTACTTCTATAATTCATTCCCAACTACAATGTAGTAGAAGTATTTTTTTAGTTGAACTGAATCATTCACTATAAACACTTTCAGATTTACTTGAATGATTAATAAAAAAATTTTATAGAGTCCATTGGTCACTCTAAAATTAATCGATTCGATAAATTGAATACGTAGAATTCAATCCAACACATGGTGTTGACTTTCACACTAACGAGGAAGAAGGATTTAACATCAGCCAAATTAGCTCATCGACTTCGAGTCCAACTTTTTACCGCTTTTCTTCTCTTTCTCTGCTTTCTAAACTTCAATCGCCGTTTCAATGTTGAATCAATATGGTGCTTACCTTTCTCATCGATATTTTGAGAACAATTCCTAAATTAAAGGATAATTATGGTGGAAAATATATTTAATAAAAATAGCCATCGAATTTGACCCGTTACGAGCTTGGCATGGTTCTCAGCCGCACCCGTCCATTCTGCATTTGTGGAAAAGTCGTCGGACTCAAGTCAACCCCCGAGAATTCGTCGAAGTCTTTCACTGCAAATATATTACTAATCGATTGCCATCTTCTTCTAAATATATTACTAATCAATCAATAGGCAGTAGGTTAGAGAGAGAACAGAAATGGCACCTCTAACCTTCCAGTTTCATTCCGATGTAGTAATCGTAATGGCACTGACACTGGCAGCTTTTGCTGCTGCTGCTGCTGCTTCGCCGCCGCCGAGCGATTCCAGCGCTGTTACAATATTACCAAACTGCGAGAGCAAGTGCGGCGACGTCGAGATCCCTTACCCCTTCGGCATCGGCGACGGCTGCTTCCGCACCGGCTTCGACCTCGTCTGCAACCGCTCCCTCCAGCCGCCGCGCCCCTTCATCGGCGTCGGCGATACCTCCATCGAGCTCATGGACGTCTCGCTGACCCTCGGCCGCGCTCGCGCCTACACGCACATCGACTGGACCTGCTACAACGCCACCGACTTCGTCGACGAAGAAACCATCCCCTTCAACCTCTCGACTCGCCCCGCCTTCACCATCTCCGCGGCCCAGAACAAGTTCACCGCCGTCGGGTGCGCCGCCGCCGCGATCGTCGGCAACGACGAATACGTGAGCGGCTGCATCTCTGCGTGCAATGGGCTGACCGGCACGACCAACGACACCTGCGATGGCTTGGGGTGCTGCCAGACGGCGATTCCGGAGGGAATGACCGTCGTGCAGACCGGGTTCTTGCACGTCATCAACTTCTCTATCGCGTTGGAGTTCAATCCTTGCAGTTACGCCTTCATCGTCGAGCATGACTGGTACGTGATCATTTTGATAACGTTAAAACTTGCAAACTACGTGATAAATCTAATAATTAATTGGTAAAAATATAAAACTCTTCTCCATGCTTAAATCAAAATTAATTTATCAAAGCTATTAGTTCATAACTCATCATCATGTGTAGTGTTAGAGGAAATCAAGTGAGTTTTGTTTAACCTTGTCACTTCATCAGGTACAACTTTAGCTCAGCACATCTCCTCAACAACCGATTGAATCAGACTTACAGATCTGGGGTGCCAGTGGTGTTGGATTGGAGCGTGGGAAATATCACAATTTGTGAGGAGGCTCGCCGGAACCCCAAGTCGCCACCGGCATCGTACGCTTGCACTGACAAGAATAGCGAGTGCTTAAAATCAAGCAATGGAGAAGGATACATCTGCAACTGCATAAGAGGTTACAAAGGCAACCCTTATATATCTGGTGGATGCCGAGGTAGATAATAGTTAATTATTTAAAAAAAAAAAAGAAGAAGGACAATTGCCACAAGGGTTTTGTTGAATTTAGACATTGTTTGGTTGCAGATATTGATGAATGCAAGCTCCCGTTAGAGTATACATGTCATGGCGCATGTACAAATACGGAAGGCAATTATAACTGTTCATGTCCACTAGGCGAAACGGGTGATCCAACCATTAAGAATGGTTGCCATCCAACATCGAGCACTCAGCCTCAATATCCAAAGGTGCTAATTGGTAGGTGAATCTCAAAATGATAATGCAATTTAGACTTTTATATCTCATTTGAGCAGATGGTGTATAAGCCACCTAATAAGAACAAATCTATTACATCGTAAGTTAATTATATCGAAAGTAGTACATCTTGGGCTTCAATTAGGCGAAGAGTAATTAGCATACCAGAAACACAAGATTGTTCTGAGCATGATAGGAACTCCATAGCACCTAGAAAGGTTCTATATTTTAAATTTTGATTGGAAGTCTGATTTTTTTGATAATTAAGGATGACACAAAGATTTACAGAGCATTCTAAAGGGCCAAGAAGAACACTCACAAGAGATAAAAGATACTGATTGAAGAAAAGTCAGTAGAAAGTAAAACTAGAACAAGCCTTGAGAATAATTTCTTCCATGTCCTGTCATAAAGATTAAAATGCTTAGAGTAAGAGGTATTGGAATAACAAACATTGCTCAATGTTACTAACCTGGTACATCGCAAAATAAGGTTTTACATGCTACTAACAAGAAGATTGTGAATCTCAATAAAACAGAATTATACAGAAATCTGTGTCCACTATGTATTTCATTTACAAAGCAAATGGTTATTTCTCTTATCATTTGGACAAAGGGAAAGTGGCATATGAAGTTTTTGTATCGTTATATGATTTATATTTACACCACAGGAGACTTCCAATGCAAATATATGATCAAGAGTTTGAGTCTAGTAGATAACTTAGCAAAGGAGGTACGATATGTTGGATTAGTCTCTGAGTTTACTTGGAGTATGAAAATCTTTTAGGCAAGTGGTATGAACTTCAACAAATACTTAGCTAATTAGAGTGTTACGGATGGGTCATGCAAGGCAGATGCACATGACAAGGAGATTGCAGGAAGACTAACCCTTTTGTTCTCTTTTCTACTTGTACTGAATGGATATGCTTTGTCCACTGTTTAAGGCAAATGACGGTTAATCATCAGGGCAAGATCAATAATTTTGTTCTAGCATGTAAAAATCTCTTTGCTCTTCAGTTCACAATTTATAATTATCAATATTTTTTATGTGCAGCTACAATGAGCAGCATCCTGTTCTTAACCATCTCAGGCTTTTCTATCAACTTATGGTTGAAAAAAAGAAAGCTTATGATAACTAAGCAAAAGTTTTTCGAACAGAATGGAGGTGTGTTACTACAACAACAAATGAATTCTTATCGAGGTGTCACATTTAGGTTGTTTACACAAGATGAATTGAAGAAGGCTACAGATAACTTCAACTCAAGTCGGATTATTGGTCGTGGAGGACAAGGAACAGTTTACAAAGGAACGCTCGAAGACAACAGACTAGTAGCGATCAAGAAGTCGAAGCTGATCGATGAGAGACAAACTAAGGAATTTGCAACAGAGATGCTCATCCTTTCACAGATAAATCACAAGAACGTCATCAAGCTCTTAGGATGCTGCTTAGAGGTTGAGGTTCCAATGCTTGTATATGAATTAATAACAAAAGGAAATCTATTTGAGTATCTACATAGCCAGACTCACAGGTTTCATATACCACTGGATGCCCGTTTAAGGATTGCTGTGGAGTCTGCTGAAGCACTAGCCTACTTGCATTCATCAGCTTCTACACCGATCATTCACGGAGATGTGAAGTCCTCCAACATCCTCCTGGATGACGAGTACACGGCAAAAGTTTCAGATTTTGGAGCATCAAAACTAGCTCCCAAGGATGCAACTCAATTGGCTACATTTGTACAAGGGACTTGTGGGTACTTGGATCCTGAGTACATGTTAACTTGTCAACTGACCGAAAAAAGTGATGTTTTTAGCTTTGGAGTAGTGATTCTAGAGCTTATCACGAGGAAGAAGGCACTTGGTTTCAATGTGTCAGGTGAGGAAATGCCGCTCACGGCAAGTTTCTTGTCTGCAATGAAGGAAAATAAGGTTGAAGAAATGGTGGATCCGGAAATTAATAAAGAAGACGACATGGTAGTGATTAAAGAGGTGTGCAACTTGGCTGTTCTTTGTCTGAACTTCAAGGGAGATGAAAGGCCCACTATGAAAGAAGTGGGAGAGGATCTTGCAAAGCTGAGAAAAAATAAGCAAATTTCAGATATGCAAAGTAAACACAAGAAGCCTGTTGATGACATAATAAAAGTTACATCAGATTATGTTCATGAGCCTCCAGTGAGGATGCAAAATGAAACATCACCCGAAAACTCTATTTCTAGGTATCGTAGTTTGGAAGTTCAGGCACTATTGAATATAGAAAGTGGAAGATGATTCATCAGTGAACAAGCTTCTGAATAGTTTGTATCTTCCTAAATAAAGTTCTGTTACGTATTTGATAATCCTAGATTTGTATTATACATGGGACATCAAGCTAGGACTTTATTCTCTTACATACTAACTCCGTGCACAATCCATATGAAAGATAGTCTTCGTATTCTGTGTGAATTTGTCAATATGATTTGTTTAGATAAATGACGACCTCAACTTTCCTTGAGGTTGTTCATAAATGAATTTCTATTTCTATTAATAAAGTATGTGTGGTTGTTTCTTTAAAAAAAAATATGGAATCGTCACATTGATGGTCCCCTCCGGCTGTCCCTACTGATGGAGGAGATAAATCAAAAACCTAAATGGCAAATGCAAAGGAGAGAATCGGTCGATAGCCCAGAGTAATGATCTCCTAAGGAATTGACCCCTGTTCACTTAAGAATAACTTCTTTGTACTAATCAACTAGGCTAGCCGTGGGAGCTCATGGTTGTTTCTTTAGATAACCTACGGTGGTGAAGTTATGCTATGTGCATGTATTTCATAATGACCCTTCTCATATGGATCAATGATTACACAGGTGATGCACATGGATTTTTCATGACCGCAAGTGAAACTCATTCCATCAATTTGAATCATGAGTTATTTAGATTGTGATGACTTGTGTGACAAGAAAGAGGGTGACGATGAAAAAGGATGAGAATGAAAGTGAGGATGAATGAGGAACAATGATTCTAATCTTGTTTACTTATAAGAAGAACACTAGAAGGATATAACTTAAATTTACTGAAAAAACATTAAAATCCTCCATTTGACTGTATTTTTTGTTTAAAAAAATAGGGATACAATGATCTCTGGAATTAGAAGATTTTCCTACCTCCCATTTCTGCCACATTCTAGCAAAAGCAAAAAATTAAGAGAAAAAGTTAATTTCTTTTTAATATTCTTCTCAGTTTTCCATCCTTATTAATTCCTCCCATCCAATTTTCTACAAACTGAAAAGAGGCCGGAGTTGCCTTCACTGCTCTCACACTTGAGCCCTACTGTAGCCAACAATTTCACTACTGGAGAGGGCAGATTCTAATGGAATTCAATCAGATGCTCGATTACTTGGCACTCAGAATTGAATCTCATGCATATAATGCAGTTCAGAAAAGGCCCTTCAGGTCAAACTTTGAGACTTTTACTGAAGTTTTTTCTTTGTCATGACTGTAAAATATTTGTTTTTTATGTGTAGTGGTGGAAGGTCTAAGATTAATTGTCTCCCAATAATAGAAACTACTCCGAATTCAACTAACCATTAGACCAAAATAAGACACTGAAGTCGAATTCAACATCAGCAATTCAGTTCTTAATTCTTCCAACATTAGTAAAACTTCAATAGCTAAAGTTTACAATGCATAACATGAAAAGAAATATTTTAAGTCTAATATTACCCAATACATTGGATATGCTTGGTCCTCATTATTTTGCTAATAATTAAACAAAGCATGCGATTTCCCCTCATTTTCATATACCCAAAATAAAATAAACAAGTCGCTATTTTTTTATAAACAAGCAAGTGAATAGATAAATAAACAAGCAAAAAAGTAAAGCATCATGCTATTGTATAATCTAATTAAACCTAATAAGATAATCATAAACCAAGGTAGATCTAAGAGGCTAAAGGAGAGAAATTACCCGCATTTAAATAAGCGAAGTCCTACAGATCTGCTAATTATCATTTGCCCTAGTCCATGAATCTTCTTTGTTTTTAGATGTGCTGGTAATCGAGATGAATTGAGCCAAAGGCTTGTGCAATATTCTGTGTTAATCGACGTTCAATCCTCTCCTCTAAAAGTTCACATTTCCTTTCAATGAAAGAAAACTCCCTAATAACAATGTTATGAAATCCTATCCTCAATGTCAACAATCTTCTCAGCATTGATTTCTAGCTCCAAAACTTTGTTATTGTGTTTTTTTTTCATATCGAAAACGGGACACATTCTCTCAGCCAATCCTGGAACATGCCTCACCTGGTGCAGGGCATCCGGAAAGTGGAATGATCAAGCATGGTCGATGAGGAAAATATCAGAATCTCTCAACAGGGACTCCATGGATAGAAAAAGGCAGCACTGGCGGCCTCCCTCGCAGGGCTCGATGGAGAAGGACTCGCCACCGCCGAAAGTCTCGGCAGAAAAGCTTGCGGAAGAGTCGGTAGCAGAGCATCGGCGGAATGCCAGAGCAACGAGCAGTATCCCATGTACATTGATGAATCGTCGAAGTCTCATATCACGGCCGGAGCGGACATGGCAGCGACTGTTAGGGCAAGCGGCGGCGCTCCTCGTTGGATGACGACGGCCGAGGGAGTCGCGCGGGTGAGGACGGCGCGCAGCCGGCGTGTGTGAGGGAAGGAAAGGCGGCTGTAGATAGGGAGGATGGGTGCGGGAACGGGGCTCGAGAGGGGCGGCGGCTAGTCGTGATTTCGGGTGGCGCGGCCCGGAACGGAGGGGGAAGGGTTTTTAAAACCTACGGACTCCTACCTATGTTTGACATAAAATAAATAGACTTACCTAATAAAATTATTCTATTAATTTAAGAATTTTTCTTTATACAAATATTTCGAAAATTTATAATAATATTTTTATTTATATTATTATTATTATTATTATTATTATTGTGTATTTTTTAAATTTTTATTAACATGTGGATATGTGTACACGGAGGTCCTTTCAATTATTGTGTGCAAAAGTAAATTAGATTCTTTGTTTGTTGGCAAAGAAATTGGATGACTTTATTGACGTCACCATGCTCATGATAGCTCCATGACCATGTGAATTGAATATTAACAAATTGACAGATATAGAAAATTCCAAATGCCTTAACTATTATTGTGATTCGACTAAAAATAATTTGTTATGTTTTTTTTATATATAATTATTTATTTGATTTATAATTTAATATTTCTCTGTAATAAGAATATCTCAAAACTCATTCTATTCATTTGACTACTTTCTTAGTGGTAAAAGTTTCACGAGGACGAATTCAAAATGTCCGACTTTAAATATGTATAGTATATGTATTTATAGATTTATTCGATGGAGAAATTAAAAGGGAAGATCGTCCATCTCCACAATTACAAAGATGAAATTTGAATATTTAAATTATCAAAAAAAAACAAATTCAATTAATAACGAAAGATTGAGTATTATGGTAGAAAATTCCAGAACAATTTCCGAATTAAAGGATAATTATGATAGAAAATATATTTAATAAAATTAGTCATCGAATTTGATCCTCTACCACGTTCTCAGCTGTCCATTTGTGCTGGTCAAAAAGTCGTCGGACTCAAGTCAACCCCGACGAATTCGTGGATGTCTTTCGCTGCAAATATGTCATCTTCATTTAAATATATTAATCCTCGTCGGATAATCCACTCGACATCTTTTAACGCGTGCTCTGTGCCCACTGTTTAGAGGATAAATTTTATAAACACGTGATACTCGAATCGTAAATTACTGATTTTACGCGGGGCAACTATAAATATATTAATTATGTAAGAGATTGTAATCATCTATCTAACGATTTCTTTATTCTAATCTTCTATAAGATATTAGAATCGTCAATCTAGTTGTCTCTATCGATTTATCTCACGGTCATTATAAGTGAGATAAATTATAGAGAAATTTATGGGTTTTCACGTGGTGGTCAAGACACGTGGAGATCATCTGAATCCAGAAAAAGACTTTAGATCTCCTCCAGAATCGATCTATATCACTTCTGCAATCACCGTCATATCTTAACCACCACATCATCCTCGTGGGGACACCCTTTATTCCAATCTTATAAATATGGGAGGAAGTAAATCATGAATGATCATTGACCTTAGTGCGATGATAAATACGATGAAAGACGTGACCTGGTGCAGACAAATAGTCCGCTAATACATGGATCGAATCTTCCTCCTCGTGAACGCACTATTCATGTGGAAATTGACTATAAATATATTAATGTCCCCATGAGAATGGCGTGTTGATAAGATCGTGTGACAGCTTGCGGATGAGACACGGATCAAATTTCAGAAGGAGATCTAAATTCTCTCCCGGACTCAGAATGATCATCTACGATCTTATCAATCGCGTCGAGGCCCAAAGAACCCTTAGAGATTTATATCCTTCGTAATGATTTTGAAATGGATCGATTGAGATAGCTAGATTGACGATTCTATCCTTGTGTGGACTATAAATATATTAATAATCAATAGAAGAGAACCGAAATGGAACGTCTACACTTTCAGTTTCACTCCGTAGCAGTAATCGCCGTAGCACTGACAGTGGCAGCTTTTGCTGCTGCTGTTGCTTCACCGCCGAGCAATTCCAGCGCTGTTGCATTACCAAACTGCGAGAGCAAGTGCGGCCACGTCGAGATCCCTTACCCCTTCGGCATCGGCGACGGCTGCTTCCGCACCGGCTTCGACCTCGTCTGCAACCGCTCCCTACGGCCGCCGCGCCCCTTCATCGGCGATACCTCCATCGAGCTCATGGACGTCTCGCCGAGCCTCAGCCGAGCGCGCGCCTACACGCACGTCGACTGGATCTGCAACAACGCCACCGACCTACTCGGCTACGAAGACGTCCCCTTCAACATCTCGACCCGCCCCGCCTTCACCATCTCCGCTACCCAGAACAAGTTCACCGCCGTCGGGTGCGACGCCGCCGCGTTCACCGGAAACGACGACTATGCAACCGGCTGCGCCTCCGCGTGCGCTGTGTCCAGCGTGAGAAACGGCACCTGCGACGGTCTCGGGTGCTGCCAGACTGCGATCCGGGAGGGGATGACGGCCTTGCAGACCTGGTTCTTGTACGGCAACAACTTCACTCTCACGTCGGAGTTAAATTCTTGCAGTTACGCCTTCATCGTCCAGCATGACTGGTACGTGATAATTTTGATAACGCGATAAATCTAATAATTAATTGGTAAAAATATAAATATAGACCTAAATCCCTTTATATGAAACGGAATAAACAAAGAGCAAGACATGCACTGTGCATAATTTGTACGAAGAGTAAGATTTGAGCTTTCGAATTAATGAATTGTTTAATGTATTATATTTTTCATTATATTTATCATCGTATCGAGATCAATTATCATCCATAATTTACTTTCTCTCGTATTTATAAATGAGAAGGTTGCTAGGTTAATAGTTTCAACCTTTTCACAATGAATAGATAACTATGGATGAGAGTATGGGTCAATTCCTATTAAAGATGATATGTCTATCCAAAAGTTAGGAATCTGCCCAATTAGCAGTCCTCTACCATCCGTCCCAGGGCTGCGGCGAGAGGAAGGTCAATTCCTATTAAAGATGATATGTCTATCCTTCACTATATCAAATGTCAATATAATTATAGATTGATCGTAATTTAACTCCCTTTGTATCGTTACAAGCTGATCTTGAAAGATATTTGAGATGAACAATAACGCTTTTTTTTACAAAGGAATAGAATAAGAATATTTTTAGAGAATATAACGCTTTATTTATTATTATTATTATTTTTTTTTTTTTTGGAGGATAGAGATAAATAAAGAATAATAATAATAAAAATAATTTCTTAATTTACTTTTCAACAGTTTGGATATTTGATTTGCTTTAGGAATAATTTTTTATAATAAGAAAAATATTTTAATTTAATTGATTTTTATTTCCTAGTTCATGTATACCACTAAAATGATTTATCTTACTCAGTGAGAGTCAACGGTTTTAACGGAGCCACTTGTGGATTGAATAATCTAGTCACCTGTAGTCGCTTTAATTGACTCATTGACCATCCAACTTGTGATATTGTTAGATCTGACCAAAGCCGGGCAAACTAACCTAAATCCATCCACCCAATGGAACTAACTAGACAATCATTGAAAGAATCGATTGATTTGCTTGGCCAGGCCAAATTGAACGAATCAATTGAGTTGCCCTGTAAATATAGGTGAGTGACTCATTCAATCCATCTAATTCTTTTGACCCTTCAATATTTGACCATTTTGTATCGTCCATCCGACCAACTCGTTCAATTTGCTTGGTCCTTCTAGCTAGACCATCTCGACCCACCAAATCGACTTGTAGCCTTGATTGAACCAATCGATCTTCCTCTTGATTTTAAGAATTCATTTATTCTCAATGTTCTTTCTATTCTCAGATAAATCAACTAGGTCTCATATCTCATTGACTTTCATTCATTTTATTTCTTTCTATATGGTCTTAAATTATTGGTCTTTTATAAAACCCTCGAGGGTCTCTCTCAGAGTCCTCGAATTTTCTTCGTCCTTCGAAGTCACAATGAGAATCTCATTCTCAATCGGGAAATGACGACGAAGTACATTTACTCGACTACTCCGACGAGGAAAGAGAGCCTCTACACCTTCAGATGGATCACTCTCACTAGAACCAAGATCTATTATAGGGTCTTAAATCCCTCCATTGAGCTCAACTAAATTACTAGGCTCATCAATCTCATAGAAGATAAAGTCTCGATCAATTTCTCCTCTCTTAGAAAAATCATTCTTGAGAAATCTAGCATCACGAGACTCAATCTTAGTGGTTGTTCCGTCCATATGTTCTCCTAGGAACACATATCCCTTGGAGTGTTCAAAGTATCTGATAAAGATATACTTCTTTCCTCGTGGGCCTAACTTGCTATACTTATACGAGGAATCATTAATATACACAGTACAACCACATGGTCTCAAATGACTAAGGGCATATTACCTCTCTATCCAAAGCTCATATGGGGTGTTGATTACGGACTTCATTGGAACACGATTAAGGATATAGACAACAATCAATAATGCATCCCTCAATAAGAGATAGGTAAATTAGTATGCGTCATCATAGACCTCACAATCTCCAATAGAGTCATATTCCTTCTCTCAATGACTCCGTTCTAGAGTAGCAGGAATAGTCAGTTGTCATGTAATGTCTTTCACGAAACAGAGCTCTTTAAACTGTTCAGACAGATCCTCACACCCCTGATCAGTTCTGAGAGTTTTCACTCTCAAGTCTAGCTGATTTTCAACCTAGCTAATAAATCTCCTGAAACACTCTAGTGACTTAGACTTGTGCGAGATTAGGTAGACATAACCAAAACACATGTAATCATCGATAAACGTAATAAAATATGCTGTTCTATTTCGTGCTCTCACATTCATGGGTCCACAAATGTCAGAATGAACCAACTGTAATGGAGTCCTAGCTCTCATTGCTTTTCCAAATGATTTTTTTCATAGATTTGCCTATTAGGCAAAACACACACAAGGGCAACTCAACCTTAATTAGCTGACCTAACATACCACTTAATGCTAATCGACCCATTCTCTCTTGTCATATATGGCCAAGTCCACTATGTGTCATACATTCACATCATTCATTACACTATCAAATACAAAAGCAATAAGAGAAGTAGGATAATACTCATGAAATGAAATCAAATTAAGTGCATAAAATTCCTTATGGACTATACCAGAACATATCAAAGTATTGTCATACGAGATGGAAACTTTAGATTTTCCAATAGAAACATAGTATCCTAACTGGTCTAAACATCGGACAGAAATGAGATTTCAACAAATCTCTGGAGCATGTAATACATCATTAAGATACAAGACTTGATTACTATGCAGCATCATCTTGCAAGTGTTAATCTCTTTCACCTCTACAAATGTTTCATTTCCCACATATAGCCTTCTCGCATATAGACTTAAACGGCGAAATTATACGTATGCACTTCTATCACGAGCTACATCGTCTGTTGCTCCTGAGTCTACAATCTACAAAGGAGAAGAGTTAGGGAACATCACACTAGATGACACATAACTCAAACCATATAAAGAAAAAAGATATACCTTTTGCTCGCTACACTCATGTGTGAAATACCCAAGCTTACCACATACATAACATCAAACTTTACTCTTTAAAAGCTCCTTCTTTATGCTTTTTTTGTCCCTTCTTATTTTTCTTGACGAATGACTACTTCTTGCCAAAACCTTTAGTCTTCTTCTCATTCTTGTGTCACTTGCACTTTATTCCCCGAAAGTCCTTACTCGACTCCGCAAGATTAACATGATCTAAAGCTGACTTGGTCACATCCTAGAACTCCTCAAGCTCACAGTGCCTACTCACATCCATGAAAGTACGGATACTTTTAGTATGTGTAAGGTAGGTCTTCACTCATCCTAGGAGTCAAACAACAACTGGATTACTCGTAGCACCTAAAGTTCATTCGACATAAGTTCCCTCATATTCTTTAAAGAAGTAATTATACTCGACATATACATTAAATGTTGCTTCATAGTATGATCGGGTCTCTTCTTATAAGTTATGAACTTATATGTCAACATTAGGAACTAATGGAGCGCTATAATGCTCTTTAAGAGCATGTCAGACCGACATCGTTGTAGGATACTACTCATAAATTGAGATTAGCTCATCGTGCATGCTGTTAAGAAAAATTATCCTAACTTGGTCATCCTTCTTTTTCCAAACGCAATATACCTCCTGATCCAGTCTCACTTTAGTTGTGGTACCCTCCCCGAGGTCCACCATCTTATACTTAAGAACTTCCTCAAGTTTTTGTTCCTTGAAGATAAATTGAACCTTCTGGTGTCAAATGTCATAGTTGTCATCGTTCAGCTTGTCTACCTTCATGAGATTCAGTATGATACTTTTTGTCACAGTCATGTCTCTGTCACACAAAATAAAGAGATGTAAGTGATATATGATGTTTAATATCTCTACATTATGTACCCTACTAATCATCAAAATTCAAAATAACTCGAATATAAATTTTAAGACGAGCGTATGAATCAACAAACATCATACATCACAACCTAGAATTGTATCTCACCATTTGAATTAAGATGTTATACACAAATAGTCACATGTACTAGAATACCCTCGGTAAGCCTATGCGCCACTTTGAGGGTCTTCTCGCCGCTAAAAATCAATAGTTTTTTGTCACACATCCCAGAGTTAAACCTATTCGTCTTCTCTAAGACACTCGGCTTAGGCCTGAACCAAGTGGACTACTCCCATTCTTTGGGCCAAGTCCGAATTAACACTCGTGACGAGCAACTAAGTGCAACCCGAGCACCTCTACTCATGTCGAGCTCTCGAGATCCTTAGCGACCTCGAGCACCAAGCACCTTGCTCATGTTGAGCTCCCAAGCTCCTCAACTCTTCTCGAGTATCCAAGAATCTCTGCAAGTGCTTAGCATCTCGAGCTCTCGAGCGCCTCAACTCTTCCCGAGTACCCGCAACTCCTCAGTTCTTCCTAAAATCATCGAGCCAAGCACTATCGAGCATGTCCGAGCTCTGCTGAGCTCTCCCGAGCACTCAAGAGCACTGTCGACCTCATTGTCAGTACTCCCAGCATTGTCGAGCACTTGCCGAGCACTTCCTAGTACGACCGAGTACTTCCCGACTGAGCACCACACTAGAGAAACTCCCGAGCACCATTAGCGCCGAGCACCACTGGGTGCCCGAGCACTGCGTGCCTGAGCACTACTCGTGCATCTCCGGATTTCTCATCGAGCCCAAGCACCTTTGTGTCCAAGCTTCGTGTCTCGCTCGATCCCAAGTTCCTCAGCGCGCCCAAGCACCACTATGTCCAAGCATAGCATCAATCGAGCACCTTTTCGCGTGCTCAAGTGAGAAACGCGACCTCCGTGCACACACACACACTCGAGCTCCGCGTCGCTTGTTCACTGTGCACGACCAAGCACCTCAACACGCTCGAGCATCACAATGCACCCAAGAACCATGAGCGCTCGAGCACTTCACACGCGTGGTCTATGATCTAATCTTTCGCACCTCGGTACGCTCGCACCTCATCTGCCGAAGCAATGCACGCTGTGTGCGCATCCCAATCACCTCTACGTGCTCAGGCATCACAAGCACCATGACCCGATGCTTGTCCCATGCTCCCTAGCATAGTGCTCTCGAGCACCACGCTCGGTGGCATTCCCTAGCATCCCGAGCATGCTTCTACACATGACTCAGAACTGTGGAGCACCCGAGTTCTTCATGTGTGGGGCATCCCGAGCACCTCAAGCAGGACCCAAGCACCGTTTCTCTGTCGCAGACATACTGAGCATTGTGCACGCTCGAGTACCTCTGCGTGCGCGAGCATCCCAAGCACCCCTCTATCGTGATCTTTTTCACTATGTCGAAACCTAAAGTGCTCAGTCAACATAAAGAAATCCACGACAAAGTTTTCTCATTCGGGATTTCTATGAGAAAAGAAAGTGCTTCGCGCTTTTCTATCCCGAGCATCCAAAGTGCTCGGATAACTCTTTTCTCAGTTGGGCATCCACTTGATAAAAAATTCACTGTTCATCGTCTTCTCTATAACGATGAACTTGTGAACTCTATGAATTTGTTGATTTCTTAATCAACGAAGTGCATCAAACTAACCTGACTATGATACCAAGGTTAACTTATGAAAATATAAATTGCGGAGTCATAAGTTGTCATACCTCGCAGTAGATGATATGGGAACTGTCGGATTGCAATCTTCAATCTCTCACTTGCAGTCGAGATGACAGTCACGTAGAATGAACTGTCACCATAGTATCACAATATCACAATCCTAAACTTGGTGATTGTGACGATTCTCTTGTTCTTCTCAACAATAGATGAGAGTTCTCTTTGCACCTTGCATTGCCTTCCTACACGTACAACTCTTGCACAAAAAAAAACTCTTCGGCTGCCTACTCACAACTCTTGCATCAACCTCATCAGTGCACACTCCATGGACAGGAGTATATGAGAAGATGGGGTAATGGGCATGCCCTAACGTGGGTATTATCCCGTGCCCCGAATATGGACACAAACAAACATCTTCCACTTGCATACGAGAGCATTTTATCTTCATCAATTGATCACATCTCATGCGATCCATCACTATCAATTGAAAACTCGTGAACATTTTGATAAATTATTTGTCAAAATATTCTATAAAGACGATAGTATAGTTAAATGTTATAATTTTCCTCAGTTTAAGGCTTACACCTGCACGAGACCGAAGGGAAAGATAGAGAAATTTTAAATGGAAAATTTCATTGAAATGATCATAAAAATATAGTTATCGAACTATAATTTGGAGTATGCATTCCCTCATCTTGGAAGTGGTTGTTGCTCAACTTTAGTTCTTCTGATTTTCTCTGACTCGGCCATGAGCTCTCCGAGCTCGATTAGATTTTCCCTTTAAAATCATATTTATCATATCTTGGTGAGGGGTATTCTTCTCGGAAACTTTCCTATTATGCTAGTGTTAATTGTTCTAGAGGTCATCTGGGCATCTTCGATCATCTTTCATTAAGTCGAGATTGTCTAGTCAATGATTGGCTTGAAGGTTTGGGTATGTCACTAACGTACCTCTGTTGGCAATGTTGTACTATTTGATGAACCTGATAGTCGATGACAATCACTAGTCGAATTGCTACAGATTTAATAAAAAGCACAGAAGCGTGAAGATTTTTCGACAAATCTCCTATGACTATTGAAAATCCTAGGTGTCTCCTCCAATGTCTAAACAACTTTTTCCTTGACCTTTATGAGAGCTTAATTGAAAATCGATTGAGGTCCTCTATTACAAGAAGGAAGCAAAGCCTTCCCTTCTTGTCGTGTAAAAGAGGACCTTATTGTACTGCCTTCATCTTTTCTAGCTCATTGAGCTTCTTCTAAATTTATATATTTTTGTAAGCCCTTACCAAAAGGTTATCATAATCTGTTGGGGGCTTCTTCACCAAGGATTTGAAAAGATCTCCATCTATTAATTTTTGCGAGAAGACACTGACAAGGACCTCAGAGGTAGCTAAAGGCACACCCAAAGCCATTTGATCGAAGCATTGAATGTATTCCCTCAAAATTTTCTGATTCTTTTGTTTCGTTGAAAAAAGTTAAGAATAGTTTTGTAATACCTTTTGCTACTGAAAAAATGATGCAGGAAAGTATCACTTAAATTATCAAAAGATTGTACATATCTTGGAGGAAGTCTGCTAAACCAGCGTTGCGCCGAACCAGACAAGGTGGTCAGATAGAGCCTGCACTTGACACCATCAAAGTATTGATGCAACAGGAAAACATTCTCAAATCGACATAAATAGTTCTCTGGATCTGAGGTCTCATTATATTCTCCCAATTACAGTGCATGGAAGTGCTTTGGCAGCTCTTTCGCTAATATATTGACAAAGAAAGGAGTGCCTCGACTTCTTCTCTCTACAAAGACCATAGGGGGTTTACCTTTCCTAGGGTCTCTTAGATGTGTGTTCCGGAAAACAAACTCCCTAGATCTTTCCTCCTGGGCCATTGACTTTCGTCCTATGATTTTTATCTCAGTAGAGACAGAAGGAACTTCAATAAGAGTTGGTACTCAATTCTATAGCATGTGTTTCCGCATAATCTCCTCCATAGTAGCTATAGTAGCTACAACTATGTGACTCAAGTTCTCTTTAATCAGAATAGGTGTGGTAGCCTTCTCTTGATTTCTTGAATTTCTTATTGTGTCTCCCATCTCAATGGCTCAGGTCGATTTTTTCACAGACGGCGTCAATTTATTTCAATCTGAGATCAAGGGATGGGATGACTCAATAAGGGTCCACGGTCGGGTATTTTTGATCGACTGGGTCGAGTACTTTTTTTTTAAGATAAAATCGAAGATCATATTTTTTTTGCCATAATAAACTCGATCGTGACTTGGATAAGCTTGAGTTTTGGTAAACTGTATTCGAATTTGGCTTTCACCTCAACTTCATTATTGACTTGACATTGCCTTGTTAAGGATTGTTACATCTTCAGAACTCAAATATGATGATAAATATGTAAGATTTGACGCCAAAGAGTTATAGAGCTTTGCTCTTCTACATGTGCGAGAGAGACGATCTCATACGCTCTATCCGATGGAGAAAAAGAGATGATGAATCAATCTTGATCTCTTGCGAATACCATATCCTATATATAAAGTAAATTCTAATTCGTTAACAATCCAACAATACTTACAGTATGAGCTAAAAAACTTTATGTATATAAATCTACATCTATTGATCCACATTCAATTATACAAATTCATTAATTAAAATCATGAAAATATTATTTAATCATATTCAAATTAATAAGACACAACCGAATACATTACAATACACTACCAACAGCTGCGCCTTCTTTGTCGAAAACGAACGGTAAAGGTTCTGAGCAGTCTATTTTACTCTAGTACAACAATTTTGGGTTTTGTGTCCGTCTACAGTTAATTTGTAAAACCCTGTCTATGTCGTCAGCGTGAATTAGTTAAACCAGAAATTGGACGCTGGCAACATATTGTCAGCGTTTTTCTGAGTTGACATTTTTCATATGTTCACCACAGCCATGTAAACATTTTGATAAATTTATCAATCACTCCTAAAGTTTTTGGTTCAAGAAACTTCCCTTCTTTCGATATAAAATATTCTGACAGATGATAATAGTGTCATGTCTTGGCAATAACTATCATCTTATCATGTTCAAACACTTGCCCAAAAAAATTAGAATCGTCAATCTAATAATTTCTATCGATCTGTCTCGTAATTATTATGAGAAAAATAAATTTTAATATGAGGATTAAGACGTAAAAATCATCTGAATCTAAAAAAAATTTAGATCTCTTTCAAAATCAATCTATACTAAATTTTTACGGAGATAATGTGATAACTAAACACATGCAAAATTACATAAAGTGAGTCAGAGGAAATCAAATAAGAGTATTGTTGAACCTTCTTACTTTATCAGGTACAACTTTAGCTCAGCAGATCTCGGTGCCAATACATTGAATCAGACTTACAAATCTGGTGTGCCAGTGGTGTTGGATTGGAGCGTGGGAAATATGACAATTTGTGAGGAGGCTCGCCGGAACCCCAAGTCGCCACCGGCAGAGTACGCTTGCACTGACAAGAATAGCGAGTGCTTCAATTCAAGCAATGGAGAAGGATACATCTGCAAATGCAAAAGAGGTTACAAAGGCAACCCTTATATATCTGGTGGATGTCGAGGTAGATAATTGTTAATTAAATTTTTTTTTTTAAATGGATAATTGCCACAAGGGTTTTGTTGAGTTTAGACATTGTTTGGTTGCAGATATTGATGAATGCAGTCTCCCGTCAAAGTATAACTGTTATGGAATCTGCACAAATACGATAGGCAATTATACCTGTTCATGCCCACCAGGCAAAACGGGTGATCCAACCATTAAGAATGGTTGCTATTCAACATCAAGCAATCTGCCGCAATATCTAAAGGTGATAATTGGTAGGTGAATCTCAAAATGATAATCCAATTTAGATTTTTTTTTTCACATACTTATTCCTTGAATATTGAAGGGATAGAGAAAGGAAAAGATCTTTGAGATTTCTAGAGTAAGCGTATCTTAAAAAGGCTTTAAAATTATGGAGAAGAAAGAGTGAAAAAAAAAACTTGGGGAAGTTTATATGACTCTGTATTCTGTGAAGAAAGGGAAGGTTGACTGAGGGCCATACAAGATGGTTTAGACAACAGCTCTACCATTTAAACATGAAGTTTCACAAGATTACACTGCAGTTGAGTAGAATTCTGCATCTCACTGTACTGGTGTTTTTGTAAATCAACTTGAGGTAGTGCAGGACATCCTGCCTACTCAGGTTTATCCTATAGGCGATATCTCATTTGAGCAGATGGTGTATAACCCAACTAACAAGAACAGGTCTATTACATCACAAGTTACTATATTGAAAATAGTGCACCTTGGGCTTGGAGTTAGAATACCAGAAACACAAGATTGTTCTAAACATAATAGGAATTTCATACCGCCTGGAAAGGTTCTATATTTTAAATTTTGATTGGAAGTCTGATTTTTTTTTATAATTAAGGATGACACAGAGATTTACAGAGCATTCTAAAGGGCCAAGTAGAAAAATCACACGAGATATAAAATACTAATTGAAGAAAAGTCAGTAGGAAGTAATATTAGAACAAGCCTTGAGAATAATATCCTCCATGTCATAAAGATTAAAATGCTTATATTTAACAGGTATTGGAATAACAAACACGGTTCAACGTTGCTAATTTGGTACATCGCAAAATAAGGTTTTTATATGCTACGAACAAGAAGTGTGAATCTCTATAATACAGATTTATACAGAAATCTGTGTCCACCATGTATTTCATTTACAAAGTATATGGTTATTTCTCATCATTTGAACAAAGGGAAAAAGACATGCAACTTCTGTATCATTATAAGATTCATATTTACACCACAAAGACTTCCAATGCAAATATATGATCAAGAGTTTGAGTCTAATAGATAACTTAGCAATGAAGGTACGGTATGTTGGATTTGTCTCTGAGTTTACTTGGAGCATGACAAATTTTTAGGTAGGCGGTGTGATCTTCACCAAATACTTAGCTAATTAGATTGTGGAATCATTATAAGCTAACTAATAGAGTGTTATGGATGGGTCATGCAAGGCAGATGCACATGACAAGGAGATTGCAGGAAGACAACACTTCTGTTCTATTTTCTACTTGTACTGAATGGAT
Source organism: Wurfbainia villosa (assembly GCA_025175895.1). Classification (NCBI taxonomy): domain Eukaryota; kingdom Viridiplantae; phylum Streptophyta; class Magnoliopsida; order Zingiberales; family Zingiberaceae; genus Wurfbainia; species Wurfbainia villosa. Next base: position 114,911,146 of record CM045994.1, read on the forward strand.
ATGCTTTGTCCACTGTTTAAGGCAAATGATGGCTAAACATCAGGGCAAGATCAATAATTTCGTTCTTGCATGTAACAATCTATTTGCTCTTCGGTTCACAATTTATAATTATCAATATTTTTTATGTGCAGCTACAATGAGCAGCATCCTGTTCTTAACCATCACAGGCTTTTCTATCAACTTAGGGTCGAGAAAAAGAAAGCTTATGAAAACTAAGCAAAAGTTTTTCGAACAGAATGGAGGTGTGTTACTACAACAACAAATGAATTCTTATCAAGGTGTCACTTTTAAGTTGTTTACAAAAGAATAATTGAAGAAGGCTACAGATAACTTCACCTCAAGTCGGATTATTGGTCGCGGAGGACAAGGAACAGTTTACAAAGGAACGCTCGAAGACAATAGACTAGTAGCGATCAAGAAGTCGAAGCTGATCGATGAGAGACAAACTAAGGAATTTGCAAAAGAGATGCTCATCCTATCACAGATAAATCACAAGAACGTCATCAAGCTCTTAGGATGCTGCTTAGAGGTTGAGGTTCCAATGCTTGTATATGAATTAATAACAAAAGGAAATCTATTCGAGTATCTACATAACCTGACTCACAGGTTTCATATAACACTGGATGCACGTTTAAGGATTGCTGCGGAGTCTGCTGAAGCACTAGCCTACTTGCATTCATCAGCTTCTACGCCGATCATTCACGGAGATGTGAAGTCCTCCAATATCCTCCTGGATGACGAGTACACAGCAAAAGTTTCAGATTTTGGAGCATCAAAACTAGCTCCCAAGGATGCAACCCAATTGGCTACAATTGTGCAAGGGACTTGTGGGTATTTGGATCCTGAGTACATGTTAACTTGTCAACTGACCGAAAAAAGTGATGTTTTTAGCTTTGGAGTAGTGATTCTAGAGCTTCTCACGAGGAAGAAAGCAATTGGTTTCAATATGTCAGATGAGGAAATGCCACTCACGGCTAGTTTCTTGTCTGCAATGAAGGAAAATAAGATTGAAGAAATTGTGGATCCGGAAATTAGTAAAGAAGACGACATGGTAGTGATTAAAGAGGTGTGCAACTTGGTTGTTCTTTGTCTGAACTTCAAGGGAGATGAAAGGCCCACTATGAAAGAAGTGGCAGAGGATCTTGCAAAGCTGAGAAAAAATAAGTAAATTTCAGATATACAAAGTAAACACGAGAAGCCTGTTGATGACATAATAAAAGTTACATCAGATTATATTCATGAGCCTTCAGTAAGGATGCAAAATGAAATATCGCCTCAACACTCTACTTTTGGGTATAATAGTATGGAAGTTCAGACATTATCTAATATAGAAAGTGGAAGATGATTCATCAGTGAACAAGCTTCTGAATAGTTTGTATCTTCCTAAATAAAGTTTTGTTACGTGTTTGATAATCCTAGATTTGTATTATACATGGGACATCAAGGATTTTATTCTCTAAGATACTGACTCTATGCACAATCCATATGAAAGATAGTCTTCGTATTCTGTGTGATTTTGTCAATATGATTTGTTTAGATAAATGACGAACTCAACTTTCTTTGAGGTTGTTCATAAATGAATTTCTATTTCTATTAATAAAGTATGTGTGGTTGTTTCTTTAGATAACCTACGGTGGTGAGGTTATGCTATGTGCATGCATTTCATAATGGCTCTTGTCATATGGATCAATTTTTTTTTTTATTTATTTACATTATGTATCAGGTATGATTTCTCTTCCCTACTAGGCCTGATGGCTGACTGGCCCTGTCCCACGGCCTTCGACTAGAGTCTCCACCGATCAACGAGGGTAAATCAGGGTGACGGATGGTCAGAGCACGTTTGAACTCATGCTGCGCCAGAAGGACCGACCACGCTGCGACGGGGGGCATCGTGCACCGCCACCGCAGCCCGTCAGATGAGTTACCATCATGCCGTTGCCCTGTGGGTTGTCATATGGATCAATGATCACACAGGTGATGCCCATGGAGAGATTTTTCATGGTGGCAAGTGGAGCCCATTCCCTCAATTAGAATCACGAGTTTATTTGGATTGTGATAGTTTGTGCGACAAGAAAGAGTGTGAAGCTGAAAAAGGATAAGAATGAAAGCTAGGATGAATGAGGAACAATGATTCTAATCTTGTTTACTTATAAGAAGAACTAGAAGGATAGAAATTTTATTGAAAAGACATTAAATTCCTCCATTTGACTGTATTTTTTTTTTAAATAGGGATACAATGATCTCTTGAATTAGAAGATTTTCCTACCTCCCATTTCTGCGCCACATTCTAGCAAAAGCAAAAATTAATAGAAAAAATTTCATTTCTTTTTCATATCCAATTTTCTACAAACTGAAAGAAGGATTACCATGCATAACATGAAAAGAAATGTTTTAAGTCTGATATTACCCGATACATTGGATATGCTTGTCCTCATTATATATTTTGCGAATAATTAAACAAAGCATGCAATTTCCACTCATTTTCATATACCCAAAATCAAATAAACAAGTCACTATTTTTTTTTTCTGAAATAAGCATCGCTTGCAACTCAGGAATATACTCAACATACCTCAACATATATGTTAATTGGAAAAGAACACAAATGACTGTGAATGATCAAAAAACACAGGAGTGACTAATTAAATATAAACTTTTAAGATAAGAATTGAATACAGAGCTTATTAAATTTAAGCTTTTAAGATAAGAGGTATAATTCTCTAACATAAAAATTAACGTAGGGCCAGATATTTTTTATCTCGGGTTAAAGGAGGTCTCAGATTCTAAAAGTTCTCCCTACAATTCTGACGTTAAGATGACATGGTGAAACGATCAATAGCTAGACAATGAGAAGTTGCATAATCCATCCACTAAGGATGTATTTTATATTCTGACTTTTTGATTCAAACAAACAAATCATCATGATTCTCAAATGAGGTTTTGAAAAATTATCCAACCTAATATTCACTCGAGGATTAGTAAATCAAATGGCAAGTAGAGATTATAAATTAATTCTATCTTTGAAAAGAAAAAGGATCAAGAAAGGCTAGCTATTGCACCTTTGATGATTAATCTGCCTTTTTAGGGATCAATATGATGCACCAGAGGAGGGTGAATAGTGAGTTTTCCATTTCGTGCTCTGGATGCGATCATCTCGAATACATTCGTGCTCGCCTACAAATTTGTTAGTACGCAGAGGAAATAAAATAGAAATGAAATACAAAACAAACTCAAACATAATCAAATACAATGATTTAACGTGGTTCGGAACATAGGGTTCCTACTCCACGGGCGAGTTCTAGTGAACTCTAGTGATGCACACCATCACTATCAAATTTCTCCTTCTCGATGACACACCAAAGGTAGAGAAACCTCTTATAACAATAAGAAGTAAATACAAATAAATACAAAGAAAATATAACAACAATATAAAGAACACTTTACAAGAACTTGAATATTTTGCTTATTTGTCGGTTGCTTGGAGATGCCTTTGAAGGCCCTGAAATGTACTAGCACTTCACTTCAGAATCACCTAAGAAAACCTTTGCCGAAATCCTCCATTGCAGCTCCCTTTTATCCTCTGCTCAGGTTGATTCCACACCTAATAGTCGACTGCCAAAAGACACCAGTCGACTGTCCACCATGTCGTTCTCACAACGGCTAAATCCACGTCTCAGCTTACCATCCAACTGATACCTTGGCGATCGACTTCTTATCAATAATCAAGCTGTTGCTCGATAGTCGACTACGAGCTTCGTCTCATGTCGCCCAATATCAATCGACTACCATGGATGATCATGATCGCTGGCCCCTATGCGATTGCCTGATTGACAATCAATTGTCAGAGCTTTAATCGAGCAATCGAAGCTCAGTCGACTATTCGACCAGTCGATTAGTCATAATCTCAGTCGACTGCTCTGAGTTGACTAGGCTGCTAAGTGTCAAACACTCGGTCAGTCGACTGATCCATAACCTCAGTCGACTGATAAACCTCAAACATGGGGGTTAACCCAAATATGATCCCCTCATACTTGATAAACCACTCTTAGCCTAGACCTAAGTTTTCTAGCCACCTACATCAACCTCACACCTATCGGATCCCTCCGAGTCCTTCACGACTCACTTATTCATACGTTTGTCTTTAAGTGTTTCCATTGGCTATGTTATGTTAATCGGGTTTACTTTGCCAAGGTACATTTGGACTTATGCTGCCAAGACTAATGCTTGAATTTTACGCCGCAAACACTGGAATTATGCCGCAAAGATTACATGCTTGGACTTTACGCTGTCAATATTCACACCCTTGGACTTTCCATTACCAAGTATTCATGACTTGGACTTTCACTACCAATGTTACACACTTGGACTTACTTGGCAAAGACTGTACCCTTAGACTTTCCAATTGTCAAGTACCCATGATTTGGACTTTCATCGTCAAGACTACACACTTGGACTTACGTGGCCAAAACTTCACTCTTGGACTTTCACAATTATCAAGTACTGATAAATTGGATTTCACATGTCAAGTACCTAATACTTAGACGACTTTCCATGCCAAGTATCCAAAACTTGGACTTCCTCTCAAGTCTCACTCGAGATAGGTCAATCTTAACTTGAGACTGATTACTTCAACAATCTCCACATAAAGCTATCTTCTCATATGGTCAAATCCATGTCAACCATATAATCAACCCATTGTCAAACAATGGTCAAATCCATTGTTAAACATCAAAACACTATTCAAGTCTAATTAATCGCGACCTTGACCGATTACAACAACACCTTTCTGATTCCAAAATATCAAAATACAATTTCTTCTAGAAATTATAAACTAATTCTAATGTGTATACAACCATGTCGTTTGTTCTTTCATGGTGTCTCATATAATGCATCTTCAATTCGAAATATTTTAAATACAATTAGAGAAAAGGAAAGATATAAGAATGTAAGAAAATATTAAATGTGAGAATTTATATACGAACTTACTGAATTTAGATATAAGAAGGAACTGCAATGCATATAATACAAGGCGACACAATCATCATTATTCATCAAGGAGTCTTATATTAGCAGTCAATCTGTATAACACTCGATATTTACCTCAAAAACTTTCTGATATATGTTTTCCTATTATGGGTTGCTCCTTTTACAAAAAATCTCACTTGTCCAAGTGACATCGAGCTTTGGAACTATACTATCACACTCATATTACTTTATTAACAACCTTAACCATCAATCTTCCTATGCATATAATAATCTTAATCTATTCGAGCATAATGAACACTTCTATCCAGAGTGACGTCCATTTGAACCTTATGAATTATGAGTTTACCATGATACATTAAAGAGTCCAATTATGCAGGCATTATGACTGGTTTTCTTCATTCTATGGACATATGTGATTTTATGCATGTGAGTTAGTGTCTTTGATACCCTAGCAAGTCAGGTGGCTGAGAATATGCAACCAGAGAATCAAGTGGACATAAAAAATTGCAATTCTGAATATGCACTTCCTCGCGTGGCTTAGCATGCAATTAGTATAACACCATTTCTAGAAAAATATTTACTGTCAGTACGTAGATTAAGTTAGTCATCTGCTCCTTTTGTAATCTCCGGATCTGTAATGTTTTGATTGACAATTTCTTCCTGCTGTGGTATATATCTAACCTGTCAGAACAAAATAAAGTATTACCTTATTAGTTATTCCAAGAATCCAAGTTATGCAATAATGATTAAACATTTTAATCATTTCTTACCGCAGGTTGCCTCCTACAAGCTTGATGGAAACTATACTTTGTTTGTTAAGAGATAGTTTGTGTCAGGAGAATATTTTCTGAGAAATTTTTATAAAAAATAAATTATTTTCTACTATTTAAAGGGGATATTAAAATTTGATTGAAAACATTTTTCTTATGTTTAATTTGACACACGCATGGGAAAATATTTTTCTCCTTTTCCAAGTCTGAATCGAGCAAGACATGCTGGTACATAGCAAGCAAGGGTTGCTAGACCTGCTCAGCGAGCCCTTTATACCTTATCTGACCCATCTGCCTAGATCAATTGATTCAGCCTAAACCAACCAAAATAACACCCGACTCAAGCCCATTAAAGCTAACTAGCTCTATGTAGTTCACTTGTCCTGATCGATCTATCTCACCCACTCAATCATATAGATCCTGATACCGTAACTAAATGACTCAATTGTAAATGAGTAGGAAGAAATGACTCACTTTTTCCTAAAGGAAGTCAACAACCACAACAATTAAGTAAGTGGAGTCGGATATATAAATTCTTCTTTATCATTGGATTATATTCCTTATTATGTCATCATCTATACTTAAATAGTGACATGAATTATCACAAACTATGAGCTGAGAAAATTTATATGCACCGATCAAATTCCTCTTGCAGATTTATTCTTCCTCAATTTAAAACCATCGTTTAGGGGTTTTTTCCGTCCGCAGCAATAAAAAATCTGAAAATATCAACACATGTGAAATCAGACGTTGGCCTATCCGGCATAGGCACTTTGATACTTAAGTTAGAGAACAATTGTAGGAAAAATAATAGAAATTATAGTAGTCAAAGTAGTAAGTGCAGAGCAATGAGGAAGAAGAATGAGAGAATAATGTAAGAACAATATAATAGTCAATGAATTTTTCCAACTGATTTTTTCAGCTCGGCTCTCAGTCCGTGAAAACCATTCTTCTCTTAATTAGCTCCTCGTTTCTTGTACTTAGTAAAATTATGATAATATCATGTACTATGAAAGAAAATTATTTAATCAGAAATATGCAACCAAGGGTTGTAGCTATCAAGTACCATATATACAACAAATCCTCTCCACTGATACCATGAACTAATAGTACAAAGTAAAAGAAAATGACCAAAAAAAAATTTATATGACGATTAGTTTCCTTTTGTCACCTGCACCCAATTAGCCACAGCGATAATTTTATTTATGCAAATTGAGTTTCTAGAAAAGATAGAATGTGAATATAAACTTAATTATATAAGTCAAAACATTAATTACTACATAGTTTTGGACACAGTTCTTGGCTTGAGTTGCTATATATATATGCTCAAGTGTTTGAAATAATTATCCAATCAAAGCAACTCAATCATTTTGGAAAAACTAATGAAATAAACTCGTAAACAAATTAAAAACAACTCGATCATTTATCTTTTTCTCAAAACATCTAGCTATATCTGTTATTTGTCTTGAATAATATTGGGCGGATCCGAATTGTGGATCGACCCGTTAGTAACCTGAATCCGATTTATTTCATTTAAATAAGGATTCTTAGGTTGCTGTAAATGAGACTCTCAGTAAATTAATCTTTTTGCCCGTGGACGTAGGTCGTGTGACCGAACCATGTAATTTCGGTTCCTTTTCTCTTCTCTCTTGTTCGCGTAACAATTGGTATCGAGAGCCTTTCTCTCGCCACCGGAGTCCGATTTCCCGGTCGCGTGAAGGCGTCGTCGCCAAGAGGAGTTTAGCGCTCTTCGATTTGCCTCATCCCGTCGAAATCGTCTAAGCGCTGGGTCGTCGATCTGCGCCGTAGATCTCTCGCCCGTCCTCGACGAATCGCTACCTCGAGAGGGACGATCGCCTGGTTCGCCGGTTGAAGGGAGCCCGCCTCGTTAGTTGATCCGTCGGGGAGGAGCTTGAAGGGCATCGTCCGCCTCGGCTCGTCTGCAGAAAGGAGGACGCCGCCTTAGTTTGCCGCCAAGCGAAGGAGGAAGCCGATCTCGGTGTTTCGCTAAAGCTGATCGATCAGGAAGAAGCATCTTCTAAGCCGCCTTGAGAAAGAACCGCCAGAAGGAGGAAGGAGGAAATTTGAGTGGCGAGAAAAAAAAACAACGAAAAAAGGAAAAAAACAAAGAAAAAACATTGTTTTTGAAAGTTTTTTTAAGTTTGGGATTTTTATATAGTTTGATCTGAAAAATATCTTGAAGATCTGGATGATGTCATCTCTCAAGTTTGATATTGAGAAGTTCAATGGTTGAAGCGATTTCACTTTGTGGAAGGTGAAGATGAAAGTTGATTACAGTTGGCGAGGATGTCGGCTGACATTAGACGGAGAAGAAAACTTGTCTCAAAGTTTGAAGGCAGAGGAGAAGATTGAGATTCTGGCAAAAGCGCATAGTGCGATTTTGTTGAGTCTGACTGACGAAGTCTTGAGAGAGGTGGTTGATGAAACCACTGCTGCGTCGTTATGGAAGAAACTGGAAAGCAAGTATCAGAAGAAATCCTTAACGAACCGTTTGTATCAGAAGCAGCGTTTGTATACTTTGCGGATGTCAGAAAATACACAGGTAAAAGATCATGTTGATAATTTTAACCGAATCATCTTAGACTTGCAAGGTGTTGGGGTTAAAATTGATGATGAGGATCAAGCAATCATTCTTTTATGTTCCTTGCCTAATTCATATGAGAATTTTGTTGACACTATGCTTTATGGAAGAGAGACTATTTCTGTTAGTGATGTGAAGGATGCTATGCAGTCTAAAGAATTGAAAAGAAAGGTCTCTAGTTCTAATGAAGGCGGAGCAGACTCTAGTCTGATTGTTAGCAGGGGCAGGAACAAGGAAAGGGATGGAGGCAACAAGAGTAAGTCACGTTCGAAATCGAAGTCAAATTATGGACCTCGGTGCTATCACTGTAAAGAAAAGGGGCACATTAGAAGGGAATGCCCACAGCGGAAGAAAGGAAACGAAAAGAAGGAATCAAATGGCAAAGCTAGTGCAAGTGTGGTGCACGATAGTTCTGATGAAGGTGAGGGTAGTGATGTTTTGTTTATTTATACTTGAGTTACGCAAATACTTGGGTCATGGACACAGGTGCTTCTTATCACATGACTTTTTCAAAAAATCTATTTACTTCCTTTAAGGAATGGAATGGTAGTGTGAAATTGGGTGATGATGAGGAGCTTAGTGTCAAGGGCAGTGGTTCTGTGCAGATTAAGATGTATGATGGGATGGTTAGAACAATCGATGCTTGGCATGTACCTGACCTACGGAAAAATTTGATTTCCTTGGGTGCTCTTGATAAGCAAGGGTACAATTATTCCGGTGGAGATGGGCAAATTAAAGTTTCAAAGGGTGCTCTGACAGTAATGAAGGGTAAATTGCAGCATGGAATTTACATCTTGGTAGAAAATTCAGTGATTGGAACAGTGACAGTATCTCGTTCTTTAGAGCAGTATGATGATTGTACAGAGTTATGGCATCGTAGATTGGGTCATATGAGTGAGAAAGGACTTGCAATATTGAGCAAACAAGGATTGTTAGATGGAGCAGAAGCGAAGTTCTGTGAGACTTGTGTTATGGGCAAGCAGCGCAGGGTCAAGTTCAGTTCTGGCAGACACACTTCTACAGGTATCCTTGAGTATATTCATTCAGATTTGTGGGGTCCTTCTCAGGTTGAATCACATGGCAGATGCAAATACTTTGTTACCTTTATTGATGACTACTCTAGAAAGGTTTGAGTGTATTTTCTGAAGACAAAGGATGAAGTGTTTGGTCGGTTCAAGTGGAAGACTATGGTGGAAAAACATCTTGAAACAAGTCAAGACACTTTCGACCGATAATGGATTAGAATTCGCAATGCATCGTTTGATGAGTTCGTAAGAAAGAAGGTATAGTGAGGCATCGCCTTTATCGACATACACAGCGAGAATGGAGTTGCGAGCGTATAGACGAAACATTGCGGCGTGCTCGATGCATGCGATTAAACTGGACTTGCAAAACAATTTTGGGTCAAGCGATTAATCTTGCTTGCTATACTGTAAATAGATCTCCATCAATGCAATTGATTTGAAGACTCCTCAAGAGGTATGATGCAGTACTTCCTCGATTATTAAAGCTGCGTATATTTGGTTGTCCTGCGTATGCCCATGTTAATGATGGTAAACTTGAGGCTAGAAGCAATGAAATGCATATTTCTAGGGTATCTTCTTTGGAGTTAAAGGGTATAGATTATGGTGTATTGAAAATGATAGAACTCGAAATTTATTATTAGCGAGATGTCACATTTGATGAGTCTATTTATGTTTGGCGGAAAGAGGGCGTGGTGATCTTGCGGTAAGAGATATAAAGTCTTGACGGAAGGTGGAGTTTGAGATTGAAACTCCTAAAAGGATGACTACAAATCCTATAGAAGCGATCGAGAGATGTGCAAGACGAAGAGTCAGAAAATATAGCAACAAGGAGATCAAGGAGGGAAATCAGAAAGCCTTCAAGATATGCAGAATGTGTTGAGGGTATTGATACTAATACTGTTGCATTTGCTTTGACAGTTGCACAACATATTGATTCTGATGAACCGAAGTCATACAAGGAGGCAGTACAGAGTAAAGAAGCAACAACATGGTTAATTGCCATGAATGAGGAGATGCAATCACTTTCAAAGAACAAAACATGGGATCTAGTACCATTACCAAGGGGTGTGAAACCAGTGGGATGCAAATGGGTATTCAAGAAGAAAGAAGGTATTCCTGGGGTTGAACCAGCTCGGTTCAAGGCAAGGCTTGTGGCGAAAGGTTTTTCACAAAAGGAGGGAATTGATTATCATGAAGTGTTCTCACCAGTTGTGAAGCATAAAACCATTCGAGTTCTTCTAGCCATGGTGAGTACATTTAACCTTGAGTTAGAACAACTTGATGTGAAAACTGCATTCTTACATGGGAATCTAGAGGAGCAGATTTATATGTCACAGCCAGAGGAATTTCTTGATTAAAAGAGAAGACCATGTGTGTTTCTTGAATAAATCCTTATATGGGTTGAAAGCAGTCTCTAAGCGGTTAGTACAAGGTTTGATGCATTTATGATCTCCCAGAAGTTTGTTCGGAATTCCTTTGATAACTGTGTTTACTCTAGAAAACTGTCTGATGGTTCATTTATTTATTTGTTGCTATATGTTGATGACATGTTAATTGCAGCGAAAAATAAGATTGATGTTAACAATCTTAAAAGTTTGTTGGCAGATGAGTTTGAAATGAAGGATTTGGAGTGCGAAGAAAATTTTAGGCATGGAAATTTGGAGAAAGCGAGGAAAGCGAGGCCTCTTTGTATGTATCTCAAAAGAAATACATTGAGAAGGTGCTGCAATTTTTCCAGATGGAACAATCTAAGCCGGTTAGTACTCCCTTGGCAGCACACTTTAAACTTGATGCTAGTGCATTACCTAGTACTGATGAAGAAAGGAATTACATGAGTAGAGTTCCTTATTCAAATGCTGTTGGAAGCTTGATGTATGTCATGGTATGCACTAGACGATTTAGCTCATGTTGTTAGTGTGGTAGCGAGGTTTATGAGTAATCTGGAAAAGCTCAATGGGAGGCGATTAAGTGGATTATGCGATACTTGAAGGCGAGTGATATTTGTTTGGTTTATGGTATTAATGGATATACCAGAAGTCTTATTGGCTATGCAGATTCTGACTATGGTGGAGATCTTATGAGAAGGAGATCCCTGACATATTATATCTTTACTCTTTATGGATGTGCTATTAGTTGGAAAGCAACGCTTCAGTCTACAGTTGCTTTGTCTACTACAGAAGCAGAATACATGTCATTGACAGAAGGAGTAAAAGAAGGTATGTGGTTGCATGGTCTTATTAATAGCTTGGGTTTGGATATGCAGAAACCTATCATTTATTGTGATAGTCAAAGTGCATTGAGCTTTGCGAAAAATCCAGTATATCATGAAAGATCAAAACATATTGATGTCAGGTTAAATTTCATTCGAGATGTCATAGAGGATCAATCATTTTCCATAGAGAAGATAGCCACAGTTGATAATCCAGCAGATATGTTGACAAAGCCGTTGCCTACAGAGAAGTTCAAGCATAGCTTGGACTTGGTGAATGTTCGCATAGTATAATGCCTTTCGGGGCATGGATGGCAGGAAGATTCAAGTCAATGTGGAGAATTGTTATTTGTCTTGAATAATATTGGACGGATCCGGATTGTGGACCGACCCGTTAGTAACCCGAATCTGATTTATTTCATTTAAATAGGGATTCTTAGGTTGATGTAAATGAGACTCTCAGTAAATTAATCTTCTTGCCCGTGGACATAGGTCGTGTGACCGAACCACGTAATTTCGATTCCTTTTCTCTTCTGCTTTCTTCGGCTGTGCGCGACAATATCTTTTCTTTTCAAGCCGAATTTTAATTTTATTAATGAACGCAGTCTCCTGCCGACACCGATCGCCATCCAAACCTTTTCGACACGAGTTATGAACCTGATCACTTTCTAGAGCAACAGCTGCATGTGCTGCTTTTGTTGTTTTGCTATTCCCTGAGATTCCTCAATCTTTGTAAGTATCTCGGCTAGAACTGACACTTTTGATTAATTTGTTCAACCGGAATGGAGGGAGAGGGAAGTTAGGCTAAGTTTGGTGGTAATGTAATTAATTTTATAATGTAATTAAATTTGTAATGTAATATAATATAATATAATGTAATGTGTATTACATTACTGTGTTTGGTTAGCGATTGATGTGTAATCTTTGATTACAAAAGTGATTACATTCGTTTGTTTGGTATTCATATTTGTTATAAGGAATGTAATTCATATTATTATAAAATGACAAAAATATCTTTATAATTTATTCTTAAGGTAATATAATTCGTGTCGGACAAGCCGACCGAATCGGTCGATCGTACGATCGTCGTCGGTTGATCGCGGCTCAGTCGCTGGTCGATCGTCGACCGGTCGGTCGATTGCCGATGGCTGGTCGCCGATTGTCGGTCGTCGACCGACAACCGTCGCCGGTGGTCGTCGTCCACGAGCACCAGGAAACAATGAAAAAAATAAAATAAAAATATATTTGTCATAATAAATATTGAGTCCGTAATATAATCGGATTACATAGCTTTTCCTTCGTAATCGAGATTACGGATCTTGACTCTTATTTTGTAATGCAATTACATTATATTACATATTTGAAATGTTACCGAACAAAGTAAATCATCTTGTAATGTAATCAGGATTATATTACAAGTCTAATTATCCCGTACCAAACGTAGCCTTAGGGTTTCTAAAACTTATGAACTCTTAACATATATATTTTGTGTCAAATATATATTTGACACAAAATATATATTGCTGCAACTAGCTAATAGTTATAAAATGATGGTGAAATTAAGAGTAGCTAGATTGGATCATAAATTGAAGGATAAATCATATTTAACATGTGGATATATATATATATATGAAGACAGTATAGGTCCTTAATTTCGATTATGATAGAATATAATCTATCCTCTACCACATAATTCTCAGCCATCCATTATGCATTTGCCAAAAATTCGTCGGACTAAGGAACCCCCGAGAAATCGTGGAAGTCTGTCGTCGTCGCTGCAAATATTTATATCGATCGATCGATTGCCATCTTCTTCATCTAAATATATAATTAATAATCAGTAGGCTAGAGAGAGAACTGAAATGGAACGTCTAACCTTCCTGCAGTTTCACTCCGTAGCAGTGATCGTCGTAGCACTGACAGTGGCAGCTTTTTCTGCTGCTGCTGCTGCTGCTTCACCGCCGCCGAGCGATTCCAGCGCTGTTACATTACCAAACTGCGAGAGCAAGTGCGGCGACGTCGAGATCCCTTTCCCGTTCGGCATCGGCAAAGGCTGCTTCCGCACCGGCTTCGACCTCGTCTGCAACCGCTCCCTCCGCCCGCCGCGCCCCTTCATCGACGTCGGCGATACCTCCATCGAGCTCATCGACGTCTCGCTGACCCTCGGCCGCGCTCGCGCCTACACGCACATCGACTGGGTCTGCTACAACGCCACCGACTTCGTCGACCAAGAAACCATCCCCTTCAACCTCTCGACCCGACCCGCCTTCACCATCTCCGCGTCTCAGAACAAGTTCACCGCTGTTGGGTGCGCCGCCGCCGCGATCTTCGGCAACCACGATTATATAACCGGCTGCGTCTCCGCGTGCACTGAGGCCGCCGTGCGCAACGGCACATGCAATGGCGGCTTGGGGTGCTGCCAGACGGCGATTCCGGGGAGCAATATGACGGTCGTGGACACACTGTTCTTGGACGACATGAACTTCTCTATGGCGTTGGAGTTCAATCCTTGCAGTTACGCCTTCATCGTCCAGCATGACTGGTACGTACGTGTTCATTCGATAACGTTAAAACTTGCAAAACTACTTGATAAATCTAATAATTAATTGGTAAAAATATAAAATATAGACATAAATCCCTTTATATGAAAACAGAATAGAATAAGACTATTTTTAGAGAATACCAACAGTTAATTTACTTATTTTTAGAGAATAGAGATAAATAAATAATAATAATAATAATTTCTCAATTTACTTTTCAACAGTTTGCACGTTTGATTTGCATTAGGAATAATAATTTTTTATAATAAAAAAACTATTTTAATTCAATTAATTCGTATTTACTGTTTGATCGGATCAAACCCGGTCAAACTATCTAAATCCATCCACCCATTGGAACCGACTAGACACTCGGTCTAACTATAACTCAATAAATTAGATAGAATTGATTAACTGGCATGGACAAATTGACTGAATCAATTGAGTTGCCCAGCTTCTATAGGTGAGTGACTCTAATTATTTTGATGGTAATTTATAATTGTTTAAATAGTGCTCCATACTTTTATATTTATCAAATAACGTACTTAATTTTCTTTTTATTTCTAAATGCATACATCACAAAATCTCAATAGCGTAGTGATCGATAATTCAAATTCCAAAGATCTATTGCAATCTCAACACTACTACTACTAGAATTTGTAATCTCAAAGACCAAGAAATTCAAATCTTGTGGTCTTAATCGAGAACTTCAAGATTATCTGCGGTCTTAGATTATAAATTTCAACACCACAACAGAAGTCAGGATTGCAAAGACTACAAATGGTCAAGATTTAAATATCATCATCAAAACAGATGGTAGATCGATCACCACTATGGTATGAGATTCAATTTCAGTTTGTAGTTTATAATTAGATCTTATAGCCAGTATATTCGTATTTGTTTGTGGGAAAAAGCGAATTAAGTATGTTATTTGATAAATATAAAAGTATGAAACGTTTTTTGAATAATTCAAAATTTCACATGTATTACTTGATAAATCGTCCATTATTTTGACCTTTCAAATAGAGTCGGCTCGCCAGACCAAGGTAATTGACTTCGTCCACATCTCAAAAATTATCCTTCAAAATATTATATATAAAAAAATTTATTTTTTAACAAAAAAATAGAATTTTTAAGAGCCCAATTTATATTGTTTGATTCAGAATCTCTAAATACTGCGAACCGGCTCTTCAATATTTGACCATTCTGTATTGTCGACCCGACCAACTCGTACAATCTGCTTGGTCCATCTAGCTAGACCGTCTCGACCCACCATATCGACTTGCAGCCCTGATTGAGCCAATCCAATGTCTCATTTGAATAGATAAGGAGAAACTATTCCAATAATTAATAAAGCAAAGAACGACAATTCAATTCGAAATAATGATTTATATGAAATAGGAATAGTTATTCTATGAAATTTATTTCTATGAATTAAATCAAACTTCGTAAGAATTTTGTCAGTCGACCTGTCAATTGAAAACTTGTGAACATTTTGATAAATTATTTATCAAAATTTTATATATATATATATATATATATATATATATATATATATATATATATATATATATATACGCGCCGTCATGAGCCACCTCACCGCCGCCGGATCTCGCGCCACGCCTCGGCCGGCGGTCCGATGTGATCAAGAAGGGCGGCGGATTCGACCGTGATTCGATCGGAATCCGGCGATTTCGCGGCCGACGATGCGCGCGAGTTCTTCCACGGGATTCCCGCATCGTAGGAATCCGGCCGATCACCTTTAAATCGATCGCCTGATTCGGCCGGCGATTTCGGTGAATGGCCGGTCGGCCCGGCCGAATGGCCGATCGATTATACCGACGGCAAACATCGTTGCCGGTCCGTTTGGCACCGTATTCCAACCGCGATCTTTGGTGATTTCCGACCGGTTAGCGCCGGATTTCGGCCGCTAACTGGCCGGGAAACTCCACTCGCCGGACCGCCGGCGAGTGGGGCGTCGATCGAGTCCGTTCCGACGGCCGGCGGTGGCCGGACAGCGCAGCGACGACGATGGCAGCGGCGGTGGGTCGGCGAGTAGCGGACGATCGCGGATGATTCGGGCGCGCAGGAGATCAAAACCGTATATATATATATATAGACGATAGTATATATAGTTACACTTGAGATGAGAATAATTCTTATGCTCCGTTAAGCCGAGGTATTGATTGAGGTAGACCCGGCCAAGGTCCGGGTCAAACCCGGACTCGACTCGGAATCGGACTGTGATCAACGATTTGATTAACCGGTCGAATGGTTTGATGGACGTCGGACGGACCGCTAATAAGCGGTCGGTCGATTACGCTTTTTAAAAGCTGAAGCTGCGAGGTTTTAAAAAATGAACGGAAATATAGCGACACGCCCATGCCAATGGAGGGCATGGGCGTGTCGGGTGTGTCGGCTAGGGTGTGTTGAGGAACATGGGCGTGTTGAACATGAGACGTGGGCGTGTCGGCTAACACACCCGGGGTGTGTTGAGGAACATGGGTGTGTCGGGCATGAGACGTGGGCTTGTCGGCTAACACACCCGGGGTGTGTTGAGGAACATGGGTGTGTCGAACATGAGATGTGGGCGTGTCGGCTAACACACCCGGGGTGTATTGAGGAACGTGGGCATGTCGGCTAACACACTCGGAGTGTGTTGAGGTCTGAAAGTTTTAACACGGACGTGTCTCTGATGGCACAGCTATGTTGTTTGTACATTTTCTCCCCGTGTTTAAGATCTCGAATGTCCGTCGATTAATTAATTTACTGACCATTAATTAATCAACATCTAACTCCATGAGTAGTATCACTCAACCTTTTCATCATGCCGGACCAAGTCCACCTGCAGGGTTTACATGATGAACCTTATGAGCTCCTCAAGGGGACATCATCATCCTAATATATAGGACACGGTTTCCTCCTATAATCAATGACACACTATATAAATAATATCATTTCTCAACTTACCGAGCCTATCGATTTAATCTATAAATCTCGCCCATTTGTAAATCAAAGAAATGAATACTAAGTATATGTGCCCGTTATTATATCAGGATTAAGAGTATGTACAATATAATATCTGAGGTCCGATTCAATTATGTAGTCAGCAATAAATCGAATCACCTCTAAGTCGGTCCTGCTCAATACACACAAAGTGTACTAGTATGATTCTATGGTCAAGACAAATCAATACCAAATCATACTACAACTATTCCAATGGTTTGTCCAAAGTCATCTCGGTTGTGAGCCTTTACTTATACTTTACAAGGAATCGATAATATGATCTCCCGTGTGACACCACACACCATGTTATTTACAATGTAATGTATTAGACAATATGCATAGCCATAAAAATATGCAAACAATGATCATGTAATTCTTATTTCAAAATAAAGATGTTCATACAAAAGATAGACTTTTCAGTATACATCCCAACAATCTCCCACTTATACTAAAAGACTATGTTGTCCTCAAACTGTCATACATCTGATCTCCATTCCCTCCACATGCCTATCAAAAGCTCTCGCCGGAAGAGCCTTAGTGAAAGGATCTGCCAGGTTATCCTCCGATGCAATCTTGGCCACAACAACTTCTCCTCTCTTTACGATTTCTCGTATCAGGTGGTACTTGCGCTCTATGTGTTTACTGGCCTTATGGGCTCGTGGTTCCTTCGAGTTTGCAACTGCACCACTATTATCACAATAAATTGTGATAGTTCTGGGCAAACCAGGAATCACATCCAAGTCCATCAGGAAGTTCTTGAGCCACACAGCTTCTTTGGCCGCCTCAGAGGCTGCCACATACTCAGCTTCCATGGTGAAGTCCGCCACGCATTTCTGCTTGACACTCCTCCATACAATGACTCCACTTCCCAAAGTAAACACAAAATCTGAGGTAGACTTACTGTTATCCCTATCAGATTGGAAGTCGGAATCTGTGTAACCCATAGGGAGTAATTGATCTGTATGATAAACCAGCATATAATCCCTAATCCTTCTCAGGTACTTCAATATATGCTTTACCGTAGTCCAATGTCCCTGTCCTGGATTACTCTGATATCTGCTGACCATGCCCACGACAAAGCAGATATCTGGTCTCATACATAGCATCGCATACATGAACCTTCCTACTGCTGAAGCATAAGGAACCGCCTTCATATGCTCTATCTCCTCAGATGTTCTAGGACACATCTCCTTAGATAAAGGAACTCCATGCCTGAAAGGTAGAAAATATTTCTTGGAGTTTTGCATGCTAAAACGATCCATAATTCGTGTCTATGGATGAAGCTTGGGATAAGCACAACATCCTTTTCCTGTGATCCCTTATAACCTTGATCCCAAGGATGTGTCCCACTTCTCCCAAGTCCTTCATATCAAACTATTTGGACAACCATACCCTTACATCCGATAACACCTTGATATTGTTGTCAATCAACAAAATGTCATCTACGTATAGTACAAGAAATACCACTACGTTTCCGTCACATCTCTTGTATACACAAGATTCATCCGGACTTTGAATAAATCCATAAGACTGAATTACCTCATCAAAGCGGATGTTCCAAGACCTCGAAGCTTGCTTCAATCCATAAATGGACCGATTAAGCTTACACAAGATGTTCTTTGCCTTTAGCAATGAATCCCTCTAGTTGCTTCATATAGATGTTTTCCTCAAGACTTCCATTAAGGAAAGCTGTCTTGACATCCATCTGTCACACCTCATAATTCATATGAGCTGCTATGCATAAGAGAATCCGGATAAACTTAAGCATGACTACCGACGAAAAGGTCTCCTCATAATCGATACTCTCTTTCTGAGTATACCCCTTCGCAACAAGCCTCGCTTTGAAGATCTCAACCTTCCCGTCTATTCCTCTCTTTCTTTTGTAGATCCACTTGCATCCAATGGTTTTTACACCATCGGGTGATTCTACTAGCTCTCATACCTGATTTGAATCCATAGATTTAATCTCAGCATTCATTGCACTTCGCCAAGATACTGCATCTTTATCTTGGATCGCCCCGTCATATATCCAGGGATCAGGTTCATGTTCGTCAGGGACCAAATCAGAAGATTCTCCCAAGAACATGAATCTATCAGGCTATCTCACAACCCTCCCACTTGACGCAGGTATCTCACGGTATCCTCGCTGTGCGCGCGGTGCAGTGACTTGTGGTATATCCTCTTGTACCAGTGGTACTGAAGAAGTGACTTCCCCTTTTAATTCCTCCAGAACAATTTTACTCTTGGGCTTGTGGCTCATCACATAGTCTTCCTCTAGAAAGATGACGTTCGTGCTAACGATTACCTTCTGATCTCTAGGACTATAAAACAAACCACCCTTCGTTCCTCTAGGATAACCAATGAATATGCGTACTTCTGTACGAGGTTTCAACTTACCAGCATCTGCCTTCAGCACATGTGCTGGACTCCCCCATATCCGAATATGTCTTAGACTAGGCTTTCGCCCAGTCTACAATTCTGTGGGAGTAGAAGACACTGATTTAGATGGAACCAACTTCAAAATATACACTGCCGTATCTAGAGCATATCCCTAGAACGAATTTGGCAACTCAGAATAACTCATCATCGATCTAACCATCTCCATAAGAGTTCTATTCCTTCGCTCTTCTACACCATTCTGCTGGGGTGTGTCAGGTGCAGACAATTGGGATTGAATCCCAGCCTCTGATAAGTAATTTCTAAACTCTCCCAAGAGGTATTCACCACCACGATCAGATCGTAGTGTCTTGATACTTTTACCTTGACGTTTCTCCACATCAGTCTTGAATTCTTTGAACTTGTCAAAGCATTCAGACTTGCGGCGCATCAGGTAAATATATCCATATCTCGAGTAATCGTCTATAAAAGAGACGAAATACTCAAAACCACCTCTAGCCTGGATAGACATAGGACCACACAAATCAGAGTGAACCAATTCTAACACATCTTTGGCTCTATACCCTTTGGCCTTAAAATGCCTCTTGGTCATTTTACCCTCCAAGCAAGATTCGCAGGTTGGGAAATCTTCCACCACTAATGAACCCAGAGGTCCATCGGCTATCAACCTTTGAATTCTGCTTAGGTTAATATGACCAAGCCTAAAATGCCAAAGATATGTTTGATTCATCTTCGAAGGTTCTTTTCTCTTATTGGAATTAGAAGATGAATTATTAACTTCAATTTGCATCGTGGGAGCTTTTGGTTCAAGTGTGTACAAATTTCCTATCAATGCACCCAAACAGATAATGTCCCTATTCCTTTTTATAACAACTTTGTCATTAAAAGAAATAGAATATCCATTCATAAACAATTTAGAAATCGAAATTAAATTCTTTCTAAATAAAGGTACATAAAGGCAATTCTTAAGAACCAAAACTTTATTTTTCTCAAAAGATAAATGAACGTCTCCCACTGCAATAGCCGCCACCTTTGTGGCATCGCCCAAGTATACGGTAATCTCCCCCTCAGCCAGTCGTCTGGTTTCCTGGAACCCCTGCAAAGTATTGCAGACATGATCAGTGGCTCCCGTATCTACACACCAGGTGTCGGTAGATAACACCGCTAAACATGTTTCTAGACGAAAAAGATATACCTTTGTTACCTTGCGGTTGGCGATCCTTCTTTGATGTCAATCTGCTTACAAGTGAAGCACTTTCCTTTCGACTTCTTCACTCCTCCCTGAGTTCCTCCCACCGCCTTTGCCCCAGTTTGTTTCTTCTTTTTCTTGCCTTTCGGCTTAGAAGTAGAAACCTTTTGGGTCACCATGGTATGTGCCTGAGCACTCTGACGAAATACCCCTCTGTCGCCTGGAGTTCTGTCAGAAGCTCCGCCAACGAATATAACCTCTTGTTCATGTTATAGTTCAGGTGAAACTGCTCAAAACTCCTAGGTAGAGACTGGAGAATGATATCGACCTGGGTTTCCCCATCGATCTCAGCTTCAAGGACCTCCAGCTCATTCAAATGAGTCATCATCTTGAGAACATGATCCCTTACGGGTGTTCCCTCAATCATGGTGGTCGTCATCAGGTTTCTCATGGCTTCCTGCCTTGCATCCCGATTCTGGTGTCCGAAAAGTTCTTTGAGATTGAGCATCATGTCATAAGCAGTGAGTATGGCTTGATGCTGATGTTGCAGTACATTTGACATAGATGCCAAAATGTAACACCGTGTCATCTCATCGGCCTTAATCCACTTCTTATAACTCTCCTTCTCCTTTTCCCCAGAATCATCCGCAGACTTAGGAGGGCACTCTTCGAAGAGTACATATTTGTATTCCTCAGCAGTCAAGATAATGTGAAAATTCCTCTTCCAATCAACATAGTTGGGTCCAATAAGTTTATTCTCTTTCAGTATCACAGCAAGTGGGTTGAAAGTCATTTTGAAAGAAAATCTAAGAATCACATAGATCAAAACATTAGATTTCAAAAAATTATTGATTCCTCAAACAATAAAATTTTAAAATCAGCCAACACCTCAAAACACCGAGAATATCGTATGTCACGATAGTGTGGACGTATACGAATTCTACATTTGTAAGAGGAGGTTTTACCCATTAATTTTACTATCTTGTCAACCTAACTTTTTGACAAGTA
Source organism: Wurfbainia villosa (assembly GCA_025175895.1). Lineage (NCBI taxonomy): Eukaryota > Viridiplantae > Streptophyta > Magnoliopsida > Zingiberales > Zingiberaceae > Wurfbainia > Wurfbainia villosa. Next base: position 114,932,873 of record CM045994.1, read on the forward strand.
AAATTAATAGTTGGTTCCTCTTTGACCCTACAAATAAAAGCAGTGACTCCGATGGGGAGGATACTTATATTTGTATCTAAGTGTTCACCATTACTCGGTACCAAGGTAATTATCTTGGGTTATGTGCCTTTCGATGGGGAAGTACACACGCTCCTTAATAATTTCCTATAACCATATTCGACCTTGTGATCCACAAACAAACTCATCCGATGGGGAGGAAGGCACTCAGAGTCGACGCGCAAGTTTGTTTGCATCACATGTCAAATCGTAATGGGGGCCGTGAGAATTTTTATAAAAATATCTCTCTCCCACTTAGTAATTTAAAATTGAGGAATTTTCTTAGCCTACGACATGCATATCAAACAATAAGCAATAAATATGAAAAATAAAATTTTTCCAACTATTATGGCTTTTGTCTTCAATATGTCTCCTATCGCATCGCCATCTCGTCCGCTCCTCCTACGCCATGTACGAGTCATCCGGAGATCCGAGCCGAGACTAAAATCTATTTTAATTTACATTCATCGATCCTATACTCCACGAGGGAGTGTACATGAAATCTAGATCGAAAGTAAACTAAAATAAAAAAGAGTGCTAAACAATATCGTATCTAATTTAAAAAATTAAGTACTAGCCTCGTCAACCCCGAGGATTCAACAAAATATACTATTACACACATACAATCACATACACACATATGACCATAATAGTCAGATCTTATGTCTGCAACCAAAGAATTAACCTACGCATATCTTACTATTATCCGGCACATATAATATATGAAAAATGCATAAGAGTGATCGAATCCTAAACACACAAAATCGGAAATCGTGGCTCTGATACCAATTGAAGGTAGGAAACTTCGCTTCCCACTTCAACTCGGTCGCTTGTTCATGGCGATCCCTTCTACATCCCCGGATAAAAAAAAATTATCCTTGACAAGAGAGATTGCCCAAGCAACCTTGTCATCGTCGTGCTATTCGATTAGAGTAGTCACTTGAACAAACATGTTGTTCAAGCGACCAACCTCTATTCTACGAATAGCCGCGGAATAGACGATATACGGATCACCGGCTTTTGTGTTTATGTTCGGGGTCCAAGTATATTTAGCCACAAAACAGAATATATATCATGCATATAATTGAAAAGCAAATATAAACATGTAACAAATAAAAATAGAGAATCGATATACCTCTCGATCTTCTATTGTATGACCTTCCTCCTTTCGGACGTCGTGTGGGCGACGATCTACCAAAAGTTGAAGCTCCTAGATCACCAATCTTCCTTCCTTGCTCGTTCCAAGCAAGAGGAAGAATAGAAACAAGACCCTTCTCCTTCCTTTAGCCAATCAACAAGCAACAAGGAAGTTACTTGCCGCCGGCCAACAAGGAGAAAGAGAAAGAATGGTTGCCGCCCAAAAGCTCCAAGGGAGGACCCTAAGCCTTGGTTCCACTGGCCAACGAGAAGAGGAGAGCTAGGTTTTGACGCCGGCAAAGAGGGAAGAGGGGCCGTATGGACGCCGATAACCAATGGAGAAGAAGAAGAGAAGGAAAAAATTTCCTTATTTGGTGCCGCCAAGCTCCAAACCCTAGCTCCAACCTCTTGTCGCCAACTCCTAACACCCTTGCTTCCCTTGGTTGTTCTCCACGCCAACCCTTAAGGCTCCTTTTATAGAGTTAAGGGATAAGACTTGTTTTAATCTCCACCATTAGTTCTAGGGATTTAATCTCAATCGTCGGATCTAGAGATTTAATCTCAACCGTCGGATCTAGAGATTTAATCTCTACCTTTGGATCTAGAGTTTTGTTTTCATCCATTGGATCTAAGCTTCATGAGGTATTAATAGGTTACAATATGGACCATGAGGAGGAGTTGGATCTTGGCCACCCAATGGATCAAGCCCACATAAAGTCCGATCCATTAATGATAATCCAATTCACTAAAGGTTTATCATTGATCTACCTCACCGACCCCCATAAATTAATATGGGCTCCATATATTATTTGTACATTTTCTCTCCGTGTTTAAGATCTCGAATGTCCGTCGATTAATTAATTTACTGACCATTAATTAATCAACATCTAACTCCATGAGTAGTACCACTCAACCTTTTCATCATGTCGGACCAAGTCCACCTGCAAGGTTTACATGATGAACCTTATGAGCTCCTCAATGGGACATTATCATCCTAATATATAGGACATGGTTTCTTCCTATAATCAACGACACACCATATAAATAATATTATTTTCTAACTTACCGAGCCTATCGATTTAATCTATAAATCTCGCTCATTGGTAAATCAAAGAAATGAATACTAAGTATATGTGTCCGTTATTATATCGGGATTAAGAGTATGTACAATATAATATCTGAGGTCCGATTCGATTATGTAGTCAGCAATAAATCAAATCACCTCTAAGTCGGTCCTGCTCAATACACACAAAGTGCACTAGTGTGATTCTATCGTCAAGACAAACCAATACCAAATCATACTATAACCATTCCAATGGTTTGTCCAAAGTCATCTCGGTTGTGAGCCTTTACTTATACTTTACAAGGAACCGATAATCTGATCTCCCGTGTGACACCACACACTATGTTGTCTACAATGTAATGTATTAGACAATATGCATAGCCATAAAAATATGCAAATAATGATCATATGATTCTTATTTCAAAATAAAGATGTTCATACAAAAGATAGACTTTTCAGTATACATCCCAACAAGAGCATAATGTCGCCACCGCCCGAGTTCGAGTTCGAGCAAGGCGGCGATTCACCTCAATTCGATATCGGCGACTATGATCTTGATATTTCCGGTGATGAATATCAAATATGTCATCATCATCAAAGTCAAGAAAGTAGGAGCAATACATCCAATACAATGGCAGGTTCTACGGCTACAAGACCAACTCGAGTGTTTTGCCCGGCATCCGATATCTTCACCAAAAATTTTGAAAAAGTAATGCTCCCTTCCAGTGATATGCAAGAAAAATACAAATATTGTTCGAAATGTTATAAATTTCAATAAGGAAGAGGTTACGGAACCCTTACTCGACATGTGGAGAGAAATCATCCGGTGGAAATTGGTATCGATCGTTCTCAAACTCAAATTCCGACATTCTCTTCTCAATCGGATTGGGGTAACGAATCTAAACTTTTTAAATTTTACGAATCTAGATTTAGAGAAGAAACTGCTAAATTTTGTGCGATTGAACAACTTTCTTTTAGTTTTAGTGATAAATTATCTTTTGAAAATTGACTTTCTACAAGTGTAAATCCTTCTATTAAATGTATCCCAAGAAATACTCTAAAACGCACACTTTTAAAATTAGTCTTAGAACAAAAAAAAAAATTGATTAAAGAATTTTCTAGTTTAAACAGTAAAATTTCTTTGTGTTCCGATATTTGGAGTGATCATTGGCAAAGTTGTTCATATATGGGTATTACTTGTCATTAGATTGATAATAATTGGGACATTCAAAAAAGATTGCTAGCATATAGATGTTTTAACGAAAGACACATGACACAACTTATTTTTGTTATTTTAGAAGAATATGGTCTAACTTCTAAAGTTTTTTCAATTTCTTTTGATAATGCTAGTGCAAATACCTCTAGTATTAGTGAGCTTATTGATATATGTAAATCATCAATAGGTGGAAGATTTTTTCATATTAGGTATACATATCACATTTTAAATTTGTGTGTTCAAGATGAACTTAAAAATTTAGGATCACATATTCAATCAATTAGGAGTGTAATTCATTATTTATGGACACATCTTCAAGTTATGAAAGAATAGAGAAAATTTTACAAAATAAATGGTATGAAGCCTAAACGGTTTGTACGTGATATCCCAACTCGTTGGAATTCTACTTATAAATTATTATTATCTACTTTTGAATACAAAGATTTATTATGTATATTTTTTCATCAACATGTTCAATCACGTGATATTTATTTGTTTTCAAATCAATGGAATATATGCACTAGTATTTGTGAAATTTTAAAAGTTTTTAGTGATGCTAGTGACCAATTATCCGGTGTTTATTATCCAACTTCACATTTAGTTTTAACACATTATTATAATATTGCATATATTTTTAATGAACATATTCAATCAAATGATACTTATTTATCTCAATGTATTTATGTAATGAAAGAAAAATTGGAAAAATATTTCTTAAACATTCCTGAAATATTTTTATGTGCTTTTGTTTTAGATCCTAGACTTAAATTAGATGTTTTGCAAGATATGTTAGTATTATATTATGAATCTCTAAGCCCTATTATCGAAACTGCTTCTAATATTTCTTTGATTTTGTTTAATATTAAAACTCATTTACATTATATTTATAATGAATATAACATTAAATATGGTGAACAAACTATTGGATATGAAATACATCAATCCACTACAACTAGTATTATTACTTCTAAACTCACTAAAGCACAATTGTTATTAAGGGAATGGACTAAACATCCACGAGGATCCTTAAGTTCCAATCAGGAACTTGAGAATTATTTTACCACTTCTTTTGATTTTAGTGATGCAGATAAAGAAAGCTTCGACATTCTAAAATGGTGGTCGCAAAGAACTCAAATATTTCAAATCTTATCTATAATGGCAAAAGAAATTCTAGCTTGTCCAGTTTCAACGGTTGCAGTGGAATAAACTTTTAGTATCGGAGGAAATACATTGGACGAGAGACGTTCTAGCTTAAGGTCGGAAAATTTGGAAGCGCAATATTTACTCAATGATTGGTCAAAAGCTACAAGTCGAACATAACATATTAAAAGTGACAAAGAAGACCAAGACGAAACAGAGGGAACATCCGGAACTACGACGACGGGAGGAAATACCAAATACGACTGAAATTGATTGAATATAATGAAAATTGAAATGTAATTGATTTTTTTTTATTTTAATAGGTTTTTTATTTAAGTCGAAGATATTGAAATTTGAGATGTAATATATTTTTTATTGAGATAATGAAATATTTGATAGAGTTTTTATAAGTTCAATTGTGTAATTTTTTTTATTTTAATTATTTACATCATTCTTTGAATTTTTATTTATTTAACTAAGACGACGATTAACCGGACCGGACCCAAACCCAGATCGGACCCGGACCGGAACCGACGGTTCCACAGCCCGGACCGTAACCGGCCACGAGTGGGCCGATTAAGGGTCGATATTTTGCCAATCCGGACCCGATGATTTCGACCCGGACCCAGATCGGATCCGGACCATGACCAGGTCTAGATTGAGGAAGGAAAAATAATAAAAAGTGAAAAAATCTGTCAGAGAAAAAAAATCCCTAAAGAAAAGGAAGCGAAAAAACGAAAAGAAAAGAAAAGAAGAACAAATAAATGATTTCGTAGCTGCAAAATGAAGTCGTCAATGCAGCGACCGTTTAAAGACGCATAGGATCCCTCTAAGATGGTTCGTAAATTAGATATTGTTATAAATAGACAGCGATCGAATTTTGACATGAGATTTAAAATTTTTATTCGAACTTAAAAATTAACTCTATATTATTTTTGATCAACGGATCAAGAGACATAATCTTCGTGACTTATCTCTTTTCATTATCACTGAAAGACTGACGGTGAAGGATATTGTGATGAACGTAATCACCTTTTACTGCTACGAGGAACATATAGGGTCGCCTGCAGCTGCACAAGGTGACCATGCGAGGGCTTGCTTGTAGCTCGCAGATGCACAAGACAACCGTCAAGAGAGATTTAAACAATTCGTATATGGATTTTTAAACTTATCTATTCATTATTTCATAATAGATAAACGATGTGAAAGATGAATAATCTATCTTTGTACAAACTATTAGAATTGTCAATCTAGTAATCCCCTCATCCCGACTCCATAAGTATGAGAGGGAATAAATCATAAAATCTCAATACAATGACAAATGTGATGGAGAACATAAATCGATACAGATATTAAACAGCTCGATGATACAGAGGGATCGAACTTTGCTCCTGTCCTTATTGTGTGCAATTTTATTTTATAAAAAATTATTTTCAAAATTCAAATTCTGATTTTTAATCACAAAATAATAATTTTATTTCTTATTCATTCATGCTTAAATCAAAATTAATTTAAATTAATTTATCAAAGCTATTAGTTAATAACTCATCATCATGCAATATGTGTAGTGTTGGCGGAAATCAAATGAGTTTTTGTTTAACCTTCTCACTTTATCATCAGGTACAACTTTAGCTCAGCACATCTCCACAACAACCAATTGAATCAGACTTACAAATCTGGGGTACCAGTGGTGTTGGATTGGAGCGTAGGAAATATCACAATTTGTGAGGAGGCTCGCCGGAACCCTAAGTCGCCACCGGCATCGTACGCTTGCACGGCCAAGAATAGCGAGTGCATCAATTCAACCGCTGGAGAGGGATACATCTGCAACTGCACAAGAGGCTACAAAGGCAACCCTTATATATCTGGTGGATGCCGAGGTAGATAATAGTTAATTAAATTTTATTTTTATTTTAAAGATAATTGCCACAGGGGTTTTGTTGAGAGTTTAAACATTGTCTGGTTGCAGATATTGATGAATGCAGTCTCCCGTCAAAGTATAACTGTCATGGAATCTGTACAAATACGATAGGCAATTATACCTGTTCGTGTCCACCAGGCAAAACGGGCGATCCAACCATTAAGAATGGTTGCTATTCAACATCAAACACTTGGTCTCGAAATCAAAAGGTGCTACTTGGTAGGTGAATCTCAAAATGATAATGCAATTTAGATTTTTTTTTTTTTCACATACTTATTCCTTGAAGATTGGTAAATGACACATTGTCTTCTCACTAAAAGGGAAGGGATAGAGAAAGGAAAAGATCTTTGAGATTTCTAGAGTAAATGCGTATCTCAAAAAGGCTTTCAAAACATGGAGAAGAAATAGCCAAAAAAAAAAAAAAAACTAGGGGGAGTTTATGTGACTCTGTATTCTGTGTCCTGCATGCCATATAGTGTGGCTAGGGATGGTTGATTAAGGTCCATACAAGATTGATGGAGGACAAACTCCATTAAAAGTTTACAAGGGTAGAAATAAAGATTCTAAAACTCCATTATTAATTTGGCATGTCTTGAAAGATGAAAATTCTATTTGAGAGATGATATAAAGTTCATTTATTCGGGTTGAAATCAAAAGTCAGTAGTAAATGACCAACAATTCCCATATGGTTTAATTTCTCATGCTTGGAGAATTACAAGCATATTTATGAGTCTTTTTAATTTTGAGTCCTTTGTATTTTCAATGAGTTCATCTAGCATTTATGTTTACTATATGATTTTATGAGTCAATGTGAATCCTAATATAAATATATGTACTGCTGTAATACTGGAAGAAGGAATAGATATCAAAGTTTTGAGAGTTCTCTTCGGTTGTGTGATGCAATCTCCTTATGGTGTGATGTCTAGGAACACTTAAGTGTGATACCAAAGTTTCTACCTTCTTCCTACAATTCTTTACCACCTCAGTCACTTCTTGTGCTACATCAAAGATAGTCTAGACATCAGCTCTACCATTTAAACATGAAGTTTCACAAGATTACACTGTAGTTGAGTAGAATTCTGCATCTCACTGTACTAGTGTCTTTGTAAGTCAACTTGAGGTAGTGCAGGACATCCTGCCTACCAGGGTTTATCCTAAAGGCGATATCTCATTTGAGCAGATGGTGTATAACCCACCTAACAAGAACAGGTCTATTACATCACAAGTTACCATATTGAAAATAGTGCACCTTGGGCTTAGAGTTAGAATACCAGAAATACAAGATTGTTCTAAACATGATAGGAATTTCATACCGCCTAGAAAGGTTCTATATTTTAAATTTAATTAGAAGTCTGATTTTTTTTTTATACTTAAGGATGACAGAGATTTACAGAGCATTCTAAAGGGCCAAGTAGAAAATTCACAAGAGATAAAATACTAATTGAAGAAAGTTCAGTAGGAAGTAATATTAAAACAAGCCTTGAGAATAATATCCTCCATGTCATAAAGATTAAAATGCTTTATATTTAACAGGTATTGGAATAACAAACATGGCTTAATGTTACTAAAGTGGTACATCGCAAAATAAGGTTTTATATGCTACTTACAAGAAGTGTGAATCTCTATAATACAGATTTATACAGAAATCTGTGTCCACCATGTATTTCATTTACAAAGTATATGGTTATTTCTTTTGCCATTTGAACAAAGGGAAAAAGACATGCAACTTCTGTATCATTATAAGATTCATATTTACACCACAAAGACTTCCAATGCAAATATATGATCAAGAGTTTGAGTCTAATAGATAACTTAGCAATGAAGGTACGGTATGTTGGATTTGTCTCTGAGTTTACTTGGAGCATGACAAATTTTTAGGTAGGCGGTGTGATCTTCACCAAATACTTAGCTAATTAGATTGTGGAATCATTATAAGCTAACTAATAGAGTGTTATGGATGGGTCATGCAACGAAAGACGTAGCGCTTTGGTTTGTAGAAATTTTTTTATTTTTTATTTTCTTTATTTGAGAAAATGAGAAAATAATGTTTGGTTGACGTTTTCCATCTTCGTTTTCTAAGAGAATTTTTTTTTGGAAAATTGGAAAATAGAAAAAAATTATTTTTTGTTTTCCCGAAATCAAAAAAGGCGGTGCTTACCAAAAGGCGATGCTGCTTTCCACTTTTGTTCTCTTTTCTACTTTTCTACTTGTACTGAATGGATATGCTTTGTCCACTGTTTAAGGCAAATGATGGCTAAACATCATGGCAAGACCAATAATTTTGTTCTTGCATGTAACAATCTCTGTGCTCTTCGGTTCACAATTTATAATTATCAATATTTTTTATGTGCAGTTACAATGAGCAGCATCCTGCTCTTAACCATCACAGGCTTTTCTATCATCTTAGGGTTGAGAAAAAGAAAGCTTATGGAAACTAAGCAAAAGTTTTTTGAACAGAATGGAGGTGTATTACTGCAACAACAAATGAATTCTTATAGAGGTGTCACTTTTAAGTTGTTTACAAAAGAAGAATTGAAGAAGGCTACAGATAACTTCACCTCAAGTCGGATTATTGGTCGTGGAGGACAAGGAACAGTTTACAAAGGAACGCTCGAAGACAATAGACTAGTAGCGATCAAGAAGTCGAAGCTGATCGATGAGAGACAAACTAAGGAATTTGCAAAAGAGATGCTCATCCTATCACAGATAAATCACAAGAACGTCATCAAGCTCTTAGGATGCTGCTTAGAGGTTGAGGTTCCAATGCTTGTATATGAATTAATAACAAAAGGAAATCTATTTGAGTATCTACATAGCCTAACTCACAGGTTTCATATAACACTGGATGCACGTTTAAGGATTGCTGCGGAGTCTGCTGAAGCACTAGCCTACTTGCATTCATCAGCTTCTACACCGATCATTCACGGAGATGTGAAGTCCTCCAACATCCTCCTGGATGACGAGTACACAGCAAAAGTTTCAGATTTTGGAGCATCAAAACTAGCTCCCAAGGACGCCACTCAATTGGCTACAATTGTGCAAGGGACTTGTGGGTATTTGGATCCTGAGTACATGTTAACTTGTCAACTGACCGAAAAAAGTGATGTTTTTAGCTTTGGAGTAGTGATTCTAGAGCTTCTCACAAGGAAGAAGGCAATTGGTTTCAATATGTCAGGTGAGGAAATGCCACTCACCGCCAGTTTCTTGTCTGCAATGAAGGAAAATAAGGTTGAAGAAATGGTAGACCCGGAAATTAATAAAGAAGACGACATGGTAGTGATTAAAGAGGTGTGCAACTTGGTTGTTCTTTGTCTGAACTTCAAGGGAGATGAAAGGCCCACTATGAAAGAAGTGGCAGAGGATCTTGCAAAGCTGAGAAAAAATAAGCAAATTTCAGATATGCAAAGTAAACACAAGAAGCCTGTTGATGACATAATAAAAGTTACATCAGATTATGTTCATGAGCCTTCAGTAAGGATGCAAAATGAAATATCGCCCGAACACTCTACTTCTGGGTATAATAGTATGGAAGTTCAGACATTATCTAATATAGAAAGTGGAAGATGATTCATCAGTGAACAAGCTTCTGAATAGTTTGTATCTTCCTAAATAAAGTTTTGTTACGTATTTGATAATCCTAGATTTGTATAATACATGGGACATCAAGGATTTTATTCTCTAAGATATGATACTGACTCCATGCACAATCCATATGAAAGATGGTCTTCGTATTCTATGTGATCTTGTCAATATGATTTGTTTAGATAAATGACGACCTCAACTTTCCTTGAGGTTGTTCATAAATAAATTGTCATTTCTATTAATAAAGTATGTGTGGTTGTTTCTTGAGGTTGCCTTCACTGCTCTCACACTTGAGCCCTACTGTAGCCAACAATTTCACTATTGGAGAGGGCAGATTCTAATGGAATTCAATCAGATGCTCGATTACTTGGCAGTCAGAATTGAATCTCATGCACATAATGCAGTTCAGAAAAGGCCCTTCAGGTCAAACTTTGAGACTTTCACTAAAAAGTTTTTTGTTTTGTCATGAGTCATGACTGTAAAATATTTGTTTTTATGTATAGTGGTGGAAGGTCTAAGATTAATTGTCTCCCAATAATAGAAACTACTCTGAATTCAACTTAGCATTAAATCAAAATAAGACACTGAAGTCGAATTCGACATTGGCAATTCAGTTCTTAATTTTAGTAGCTAAAGTTTACCATGCATAACATGAAAAAAGAAATATTTTAAGTCTATTATTACCCAATATATTGGATATGTTTGGTCCTCCTAATTTTGCTAATAATTAAACAAAGCATGCAATTTCCACTCATTTTCATATACCCAAAATCAAATAAACAAGTCACTAATTTTTTTTCTTCTGAAAATAGCATCACTTGCAACTCAGGAACAAACTCAAAATGTGATTGGAAAAGAACACAAATGACTATGCATGATTGAGAAACACATAAGTGACTAATTAAATATAAATTTTTAAGATAAGAATTAAACACAGAGCTAATTAAATTTAAGCTTTTAAGATAACAGATATAATTCTCTAACACAAAATTAATGTAGGATTAGATATTTTTTGTCTCAGGTTAAAAGAGGTCCCAAATTCTAAAAGTTCTATCTGCAATTCTAAAATTAATATGACACGTGATGAATTGGATCAATAGTCAGACCGTGAGAAGTTGCATAATCCATCCACTAAAGATGTATTCTGACTTTTTGATACAAATAGATCGTCAAGATTCTCAAATGAGGTTTTGAAAAATTACCCAATCTAATATTCACTCAAGGATAAGTAGATTAAAGTCCTCACGGGGACAGCGTGATGATTAAAATACGACGGTGTTTACAGAAGTGATATAGATCGATTTTGAAAGAGGTCTAAAGTTTTTTCTTGGATTCAGATGATTCTCACGTGTCTTGACCACCACATCAAGACTCATAGGACCCTCACAATGGCCGTGGAACAGACCGATGGAGACAGTTAAATTGACAGATCCAACTTTTGCAAAAGGATTAGTAGATTAAATGGCAAATAGATATTATAAATTAAGTCTATCTTGGAAAAGAAAAGGGAATAAGAAAGGTTATTGAACATTTGTTAGAGAATATAATTTATCTACTTTTCTGGTTCCAAAATATCAAAATACAATTTTCCTCTAAAAATTATAAACTAATTATGATTGTGTACACAACCATGCCATTTGTTCTTTCAAGGTGTCACATATAATTTATCTTCAATTGGGAATATTTTAAATACAATTAGAGGAACGACAAGGTATAAGAATGCAATAAATATTAAAAGTGAGAATTTATAAACAAACTTACTAAATTTAACAGCAGGGAAAAATTGCAATGCATATGATACAAGGCGATATCATCGTCATTCACCAAGAAATCTTATATTAGCAGCCAATCTATGTATAACACTTAATGTTTACCTCAGAAACTTTTTGATGTTTTTACAATTATGGGTTGCTCATTTTACAAAAAATATCACATGTTCAAATGAGATCAAGTATCGGAAATATACTATCGCACTCATATTACTTAACAACCTTAACCATCAATCTGCCTATGCATACAATAATCTTAATCTATTCAAGCATAATGAACACTTCTATCCAAAATGGCATCCATTTGAACCTTATGAATTATAAGTTTACCATGATACATGAAAGAGTCCAATTATACAGGCATCATGACTGATTTTCTTCATTCTATGGACATATGTGATTTTATCTGAGTTAGTGCCTTGAATACCCTAACAAATCAGGTGGATGAGAATATGCATCTAGAAAATCAAGTGGACATCAAAAATTAGAATTCTGAATATACACTTCCTTACGTGGCTTAGCAATCAGTATAACACTATTTCTAGAAGAATATTTACTGTCAGTAGATTAAGTTAGATCATCTGCATGCTCCTGTAGTCTCCGAATTTATAATGTTTTGACAAACAAACATCCCTTTCGCTCATGATTTCTGTTCTGCAAGTTTCTTCCTGCTATGGTATCTAATCTGTCAGAACAAAATAAAATATTAATTACCTTATTATAAGAATCCAAGTTACGCAATAAAGTCGCTTCCAAATCTAGAGTTAACATTTCATAAACATTTCACTAATCGTTTCTTACCACAGGATGCCTCCTACAAGCTTGATGGAAACTATACTTTGTTTGTTAAGAGATAGTTTGTGAGAATTTTTTATAAGAAATAAATTATTTTCTACTATTTAAAGGCGATATTAAAATTTGATTGAAAACATTTTTCTTATGTTTGACACACACATGAGAAAATATATATTTTTCACCTTTTCCAAGTCTGATCGAGTAAGACAGGTACATAGCAAGGGTTGCTAGCTAGACCTGCTCACTGAGCCCCTTATACCTAGAGTCGGTCCTCGATGTTTTTGAGCCCTGGGCGAAGAAATAAAAAATAGGCTCTTTTATTAAAAAAAAAAAAATCTTAAAAACATAGGCCCTTTTTTTTATAATCCTTAAAAAAAAATTATTAGGCCCTAGGCGGGGCCCAACTGCCACTGCCCAGGGTCGACTCTGCTTATATCTTATCTAACTCATCTGACTAGATCAATCGACTCAGCCTAGACCAATCATTGAAGCTAACTAGTTGGCTCTATGTAGCCCACTTTTTTTTCCCAAAGGAAATGCATTTTTCTCAAAAACATATATTTATTTTTTATTAACCAAAAGAAATTTCATCAATTGCAAAAAAAGTTGGAAATTTCAAAAAATATTTGCTGTCAATCAAATGGAACCTATAAGATTAGATATCTTGCTGTATTTTTCATTCTCAGGTTGATCATTAATTGTAGTTTTACCAGCTTGAGTCAAAATGAAATTCTTGATTTTGAATATAATTAAAACAAACTAGACAAATTTCAATCATAAATAAATTTATGTTAAGACTGACGATCAATCTCCAAAGGGACAAACAACGTAACTCATATAGGCCAGTAACAACAGAAATTTACTGAATGAATAATTAAATTAAGTTTCAATTCAATATAGAACTTTAATGATCTAAGTTAGAAAAATAGCGACATGAATTATCACAAACTATATATGAGCTGAGAAAATTATTTATCACTTTTCGCATTATGCACTATATATGGAAGAAAATTATTTAATCCGAAATATGTAACCAAAGTTCATACGTAGCTATCCAGTATCAAGTAACAGATGCAATAAGGTAAATCCTCTCCACTAATACAATGAACTAATAGTACAGAGTAAAAGAAAATGACAAAAAAAAAAATTAATTTAATTTTTGTATGATGATTAGTGTCCTTAATTTTGTAACTTGCACCCAATTAGCCACTGCGATAATTCTATTTATGCAAGTTGAGTTTCTTGAAAAGATAGCTTTATATATGCCCTCTTTCAAATGTTAATCAAGTTATGTAATTAAGTCAAAACAGGACTACAGAGTTTCGGACAGTTCTTGCTAATTGAGTCGCTATGCTTGATTAATTAAAGTGTTTGAAATAATTAATCAACCCTTTTATATATACTCTCAACTTCTCATATAATTGTCTCTTCCTACGGAGATAACGTAATGATTAAAGTACAGTGATATTTTTAGAAATAAAATGGATCGATTTCGAAAGAGATCTAAATTTTTTTTCTAAATTCAGATGACTTTCACGTATCTTGGCTACCACGTCAATCTATCGATTTCCACTGTTAGATTGACGATTTTAATCTTTTGTACGACTTCTCATGTAATTGCTTAAAGCAAATTCAAAACTTAATCACTTTGGAAAAACTAATGAAATGAACTCGTGAATAAAAAAATAACTCATTGACCTTTTTCTCGAAACATTTTCTTTTGGGCAATTTACTGTTTCACATTTTCAAAATTGAGAAATACTGAAATTGCATACGTAATTTTCATAATTACCAAATCGCGTATCACTTTTCAAATTTACCCCTCCACTCAATATTTCATTTTTTTAATTAACGAAATGGCTCTATCAGTCGATTTTGGACGACGACTGATAGAATTATCCCATTAAAAAAATTTAAAATTTTATATCTGTATGAGTTATGAAGTCCAAAGAATTCATTGGTGATTTCATCCGGCAAGTATCATCGTCGTAACATTTGAAATATTCTTTCGACCACACTTCACATATGGGGCACGAGTGACAAAAATCGTTACTTTTAACATGATTTATCGCAATGCTTTCTAAGGTCACGTACGTATTATAGAGTATCAGAGGAGTGCATGGGTCTTTGAATCACGTGATTCTGAGCTCTCTAGGTCCATTAGGCGATTTCGGATGAAATCGGCTGTTAGAGCTATTTTATTAAAAAAAATTGAAGTTTCAAAAATTGCTGCTCCCAAGACAGTGTATCATAATACTTTTCAAAATCACATACGTATTATGAAGTGCGAGAGGAGCACATGAGTCTTCAAATCACGTGATTCCAAACTATTTAGGTCCATCAGTCGATTTCGAACGAAACCGACTGACGAAGCTATTCTATTAAAAAATCAAAGTTTTAAAAATTCATCGCTCCCAATATGGTGCATCACAGTACTTTTTGAAGTCACATACATATTATGAAATGTGAGAGGTATACACAGGTCGAATCATATGATTCCGAAATATTTATGTTCATCAGTCGGTTTCGTCCGAAATCGACTGATGGACCTATTTTGTTAATTAAAAATAAAATAAAATACTGAGTGAAGGGATAATTTTGAAAAAGTGATATGCGATTTGATAATTACGTATGTAATTTTGATATTTTTTAATTTTGAAAATGTAAAACGGTAAATTACCGTTTTCTTTTCGAGCGGAATTTTATAATGCAGTCTTCCACGACACCGATTGCCATCCAAAGTCCAAACGTTTCTGACAGGAGTTATGAACCTCCCTTTCTAGAGCATCAGCTAGCTACATGTGCAGCTTTTGTCGTCAATAATCTTTGTAGATATCCCGGCGATCGAGTGCTGACGCTTTAATTAATTTGTTCGACCAGAATTGAGGGGGGAGGTAGGGTTTTTAAAACCTATCAACTCCTAACATATTTGACACAATATATATATATATATATATTACTGCGACTAATAGTTATAAAATGATGATGAAATTAAGAGTAGCTAGATTGGATCATAAATGGAAGGATAAATCATATTTAACATGTGGGTATATATATATATATAGGATTTCCTTTTGGTGTGCGCCGATTTTGTCTGTGCCCATTCGCGTCCCCTCATGAACAGTAATTTCACGTGGACAGTGAAATCACTGTTCACGTGAAGAGGGGGGGGGCACGGATGAGTGCGGATAAAATCGATGCGCAGCATATATATATATATATATATCAATTGCTATTAGGCATGCTTATCAGTTTTTTAGTGTTGATTTGATTCTAATTGGTTTTAGATCCATCGACGTTAGAATCGATTGGAATCGATTCCAAACCGATTTCGGTTCTAAAATTTTAACTTTGAAACAAGTTCAATTCGGATCGATTCCGAACGTATTTCGAAATGGATTCCGGACTGATTCCTAAATAGTTCTGAACCATCTTCCTCGAACTTGAGCTTCTAAATTCATTTATTGTATTGGTGATCCTATTTTTTTTTATCGTAAAATAATCTTATAGACATATTAACATACTAAGAGTTTCCACTTTAAATTAGCAACCGGAACCAGATCCAAATCGAAACAAGGACCGGTTCAAAAATGATTTCGAATTGATTCCGAAACGGTTTCGCATCGGTTTTGAAATCGATTGGAACCGAACTGAATCGGAACTAGAACATTTCCGATTCAATTCCAGAACCGGTTCATCTGAATCAGTTCCGATTCCGAATTTAATAGATTAATTCCGACTTAATTTCGGATCGAATCGGTCCGTTAAGCATGCATAATTGTCATCTTCTTCATCTAAATAGGGTTGTAAATGAACCAAGTGTTCATGAACAAGTTTGATGTTCGACTCGGTAAGAGCTCGTTTACGTTCATTCAATATGCATCAAAGCCAATTAATAAACAAGCTTGATAATTAAATAAACAAACTTAAATACGTATGTATTTTACTTGTTAATGTCCGTGAACAATATTCAAGAACATTAACAAGCTGATTTATGATTATACTCTTTTAAAAATTATTTTTAAATTTATTTATACTCATTCATAAATCAGGATTAAATTAATAAAATTTTAAATAAACAAACAAGTTTAACTTAATAGCTTGATAATATTTAAATAAATTAAATTTAAACAAGTTTGATTCAAGATTGAATCAAACTTAATTAGAAGCTCAATACTCATTAAATAAGTCAAGCTCAATTTAAACGTAACTCAAGTCAAGCTCAAAAAAAAAAATATCAAACCAAGTTTGAACAGATTTTTCAATAGTTTAATTAATTTTAAACTTGATTATCTTATTAAATAAATTTAAATACCTTAAAATTTACAGCTTACATCTAAATATATAATTAATAATCAATAGGCTAGCCAGAGAGAGAACCGAAATGGCACGTCTAACCTTCCTGCAGTTTCACTCCGCAGCAGTGATCGTCGTAGCACTGACAGTGGCAGCTTTTGCTGCTGCTGCTGCTTCACCGCCGCCGAGCGATTCCAGCGCTGTTACATTACCAAAGTGCGCGAGCAAGTGCGGCGACGTCGAGATCCCTTACCCCTTCGGCATCGGAGACGACTGCTTCCGCCCCGGCTTCGACCTCGTCTGCAGCCGCGCCCCTTCATCGACGTCGGTGATACTTCCATCGAGCTCATTGACGTCT
Organism: Wurfbainia villosa; assembly: GCA_025175895.1. Taxonomy (NCBI): domain Eukaryota; kingdom Viridiplantae; phylum Streptophyta; class Magnoliopsida; order Zingiberales; family Zingiberaceae; genus Wurfbainia; species Wurfbainia villosa. The sequence continues at coordinate 114,950,207 of CM045994.1, forward strand.
CGCTGACCCTCGGCCGCGCTCGCGCCTACACGCACATCGACTGGGGCTGCTACAACGGCACCGACTTCGTCGACGCTGAAATCATCCCCTTCAACCTCTCGACCCGCCGCGCCTTCACCATATCCGCGGTCCAGAACAAGTTCACCGCCGTCGGGTGCTACGGCGGCGCGATCTTCGGCAACGTCGACGACTATGTAACCGGCTGCGTCTCCGCGTGCACCACTAAGGGCGGAGTGAGGAACGACACCTGCGACGGTTTCGGGTGCTGCCAGACGGCGATCCGGAAGGGGATGAGGGCCTTGCGGACCTGGTTCTTGTCCATCGACGACTTCGCTCTTGCGTCGGAGTCCAATTCTTGCAGTTACGCCTTCATCGTCGAGGATGCCTGGTACGGGATCATTTTAATTCGATAACGTTAAAACTTGCGTGATAAATCTAATAATTAATTGGTAAAAAATATACATATTGACATAAAAATCCCTTAATTAATATGAAAACGGAATAGAATAAGACTATTTTTAGAGAATACCCACAGTTATTTACTTATTTTTAGAGAATAGAAATAAATAAAGAATAAGAATAAGAATAAGAATAATTTCTTAAGTTATTTTTCGACAGTTTGGACGTTTGATCTGCTTTAGGAATAATAATTTTTTATAATAAAAAACTATTTTAATATAATTAATTCTTATTTACTGTTTGATCGGATCAAACCCGTTAAAACTATCTAAATCCATAAATAAATTAGATTGAATCGATTAACTGGCATGGCCAAATCGACTGAATCAATTGAGTTGCCCAGCTTATATATATAGGTGAATGACTCTAATTAATTCTTTTGACTCTCCAATATAATATTTGATCATTCTATGATACAAAAAAACTTAGAATTTGTCAACCTAACAGTTACTACTAGTTCGCTCTTGGACCATTATAAGAGAGATAAATCATGATAGATCTTTGACCCTTGAGATTAATAACTAGTGCATGAATATTTAATCATTCTATATTATATAGGTGAGTGACTCTAATTATTTTGACCCTCCAATATAATATTTGACCATTCTATGATGCAAGAAGATTGGAATTCGTCAATCTAACGGTCCCTACTAGTCCGCTCTCGGACCATCGTAAGAGAGATCAATCATAATAGATCTTTGACTCTTGAGACTAGTAACTAGCGCATGGAGGAATAATATTCTCTCATTTACGAGGGATTGACTTGTTATCCTATGATGCAATATCTATATGCGCTAGCCACTAAACTCTTCTCGCGAGAGCAATATTTGACCATTCTATATTATATAGGTGAATGACTCTAATTCTTTTGACCCTCCAATATAATATTTGACCATTCTGTATTGTCGACCCAATAATCAATTCGTTCAATCTGCTTGGTCCATCTAGCTAGACCATCTCGGCCCACCAAATCCACTTAACTTCAAATAGATTAGGAGAAACTATTCCCATAATAAAGCAAATTAAGAATAACAATTCAATTCGAAATAATGATTTATATGAAATAGGAATAGTTATTCTATGAATCGAACTTCGTAAGAATAATTTTGTCAGTCAACCTATCAATTGAAAACTGGTGAACATTTTGATAAAATATTTATCAAAATATTCTATATATATAGAGAACAGAATAATTCTTCTGCTCTGTTACGCCGAGGCACTGACTGATTGGGGAAGGAAAAATAATAAAAGGTGAAAAAATCTGTAAGAAAAACAAATCCCTAAAGAAAAGGAAGGAAGGGGGGAAAAAGAGGAAGAAAAAAATAAATAAATTCACATCTGCAAAGTGAAATCGTCGATGGTGGGTGTATAGAGTTATCTTGTGAAGATGATGTGGTGATTAAAATATAACGAAGTTTATAGATAAAGTAAGAATCGATTTAGAAATATATTTAATTTTTTTTTAAATTCAGATGATTTTTATATATTTTGATCATCATGTCAAGATTTATAAAATCTATCATAATAGATCGATGAAAATTACTAGATTGATAAATTCCAATTTAAGGTACATAGAGCTGCCTGTGGTTGTGGTCATGCAGGGACGCCTGCGGCTGCACGAGCTGACCGACCGTGCGAGGGCCTGCACGTAGCTCGCAGGTGCACAAGACGACCGTCAAGAGAGATTTAAACCCATCTATTCATTGTTTAATTTTATAATAGATAAACGGCGTGAAAGATAAATAATCTATCCTAATCAAAGGGCAATCTGAAATCTAATGAGTTTTATTTAACCTTCTCGCTTTATCAGGTACAACTTCAGCTCAGCACATCTCCGCGACAACCAATTGAATCATACTTACAAATCTGGGGTGCCACTGGTGTTGGATTGGAGCGTGGGAAATATGACAATTTGTGAGGAGGCTCGCCGGAACCCCAAGTCGCCGCCGGCATCGTACGCTTGCATTGCTAATAAGAGCGAGTGCATCAGCTCTAGCAACGAAGAAGGATACATCTGCAAATGCACAAGAGGTTACGGAGGCAACCCTTATATATCTGGTGGATGCCGAGGTAGATAATTAATTTTTTTTTTTTAAAAAAAAGGATAATTGGCACAGGGGTTTTGTTGAGTTTAGACATTGTTTCGTTGCAGATATTAATGAATGCAGTCTCCCGTCAGAGTATAACTGTTATGGAATCTGTACAAATACGATAGGCAATTATACCTGTTCATGTCCACCAGGCAAAACGGGCGATCCAACCATCAAGAATGGTTGCTATTCGACATCAACCGCTTTGCCTCAATATCTAAAGCTGCTACTTGGTAGGTGAATCTCAAAATGATAATGCAATTTAGATTTTCATTTATTTTTTTTGGTTTACATACTTATTCCTTGAAGATTGGTAAATGATACGTTTTCCCCTGCTAAAAGGGAAGGGATAGAGAAAGGAAAAGATCTTTGAGTTTTCTAAAGTAAAAGCGCATCTCAACAAGGCTTTCAAAATATGGAGAAGAAAGAGAAACAAAAAAATCAGAAACTAGGGGAAGTTTTTGTGACTCTGTATTCTGTCGTGCATGCGATATAGTGTGGCTAGGGATGGTTGATTAAGGTCCATACAAGATAGTTTAGACATCAGCTCTACCATTTAAACATGAAGTTTCACAAGATTACACTGCAGTTGAGTAGAATTCTGCATCTCACTGTACTAGTGTCTTTGTAAATCAACTTGAAGTAGTGCAGGACATCCTGCCTACTCAGGTTTATCCTGTAGGCGATATCTCATTTGAGCAGATGGTGTATAACCCACCTAACAAGAACAGGTCTATTACATCACAAGTTACCATATTGAAAATAATGCACCTTGGGATTAGAGTTAGAATACCAGAAACACAAGATTGTTCTAACCATGATAGGAATTTCATACCGCCTAGAAAGGCTCTATATTTTAAATTTTGATTGGAAGTCTGATTTTTTTGATAATTAAGGATGACACAGAGATTTACAGAGCATCCTAAAGGGCCAAGTAGAAAACTAACAAGAGATATAAGATACTGATTGAAGAAAAGTCAGTAGGAAGTAATATTAGAACAAGCCTTGAGAATAATATCCTCCATGTCATAAAGATTAAAATGCTTATATTTAGCAGGTATTGGAATAACAAACACGGCTTAATGTTACTAAAGTGGTACATCGCAAGAAGTGTGAATCTCTATAATACAGATTTATACAGAAATCTGTGTCCACTATGTATTTCATTTACAAAGCATATGGTTATTTTTCTTGCCATTTGAACAAAGGGAAAAAGACATGCAACTTCTGTATCATTATATGATTCATATTTACACCACAAGAGACTTCCAATGCAAATATATGATCAAGAGTTTGAGTCTAGTAGATAACTTAGCAATGGAGGTACGGTATGTTGGATTAGTCTCTGAGTTTATTTGGAGCATGACAAATTTTTATGTAAGCGGTGTGATCTTCACCAAATACTTAGCTAATTGGATTGCAGAATTATTATAAGCTAACTAATAGGGTGTTACGGACGGGTCATGCAAGGCAGATGCACATGATAAGGAGATTGCAGGAAGACTAACACTTCTGTTCTCTTTTCTACTTGTACTGAATGGATATGCTTTGTCCACTGTTTAAGGCAAATGATGGCTAAACATCAGGGCAAGATCAATAATTTTGTTCTTGCATGTAACAATCTCTTTGCTTTTCAGTTCACAATTTATAATTATCAATATTTTTTTATGTGCAGCGACAATGAGCAGCATCCTGCTCTTAACCATCACAGGCTTTTCTATCAACTTAGGGTTGAGAAAAAGAAAGCTTATGAAAACTAAGCAAAAGTTTTTCGAACAGAATGGAGGTGTGTTACTACAACAACAAATGAATTCTTATAAAGATGTCATTTTTAAGTTGTTTACACAAGAAGAATTGAAGAAGGCTACAGATAACTTCACCTCAAGTCGGATTATTGGTCGTGGAGGACAAGGAACAGTTTACAAAGGAACGCTCGAAGACAATAGACTAGTAGCAATCAAGAAGTCGAAGCTGATCGATGAGAGACAAATCAAGGAATTTGCAAAAGAGATGCTCATCCTATCACAGATAAATCACAAGAATGTCATCAAGCTCTTAGGATGCTGCTTAGAGGTTGAGGTTCCAATGCTTGTATATGAATTAATAACAAAAGGAAATCTATTTGAGTATCTACATAGCCTGACTCACAGGTTTCATATAACACTGGATGCACGTTTAAGGATTGCTGCAGAGTCTGCTGAAGCACTAGCCTACTTGCATTCATCAGCTTCTACACCGATCATTCACGGAGATGTGAAGTCCTCCAACATCCTCCTGGATGACGAGTACACAGCAAAAGTTTCAGATTTTGGAGCATCAAAACTAGCTCCCAAGGACGCCACTCAATTGGCTACAATTGTGCAAGGGACTTGTGGGTATTTGGATCCTGAGTACATGTTAACTTGTCAACTGACCGAAAAAAGTGATGTTTTTAGCTTTGGAGTAGTGATTCTAGAGCTTCTCACAAGGAAGAAGGCAATTGGTTTCAATATGTCAGGTGAGGAAATGCCACTCATGGCCAGTTTCTTGTCTGCAATGAAGGAAAATAAGGTTGAAGAAATGGTAGACCCGGAAATTAATAAAGAAGACAACATGGTAGTGATTAAAGAGGTGTGCAACTTGGTTGTTCTTTGTCTGAACTTCAAGGGAGATGAAAGGCCCACTATGAAAGAAGTGGCAGAGGATCTTGCAAAGCTGAGAAAAAATAAGCAAATTTCAGATATGCAAAGTAAACACGAGAAGCCTATTGATGACATAATAAAAGTTACATCAGATTATGTTCATGAGCCTTCAGTAAGGATGCAAAATGAAATATCGCCTGAACACTCTACTTCTGGGTATAATAGTATGGAAGTTCAGACATTATCTAATATAGAAAGTGGAAGATGATTCATCAGTGAACAAGCTTCTGAATAGTTTGTATCTTCCTAGATAAAGTTTTGTTATGTATTTGATAATCCTAGATTTGTATAATACATGGGACATCAAGCTAGGACTTTATTCTCTAAGGTACTGACTTCATGCACAATCCGTATGAAAGATTGTCTTCGTATTCTGTGTGATTTGTTTGGATAAATGACGACCTCAACTTTCCTTGAGGTTGTTCATAAATGAATTTCTATTTCTGTTAATAAAGTATGTGTGGTCATTTCTTTAGATAACCTACGGTGGTGAAGTTATGCTATGTGCACGCATTTCATAACGGCCCTTGTCATATGGATCAATGATCACACAGGTGATGCCCATGGATTTTTTCATGGTGGCAAATGGTGCCCATTCCCTCAATTAGAATCATGAGTTATTTAGATTGTGATAGCTTGTGAGACAAGAAAGACTGAAGATGAAAAAGGATGAGAATGAAAGTGAGGATGAATGAGGAACAATGATTCTAATCTTGTTTACTTATAAGAAGAACTAGAAGGATAGAACTTAAATTTATTGAAAAAAACATTAAAATCCTCCATTTGACTGTATTATTTTTTTTTAAAATAGGGATACAATGATCACTGGAATTAGAAGATTTTTCTACCTCCCATTTCTACCCCACATTCTAGCAAAAGCAAAAATTAAGAGAAAAAATTCATTTCTTTTTAATATTCTTCTCAGTTTTCCATCCTTATTAATTCCTTCTATCCAATTTTCTACAAACTGAAAAAAGGCCGGAGTTGCCTTCACTGCTCTCACACTTGAACCCTACTGATGCCAACAATTTCACTACTGGAGAGGGCAGATTCGAATGGAATTCAATCAGATGCTCAATTACTTGGCAGTCAGAATTGAATCTCATGCACATGATGCAGTTAAGAAAAGGCCCTTCAGGTCAAACTTTGAGACTTTCACTAAAAAGTTTTTGTTTTGTTATGACTGTAAAATATTTGTTTTTTATGTATAGTGGAAGGTCTAAGATTAATTGTCTTCCAATAATAGAAACTACTCCAAATTCAACTTACCATTAAACCAAAATAAGACACTGAAGTCGAATTAATGTTTATTAAACTTCAATAGCTAAAGTTTATCATGCATAAGATGAAAAGAAATATTTTAAGTCTATTATTACCCGATACATTGGATATGCTTGGTCCTCCTAATTTTGCTAATAATTAAGCAAAGCATGCAATTTCCACTCATTTTCATATAACCAAAATCAAATAAACAAGTCACTAATTTTTTTCTGAAAATAGCATCGCTTGCAACTCAGGAATAAACTCAACATGTTGATTGGAAAAGAACACAAATGACTGTGCATGACTGAGAAACACAGGAATGACTAAATAGGAACACAAATGTAAACTTTTAAGATAAGAATTAAACACAGAGGTAATTAAATTTAAGCTTTTAAAATAACAGATATAATTCTCTAACACAAAAATTAACGTAGGGTCAGATATTTTTTGTCTCGGGTTAAAGGAGGTCCCATATTCTAAAAGTTCTATCTACAATTCTGAAGTTAAGATGACACGTGATGAATTGGATCAACAGTCAGACGCTGAGAAGTTGCATATAATCCATCCACTAAGGATGTATTCTGACTTTTTTATACACACAGATCATCAGGATTCTCAAATGAGGTTTTGGAAAATTATCCAACCTAATATTCACTCAAGGATAAGTAAATCAAATGGCAAGCAAAGATTATAAATTAATTCTATCTTAGAAAAGAAAAAGAATTAAGAAAGGCTATTGCACCTTTGAGGATTAATCAGCCTTTCTGGTTCCAAAATACCAAAATACAATTTCTTCTAAAAATTGTAAACTAATTCTAATTGTGTATGCAACCATACCGTTTGTTCTTTCAATATGCTTCATATTATGGATCTTCAATTGGGAAAATTTTAAATACAATTAGAGGAACGGCAAAGTATAAGAATGCAACAAAATATTATTGGTGAGAATTTATAAACAAACTTACTGAATTTAATAGCAGGGAGGAACCGCAGTGCATATGATACAAGGCAACACCATCATCATTCACCAAGGAATCTTATATTAGCAACCAATCTGTATAACACCTAATGTTTACCACGGAAACTTTCTGATCCTATTATGGGTTGCTCCTTTTACAAAAAATCTCACATGTCCAAGTGAGATCAAGTTTTGGAACTATACTATCACACTCATATTACTTAATAACCTTAACCATCAATCTGCCTGTGCATACAATAATCTTAATCTATTCAAGCATAATGAACGCTTCTATCCACGTCCATTTGAACCTTATGAATTATAAGTTTACCATGATACGTGAAAGAGTCCAATTATGCAGGCATTATGACTCGTTTTCTTCATTCTATGGATATATGTGATTTTATCTGAGCTAGTGCCTTTGATACCCTGGCAAGTCAGGTGGATGAGAATATGCAGCCAGAAAATCAAGTGGACATCAACAATTGGAATTTTGAATATGCACTTCCTCACGTGGCTTAGCAATCAATATAAATACCATTTCTAGAAGAATATTTACTATCAGTAGATTAAGTTAGTCATCTGCTCCTCTTGTAGTCTCCAAATCTATAATGTTTTGACAGACAAATTGCCCTTTCACTCTGAGTCTCTGTTCTGCAAGTTTCTTCATGCTGTGGTATCTAACCTGTCAGAACAAAATAAAGTATTGCCTTATTCCAAGAATCCAAGTTATGCAATAAAGTCACTTCCAAATCTAGAGTTAACATTTCGTAAACATTTTACTCATTTCTTACCGCATTGTTAAGAGAGAGTTTGTGGGTGGAAAATATTCTGATAATTTTTTATAAAAAAATAAATTATTTTTTACTATTTAAAGGAGATATTAAAATTTGATTGAAAACATTTTTCTTATGTTTGACACACACACATGGGAAAATATTTTTCACCTTTTCCAAGTCAGATCGAGCAAGACAGGTATGTATCAAGGGTTGCTAGACCTGCTCAGCAAGCCCCTTATACCTTATATAACCCATCTGCCTAGATCAATTGATTCAGCCTAGACCAACCAAAGTAACACCCGACTCAAGCCCATTAAAGCTAACTAGCTCTATGTAGTCCACTTGTCCTGACCGATCTACCTCACCCACTCAATCATATAGATCTGACACCGTAACTGAATAACTGACAAATGAGTAGAGGAAAATGACTTGCTTTTTTCCAAAGGAAGTCTTTTTTTTTCAAAAACAAATATTTATATTTTATTAACCAAAAGAAATTTTTCATTAACCATGATTTTTCATTGCAAAAAAGTTGGAAATTTCAGAATATATTTTCTATCAAACAAATAGAACCTGAGATTAGATATCTTGTTGTATTTTTCATTCTCAGGTTGATCATGTAGTTTTACAAGTTTGAGTAAAATTGAAATTCTTGATTTTGAATATAAAACAAACTAGACAAATTTCAATCATAAATTTATGTTAAGACTGACAATCAATCTCCAATGGGACAAACAATTAGGCCAGTTTACAATTTATGCTTTTTAGATGAATATTAACAAGAAGAATTTATTGAATGACTAATTAAAGTTTCAATTCAATAGAACTTTAATCTAAGTTAGAAAAAATAGTGACATGAATTATCACAAACTATATGAGATGAGAAAATTTACATGAACCAATCAAATTCCTCTTTACTCTTTTCACATTATGTACTATGGAAGAAAATTATTTGATCAGAAAAATGCAACCCAGGGTTGTAGCTATCCAGTATCAAGTAACAGACAACAAATCCTCTCCACTAATACCATGAACTGTTAGTACAAAGTAAAAGAAAATGACCAAAAGAATTTTGTACTATGATTAGTGTCCTTTGTTACCTGCGCCCAATTAGCTACTACAATAATTTTATTTAGGTAAGTTGAGTTTCTAGAAGAGCTAGCTTTATGCCCTCTACCAAATGTTAATGAACTTTAAGTTAAAAACATTACAGAGTTGGACAGTTCTTGCTTGAGATGCTATGCAAGTGTTTGAAATAACCAATCCTTTATGCTCTCAACTTCTCATATAATTGCAAAGCAAATTCTAAACTTGAACATTTTTGGAAAAACTAATGAAATAAACATATAAACAAAAAATAACTCATTTACCTTTTTCTCAAAACATCTATCAATGCTTTTCAAGCGGAATTTTATTAATGCTGCCTCCCGCCGAGACTGATCACTATCCAAACCTTTTTGACAAGAGTTATGAACCCCACTTTCGTTCCCACTTTCTAGAGCAATAGCTGCATGTACAGTTTCTGTTGTTTTGCTATGCCTGGAGATTCCACAATCTTTGTAAATATCTTCAACTGGAATGTGTGATAGATCTTGCAAATCCCCTAGGTTTTCTTCAACTTGATCTCTCCTCCAATCATAGAGTCTGTAATTTTCTTCATGCCTATGATATTCAAGACGTTGAATATGATTCATAAGACGACTATCATAGCAATTATTTCCATCGGCATAAACTTGAACCTTTATTTTTTCTGAGGGAGTCGAAGATTTTGAACGATTTGATGACTCATGGTAGAATAGCAGTTGCAATATAGTATCATATCCTGTAGAGAAGCTCTGGTAAGGAATTGCCTCGATAAGAATCGGCATTGACATAAAGCCAAATTGAAGGATTTGACAAACAGAATCAGATGCATCGACGGAATGAAAAGCAAAAGAACCATCTTGCATCGGATTACATAATATGATTCCATCATTCCCTTTGTTGCAATCATAGGAAAGTTGGACATGAAAGGAAGCCTCAATTGCTTTACCCCAATCAGATGATTGCATTTCTCTAAAAGATAAGGAAAGACTTCTCTCATTAAAATGGCTGGGCACAATGTCATTTAGCTGGGTTTTGTCAACAGGTTCCTTAGCTTTAATGCATGAAACAGGTTCTTGAGAGCATTGCATCTTCTTGCTACCATACCTACAAAACACATCATTCGGCGCCATGTCCTGCAAACTAGATGTTCAAAATGAAAATTGAACATTATATCAGTTCAAAATAAGAAAAAATAATAAATTAAATTAAATCTAGAAAGAGAATGGAAATTTACAGATCTAAATTCTTTAGAACCATATCCAACTCCATAATCACTGAGCCACTAAAGCTCAGAGATGAGATCTTTCACAAACCTATGCCAATATAAGGGTTTAGCAAACTGGCTTAATAAGACCTTCTAACTTTTACTATATATCTTCAACAGCCAAAAAACTAAAACCAACATTTTAACATAAAATGAAAGAAAAATGCCTTGAATCCTGCTAGATAAAGTTATGGTGAAAGGTAACTTAATTATGAGCATAGAAACTCTGGAGTAACCATATAATGGAAGCAATTATAGCAAACCAATGTTTATACCAAATTCAATCAATTATGAGATGACATCGTAGAGTAAATTTCAAATCAAATCAAAATTGACTGGTAAGAGAATTTTGACGGTCATCCTTCCAAAGCAGAATTAGTGTAAATCCAGCAATCTATTGCAGAATTTGAGTAACGCTAGTGTAAAGCAATGAAATTTGTTATAGGTATAGACTAAGGATACTAATCCCATAAAACGACCATATCTCTCGCAATTACATTTTGCACATAAATCATGTATGGGCAACTCAATCAGCATAAATGCATAACTTGACGCAGAAAAATTCACAACGGAAGAAAGTCAGGCAAAATCTACATGTTGGTATTCTGTAAACAGAGAGAAGGTTTTGACAAATCTTTTAATTATATACCAGTAAGAAAAAGGAAAATCTAGATAGATCATAGAATCAAAGACTAATAAGGACAGACACTCGCTGCAGTTACATCAATACCAATAAGTATGAAATTTATATAGAATTTGAGTGCATATATGAAGCCATGACCACTCGTAGATAATAAACTTAAATTGATTATACAGTAGATTTTATATTTAGGTCAAAAGATTCAAAGAAAAGAAATCTTTGATGAAAGACAACTTGTCGATAAGTTGGCAACTCAAACAGGTGGAGCATCAGTAGGGCAACATGGGGCACAACTCGTTAATCATCACATCTCTTCAGGTATAATACACACACCTCTTCAGGCACCATTATCACCAACTTAATATTGTCGATTTTTGAGTCACCTCTATAGATGTCGACTCACCTTTTAGATTGGGTTATCCTTTGGGCTAAGAATTTTAAGATCAAGGTATTGAACCCTTTTCTTGGAGAAGATATTGCCTTGCCTTCGACCAAATGGCCACAAATATAAGAAATAGTATGTAATTTTGCAACTCGTGAGAATGAATGAGACTAAGGTAACAACATTCTTACAAGCAATTCTTAGGAAATGGGGGAAATCATATATATTTTCCTATGGTAAATAAGATATATTTTCACATATTATAGAAATTTATACTGAATCAAGGGATTGAACAAACAACCCTTTCCAATGTGGGAGTGTGGAATAACAACTACTTGCACTCTATGAGATTTTTTGACTTGGTTTTTAGAGGTAAATCTCTGATAAAAGAAGTTCATTTGACTACCAAAATCTGGAAAATGAAATAAGCATTTGATTAAGATAATTCTAAACTTAAAATGAGTACTAATAATAGATGGGTGTTTTCATCCTAAAAGAAGATATGAAGAATAAAATCAATGTGACAAAAAAGAAAGTGAATAACTTTCCAACTTTTCTCATCCTTAAGTCCTTACTACTGAAATTAAATTCATTCAGTATATGCACATGGCTTATGGGAGACAACTAAAAGAAAATAATCATAATGCTTATAAGAAGTAAAAGCTAAAGAAAAACTGGAATGCATAAAATGATTACTTTGAAAATGCAGAGGCATTAGAATGGTTCGACAAATGATTTTTTCTGAACTCTAGATTGACACAGCCATTCTGTGGTGATCTTCTCAGAGTAGGTTCTAGTAGCTTTGAGGAATTCAACTCAGATGTACTTCTACCATGAGAAGATGTTGAAGCTTCACATGGCACATCTGTAAAAGCAGCCCTCATCGAAGCAGCAGATTTCAGTCTTCTATTAGCTTTGGCTCAATAAAGTCTATCATACTGTAGGAAGATTCATGTGGTCCATTAGACTGATGATCTGGTATGGAATCAGCATTCTTGCCCTCTTGAAACCTCACACATACTGCTCCTTCCTCCGTAAGTGTGGGTTTATTATACAAAATAATATTTTCTTGTCTGCCCCAGCTAATGAAGTTTCTAGATCTGAATGATTTAGTTTGATTGTGGACTCGTGAGTTTTATCTGAAAAACGTTGAAAAATGACCAGCACGAGAAGCCACTCTTAGATTCATCATCCAAAAAAGATGTGTTAAGCAAGTATGTCTCATAACCACTTTCATCACCTTTATAGCTCAACTTGTTTGTCCTCAGATTAGATTCTTTGGCAAAACTTTCATCCATAGCTGGAAAAGCTTCCATCTGCCCTTTAAGTTGCACATCTGGGTTACTTCCAGAACTCTGAAAAACAAATAAAAGTGAAATTAGTGAGATGTAAAAGGAAATAAGATAAATAATCTGTAATAGTGTTCTTTGAGGGAACACCATTAATCGTCCATGAAATATCCTGGCAATTATGTACATGAAAATATACAAGATTTACTCACCTGAGCATCACCCTCTTCGCTGTTTTCCCCAGTCTTGGATCCAACAATAACATTGGGGCTCAAATGATTGCTAGAAGCAGCATTATTGTCAGAGGCATTTGTTGCATTAATCAACTGCATGTAGACAAGGCAACCTGCTTACAGATATTGACATGCTAATTGGGTTCAACATCTATGAATCAATTTGAATTAAGTAATATAAACCTACACAATGCCTCCTCCAAACATGCCACCATAAGTTTCGTAATTCATTCCTCCTTACTGGTTTTGCTAAAAAATCCACACACCCTTTAGCATGCACTTCAGCACTACGCCAATGGAATCTTGAGTAGACATCACTGTATAAGAAAGAATTCTAGATATAAAAACAGGGAACCCAAAAATATGGCAAGAACTAGTTTATCTTTGACTCTATAAAGGGCAGATCAGTCACAAAGCTTCCCCCAATCTATTGTACACAGTTTTACCCTACTTTGTTTGAGATTATTTTCGTGACTCAAATTTGTGACCTCCAGATCATACTTATCTCTGACTCTATAAGTAATATATAATGACTATAGGAAACTCATTTCTTTTACGTAAGATATCCACCACTACATACTACAATGAGATTGAAATTTAATTGACATGTTCCAAAAATTTTCATCGATTGAAAGACGGAGTAACTCTAACGTGTAGAAAGGCATAGAGAATTAAGTATACAGAAATTCAATTGAAGACAGGACAAACAATAAAATAATCGATTAATTAACGGATTAAAGTTAAAGTTTCCATTTTGGTTCAATCTTTTTTCCGAAATTAAAAGATTATGCATGATGGAATCAATCATTCTTTCATAAGACCAACAATTACTCTACCGGTCGAAATTTGAGTTTACTTGTATTGCAACTTACTTGTAACCGGAATGTTCTTACACTCCTCGGGGGCCACAATTATTGAAAGGAGTCCGATCCCAGAAAGCGAAGGCATCTCGACCTCGGTGAGCACGAGATCGAATTTGTAGCGCTTCTCCCTCAATACCTCCTAAGCCTTGAGTCCATCATCCACCGCCGCAAGTGCAACCAACCACCATCTATTCCAATCGCCATAGCAGCGGCGAAGTCGACCAATCATACCCGGAGGAGGAGGAGAGAAACCGTGGTAGCTGCATTTGCGGAGGAGCGTGGCGACGATGTGCCGGGTCGAATCGTCTTTCTCGACGAGAAGTACGCGGAGGAATCGCTGGCGCAGCAACTTCTCTCACCGGATCACCTGCCGCTCCGAGCGCGGGCCTGCGGCTGCGCTCCCCATTCTACCACAGGCGTCATCGGCGGCGGTGCCATCCAAACCCTCCGGTCGTCCTCCCTCCTGGCCCCCCCTCGCGTCGGCGTCCATCGCGCCCTAGGGACGAGCCGGAGCCTCGAAGAGAACGAGGTTGTTTGCGCCCGCTGAGCGCAGGAAACCAGAGGCCGAGACGAATATCTGAGCACGAGGGCGAATGCGGATCCAGTAGACCAAAACACCATACAGCACCCACCTCCACTCACGAGCCACACATCAACAGGGTCCCTCTCCCTGTAACCGTTCTAGAAGCTGAATAAACCATGTCTCGTGTTTCGGAAGACGCAGTGGACCGTAGAAAACGGGAACTAGACCACGTCAGAAAAAGGGGCGCCTGAGTGGTCTTACGTGGCAGCATGGGGCTACTTCCGCCGCGTTGCCCTCCCGACCAACCAAATCGACCCACGTCCATCTCCCGTATCCCCAGCCATGGCCCATGAGATATTTGTCTACCCTCTAATGTTCTTTTATTAGTTCTAGATTTTTTTGCCCTTTCGAATAAAATAACAATTTCGAGGACTTGGATGAAAATCCGACCGTACATTTGATCCTTAAATCGATCGGAACCGTTTTCTCTTTCCCTTTACGGACTATAAATTGTATTAAAAAATTTTAATACCTTCTATATATATTTTACCGGATGAATATACTGACCCGTTAAATATAATAAATAATAATAATAATATAAGGAAAATATTTATACGTCGACTGCATTTTTTATATATAAAAAAAGAAACGTGGCGATTCAATAAGAGCAGATGGATGGTGGGGTTCTTTTATTTGACAGGGGAACTTGGAGCCGTTTTTTCTATATTTTTATAAACAAATATATAATTTAATTTAATTTATATTTTTTAATAAAAAAAAAATGTTGATGAACAAATAACCGTTGCACAATAGTCATTATAAACGAATTTTTAATTACCTATATATAAAGTAAAATATAAATAAATAATGAAATCGTAAAAACAATTATTGAGATTTTTTTAACAGTTTTTTTTATATAATATTATAAAAAATATTTTTAAAAAAACCTTCAATGATTCTCAAGTTATTTTTTTCTCAATTTTCTTTATGCTTACCTATTTACTTTTATATTTGACACGTAAAATTAGAGAAGATGCTCTGGACAATTAAATCATTAAAAAAAGATAAATAAATACTTTAATATAATTAAAATTACTAAATAAGTAAAATTAAAATTATTTTTCACATTAGTTAACTATTAATTAAAATTACTATATGTTCCAGTCTAAGGTCACTGGATTAGTGACTTGGCAGTGTACTCATGGTCAAGCTAAGACGGTCGACTGAGTACCGACCTAAATCTATCTTCGATGTGTCAAACTGATCAAATCAGCTTCCTCCCGAGCTACGTCTGATCAGAAGCGTGTGGATCTTCACGAAGTAAGAGACTGAGCGTTCTTGGATTAGCTATCGGAGTCGTAAGGGCTTGGACTTGACTCGTCGCCAGAGACATCACCGAAGCTGCTCGAACCTAAACCCAATGAGACTCATAAATGATTGAGAAAGGGAGTTGAGTGAGATCTCGATCGGACTCCTCTGATGCTCAAGTCAACATATGAGGAAAAGTGGGGGAAATACTTGAAGGAGCAAAGTTGAGGATTAGAGGAGAGGAAGAAGTGTTGGGGTTGATCCGTGAGGGGAAACTTCGCTTCCCCTTCACCTCGGTTGCTTGACCATGGTGATCCCTTTGATGTCCCCGGATTAAAAATTTAATCTTAGACAAAAGGGATTCTCAAAGCAACCAAGTCATCGTCGTGCTATTCATTTAGAGAGGTCACTTGAACAAACTAGTTGTTCAAGCGACCATCCTCTATCCTACGAGTAGCCGCGGAATAGACGATGTTCGGATCGCCGGTTTTTGTGTTTGTACTCGGGATCCAAGTATTATTTAGCCTATTTACAGAAATATAACATGCTTATATTTTGAAAAACAAACACAAGCAATGAATAAAAGAGATAGAAGAATAATTATACCTCTTGGTCTTCTAATGTATGACCCTCCTCCTTTTGGACGTCGTGTGGGCGACGATCCACCAAAAGTCGAAGCTCCTAGATCGCAAAACTTCCTTCCTTGCTTTTCCCAAGCAAGAGGAAGAAGAGAAACAATATTTTTCTCCTTCAAAAGCTCAACCAACAAAGAACTATAGAAGTTCTTGCCGCCGGCCAACTCGAAGGAGAAGAAGATGATGGAAAACTACCCAGACACCAAGGGAAACCCTATATCTTGTTTCCACCACCTAAGGAGAAGAGAGGGGAGTGTTTTGGGCGGCGTGGCCGAAGGGTGGAATAGTCTTTGGACGCTGTTAGCCCAAGGCAAGGAAGAAGAAGGAAAACTTGCCTTATTTGGTGCCACCCTTGCTTCCAAACCTTAACCCTAATTCCAATCCTATCTCAACTAGGATTGCCCTATTCTTCTGCAAGCCTTGATCCTCTCAATCATGTTATATCACGACCACTTCCCATGCCCTCCTTTTTATAGAGTTAGGGATAAGTCATGAATTAATCTCCTCCATTGGTTCTAGGATTTAATCTCAACTGTTTGGATCTGAGATTTAATCTCAACCGTCGGATCTTAGAGATTTAATCTCTACCATGGATCTTAGTGTTTTGTTTCTATCCATTGGATCTAAGCATCTTGAGGTGTTAATGGGCTACATTAGGGACATGAGTAGGTCTTGCTTGGTCACCCATGGATCAAGCACATAAAGTCCGATCTACTAATGATGGTCCAATCCACTAAAGGTCCATCATTGATCTACTCACCAACCCCTATGAATATGGGCTCATATATTATTGTACATTTTCTCCCGTGTTTAAGATCTCGAATGTCCAATTAATTATCATTAATTAATCGACATCTAACTCCATGAGTAGTACCACTCAACCTTTTCATCATGCCACCAAGTCCACTGCAAGGTTTATGATGAACCCATGCAAACTCCTCAAGGGGACATCATCATCCTAATATATAGGACACGGTTTCCTCCTATAATCAACGGCACACCATATAAATAATATCATCTCCCAACTGACCGAGTCTATCGATTTAATCTATAAATCTCGCCCATTGGTAAATCAAAGAGATGAGTACCAAGTATATGTGCCCGTTATTATATCGGGATTAAGAGCATGTACTAAATAATATCAGGTCGGATTCGATTTATGTAATAAATAAATCGAATCACCTGCCCTCGCTCAATACACACTAAATTGTGATTCTATGTGATTCAGACAAACTAAATGCAATACTAAATCACACTACAACCATTCCGATGGTTTGTCCAAAGTCATCTCGGTTGTGAGCCTTTACTTATACTTTACAAGGAGCCGATAACATGATCTCCCGTGTGACACCACACACCATGTTATCTACAATGTAAGGTATTAGACAATATTGCATAACCATAAAAATATGCAAACAATGATCATGTGATTCTTATTTGAAATAAAAATGTTCATACAAAAATAGACTTTTAAGTATACATCCCTACAATCTCCCACTTATACTAAAAGACTATGATGTGCTCTTCGCCATACATCCGATTCCCTTCCCTCCACATGCCTATCAGCTCTCGCTAGAAGGCCTTAGTGAAAGTGGTCTACCAGTCATCCTACGATGCAATCTAGGCGACAACAACTTCTACCTCCTTACGATTTCGTATCGGGTGGTACTTAGCTCTATGTGTTTACTAGCCTTATGGGCTCGTGGTTCCTTCGAGTTTGCATCACTACTATTATCACAATAAATTGTGATAGTTCAGCAAACCAGAATCACATCCAAGTCCATCAGAGAAGTTCGAGCCATACAACTTCTTTAGGCGCCCAGGTGCCGGATACTCGGCTTCCATGGTGGAGTCCATGCGCATTCTACTGGGCACTCCTCCATACAATGGCTCCACCTCCTAAAGTAAACACAAAACGAGGTAGACTTACTATTATTCTGATTGGAAATCGAATCCATGCAACCCACAGGGTAATTGGTATGATAAACTAGCATATAATCCCTAGTCCTTCTCGGGCACTACAATATATGCTTTTACCGAGTCCAATGTCCTCTGGATTCCTACGATGTCACTAACCATGCCTACAGTAGATATCTTGTCTCGTGACATAGCATACATGAGGCTTCCCACAAGCATAAGGAATCGCCTCCGGCTCCTTTATCACCTCGGATGATCTAGACACATCTCCTTAGATAAAGTAACTCCATTACGAAAAGTAGAAAACCCTTCTTGGAGTTATGCATGCTAAAGCGATCCAAAATCATGTCTATGTATGAAGCTTGGGATAAGCACAACAACCTTGATCCCAAGGTTGTGACCCACTTCTCAAGTCCTTCAAAACTATTTGGACAACCCTTACGTCTCGATAACACTGATATCATTGCTAACTACCAAAATGTCATCTACGATAGTACAAGAAATACCACTACGCTTCCATCACATCTATTGTATACACAAGACTCATCCGACTTTGAATAAATCCATAAGTCCGGATTTACCTCATCAAAGCGGATGTTCCAAGACCTCAAAGCTTGCTTCACCCATCAATGACCGATTGCTTACATACAATACACTCTTGCCTTTAGCAATGAATCCTCCGTCGCTTCATGTAGATGGATTCCTCAAGACTTCCACTAAGGAATGCCGCTCGATATCCATCCGCACACCTCATAATCCATATGAGTTGCATGCATAAGAGAATCCGATAGATTTAAGATCACCGGCAAAAGGTCTCTCATAATCGATACCCTCTTCCGAGTATACCCTTCGCAACAAGCCTCGCCAAGGTCTCAACCTTCCCATCTATTCCTCTCTTTCTTTGTAGATCCACTTGCATCCAATGGTTTTTACACCATCGTGGTTCTACTAGCTCCTGTGACCGATTTGAATCCATAGATTCAATCTCATCATTCATCGCACTCGCCAAGATAATCGTGATCTTTATCTTGGATTGCCTCATCATATGTCCAGTGGATCGTGTTCATGTTCACTGTGACCAAATCAAGATTCTCCCAAGAACATGAATCTATCAGTCGTCTCACAACCCTCCCACTACGACGCAGGTATCACCTGTATCCTCCGTGACACGTGGTGCGTTGACATGTGGTATATCCTCTTGTACGGTGGTACTAAAGAAGTGACTTCCCTTTAACTCCTCCGAACAATTTTACTCGTGGGCTTGTGGTTCATCACATAGTCCTCCTCTAGAAATCGCATTCGTGCTAACGATCACTCTCGATCTCTGCGACTATAAAACAATTCACCCTTCGTCATCTAGGATAGCCAACAAGCGCACTTTCAGACGAGGTTCCAACTTACCATCATGCGCCTTCAAAGACATGCCGGACTCTCCCATATCCGAATATGTCTTAGACTAGGCTTTCGCCCGGTCCACAACTCTGTGGGAGTAGAAGACACTGATTTAGATGGAACCAAGTTCAGAATGTACACCGTCGTATCTAGAGCATATCCCCAGAACGAGTCTGGCAAGTCAGAATAACTCATCATCGATCTAACCATCTTTATAAGAGTCTTATTCCTTCGCTCTTCTACATCATTCTGCTGGGGTGTGCCAGGTGCAGACAATTGAAATTGAATCCCAACCTCTGATAGGTAATTCCTAAACTCTCCCAAGAGGTACTCGTCACCACGATCAGATCGTAGTGTCATCTTGAATAATTGTCTATGAAAAAGACGAAATATTCAAAACTACCTCTTGCCAGGATAGACATAGGACCATACGAATCAGAATGAACCATTTCTAACATATCTTTGGAAACTTTGATCTAAATATTATTTTACGTTGAAATATTTTAAAATTATGGACGCTCTTGTAATATTTTTATAATTCTATTCGGCTTCTATGATCTTCTCCATTCTTTCTTGGTTCCTGTTAATTCATGTAAAAATAATTTCGTCTGGGCAATTTTAAATATTAAAATTCATATGAAAAAAATATTGATCGACTTAAGTCCGTCTTCGTTCATTTTTTTTAAAATTTTACAAGTTGATAAATATTTCTTTTCGACAAAAAAAACCTTAATAATTTTAGAGATGATATTATATTTGTTAATATTCTTTTAAATCTATTTATATTCTTTTTTTTTATATCAGAGGGTTAGTTAAAATCATATTCAATAATGTTGGCAAAAATAAATAAGTAAATAGGAAAAAAAAATTTTTTTTGGCAAAACTTAAGTAAATAGGAAAAAAATAAAAATAAAAATAATAAACAATGAACTTTCGCCTCTTCCCCTAACTTCTAGATTTTTCAGTTTGACGAACGGAGGAGCCGAAACCTTGAAGCTTCTTCACCCTCGACCAAATCCCGGACTCGATTCGCCCCGCCAGATCTGTGTTCTCCCTGCAGCGATCGGTTCCTTGGTACAAACCCTGGATCTCCCTAATCTCTGTCGCCTTCCTGGTACTTCTCACGATGGCGGCTTCATCTACCCTCGCCTTTCTAATTGTTGGATCTTTCCGTCGCTCGTTGTTTGAGCTTCGATAGCTTTTCCCTTTCGCCCTTTATGCTGTTATTGAACTCCAGAATGGCTTTTCGATTTGGCAAGCAGCATCTACGCCGTTGTTTTTTCTCAACTCGAATTGGAGTTTTTTTTTTTTTTGGTTTCTTAATTCATTTCATTGCGAAGGTTATTTTTAGACCCTGTGGTAGAACAGCATGTAGCTAGCACCAGAATGTGTTTTCCTTTTTCTTTGCATTTATCCTAGGGGCGAATTTTTCTAACTTTGGTCATATGTCAATGTATGCGAACCTCGCACTTTATGGTGATTGTGCTGTGTTATACGTATTTAATGAAAGATTTGAAAAATGAAACATTGTCGGAATTTTGTTAATTACATTACTTTGTCACTGTTTTTGTAGAATGTTCTCTGCATTTTGAGATGATTACACGGCAAGCAACTAAAAGACGCAGGAATTCTGGAGATTCTGTGTCGGCATCATTTGAGTCAGATCTCAAGGATAAGCCCGCAAGGAATCTCAGGAATAGTAGGACCACTAATTTGATCCGCGATAAAAAGCTTGATTCTAACTTGTTCCAGACATTGCTAGAGTGAGTTCCAAAAAATTAACTGTCTTGATTGCTCACAAAATAAAAAATACTGATCTGATTGGTCATGCAGAGATTTATGGAGCAAGATTCCCTTTGAAAAAAGACGGCCATGCACATATCTTGATTGTTTATGGTTTTCTCTGTATAAGGATGGTTTGATGAAAGAAAAAGTACTAAATTGGATAAAAAAGAAGCAGATATTCACAGCAAAATATACCTTCATCCCAATCGTTTGTTGGTGAGTTTTTTTCTCACTTCAAAATTTAAATGTAGTTATTGTTTTTGCTGTGCAATATTGGTGTTCAATGACCTTCCATTAACAGGAGGCACTGGAGCCTTCTAATATTATGTCATTTCGGAGAACCACAGCAAATGAGACCAAGGATACCATTTATGTTGCTCCTAGATTCTCTTCATCAGACAGAGCCAAGAAGATTAGAACGGGATATTAGGAGGTTTTCTAGTTTGCTTCGTCCATGGTGAAATTTTCAATATGAACAAGACCTAGATGTTTAACTCTGTGATATTTCTATTTTCTAGGTTCATCCTTGACGTCTATAGATCTCAAGAAAAGGAAGAGAATAGTGATTCTATAGCTAATATTCCTCTTTTACTTCCCAAGGTGATCATGTTTAAATACCATTTTATTGTTTGTATTGACTTCTTATTTACGAGTGCTTGACTAATTACAGGTGCCACAACAAACCAATGGTGAAGAATGTGGCATTTATGTTCTGTATTTCATACATCTTTTTATGCATAGTGTCCCTTCAAGCTATACACAAGAGGGATGGCCGTGTTTTGTAAGGCTCTTATTTTAGCGAGTGTTCTTAATTTTGCAACAGGTCTTATGGATTTCAGTTTCTGATTAATTTTTTTCCACCATTCAGCTCAACAGGGACTGGTTTACTGTAGAAGAACTTGAAAGCTTTCGCAAGGAAATTTATGCCTCTTGGAAGTATGCACTCTATCAATCTATCTCTATCATGTTAGTGTAATTGCTAAGACTAATCATCGATCCGTCCCTTCATATTCATGCTGGATACCTGATATTTCATGCTGAACCTTCAAGTCAGAAACCAATAACCCTCTTGATGCTCCACAAAAAATTTTAACTAGCCCTCTCAGACTCTTAGATCCATAATTAGGTTAAATGCTCATATTGAGTCTAATATGGTGCTTCATAGTTGATTTCCATGTTTCTCTCTTTTTTTTCTTTTACTTTTTTCCCATGCCTTGAGTAGTTTGATAAGAGAGACTTATTTATTTTCTTAAAAGAAATTCTTCTAGAGGGTAAAACACTAAAATATAACATTTGAATAATTTGCAATACTCAAAGCCTTTTAAGTCATAAAAAAGTGAACCAACTTAAGTTTGGCCTTGCTAGGTATAGAGAAAAATAGACTGAAAAATGCAATAAACTTCCCCTCATATATTTGGCTGACAAAAAAAAAAGCAAAAAATTTATAAAAAATGGTCACTCTGATTACTTACTGGAATAGAGATCACAATCTCTTTCTTCCCATTTTTGCCTAGTTTTGACATGAAAGTAATGTATGATGTTCTCTCCTCTTTTTTGTTACTCCTCTCATTTCTTTCTTGGCAAACAAAGGAAAAAAGTAAGGGGGCGTTTGGTTTGCATTTTCTCATTTTCATTTTCCCGCATTTTCCTATTTTTCAGAAAATAGAAAACGATTTTTTGGCGTTTTCTGTTTTCCAACCAAATTAAAGCTTTATTTTCTAGAAAACGGAAATGGAAAATGCAAACCAAACAACGTTTTACGTATTTTTCCATTTTCTTAGGAAATGAAAATGGAAAACACACATACCGAACACCCCCTAACACTTTTGCCTTTCCCATTTCTCTTAAAGAAAAATAAGCTCCTTTTCTTTGAGAGAACAGCAGGAAGTTTATATACACATACTTGAGACGTAAAATGTCTAGCATAATTTTCTAGCCAAAGTTACATGTTTTGCACCATCAACATATTTTAGCTAAGGCACCTAAATGACCTAGAAGAGGCATCAGAACTCTACCTCGACGCTGTAATGGGTGTGATTTTCTGGTCTATCAATGTGTTTTTGGCCAAAATGTCTTAGCTTGAATATCTTGACGGCCATATTAAAACTACCAGAATACTCTATCCCACCAACCGAGATTCATGAAGTTTTTAGTGTAAATTTCTTGTCAAAATGATATTTTTTGGTTGTTAAATTGTTTTATTCTAGATGCTTTGATTGAAAATTTCAATTTAAAAGGGTAGTCCGGTGCACAAAGCTACTATCAATGCAGAAGCCCAGAGAGGATTTGACCATATTGGATTTTTTATATGCAATCTTAGCCTACATTATAAGAAGTGATTTTTGTGACTCAAACTTATGACCATTAGGTCACACAGCAACAACTTTATTATTGTGCCAAGGATTTCCTTTAATTTTTTTTTGAATACCTTAAAAATCCCCTTGAGACTCATGTGAGGTCTTGATTTTCTAGTCAAAATATGTTTCATATCCTTATAGTATTTTGGCAGAAATATTTGATGACTATTTTACACTCACAAATCTCTAAACACTTAATCAGAGATCCCAGTAAGTCGTTGGTATGGATTTGATTTGTTATGTTTTGGTAGAATGTAGAAGATGCAGTTGTTTTAGGAATTTTTGTTTCTTTTTTCACTTTGTCTTTCCTTTAACGAAATAACTTCTCTTTATATCTTTTCCCTTACTCTTTACTGTATACCCTTCTTTTCTCTTTATTGCCAATCTCTCCCTCCATGGAAACACAACTTATGGTTGGCTATGAAGGATAAGGAGATTTATCTTCACTGCTTTCTCTATATTATTCTCAATTTCTTATGCCTCTATCTTGGTGGAGTATCTTTCAAATGAAAAAAATTTAATTTTCTCTTTCACCTTTAACTTTAGAAAATGTTGATCTCAGATTAAGGGCATTTTACATTATTTAGTGAATGTAAAAAAAATATCTTATCAACAATTGCTTGGTTTAGTGGTAAGAGATAGATTTGGAGGGTTTCTGGCCACAGGATAGGCTTTAAATTTGTATAATGGAAAAGGCTTTAACCTTGTTGCTCCTACCCTCAATATGGAGTGGGGACACCTTGTGGTCAAAAAAAAAAAAAAAAAAATTATCCTTCTTTATACTAGCTCATCTAAACAAGGAAACACTTCTCCTCTCCCTTTTCTTCCATTTAACGACCTTATCCATTCCTTCTCCAATCCCTTTTCTCACTCTCATTCTCTTCCGTTTCCCCTCTTGACTAGAAAAGTCTGTCAAACACATCTTATGTTTTAACATTTCCTTTGAGGCAAAGCAAAACTAAGAACTGCAAAACTAATTAAGAACAATGGATTGAATTCCAAGAAAGTGTAAGTGAAGAATCTACTTGTTGCTGGTTTTGGAATTACCTTCACTTCCTTCAGAGGAAATGCTGGCAATTAGTTTACCTCAACTCTTCTTCCTCAAAAAAGCAAATTTTCTTGGACAATTTCACATAAAGGCCTCATTGACAGGGTTAATGTTGCCTGCATTTTAATTTATCTGATTATTGGTCAAGTGTTCTATGGTCAAGGAAGCTAAAGTAATATTGTGGCTGTATCTTTGAAACTTGATACCACCTTTATAAAAGAACAAAAAATAAAGATCATAATAAATTTAGTAAAATATTTTTCATAAAAGTCACATCTTTTTCAAATCCAGAATGCTTATATAAACTCATAGGAAAAAAGGACAATATAAATGAATATAGTAAAATTTATGATTAATTTGTTCATTTATATCAATTGATCCAAAGGAAAAGAACTTTTCTCCTCAGATTTCTGATGCTATATGTTGTAAATTATTAATTACAATCTTATAGTTGACCAGTTCTCATCAAGAGTTATTGGACACTAATTAAACTTAAGTAATTAAATAAATAAATGAATGGTAATTTTGGAGAAATATAACTTGGAGGCAAGCCAATGCTCACTATCTTATGGCAAAGTTTCGAACCTTGTATGGTTTTAATCCAGTCGTTTTACACCTCAAGGATACAACCGATGTTACCACTGCTGCCAATACAGCAGCTCGCTTAGGTCTTTCATATAAAACCTTTTTATATGAACAACTTAAAATATATAATTTAAAATATCAAAAGAAAAAAAAAAAGAGGGATGGTACTAGAGGTCTGTTGGTAGGAACTTTTTTCATGCCTAAATTGCATAGAATGACTCATCTTTTATAGAGAGTAAGTGTCATTTTAAGTCACTGTCTGGAACCTAATCTCACAAAGAGGGAAACTTTCACATAGAGAAGCTGAAGTGTTATCCTATTAATCAAAAGCTCATTATTATATGAAAAATTGACACTTTTAAAGCTTGGTTTTACACCAAAAACTAAACAATCTAGAAAATTCAATAATCACTATTAATTGACTACCAAAAAATCAGGGTGTATTAGCTAATAACACGACTATTACCAAATAACAATTAAAATTATTTCAGGCACTCATCCCATTCGAAAAGTGTATGCTTTTTTTTCAAGAGATAAACCCTTTTAGTAATAAAAAATTCAGAATAAATAAAAAAATGGAAAATGCTTTTACTTTTGAGTTTTTCTAGTTTGTGTTTTTGATTTATAAGAACTCAAATTTATAATTAAATAGGCAAGATGTTCAAATAGGTGTTTTAAAGAGGCACTTGCTCTTTATAAAAGAAGAGTCATTCTAACGGTTCAAGATACCAACAAAACTTGTAATTAAGAGAGTTCAAGTGTCTTCTTCCATGTTTTTCCTAATTTTTTAATATTTTACAATATATATTTTTCAGTTTGCAAAAAGTTGGAGTGCCTATCTATACACCTAAATGCACTGTTGCGGATAACAAAGGTAACATCAGTTATATATATCTTTGGGGCAAAAAAGGATGGACCAAATTCAAACCAGACCAAACTTCACCTTATGATAGTGACGTTTGGCTTGCCTTCAAATTCTATTTCACTAAAATTATTATTTATTTATTTTGCTTACTTAAATTCAATTAATGTTTATTATCTCTTGATTGGAATTGTTCTAGTGCAATATTGTCACAAATAATTTAAAAGATTAATATTTATATTATGCCACATTAGCAATTTAAGGCAAAGATTTCTTATCTCCTGACCAACTGATATAATCCAAAAAAATTATTGTACTCATTTGAATTATCCTCCTTGAATATGGACTTTGTGGACATTTGGAATTCGAAAGAGACATATTTCATTAATATATTTAATTACTACTTTTATAAAGGTTGTAGCATGTTCTGAAGCTACAATTACAATATTACTTTATCTGCCCTGGTTGGGACTATGTAACTAGCAATTAGATTAAAGTACAATACAGACAACAACCCTCTGACGAGTTCTCTATGAGAAATTCTTAAAGAAAGTTTGCCTCTGCGAGGAAGAAGAGTCAAGCCGGATTGATCACGGTGTCATTTCTCCTGGAGGAAGAGAAGACAATGCTCCAGAACCGGCATTTGCTATGCGAGGAACATTCCTGTGATAGAATGACTGAACAAAGAACACAAGACTAGAAGAATAACAGGGATAGATCAAGATTGAGCAAATTAAAATATGACAAATGCTTCTCAATAAAAGTCACAAGTGTCTAATTGTTGGTTTAATTTGAATAGCCCTATCTCAGCCTTATTTTCTTGCTATGTTTTCTTACACAATATTAATAGTAGACTACCAATCTCTGGCTTTGAATGTTAGTCATTCTTCCTCGAATCCGTTTGTTACTAGCATCTCTTCAAACAACATGGTATTGTTGTGTTCCTCACCGTTACGATAAGTCTGAACTTGTATACTTCCAAACCATCAGCTTCTCTCATTCTTTACTCATAAAATCAACTATTGTGGCCTTCTTCCAGGAACAACGATATAATAAACCTTTCGATAATAGATGACTGATTCCTCCCTGTTGTTTGTGCAGCTTAGATGCAGCGAAGGTAAATCCCTCAGAGCGACCACCCTCCCTGTGTTATTTTCAGTCCAGCACTAGTACAATGACGACTGCAAGCAGATAAAAATCAGATGGTTCTGCTTTCGAGCAGATTTTGCTCCTGGAAGCCTCAATGGCACTCTAATTCCAGACATTTCATCTCTACTACTTGTGACATTCACTGTGTATATTACTCAGGAAATCTCGAAACTCATAGGATGACGGGAAGAAACCACAAACCGATAAAAATCGGATAGTTTTGCTGGCTATCTTGCAGATTTTGTTCCTGGAAGCCTCAATGACACTCAGTCCAGATGGCTCTTCTGGGCAACTTGTAACATTCACTGTGGGTAGTGTGTAAAAAAAAACAACAACTGAACAATGGTGTATATATGTATTTTGTTACTAAAGTCTATTGCAAAACCTTTCGATATATTTCTGGTTTCTGGATTTATGAGTTAAGAACAGAAAGTTTTGAAGCTAATGTTATGTTAAGAGTCAATATGTTATCTCAAAGATTATTTGAGATCAGAGAATTTACAGACTGGAGGATTATCTTCTACTCCAGAATTTGATTATTGTTCAGGAGAAAAAGTTTTATTTTATTTAGTTGGTGTCAGATGTTCAGACTGAAGAAAGAGTTTTATTTTATTTAGTTGGTGTCAGATGTTCAGACATTCAGTCTGATCAATTTGATCTTATAAAAATTTTTCAGACCATCAATATAAATAAAAAGGTGTCAACAATTCAATTTTTTAGAATTTATATTCTATTTGGTAAAATTTTTATAAATATGTTGCATAACATTGCATTGAAATTTTAAAGTAAACCCATTTTTAAAAGAAAGTAGCATTAAAACTCATATTTTATTAATAATATTTACTATTTTGGCGATGCTGATTGACATTTATTTCTATTTTCTAATTTTATTTCACAAGAAATACTGATAGTGGAATTTTTTATGAATTAAGTCTATCAAATTTATTTTTATATTCTTTTCTTTTGGTTACATAACGAAATCACCACGATAAGTTTATCAAAAACATTTTTGTTCACTGTTTTTTACTTGTCGGTGATCAAACTTAATTTGTAAATTATAAAAGATTAACTATTATCGAAATAAACTTTAATATTCGAGTTGGAAATAATAAGTTTCTATGCATCTTTATCGATCGACTAAATATTAAATTTTTTTCGACAAATCGATTTTAGGTGAGGATTTGACGTGTTCAATTCGAAACTTATTAGATGCAAAAGATTCATTGTTCTTGACCACGGTATCAATCCATTCTTACTCAACTTAAAGTAGACTTAACTTCAAATCATAATACAAACCTTTGTTTAATCATTATCAAGCATGCAAAAGCTTACACAACACATTGCAATGCCAATCTTCTCCCTCTATCCACATTTTTTAAGCATTTGATTAGCGTAAGAAAACCCTACTCTATTAGATCATTAGTGTCAGTCAAGTGCAACCTTCTTTTTAAGGACTTCAAAAATCATGATCAGGAGAGGTGCTAAGTCACTTCCAATATGTCTTTTTCTTTTCTTTATCTATCGAAAAGAATCGATCAATCAAAGGAACAAACATTATGAAAATCAAAATTATTAGTAATGTGATTAATGTGCTTGGTTTTGTGACTTGCACTTGAGGAATAATCAAATGCCTGGGACTTAATTAGTCGATAAGTTCCCTAATAAATTCACTTTATTTAGTCCTTTCAATTTGTCGTTTCAACTTAGTTCTTCCTATAAACTTTATAAACGATATTGTACTTCCTCGATTGGTGAAATTTTTTAACATAATATTTTAATCTTTTTTTCTCTATTTTTATATTTTTTTTATTTAGATCGATAATAAATCGAATATGGGATTGTTTTTTTAAGGCTTGAATTAGCTGTCAAAACTTTAGTATCATCTAATTAATCACGGCTGTCTTTTTCTTTCTCGGAATTTTTGTTTTGCACTTTGGGACCACGAAATATAAATATTATTTTGTAGCCACAATTTGAAGTTTAATTGCAACACACACGATCCACATAATTGCACAGTAACAAACAAAAAAAAAAAAGAAGATATTTTCATCGAGTACGCTATAGTTCATTCTTGAATCTGTTGGAGTCATCGACATTGTCCTCTCCGTCGATGGCAGGTCTGTGATCGGACTGAATTACAGTCGAAATTCGATCGAATTGCGACTGCAAATTGATCGAAATTCGATCGAAAAGTACAACGTCGAATTGTTGTCGTGCGACGAAAAATTATTGTGCATTCAATTGCGCACCACTCATTGTCCAACGTATCAAATTCATATATGCAATGATGTATCTGATACAACGTATTTAACGTTCTTGCACATTCTGCAGCAGGATGCTCAGAATAAATAAATTCATATATATCCGTGAGCATTCATGATCTTCATTATTCATCATCCGATCGAGTTGACACTATAGTCTAATCTTTGAATCTCAGGAAATCGGACGATAGAAAATAGAAGTGTTCATGGTACTCACGAATGAATTGTATATGATAATATTTTTATATATATATATATATAATTTAAATTTAATTAAATATACGAAAGATATAATATATTTTTTTATGTAAAGTCGTAAAATATTGTCTTATCGATTTTGCTAAAATTAAATTTTAATCTCAAAAATCATGGTCCACACTCATCAATTAATGCTCCATCCGCCTAATTAATCAGATGCATAAAATGGAGAAAAAAAAATCATCGAATATTTCTTTATTGTCAGATATTTTTAGGGCGTATCATGTGAAGCAAAGGTCACCTATAAACAAAGGGGCAAAGATCAAAAAGACCCCTTCCTTTTTTTTTCATTATCATCAAAAGGTATTTCCATATTAAAAATAATTTTTTAATAGATTATAGACCATGCAAATATTATCAATTCACTATTTTATTGTTAATGCTAGAAGAGGCGAATCATTTTTTTTTAATAAAATAAAATAAATTGATATAATAACAATGAATTATAGGGTGGCAAAGGTAAAATATTATAGAGAGAGCACTTTAAACAAATTTGAAGGAGGTAAAAGAAAAAAATATATCTCTCTTTCAATGGCCGCCCAACCATAAGAGAGAAATGGATCAGGAGGGCAATTTATGATGCTGCAGCAGCAACAGCTCCGATGGACGCTGCACTCCAATCAATGAATCATTGATGAGGTTCACAATCGCATCTCTCCGAGCCAGAATTGGAATTCTCTGTGCCAATTCGCAGTTGCTTTCTTGAAAATCCAACTCGATGTTCGTCCTCATGAGCTCTGAGCTCTGAGCTCGGCTGAGCGAATCCAAGCATCGACATCTACGCAGAATATTTGCTTCTTCCACAAGGATCTCCGACGCCGACCTCGAAAAAAGTTGAATTTTTCAACGGACCGCAGGACAAAGATGAGATTTTTGTATGCGAGGGAGTGGATCTGACGCTTCGATCGAGAGTACGTACGTGTATATCGTCGATGATGACCAGAAGCTTGAAGGAGGAAGGAAGAAGACAAGCAGCTAGCCACCAGGATCCTTCGCTGTGAGCAAATTACTTGTTCCATCGAGACTTACCAGCCAACTCTCAACCCCTCCCTCACCCACTCCCATGGCGGCGAGGAAGGAACTCAGCAGACAACGCAACCGCACCAACCGATCAAAGTTATTAAACTAATCAGCTACTTTTAACCATCATCAGCGAGCTCCTTTTTCTCAAAAGAAAGAGAGAGAGAGAGAGAGAGAGAGAGAGAATGGGGGGCAAAAGATGATATCTTTGGAAGCTGGAAGCCGCTTTGGGTCCCCGAGATTGCAGGGGGAGAATCGACACAGGTCACCATTCCATTCCATGATTTGATTCGCTAATCGCGCTTCCGTTTGTAAAAATCCTTCCTTTTTCTCATCGCCCATCGTTGGCTCTTGGCCTGGCTCGAGGTGTGCCCGGTACGCCCCGACTCCATTGGCGGTGGCTTTACTGTTCATCATCCCCAATCTTTTTATTCGGTTCTTTCTCCTCTGATCTTGGCCTTTCTTCAAGGATCGGCCGCCTTTCTTCCTTTGCGGGTAGGTTTCTCCTTCTCCACTTTGCCGGAGCAGTTCCTTTCGTTGCTGTTGTGGTTTTAGTCGCCAAGCTAAGATTTTTCCAATCGTAAAGATTTGATTTCTGCTTTTCCATTTAATTTGCTCGCTCGCTTTCGATAGAACTGTTTGCATCGCATCGAGAGCCGAAGCCGACGACATCCCTGATTGGTTCTCCTTCCCTGAGCAAAATGAGAGGGGCCGAAGGAGTCGTCTCCGGCAGTGGCCCGGTCGAGCCTCGCCATCGCTCCGCCGGAAACCCGTAAGCAGAGCCTCATCTTCTTCGACTCCCCCCCATCTGTTAGCCTGCAGAATATGAATTTCTTTCAGCATTTTTCTATATCCATTCAGTTCGCAACTCTCAAACTTACTTCAGAATGCAGATTGACAATGAATGATGATCGTTCATCAGATCTACTGCTGCTTATTGTTTTATTTCTCAAAGTCGCTGCTAAATTATATTTTAGTGAAGGAACTCACACATGTCTAGCTCGGTATCTTTTTCTCTGAGTTGTCCCAAAGCTCGTTATCATTTTCCCTTAATCGAATCTTGCTAACTTAATACTTCTTACCGATGAAGAGTTGTCTTAAACAGCTAGAACTACACAGTGACTGAAAAATAATGGTAATAGGCAGTATGATTAGGAAAGGCAGCGAATGATGACGAAGCCAACTTTGTGAGCCATGTTGTCCTGCTGCTCCTCGAAAGAGCAATGGAATCATGACAGACCATGCATCTCATCAGACAGATCGAAGTACTATTTGTTGTTTGAATGGCACATGGCCACAGTACCATCTTACACGAATCCAGAATTTAAAGATATTTCTCCTTTCTTTCTTTTTTTTTTTTTTTAAATCTTTCACATCTTTGCAAGATCGTAAAGTGTTCAGGCATCAGTCGGTTCTTTTCTGTTTGTTCTCGAGTCGAACGATTGTTTATTTTGATCTTGCTGAATGAGTTTTCCATCCAGATCCAGTGATCTTGCTAACAAAAGAAGGCCCCAAAGGAGCAGCGACTATAAACAAGCTGAAAAGCCATTCGTCAATGTCATCCAAGACAGAATTTTCATGCCGAAGCCATGCTCGATACGTCTCGTCCTGTTAACCATCATCTGCTGCACGGTGTTGACCGTCCTCCATTGCCCGGTAGCTTACCATAACGACCATGGATTGCAAGCTGATTCTAGGTTTGTGATTTCTGCATGCCTTTTGGACTTTGAAATGCGCTTTCTGTTGAGCTGACGATCCTGTTCGTCTTCCACTGCCAATGCAGGTCCAGGTTCATAGACGTGGGATGGATTTGGGAGAAAGGCAAATTCGATGATCCTCGTTACGTATCGAACTCAGATCTCGACTGGCCTCAGATTCTGAAATGTATCCAAAACTTGAATATGGATCAGGAAAAACTCAAAATTGGATTACTGAACTTCAACATTTCTGAGATCAAACAATGGCATCAGAACTTACCGTATGCTGGATTCTCGGCCATACAACTCGATCATGCACCGAACAACCTGACGTGGGAGGTTCTCTATCCGGAATGGATCGATGAGGAGCAAGAATCTGAAGTCCCTTCCTGTCCCAAACTTCCTGTGCCTAAATTCTCGAAAGGCTCCCGTTGCTTCGATCTCATCGCGGTCAAGCTTCCCTGCAATAAAAGCTCAGGAAGCTGGTCGAGAGATGTTGCTCGATTGCACTTGCAGCTGGCTGCTGCTAAAATCGCTGCAGGTTTTCTGGGAAGTCCTAATATGGTCCATGTTCTTTTCGTTTCGAGCTGTTTTCCGATCCCGAATCTTTTCGATTGCAAGAATCTCGTCGAGAGGGAAGGAAATGTTTGGCTGTACAAGCCAGATTTGCGATCCTTGAAGGCCAAACTTCAGCTTCCTGTCGGTTCATGTGAGCTCGCTCTCCCTCTCGAAGCAAAAGGTCAGCTACTACTGTTCTCTGTTATTGTCGATCTAAATTTTGATTCAGTTACTTGATTTAGACGTTCTTTTGATCACAGAGAGGCCTCGATCGGATACGCCTCACAGAGAAGCATACGCCACCATTCTCCATTCCGCCAATGACTATGTCTGCGGTGCCATTGCAGCTGCCAGAAGCATTCGCTTATCGGGATCGAAGAGAGACATGGTGATCCTCATCGATGAAACAGTCAGCGATCACCACAGAAATGGCCTTGCAGCTGCAGGATGGAAGATCAAGACCATCACGAGGATCAGGAATCCCAAGGCCGAGCGGGATGCTTACAACGAGTGGAACTACAGCAAGTTCAGGCTCTGGCAGCTGACGGACTACGACAAGGTCATCTTCATCGATGCCGACCTTCTCATCCTAAGAAACATCGATTTCCTGTTCGCCATGCCGGAGATCACGGCGACGGGCAACAATGCCACCTACTTCAACTCGGGAGTGATGGTCGTGGAGCCTTCGAACTGCACGTACCGGTTGCTGATGGAGCACATCGACGAGATCGAATCCTACAACGGAGGCGATCAAGGCTACCTGAACGAGATCTTTACGCGGTGGCACCGCATTCCCAGGCACATGAACTTCCTGAAGCACTTCTGGATCGGCGACGAATCGGGGATCAAAGAGGCCAAGACTCGTTTGTTCGGCGCCGATCCGCCTCTTCTTTACGTGCTGCACTACTTGGGGCTGAAGCCATGGCTGTGCTTCCGCGACTACGACTGCAACTGGAATTCCGACATCATGCAGGAGTTCGCGAGCGATGCGGCGCACCAAACTTGGTGGAAAATGCACGATGCGATGCCCGAACACCTGCAGAGCTACTGCCTGTTGTCCACGAAGCAAAAGGCTAGATTGGAGTGGGATCGAAGGCAGGCGGCGATGGCCAACTTCTCCGACGGCCACTGGCGCCGGAAGATACGCGACCGGCGATTGAAGACTTGTTTCGAGGAATTCTGCTACTGGGAGAGCATGCTGTGGCATTGGGGCGATCCGAATTGGTCGGATGAGAACATCACAAACACAGTTACTGCTGCAGCAAAACTGCCCAGCTTATGATTCTTGATCTTCTTGAATATATACGATTATATATTTATATATATATCTATCATTGCATTGCTATTAATTTATTTTTACAGCGGATAAATTGATGGCGACAGACGACGTAGGAAGGCTGTGTCCGATTTAGGGTTCGAGGAGGATCTACATCTGTTGCAGAGGTACTGCAGCCTGCATGGAGGGAGGGAGGGAGAAGATGAAGTTGGAGACGGATAGTAGAGTTCATCTTGTCGAGTTTATTATTATTATTATTATTATTATTAAGGAATATTATTAAATTATTTTTTTTCAGATTATTCATAAAAAAATTTGTTGTTAAGTTCTGTGTGCCAAACATACAAATATTTAAAGCGAATGTTAAAATTAGAAATTAATAATGGGAAAACAATAAGAGGCCATTTTTAAAAAAATCAATTTAATTAAAATTATTTTAAATATTATTATAATAATTTTAACGTGGTTCAGTAACATCAAATAAATTTTATTTCACTGAGTGGAGTCAGTTACATAGATCCTTCTACGTCATTAGATCCTATCACATATACTATATCATCATTTATATTTAAATAAATTGTATCTTATTTTATTATTATTAATCAAGTTTTTTTTTTAAATTTTTTTCTTCTTCGTTTGATGTGTATATTTGTCATCGTTTTACATCGCCTAACTAAAATATTTATTGGTCGTCTAAGTATATTTCTGTACCACCTTAAATCCGTCTCTCAGAGCTTTTCTTAAATAGATGCAACTCTAATTTTTTCTCTAATGTTCTCATTTCTTATTCTGTCCATCTTCGTATGTTCACACATCCACCTTAACATTTTCGACTCTGTAATTTTCATTTTTTACTCATGTACTCGAGTTATAACCCAATATTTAATATCATATAAATATAAACTCTTACATATTTATCGCTACATCCGAGTTTTGGAGACGCAATATTGTCACGCGTTACGTTTGATCTCGTAACGCATTTTTTCTTCCATGTAAAACAATCTAGCATTTGATAAGAATTAATCGATCCATTAATTGAACATTTATTTTAATTTAATGTCGACTGACAATCTAATATATTTTTTCTTCTTTATTTGGATTTCGGATCGATCATAATAAAATTAACTCATAGTAGACGGAGTTAATAATTTTAACGTGGTTAAGAAAAATTAATTGAACTTAATTATAATAATATTAATTTTAATAGTATTAAAGTTATTTTGATAAAATTTAAATCCTTTAATTAAATTTGATTTATACATATAATATTTTTTTAATTAAAAAAAAATTATTTTTACCATGTATAGTAGTATTCTGTGGAAAAATATGAGAAGAGGATGGCAAAGCATCCGTCGGTGGCGAAGGGCCTCCCTTTTTGCTGCCACCTCGCTCTCAACTCCGCCCCCTTCGCCGCTCTGCTCCAGTCGTGCATCCACTCAAACTCGCTTCGGGGTTGCCGCCGGGTCCACGGCCGCCTGCTCATGACGCCCTTCGCCTCGGAGACTTTCATCAGCAACCGACTCATCGACGCCTACGCGAAATGCGGCGGGTTGGACGACGCCCGCAAGCTGTTCGACGCGATGCCCCAGCGAAACGTCTTCACCTGGAACAGCCTGATCTCCGCCCTCACCAGGTGGGGATTCCTCCACGACGCAAGGCGGCTCTTTGAGTCCATGCCCGAGCCGGACCAGTGCTCCTGGAACTCCATGGTGTCCGGCTTCTCCCAGCACGGCTGCTTCGCGGAGGCGCTGGAGTTCTTCGTCTCCATGCACGCCGACGACTTCGTGCTCAACGAGTATTCATTTTCCAGCGCGCTGAGCGCCTGCGCGGGGCTGGCAGACTCGAGAATCGGCGCGCAGATCCATGCGTCGATCTCAAAATCTCATCTTGCCGACGGCGTCTACATGGGCAGCGCTCTCGTCGACATGTACTCAAAGTGTGGCAGACCGTCGGACGCCTGCAGAGTCTTCGAGGGAATGAAGGAACGGAATGTCGTGTCCTGGAACAGCCTGATTACATGTTTCGAACAGAACGGTCCCCGGAACGGGGCACTGGTGCTGTTCCTGAGAATGATGGAGAATGGAGTAGCGTACGACGAAGTGACTCTCGCCAGCGTGGTCAGTGCCTGCGCAAGCCTGTCGGCGCTCAGAGAAGGCATGCAGGTCCATGCTCGAGCAATTAAGTGCGACAGACACAGGCAGGATTTGGTGCTGAGCAACGCCTTGGTGGATATGTATGCGAAGTGCAGAAGGATCGGCGAGGCGAGGAGCATCTTCGATCGAATTCCTGTCAGGAATATCGTCTCAGAGACATCGATGATCAGCGGCTATGCAAAATCCTCAAGCGTGGAAGACGCACAATCAGTATTCATGGGGATGTCGGAGAAGAACATCGTGGCTTGGAATGCACTGCTTGCAGGGTACACTCAGAACGGGGAAGACGAAGACGCACTCAACTTGTTCCTCCAGCTGAAGAGGGAATCTGTCTGGCCGACGCATTACACATTCGGAAACATACTCAACGCGTGTGCTAATCTAGCAAACCTTCGGCTCGGACAGCAAGCCCATGTACATGTGCTGAAGCATGGATTTCGGTTTGAGGCAGGGCCCGAGACCGATATCTTCGTCGGGAACTCACTGATCGATATGTATCTCAAGTGTGGATCGATCGACGACGGGGGCAAAGTGTTCGACAGGATGGCTGCCAGGGACGAGGTGTCTTGGAACGCCATGATCGTAGGGTATGCCCAAAATGGGCATGGCCAAGATGCCCTGTGTCTGTTCAGAAGAATGCTGGCGTCCGGGAAGAGCCCAGATCACGTAACCATGATCGGCGTTCTATCCGCTTGCAGCCATGCAGGATTGGTGGAAGAGGGCCGGGGATATTTCCGTTTGATGACCGAGGAATATAGTCTGATTCCGTCGAACGATCACTACACCTGCATGGTCGATCTGCTTGGCCGAGCAGGGCATCTCGAAGAGGCGGCGAAGATCGTGAGCGAGATGCCAATGGCGCCTGATCCTGTCCTCTGGGCTTCTTTGCTGGCTGCGTGCAGGATGCATGGGGACGTCGAGATCGGAGAATGGGCGGCAAACAAGCTGTTCGAACTCGACCCGAGCAATTCGGGACCGTATGTTCTGCTATCGAACATGTACGCGGAGAAGAAGAGATGGCGAGACGTTCTGCGGATCAGGAGGCTAATGAGGACGAGAGGTGTGACGAAGCAACCGGGCTATAGTTGGATAGAACTAGGAAGCGAGGCTCATGTATTTCTGGTGAAGGATAAAAGACACCCATGTAGGAAAGAAATTTATGGAATTCTAGAGGTTCTTAAAGTTCAAATGGATAGATCGAACGCGACTGTAGATCTTTATGAGCATTTCTTCGATTCTTGAAGGTTTTCTTGAAATGCCAGTCTTTTGTTTTTCATTCTCGTTCCTTTCTCTCCTTCCTCGTGAAGGAGAAAATCCATGGCAGAGCGAGTGAAGCTCCTTGTTGCCTCGTTGGTGGTGAAGAAAGCCAGCTGAGTGTAGTCAAAGTCGAAGTTGGACTGCCATGGCAGGTAGGTTCTCCGACCACGAAGAGTTTCTTGGGGCCTTATTCACATGAAGCGATCTTGGGGTTTGATTTTGAAACAGCGAATTTGATATGTTGTGTATCGCGTGGAGTGTGTAACTCGTGAGCATTTGAGTCCACGTAGTAACGGAGAATGTATGATATTTTACCGTCGGAGTTTTTATTATTCAACATCGCCATCGAGCGATCGTATTCCAGCTGCGATCCAATCGGAATCCAATGATATTCCGATCGACATTAGAGTCCGATCGGATCGTGGCTGGCATTGGATTCCGATCAATCGCTGTCGAGATCGATTGCGACTGTGATCGTTAGCGATTGCGGCACTAGTGGTTGTGTTCCGATTGGAATTCGATCGCAGTCTAATAGGACCATGGCAAGATTCCGATTAGAATCTGACGATTTGCGACCAAGGCATTGGCGGCAGCAAATTCGATCCGATTGCAGCTGTGATCAAGCGTGATCATCCGCAATCGAGTCGAATTCTGGCCCGATAGTGCACGGTTGCGACCACGGGTCTACTGTCAACGACGAGACGACGTCGACGATCTAGTGGTTTGATTTTGGAACGACGAGTTTGATATGTTGTGCATTTTGCAGTGTGTAACTCGTGAGCATTCGAGTACACACAGTAACGGAGAATATACGATACTTCGCCGTCAGAGTTTCTATCGTTAAGCATCGCCGTCGAGCGATCGGATTCCAATTGCGATCCAATCGGAATCCAATCATAGTTCGATCGACATGATTGTGGTCGGCATCGAAGTCCGACCGATCGCAGTCAAGATCGATCGCGATTGTGACCGCCAGTGGCTATGGTACTGGTGGTCGCATGCCGATCTGAATTCAACGTGATTTAATCGAACCGTGGC
Source organism: Wurfbainia villosa (assembly GCA_025175895.1). NCBI lineage: Eukaryota > Viridiplantae > Streptophyta > Magnoliopsida > Zingiberales > Zingiberaceae > Wurfbainia > Wurfbainia villosa. Next base: position 114,989,273 of record CM045994.1, read on the forward strand.
AAGATTCTGATCATAATTTGACGAATTGCGACTGCGGTGCTGATGATCGTAATTCGATCCGATCGCAGTTGCGATCAAGCGTGATCGCCCATGATCAAGTTGAATTCTGAGCCGATAGTGCACGGTCGTGACCATGGGTTTATTGTCGACGATGAGACGGTGTCAACGATCCCGATAAATTCACGGATTGACAATGGTACATTCGACGAAAATACTATATATTTTTTACTAGTGTACATAGTATGAATCGGACGAATGAAAATGCATGGTGCACGAATAGGTACTGTTCTGTTCAGTCGAACAGCCTAACAATCCTGTTGGAACAGTTGATAGATTTGTGGGAAAATCTGCGACCTGAGAATGAATGAACTTCTCGTCGAGTTGACTAATAATCAGGGTCTTTTCAATTTTCCAAGGGGGCCGAAGACTAACGAAGTTTGACTGCTTACTGGATTTGTAGAATTCTTCGAACTCGAAGAACCCCCAGAATTAGGGAAGCTTGTTTTGATTGATTAGAAGATCAGTAACTTTGTTATATTTGATGTGTATTATTATGCATAAAAATTAAAAGGTATTTTTTTTTTATTTAAAATTTCACTTCTTTATCAAACTATACTAATTTATGGTTATAATTTTAGCTAAAATTACTTGTTCACTTTGATTTAAAAAAAAAAAGAACCTTCAACTCTACTGAAAACATAAAAATTCAGAGGGAAAAAAAGTCCCATTGTCACGTTCCAACTTTATTCAGAGGGAAAACCATGATGTGCAATTTAAATCCCACAGCATCCGATAATATCGCAAGTATATAAAACTCTGTCCCCACGGGAGACGCGATGGTAAGACAGAAAATTGTTTGTAGAATAGACAGGATTCGATTTCGAATGAAGGATCTCAAATCTCCCTTAGCTTCAGATGGATCCCTCCCTGTCTTACCACCGTGTTAAGGGACTTTGTCCCCCTATAATTTACCTCCCTCTCGCCAATATCCTGAGACAGGTGACAAGAAACTACTAGTTGGATAAATTTTCAACTTTTGTAGAATTGCAAGTATATAAAACTCTTAAAAGAATTTTGTCATTGCCAAGGGACACGGTAAAAAAAAAAAAATCTCATAAGCAAATATAATTCGATCCTCTTTTACGATATTGTTAGACGACTAATTTAAAAAAATTCATTCGAACGATCCTAAAATTCAAAAATTTATCCGATAAATGAAATACGATTTCAATATTAAATCGTCATTTAAAGATGACGTGACTATAAAATCCAAATTAAATTATAAAAAAACTATAAATACTTTTATAATTTATTTTTTATGATCAATAAAAATTATTTAGTTTCGATTTTATCCGATAAAAAATATTTTAAAAGGTCATGGCAAATTCAGTTAACCTGAACCAATAAAAAAAAAACTAAAGGAATTTTGTCCTTTCGCACTTTAATCGGTCAACTCTGATGGCAGAAAAAGGAGAGATGAACGTAAGAGAAAGAAAGATTGAAAGAAAATCTAGCAGCCTAGCAGCCACGCCACCATTTATTATCCCGCTTCAGACGTGCTCAATCTTAATACCTTCCTCGAAAAAAAACAAAAATCCGATCAATCTTTCACCGCGATTAGAAATTGCACCTCCGCCGGCCTTCCTTACCGTACCAGAATCGCTCCTTGTAGCTCATGCTTCACGTATATTATGCTCGCCCGAGAAGCTTCCCTCCGTTGGTTGCTTCACGCAGCGACTCCCGATCACATGTAGAATCCCACACCGCGAGGCCAAGAATTCAAGCACAGAAGGGAGAAGAAATGGACGGAAGGGAAGAGATCGCCAGGATGAAGAAGGGGCAGAGGACGACGGCGGCGGCGGCGGCGGTGGTGGTGGGCATCAAGATGGACGCCGCCAGCAGCCAGTTGCTCACTTGGGCCCTCGTCAAGGTTGCCGCCGCCGGCGACCGGGTCGTCGCGCTCCATGTCCTCCCCTCCCCCGCCTCCCCCGGTACCATTTCCATCTCTTCTTTCGATCTTTCGCTCGTCGTTCCGATCGGAGTTTGATTGGCTACGTGCAGCAGAAGCTTTGGACGCCTCCGCCGGCTTCTCTTCCACCTTGTCTCTCGTCAAATCCTTCGAAGCCATGCTGTCTGTGTACGATGGATTGTGTAGCCTCAAGCAGGTTCCTGATCCTGCTCTGTTTCATGTTTGATGTCCGATGATTCATTCGCTTACTTTTCTTGATGATCTTTGTAGATCGATTTGGAGCTGAAGATTGCCCGAGGTTCTTCGGTCCCCAAGGTGCTGGTTCGGGAATTCATGTCTCATGGAGCCACCAAACTGGTTCTTGGCGTTGCCAAGAGCTGCCATGCTATTGGGTAAAGATTGATCGATCAGATATAATTTGGAGCCGAAATTGTATCTTTTGAGCTGACTCAGTCGATCCATTGTTCGATCAGGTGTTCGTCTAAATCGGTGGCAAAGTACTGTGCGAAGAAGCTCCCCCGAGATTGCTCAGTTTTCGCCGTGCGAAATGGCAAGGCTTTGTTCAAGAGAGAAGCATCCCCTGCACAAACGTTGACAGTCGATAAGGAAGAAGTAGAGACGAAGAAAATCAAACCGTCTTCTCCCAGGAGCTCCATGTCTCTGCTGTCCTCGGGGGATTTCTCGTCCCAGTACAAGCCCGGTTGGCCCCTTCTCAGATCATCACTGCTTTCTCACTCGGCGGCGACGATACAGCTGAGCCAGTTTTCAGAAACATCCATTGAACATTCTGAGGAGAAACCTACTTCCTCCATTGTCAATGAGGAAGCCAATTCGAGAGTCGAAAGCCGCCGCCACCGGGTTCCGAAGGAGCTGATACGCCTTCAGGAGAAGTATGGCACAGTTTGCAGGCTGTTCAGCTATGAGGATGTCATTTGCATCACCTCTGAATTCTCCCCGAGTACATCTCAACTCTTTGACATCTTTGTTTAAGGTTCAAAGATTTAGATGGGGTGATGAACTAACCGTGTGAGTTGCGCTTTGCAGAAAACTTAATTGGAAAGGGAGGCAGCAGCCATGTCTACAGAGGCAGTTTTTCATATGGCCAAGAATGGGCACTCAAAGTTCTGAAATCATCTGACCACCATGCGATGGAAGAATTCGCATCTGAGATCGAGATCGTCACGGCCATGAAACACAAGAACATTGTTTCGCTCATTGGATTCTGCTCCGAGAACAATAAACTCACACTGGTCTACAATTTCTTGTCCAGAGGTAGCTTAGAGGACAACCTTCACGGTAGGGTCGCATATGGCATGAGTTCACTTGATTTGCCTTACATTCCATTGTAATCTCAAACTGTAACATGTTCGATAACAGGTTTGGATTCTAACAAGAATGCCATTGGCTGGCCTGAGAGGTACAAGGTTGCAGTGGGCGTCGCAGCGGCTCTTGATTATTTGCACAGCAACGGCGATGCCCCATCGGTGATCCACCGGGATGTGAAGTCATCCAACATCCTCCTCTCTGATGATTTCGAGCCACAGGTATAATAGACAACTCTTTTGTTGTGGCTTCCAACAGTTCCATAGTCAGGGTGCCTGATGAATGACCTGCTTCCTACAGTTGTCTGATTTCGGCCTTGCGATGTGGGCATCGGCCTCAGCAGCACCAATGATTTGCCAGGATGTTGCCGGCACATTCGGGTTCGAAATGCTTGTGAAAGATAGCAAACCTTGTGTTGATATGATGATGAGGAAGTGTTAACTAACTGTTCATTTGCAGGTATTTAGCTCCAGAATACTTCATGCATGGGAAAGTGAATGAAAAGATTGATATCTATGCATTTGGGGTGGTGCTTCTCGAGTTAATCTCAGGAAGGAAGCCTGTTGATACAGGGGCCAAGGGACAGGAGAGCTTGGTTATGTGGGTATGTCCATAAACTGCTAGGAATAATTGGAGATCTCTAACAATGATACAATTTGTGCATCTGTAAAAATAGAAGCAATCTTTGTATTTTACTCATCAAGGAATTGAAAAACTAATGCATATGAATATCTCTTGAAGTACGAAATATTGAAATGCTATCGAATAGTAACAAATCTAGCTTATCCGTATCAGTGAAAGAAATAGAAATTCTCTTAATTGTCTAATGATAGGTATCACATTCTAATATGTTGATGGGATCACAGGCCATGCCAATTCTGCAAGGTGGAAAGCTGGAGGAGCTTGTGGATCCATGTTTAGGGACTAGTTTTGTGGAGTCTCAGTTGGAGAGGATGGCCTTAGCTGCCTTCCTCTGCATTAGACGATCTCCTCATTCTCGACCGCGAATGGAACTTGTAAGAATCCATTGTCCAAGCCATTGCCTATCTTTCGTTGATCCAAATCATGTATAATCCATGTATTCACTCATCTAATGCAAGTGTTGCTGACTCAATCAGGTGTTGAAGCTACTTAAAGGTGATTATGACGCAGTACGATGGGCAAGGCAAGTTGCTAACGCACCTGAAAAGGTCGATGACTTAGATGATGAGGCAGTTCTCCAGCATAACAACTTGCAAGCTCATATTGATCTTGTGCTGCAAGACATAGATGATGTATCCTCCTCGATCAACAGCATCGAACCCTGGACGAACATGTCGATGGAAGAATACTTGGAAGGGAGGTGGAGTCGCTCCTCAAGCTTGAATTGATGTTCGAAGATAATTTGATCGTGTCAGTGTAAATAGTGAATTTGTTTCTAGGCCTTTTCTTTTTTCTTTTTTACTAAATGAATTGCTTGATAGGTTACAAGAGGATTGGATGAAAGAATTATTTCATCGACATTATATGTTCTTGAACTTGAATGTTCTCAAAGTATGAGGAACATGATAGAGGAGTGAATAACTTGTCATAGTTTAATGCAAATACAGTAATATACTATCAATAAAAGGCTCTTGATGCAAAGCCTTGTTTGTCCTAACTATTAGAAAATAGTATAAATCTTTTCTCTCCCTTGAGCCAACTTCTTTATGTACTGGTCCATGATAATCAAGTTGAATGCAGTAATAGTGAAATCAGAACTTCTTGTATAAATGGTTAATAAAAATATGAATTGTTAATTTCATAGTAGACAAATGCACAACATGAGAATGTTCTGAAACAAAGCTTTGGATTCAATTCAGTTATTACAGAGCATACCTTACTATTCTTGACCCCTCTTTCAAACGGATCAATTCCTATGAGCAGCCACATTGATATGACTCGTGCCGTACCAAAAATGTATCAATTCCAATGCTATATCTGAGGTACACATAATAATAGTCCTACTCTTGTAATTTGGCAAACTGAGCAATCTGCATTTAATAGATCTGTTCATATTCCACATTTTTCATGTCTCCACCTTATTTTCTTCAAAATGAAAACCGAAGCACAGCAAGCGATTAGCTTTACATGAGAAAAGACTTTCTTTTGTTCTTCAAAAATACCGTGGAGTATTCCATTCATATGGAGCTCTAGAGTGACACTTACATGCTTTATAGTTTTTCAAATTGACAACAGTGGACATGCTGTGTTTGATTGGGCACTGGAGGGTCAATGATGGTTACCTGAATTGACTGAAACTTGAAAATGAATTAACACCTTTTTTTCATGATTCTATTAGGTCCATATATGGCTGAAGAAGAAAATTTCCCTCGCATTTCAGAAGCTGATTAATTTACAGAATCAGTTAAACCATCAAAACTTTCTCTACGTTTTGAACTTAGACTTTCACCGTGATTTCCATGTGAAGTTTCATCAAAAACTTTCGGACGCCTCCGGCTTTGCAGAATATCCTCAGACTTATGCATCAGCCTCACATACTCATTCCTCACGTTGAAAAGAGGATGCATTTCTATGGCAGTGGCTGAGTTAGCACAGTATGCTTCTTTAAGGACAACAAAGCAACTCTTGTTCTTTAACAGGAGGTAAAAGATATAGGAATGGCGATCGAACACCTTGTGAAATTTTTGAGGCAATCCTAAATACTTTTTGAGACAGAGAAGTTTCCGCCTCTCAGCAGAGTTATAGAAAGACAGACAGAGTAACTCATGAAGAACTCCAACTACGCGCTTCTCTGAAATATCACTGTTTGGATCCAAGGTAGAAAAATCTTCATACGGGGATACATATCGGAGTTTCTGAAGTTCCTCCAACCATATCTCAATCTTCTGCTTCAAACGAAGACCTTTAGACCGGAAAAGAGGGAATTCAATGACTGATGGTGGCGAGCCAATATTTCCATTCAATTTCATTGCATTGCGTTGGAGCACCGAAAAAACCTCCTCATTGGGACCAATCGATGCACTCAATCCTCGTTCGCCATCTTGCATTTCAACAATCTGAAAGTATCCATTTTGGATCTCTTCTGGATTGTTAAGATAATCTTCAGGTAATCCAAGGTACCATAGCATCCCTTGCACAATCCTCAGAGGCAGTCTCTTCTCCCTCGACATCAGTATTAGTCTCCTCAATCTGTCAACGATCTCTAACCGGTGTGCAGCATAGACTTCACGCTCCTTTCTATCAAGGTCAGCAGCTTCTTGGGTCAGCTTGAACCATGGATGGTTGTACCGTGGGCCAGTGAATTCCTCAAAGACAGCCGGGTATCTCCGAAGAAAGCTTGCCACTCGACCAGAGATCTCCAGAACGCGGTCAAGCTTGGAGACAGTGGACACGGGAATGCAGCCAGTGGGATCGCTAGCAATTATGTTTTTGAGAGAGATGAGGGATTTGAGCTCCTTGGCCTTGATCAGAATGTCAACATTGTCGTAGAAAGGGTCCTTCTTCCATTTCATTTTCACATCCACATAATTTGATTTTTGTATATAGGAGAAAGGCAAACTTCCGGGGTAGCATGCCGTCCATCTCCTTAACCTTCTAATGGCAAGCAGTGCCATCTTGTCTCACAGAAACTCAGCAGAGACAAGGAAGCCTGTCAAATGAACAAGTAGCACGAAGCAAACAAATCAAAGAAGGATGCAAACATTACCATACCGAGAAGAAGAACTCGGGGAAAGGAAAAAAAAACAAACGATCTCAATCCGAACCAGAGGACTCGGCGGGGATCGATTGACCCTATATTGCAATTATAGCCGGGATGTCGAGCAAAAACGATCAAGGAGCCATAGAAAATTGTCAAAAACAGACAGAAGTAGGGGAAATCACAAAATAAACATCCGAATTGGAGGCAAAGAGTGAAGTGGCAAAGGCTTCTCCAGCAAGCCACTACGGGGATTAGGTCGATCGGGACGAGGAGAAGGCGCTGAAGGAAGGAGGTGGCGGTGGCGGTGTCGGTGTTTGGAACGAAGCAGAAGCATTGTGGGCGGCGCAGTAATTAGGCTAGGTTTTGTCCTACAGACGCCAACGTTCTCAGTTGGGCAATCGGGCCGGGCTGCTGGAAATCTACCAGATCCGGTCTGTATCAGATCTGCTTTTGATCGATGTTGGGCTCAATTTGCTCTGCGTGTGAAGAAGTCTCACTTAAATACTTATAAAAAAAAATTAAAAATATTTATTTATTTATTAAAAAAAAAATAGATGGATCTTTCCTTACAAAAGATGTGCACCCCAAACTCTCCTAAAATCGATCTCCGTGAAAGTTCATACCAAAGTTATGAGAGGTTCATCCAAACGGCGGAGATTTTAGACTCTCATCCCAAGATCAAACCATGTTCATTCTACAAGCAATACACTGTCTTACCATCGCGTCGTCCCCGTGGAGACTCCTAAAATTGGTCTCACGATTGTATAAAGAAAAATAAATCATCGTTGATCTATGGTCATACTAATCTCTCGCAAAAGTTGGAACCGTCAACCTAGCGGCTCCTACCGACCGATCCCTCGGTCATTATGAGAGAGGTAAATCGCGGGGTGAGCCTTTGACCCATTAACTCGATGATAAGTACAAGGAAGAATATTTCCTTCCAGAAGGAATTCTAATTTCGAATCCGGACAACCTCATAAGTGTCATTTTATATTTATCATCGAGTCATCCTGAGGACTACTAATCTCTAATACAATGAGAATTAATTCATTCTTTATATATTTATACTGAATTAGCCATCTAATTTTATTATCCGGGAAGACAAAATGAATGGATCTTAACGTTGGAGAAAATGAATCCAAAATATGTTTACAAAAGCGTCCAATGTTTTTGAAAAAAAAAATAAAAATAAAAAAGAAATAATCAAGAATAAAAAACAAAATAAAATTGTTGACCACACGGCACTGACATGCACAGTGACTTGATTGAAACGCCAAGAACACTGCCCAGTTTGTTCGATTTCAATTTTCAACCCCAGGCCAATTATTTCATCGTCACTCGAGTCCCCGTGGGGACATTAAAGCATCACGTGCGCCCACGATGTTTTCTTAAAATAGTCTTTAATTTAATAAATTTGATAAAAAATTATTTATGTTCCTACGATATTAAAATCAATTAATAAATAAATTTAAATAACTTAATAAATTAAATAAATAAATTTAATACATATATATATATATACGATTTGTTAATATTCATGAACAATATTCATAAATGGTATTCATGAATAATATTTTATGATTAATTTTTTTTTAAAATTATTTATGGACTTATTTATATTCATTTATGAGTAAGGATTAAAATATTAAAAATTTAAATAAACAAATAAACTTAGTTACGAATTTGATAATGTTTAAATAAGTCAAACTTAAATAAGTTTGAATCGAACTTGATTAAAAGCTTGATACCCACTAAATAAGCCAAGCTCAATTCAAGCTTAAGCCAATGTCAATCTCAAAAAAAAATAATAATAAATTAAGTCAAATTTGAACAGATTTTTCAATAGCTCGATTATTTTAGACTTGGCTCTTGGTTTGGTTATCTTATAAATCTGAACACTGTAAAACTCGACTTGACAGCTTGTATCTATCTAGTCTTTACGGAGATAACGTGATAGTTAAAAGTGTTTATAAAAGTGATAGTGATTGATTCCAAAAAAAAAATTAAAAATATTTTCTAGATTTAAATGTCTCTCATATATTTTGACCATCACAAATAATTTATAGAGTCATCTGTAATTTATCTTTCTTATATTGATCATGAGACAGATCGGTAGAGATCGTTAGATCGATAATTTTAATTTTTTTTTTTACAGATGCTTTATTAAAATAAATTTGGCTCTAAATATAAAAAGAAATGAATAGATATTTCTCAGATAAAATATTGAAATCCAATAATTTAATCATCCTACGAATAAAAAAAAATTAATCCAAAATTTATTGATAAATTATATAAAAAATCGACACTGTGATATAAATAGAAAATTGACTTTTATTTCTTTGAATAAATTTTAAATAGATAATCCTGAATATATCTTAATTAAAAATTATTTAATAACCTATCAAAGAATTATTTAATAGATTTTCAAAATTAATCAAATAAAAATCCTGAATACTTAAAAGTAGTAAAATAAAAATAAAAAATAAAACATCACATGCACACTTTATCCTTCACAAAAAAACACACACACAGTGCTCTCTCTCTCTCTGTTCTTGAGCACAAATCAACTCAAGCGTGTAAACTTTTGGCTCTTCTGATAGAAAGCAATCAAATGCGATAGACACGGAAGGTATACAAAATTTAATTTACATTCACAAATGAATTTGACTCCAGCAACAAACACCAGTCCACTCGCACCATACAAACTAATTGCTCGAAGATAAACTGAGAGAATCAGGCGAACATCAAAGAACTCGCTTTGATTTGGGAGCAGCGAGCTCCTTAAGCGGAATCGGCAGAGCTCTTGGTCTTGTACCTGTAGAGTAGTTTCTTCTTCTTGGAGGTGGCGTTGTCCAGAGTGAGAACCACTTTGCCGGCCTCGCCGATCTTGAAACTGTCCTTCACCACCGGCTCGTCGGTGGCGGTCAACTTCCGCGCCTTCTGAACGATGACCGTGTATCCGTCCTCGGCGTCGGGCACGAATTCAGCTCTGTAAGTCACGTCGGAACCGAGAACTCGGAGCTCCCAAGCGAGGGTGCTTGACTGTCATTAAACAAGTGCCAACGCGATCACAATCGGTATAGCATTTGCATCTTTCACTGAGATGAAGCAGAATTGGCAGATCATTTACCTCTGCGACTGGAATTTGGATGGCATGCTTGGTCGATGGCTTAATGGCGACCTCTGTGACGGTATCAGCCATGCTGAAATCTGGGTCATTCTCTTTGCTCAGGCCTCCGAACTGAACGGGAACTTGCTCAGGGGCGATGTATCTGTATGATCCAGTTGAAGAATAGAAATTGTCAGACTAAACTTCAAATTTTGCTCAACGAGATGAAGAAATACAGATAAATATCTACTGACTTGAAGAGGGTCTCGGCTGATTTAGATGGCCCTGCAAAAACAAACTTGCTCTTTGTTCTTTGGGTAAAGAATGGACTGATCATCGTGTTGAAAGCCAGGTACCACCATGGGACATTGATGAACACCTATCAAATTCAAACCAGAGATGAATTGGATGTTTCAAAGATTGACGCTCTGATCAAAATTTGATTTTGATTAGGAAATCGTAGTGGGGAATTGAAGTTACCTGTTTGGCTGCGAACTCGGGGTAGTTATCTTGGAGCAAGTCGAGAGCTTGGCGGAGCTCCTTCTTCGCGAGGCCGATTGAGTTCTTGAGATCGGTGACCTGGACCATGGTGGAAACCCCTTCTGGATTGAAGTCCAGCGAGTTCCTTATACCCTTCTCCAAGTACTGAATTCTCCACCTCAAGAACCTGTGCCTCTTCTCCTTGTCGGCGAAGGCGGCAGCGTAAAGCTCCTTGTTTTGGAACTCGCCGTAGACGTTGTAGCAGACGGGGTGGTTCTCTTTGTCGACGCCGTGCATGAACACCACCTTCTCCAACTCGGGGACGCCGAGGTCCTCTTCGAGGAGCGCCTCGATGCCGAACTCCTTCCGCCAGAGCACGGCGTTCTTGAGCATGGCCATGGCTTCCTTCACCTTGAAGTCCCGGGCGCGGAGGAACTTGAGGAGGACAGTGTCGCTCCTCTCGTCGGCGAGGAGTGGCACTCCCCAGATGATGACTTTCTCCGGTGGAGGCGGTTCGTTGGGAGGGGTCGCGACTTTTTCCTCTTCCTTCTCCGCCGTTGGAGCTTTCGCCGCCAGCGTTTCGGTCTCGGCGAGCGAAGGAGCAGAAATGGGAACGACGGTTTCCTCTATGGCCTCGACGGTTTTAGCACCATCGTCATCCGCCTTCTCTTCCTCCGCCGGAGGCTTCTGCTTCCCGTCAACGGTCGGTGCGGTCAGCTCCTCCACCGCCACAGCCTTCAGAGGTTCCTCCGCCTTAGGCTCCTCTGTTGCCACGGCCATCGGGGGTACTTCTGCTGAGGCAGCAGGCCCGCCTTCAGTTTTGGCCGCCTCCGCCACCACATCTTTCGGGACCTCCTCCCCAGGTGCAGGAGCAGATTCGCCCCCAGCTTCAACCTCCTCTGCCGCTACGACCTTTGGGGCGGTCTCCTTCCCAGAATCTCCTTCAACTTCGCCCTCCGCCGCCGCCACAGTCTTCGGGGGCTCCTCCTCAGGAACAGCAGCAGCGTCGCCTTCCGCCTTCGCTTCCTTCTCCTGAGCGGGAGCCGGAGGGCTGAACTCACTATTCGCGAGGGCAGCCTGGACGAGCAGCTTGAGCTCATCCAGCGCCTTCTTCTCAGGATCTTCGAGCTCCGAAACAAAATTACTCTCCTCCTTAAAGGAGCCAGCTTGCAGCATCCCTGCAGCCTTAACCTCCCCCGAAACCGCCTTCTTCTCCTCCACCTCGGCCGCTGCCTCCGCAGCAAGCGCGACCTCCAAAGCCGAGTTCTTCACCGGCTTCGCCACCTCAGAGGCAGGCTCAACCACCGATATGGGCTGCTCACCGACCACCTCCTTCTCCGACACCATTACCTCAGCGACGACGACCTCCGCGGCGGCGACGGTCGCCTCCGGCGAGTCGGCTATGGTATCCTGGGCCATAGGACGGTACTCCAAGCTGGGAAGCGGAGAGCAGAGAGATGAATGCAAGACGTGGAGGGGAGAAAATGGGAAGCGTGGGGAAGATGGAGGTGAGGCAGAGAGTATTTTATACACGTGTAAAGCAGATACCAGACTGTAAGTGTCCGTTGGACAGCTTTGACGAGCGTTTCGGTGGTCGCATCTTTTTGGCGAGAAAATTAAAAAAGAAAGAGGAAATTATTATTTTTTAGATTATCAGAAAATTAAAAAAAAAAAGGAGATATTTGCAACGGTTATTATGATTTCGAGGGAATCTTATGCTCCACCTCTAAAACTTTTAAGAATAAAATAAGGAGACAGGTGAAGTTTCCAATTTTCAAAGCATAGGGATCTTTTGACCTACGAGGACACAATATTTGATAGACTAATGCGATTACATTTTTTTTATTAAAATAAATTTGACTTTAAATTTCGAACAATTTAAATATATAATTTCTATCTTAGATGTGAATAGAAAATTCATCCTCTCAAATAGAATATATTTTCGATATCAAACTTATCTTATAGTGACGGCATAATTCTGTCCTCTGACTTAACTATAGAGTCGGTCCTCAATATTTTAGTGAAATAATAAAAATGAACTTTTTGATAAAAAAAATTATTTTCCAATAAAAATTGAGATCATTTCCTTATAAATTTTGATAAAAAATTATTTTAAATTCTAGACGAAGGCCCCAACTGTCCTTGTCCAGAGTCGACTCTGCTTAGCTGCTGAGTCATAAGTACTTTTTTGATTTATTGTCGTAATCGATATAACATATCTCATCTAAGAATTATTTAGTATTCAAATTCCATTATAAACTTCTAGGATCGATGATCATCTTTATAATTAATCAGATCGAAAATTTAAATATTCGATATTAATAAAAAAAATTATTGGTAAGGATAAGATGTACTAGTTTGAAAATGGAGCTACACCTACAAAGAGATTTAATCTTCTTTACGATGTGTACTATATTAGTAGTGTTGTTGTGTCTAAGTCCTCTTAGAACAGTTCGTTAATTAAAGCGGTACAGATGTTGCTACATGCATGAGATTTGAAATTTTTATTCGTACTAAAAATCTTCTGTCATTTCTAATCAATGGATTAAATGATATTGGAGACAAATATAATAATCTTTTGTTACAGATATTCCGTTTAAAATTAAAATTTTATTTTATTTTAATAATCGATAAAAAAATTATGAAATACAATCGATCATTTTTAAAATTAATTAGATCATAAAATTTAAATACGTGAATTATAAAAAATAATATATTTTTTATTTTTATTTTTAATATAAAAAAACAAGGTTAAATAATAAATATACAGCAAAAATCAAATGAGCATGTAAATTATATAAAGTTTCAAGGGCATTTATTAAAAATAAAATAAAAGTATACTGCAACAGATTATTTTATATGAAAAAAATCTTTATTTCAGTCTTATTATTGTAATAATTAAATTTTAAACCCCATCAAAATTATTGTAATAATTATACAGTCATAATTAAACTACTATTGTATCAAAATATTTTTCTATTAACTTTGTGAAAATTATTTTAAATTTTTAAAAATCATTTTAAAACGATATTATATTAACCATTATATTAGCTAACAAAATTATACTACAATTTTATAATAATATTGTATTAATTGTTATGAAATTTAATAACTAATTGTATCTATTACAGCAGTGTTGAAAGTATAATATTATAAAATTATTATCGTAGTAAAAGATGATTTATTCGTTCCAATATACCTCTCCGTCAATTGATTTTACAATCAATAAAAAAAAGATAAATCACGAGAAAATTATATCTCTTGAGTCGTTGATTAGAACAATAAAAAACTTTTGAATTTGAATAAAAATTTTAAATTTCATATCGAAATTCGTCCTCTGTCTATTGCAAAAACTTTTGTACTATTCTAATCAATTGTGCGTCCAGTAAAAATTGTATTGTGATAATTATTGAGTAGCTGACAAGAAGTATTTACGAATAATACATACTATCGAATGTTCATTTAACAATTTATTAAATTTTAAATATTTATATCAATTCTAACATATTCGTAATTATAAAATGATTTAAAAATTGACAAAATAAAAAGGATTTGGGCTATCATTAATCGGATCTTAATAAATTTATTCGCCTATAAATTTTTTTATCCAACGATTGTGAACTAGACCTAGCTATTTAATTAATTAATTAACTAGTAATTAACCATCAACCGTTACTCACCAACCTACATAATTAATGATACTCAACCTCGATTAATATATTTATAATTAATTTCCAAAATCATTTATACACAATCACAACAAAAGAGTATATAATGCATTAAAAAAATCATTTTTACCTCCGCCGACAAAGTCGAATAATTAGCACGGTACAAAATTATAAAAGTGAATAAGAATGCAATCTTCATTGTTGAATGGAAATATCAGTCAGAATATCTATCCTTTACTATGTACAAATACTAATCGATGCGACCATAAATTAATAATGATTATCTTCCTCTCTTTGCTGTGGGATAGACGAGAGAGAGAGTCCCGGGCGAAAGATTTCATCCGACGAGTTTAGATTAATGTATTCATCAAGAATATGCAATGTCTCTTTTACTTTCCATTTATATTTCTTTTCGATCTAACATTGCAAAGAGTTTTAAGGGCGATCATTTTCTTCCGAATACATATGACTCTAAATGAACTGTGATCGGCAAGCAAAGATGCAAGCATTGCCTAGGGCGTCTAACTCGGCTTCTAAGTATCTAGATTCAATTTCCACTGTGATGAGTTTGTAAAAAAAAAAATTTCAAATGGAAAAATAATCTATAGATGATAGAGCTACTGAGACTGTCATGCGAATGTCTCCCGATTTATCATGGTAGGTCAATGGAAAATTTTTATAGGATATATCGGATTGATCATTCTCAAAATTAATCAGATCGAACACACGGATATTTAGTACTAATAATAATAATAAAAAAAGACGTTAGGGTGTATAAGTAGGGTTGTAAAGAGTGAGAGGTAGTGGCATTCGGTGGTGCTATAAAGAAGAAGGGCGTTGTCGACGACAAATTAATTAAATACAATATATTTGTTAAGTGTTGTGAGTTGTCCCCATCATTGAGCTCCAACCCTAAAACTTCTGTAACTCACCAAAACCCTTGATGGCCCCATTAAAACACCTCATTAATTCCATACTCTAAACTCGCAAGATATTCAATATTCGATCGATATGCAATCGAATTCTAGCTGTCTTTATTATTTAGAAATTGGTTAAGAAGTGGGGATCAATGAACTCGAGCATCAAAACCGAATTTTTGTCTTGTTTTTTTTTTCCAAATTATTCCATTAAAAATACTATTTATGATATTTTATTAATTTCAAATATATATATATATATATATATATATATATATACTGACCGGCCGGATCGACGGACTCGGCCGACGGTTCGACGGCGCCGGATTCGACCGCGTTCGGCGATCGCAGACCGAGCCGACAATGACGCCGATCCGTCCGAGATAATCGTCGGCGCGCAGACCGTCGGTGGTCGAATCGGCCGCTAAATCGGCGGCCCGATTTCGACGGCGATCGCCGGCGGCGACGGCTGATCGGCGACCGATTATACCAGACGGACCGACGTCGGCTGCCGATCCGTCTGGCGCCGAATTCCGGCCGCGATCTTTGGTGATTTCCGACCGCTAACCGGCCAGAAAACTCCCCCCGCTGGACCGTCGGCGGAGGCCGGACGACGCGGCGATGACGATGGCAGCGGCGGTGGGTCGGCGAGGAGCGGACGATCGCGGATGGTTCGGGCGCGCAAGAGATCAAAATCGTTAAGTATATATATATATATATATATATATAAAGACAATTTGATGCACAAAATTTTCATCGTATGGAGTGTTAGAACTTTGACGTTACGCTAGAGGGGGGAGGAGGGTGAATAGTAGTTCTTCGATTTCGTTATTTAGTTTTATCGTGCTTGTCTACTATCGTTAGTGTGCAGTAGATATACAAATATAAACACAAATAAAATATAAGACACAAAGACAACCATTACATAAAGGATTTTATGTGGTTCGAACCCCTAGTTCTTATTCCACGGTCGAACTCTAGAGTGAGCTCTAGTGATGCACCATCGATCACTAACTCTTCTCCTTTTCGGAAATGATTCGAAGGTGGAGAAATCTCTTACAGTAAACTTACAATGAAGAAACAACGATCAAATACGACAAATGAAAGAAAATGAAACCACAACACTTTACAAGTGAACTTTTGATTGTTTGTTAATTTAGTTGCTTTGAATGACTTGAGAGGTTTGGAATGCAACATCAACTCTCTTTCAAAGTCGTCAAGAATCGACTTTCTTCTTCCCCACTGAAGTCAATCTTCTTTTAAAGACTCTGCTCGAGTTGATTTTTCACCTAACAGTCGACTGACCTTATCCATCGATCAACTGCCCGCTTGATCGTTCATAGCTATCAGTCGACTGTCATAGCCATCAATCGACGACTATAAGACAACAATTGATTCAGAAATATTCTGTCCTGTCCACTTAATATCAATCAACTACCAGTGTCCAATCAACTGATGCAAGTTACCAGTCAACTATCAGAGCACTAGTCAGCAATCGACTACTCGATCAGTCGACTGGGTCATAACTCCAATCGACTGCTCGAGTCTTCTGAGGCTCCGAGTGTCGAGCACTTGATCAATCGACTGTCAAACAATCTGCCCAATTGTTTTAGCCCACCAATCGATTGAACCAAGCTTCAATCGACTAGTAAACCTCAAAATTGAAGTTTAATACCCAAGTATAATCCCTCTCATACTGGACACTCACCCTTAGCCTAGACCTAAACCTTCAAATCACTTCCATCAGTCTCACGCTTTTGGTTTAAGTCCATGACTCCTCACCCTTGCGCTAGCCTTCAAGTACTTTCATCAGTTTCGTCATGCCATCGGGTACCTTTAGGTTAGACCTGAGCCTTCAAGTCACTTCTGTTAAATACGGGGATTTAAAAAACCCTAAATTAAATGGCCCAATAATTAAGGAAATAATCCTGGAAATTTTTCGAGATTTTTAGGAATTTTCCGGAATTTTTCTGGATTTAAACGGACTCCGTACGAGATTATTACGGGGATAAAATAGATAGACTTTATTTAAGGGGTATTAACCTAAACCGGAAACCCTAATTTCTATTTTCTATTTCCTTTTTTTTTTCTTTCCCCTCGCCGCGAGTGGCAGTTCCTTCACGCGCCCATCCTTTCTTTCTGCCGGCGCCCCTTTCCTCGTTGCGGTCGGCAGCCGCCCGACGCCAGCCACTCCCGCCGGCGCCCTCTGCTTCGCCGGTGACTCCCCTCTTCTCTCTTTCCTCGCGGCAGCCTGACGCCGCCGCGCCCGACGCCCGACGCCCGACGCCCGAAGCCGTTGCCTCTTCCCTTCGTCGGCGACGCCTTTCCTCGAGCCGACGCCGTCCACAGTCGCAGCCCTTGTTTGCGTTCCCGCGAGCACTGCCGCCCGACGCGACGCGAGCTCGCCGTCCGACGCCTAGGTCTGGTCGGGGCTGCTGCTCACCGGCAGCGTTTGCCTTCCGCCATTGCTTCTCCCCGTGCGCTCGCTGTCCACAGCCACCGCCGCCGCCTCTGCTCTTCTCGCCGGTGGTCGCCGGAGTAGGTAAGGGTTTCTTTTGTGGATTGCTTGGGTTGGTGTTTCACGGCTGTGATCGGCTGAGAGGGGTTGTGAGGGTTTATTGGGGGTGTTGTGCGGTTAGGGTTGGAGGTGGTCGTGCAAGGATTGACTGTGAACAATCGTTGAGTCACTGTAAATTGAGTTGGGGATCTAATTTGGGTAAGGATTGGCTGTCGGTGGAATTCCTAGGGCGGGTGAGCTTGATTGGTCGATTTGGGATGATTCCGGAGTTATTCGATTGATCGGTATGGATATTTGTGGTAGGAAAAGGATTATTAAGACGATTGGAAAATTTGGGAGAATTGGAAATTGATTTGGGGCAATTGGGTTATGAAGGAAATCGATTAATTATTCGATTTGTCGTTGAATTGTATATTTTGTGCTTGACTATAATTATGTTATATGCAGGTTTCGGTCACGAGGCAGGTCCCCAGTCGTGACGATCTGGTTCTCTTTGCGGATATATTCAGGCGGGTATTTTGACTTAACTTTTAGATTAAGTCAAATTGATATGCTAGTAGGATAGTTTACAATAACTTTTTCATGTTTATATGCCTGGTATACTTTTGGTGCCTACTAGATACATGCATATGATAGGATATGATTATATTTTCCTGTTTGATTTGGATCATAGTATATGGATTAGGGATATGTACATATTGATTGTACATATTATTCGGATAGATATTTTGAGTAGGATTTACATGTTTTAGTATCATGCACCATTTTTGCATGATTGCATGCTAGCTGGACGGGGTTCCATTATTGTTGAGCCCGCAGCTAGTTACATGGCCTGCACACACTGCCACTCATGGGTTAGTGGTACATCAGGAGGGTGTGTGCAGTTGCTCTGTCAGGCTCCGCTGGTCCGCTCATGGGTAGCGATGAGGCAGCGTGGTAGCGGGCAGGGATCCCTCCTCTGGCCTATGACACCGGGAGATGAGAGCTTAGCTCCCCCACTATGTTTGGGGCAGGAGGATAGGTGTACTCCGACAGCATCCTGTTCACTCGGTCACTCAGGAGCAGTGATGGCAGAGTGCACAGTTGTCACAGCCCTACCCACTCGGCTTCACCATCGCGTGTGAGGCGGCTGACTGGCGTCAGGGGTGACCATGTCATTTGCACGGATTGCATTTGTATTGTGTTTGCTGCATTATTGTATTGATGCCTTGGATGTGCATATGATTGACATGCATACAGGATACATGTTTATATATGGTCAGGACTCTATTACTTCTAGTCAGGCACATGCTCCTATATCAGGGTAGGAGATTCGAGTAAATCTGATCCATTTTGTATTTCTTGCTTGCATACCCTATTTATGTGAGTATCTTGGCATGATATTTTTATTGTTAGCTATACCTTACTATGCATATCTACTATACCCGCAGAGTTCTTTGAACTCACCCCGTTGATTTATATTTATTTCAGGATGAAGCTGTCAGGAGAGTCCAGCTGCCAAACCCCCTCGTCGTGGAAGTGTATTTGGTTATTTGTTTTTGGTTTTGGATATCTTGTTTAGAAGATATATTTAGGACTGGAATTGGATTTATGTATTTGTGGATTTTTGGTGTCCTTAGGGACTTTATTCGGAGTTTTGTTCTGGATGGATTTCAGTTGAGTATTCCTGCCCGGATGTGAAGGAAGTAGGTTTAGATGTGATAGATTGTTTATTTATTTACTTGGATTGAAGGCCTGAGGCCTAATTATACTCTGCGTGTGTTGTTTGGATTCCGGTCGTGTTGACCGATGTATAGTGGTCGTGTAGGCCTTGTATGTAAATTGAGATTGTCACCCGTCTGGGAGATCTTTGTCGGATTTTCGTCTGGCGGGGTCTCCTTCGGGGCGTGACAATTTATTTGGTATCAGAGCGCCTAGGTTTTCGAGTTCCTAGGGGTTTTTGGATTTTTCGGAGTTCGCCATGTATTGGCAGGTTTTACGAGGTAATTTAAAAATTTTTGGATTGGTATGGATTTCCGACGATTTTTATATTTCGGAAATTCGAAGATTTATGACGAGGTCTATATGGGGATTTGGCAATGATGTAACCTCTCTATGCAAAATAGGTATGATGAAAATTTTATATATTTTTACTTCTAGTAACATCTGCTCTAGTAGCATTTGTAATAATTTAAGAGATGAGGCGAGGTGGGTGTGCACACTGAGATATAGTGCGAGGTAACCTTGAAAGAGCGATGAGATCTCTGGTTATGGAGTTGTCAGAAAGGGTCTATTGAGTTTTAACTCATGTGTAGACTCGTAGTAGAGGTCGCCTACCAAGGTGACCAACCGGAGTTGTCGTAGTGTTTATACTCCAGGTTAGATTTGGCTATGTGTTTAGTGGATAACCGGATCGAGTCAGAAAGCAAGGGTCAAGACGTCATATTGGTTGTGGAAATCAAGGACTACAGTGTTAGAGATTTTCACTGATTATGCTAGTCGGATTTTTACCCTGCGGGGTAATAGACAAGGAATGTATACTATTGTTGATGTAAACAATGGAGGTTAAGTTTCGAAGTTCCATAGGGATTTTGATCCTTGAGCAGCTTGAGCCTTAGATTGATAACATTGAAGGTACTGTTAAGTACCTAACTGGTATTTATATAGGAGTGGAGATAGTTTCTTACTATTGCAATGATCAAGTTGTTACTTGGTGGAATATGTAGAAGAAATTTATTTGGGGAAATAACTCATTACGGGATCATGGGTTCAGGATGTTTTCGAGAGACAGTATTTCTCCAGGTTATTTTGTATGACTCATTGTTGAGGAATTCTTGAGTCTTAAGTTGAGTGATAAATTGTTAATGGATTTCACTATAGAGTTTACTAGAATCGCGGAGTTTACCCCCACTTAAGGGCTCAAGATAGTGATTGAGTTGTTTGCGATCACCCACAATTTATTGGCTTACATTTGGATTAGGATAGTTGGATTTTTCCATCAGATCCTATCGGGAGGCATTAGGGTGAGTCATATTTATAAAAATGACTGCAACAAGGGTCTCAAGAGAATAGTGTAGTCAATCTAGTGATAATAACCTACACTTCGGATAAGGTAACGGTAGGAGACGTGAACGTGCTTTTCTAGCTGAATTCACGTGACATTATTGCGTTCCCATGTTGATGTTCGATATTGATCAAGGCTCTGTCCCGGGAATGAAAGATGGATGAAACACCTCATTTCCCAGCCGAAAACAAGAATA
Source organism: Wurfbainia villosa (assembly GCA_025175895.1). NCBI lineage: Eukaryota > Viridiplantae > Streptophyta > Magnoliopsida > Zingiberales > Zingiberaceae > Wurfbainia > Wurfbainia villosa. The sequence continues at coordinate 115,010,178 of CM045994.1, forward strand.
TGGATTAAGTTTTCTCCTCAGATATATGTCGCTATCAGAAGTGGTTTGTACACTTGTGGAGATATGAGGCTGGTTGTATGGTTCTTGAAGAAAAGGAGAGGAAGAGGTGTATACACCTAGATTCATCTGATTATCGAATTCTTTTTCTAGATCACTGTGAAATAGGGAATCCATTAAGAGCAGAAGTTGGATGAGTTTACATCTTTACTCGAAAGGAGTTGTAGATGGTTGAAGGATTGATCATTGAGGTTGGTATCAGATGATTGAAGGATTGATCATTGAGGTATTACTATAGTTTACCTTACTTGATGATATATTGAGAGATACAGGTGTTTACAGATATCTGTGGTTAAAACATGCACTGATAGGATTAAAAGGATTTTTATATTTGGATTATGTGGATTAATTGTGTTTCCACCGACAGGTGAGATGTTGTTGAGATGATTACTATGATGATTATCACAGGGGTATGAAAATGATTTTGGATGTTTAGAGGTTGATTGATGGAAATGTTATATTATGGTGAGAGAGTTGACTTAATTGTTTTATAGTTGACTTGGTTGATATGATGTGAATATCTGGATATTAACTTGGAGGTTATGCTTGTGACATGATGGTATAAGAAGGTCTCTCGGATGTCTGTATAATTCGAGAGTAATCAGATGTAGTGTTGGAGGAACTTCTAGGCTTGCCGCTGTATAGGCAAGTAGAGTAGGCGATCGGAGTGATTTCGAAAATAGTTTCGATATCGAAGATCCCCTACTGTGAGATAATTTATTTGTCGAGGTAATGTTATTTTTACTGAGCTAATATTTTTACTTATGTGCGTTGGTGAGGCTAGTGTAAAGCGCACAAGGTTGTTAAAGCTCGTGGTATACTCAAAACAATGTCATTCAATTGGCTATAATCCAATCGAGTTGCTTAGATACCGTCATCGATCGGTCTTTTAGAATTGGCAAGGTTGATGATGCCAAGAGGTATTTGTTAGAATGACGATTTTTTAGGGGATAATTTAGTTGGTATCAGTGTTGCTTAATACTATGGGAATTGGAAGAATCTAAGTTCCAATTAAAGGAGGTATTGGATGGGATATTTGTTGTCCCAGTATTTTATTTCTTGAGAAGCTCTGGAACTTGTTGTTCAAAGAGATATGGACCTTTGAGGTTATACATCAATTATTGATGATGGAATGCGGTAGTGGTAGAAGGAAAAGAATATCCTTCATGGAGGATTGAGGATCTATTTAGATCAACTATAGGACACCTGTGTATACTCTAGGATTGATTTATGATTGGTGTGTTGATATTGTAGTGACAGGGTGTCATACAATTATCAAAGTTATAGGGATGATTGATATATCATCAGCCTAGAGTAAAGAGGATGCAGGTGTATAGTGGTGACAATTTCATAGTTGGTATGAATTGTACGAGGTTTGATTATCTTGTTTGACTTATGACGACTTAGTCGTCCAGGGATTTGGGAAATCGTGTATTCTGGACACGATTGGATCATTTATGATGGTGGCAGTTGGAGTTGAGCACTCGGCCACCTATGATGATGGTTTTCTCGTATGGATTTGATTATTACCATAGATATGGATAGGATGCTCTAGCGGTATTACACCGCTGATTGGTGATGAAATTTACTTGGTCTGAAGCTTGTGAAACTAGTTTCAGGGCTCGGACGATAGTTGACTTTTACACCAGAGTTGTTTGATCATTCTCGGGTGGAAGGAAGGGTATTGTATGCGGATGCAATGTTTCAGAGAAGGGAGCGTTTCTGATTTAGTTGATTGAGACGTATCCCATGGTTACGTCAAATGAGGAACTACGAGATGGGTTGTCATATATATATGACGTGGACCTAGCAGGAGTTGTTATGTTGTTTTGTAGAGGTGAGGAGCAGAAATGCTTATGAGGTTTTAGCTAGCTACTGTGTAGTTGCATTTGAATTTAGGAAGAGTTACTATTGATTCAGGAACAACAGATAGATTCCTGTTGTGATGATAGAGAGCATCTATCATAGAGTTGTACTTTTGCTCTAGGTTGAATTAGTGATATTGGAATTTGTATGTAGTAGGTGGCTAGATAGGGCAATTGGCGTGTAGCATGTTGCTTGGGTAAGTAGTGCCTTTGGTATTACCTCGAGAGTCACGAGGCTTTATCACGATATTTTGATAGGTATTGCTGAAGATTGCAATAGGTTGTATATGTTGCATGTTTAAGATTGATTGTATCCTGAAATAGTATATCAAACGTTTCTCCGTGGAGGAACGATACATGCGAATATAGTTGATTCGGGAAGTCTGTAAAGGTGGTATATAAATAATCGAAGGTTCTCATCAAGAGGAAAGTGGAGCCTAGTATGATGGATGTGTTGGGAGATTATTTGGAATTCGGAAAGGACTTAGTATGATTAGCTAAGTCCCATTTTCTCTAGATCCATACGATGAGTTGTTGGATCGCCGGATAGGTTATATACTATGAAGATTTCAGTCATGGAGGAGTATCTTTGAGTATCGGATGCGATAGCGATTCAAGATTTACCTTAGGATTATGGTAAAGTCTTTAATAGGTCACTGGATATAGAGCTCCACTCGGTACGCTTAAGTACTTATGATAAGTGGTCGATATAAAGATATTATTCATACTTTGGAAGGGCTACTAGAAGCAGGTGTGATTTGATTTTTAAGGGATATCAGTAACCCCACTTAGTCACTTGAGGTGTGACTTGTCTCCAGATGCTTGAGATGGTTGTTGGGACATCTCGTACTAATATACGAGTAGAAAATTTGGGGACCAAATTTTTATTAGTGGGGGAGAATGTTAAATACGGGGATTTAAAAAACCCTAAATTAAATGGCCCAATAATTAAGAAAATAATCCTGGAAATTTTTCGAGATTTTTAGGAATTTTCCGGAATTTTTCTGGATTTAAACGGACTCCGTACGAGATTATTACGGGGATAAAATAGATAGGCTTTATTTAAGGGGTATTAACCTAAACCGGAAACCCTAATTTCTATTTTCTATTTCCTTTTTTTTCTTTCCCTGCAGTGGCGGTTCCTTCACGCGCCCATCCTTTCTTTCCCCTTTCCTCGTTGCGGTCGCCACCCGACGCACCACTCTCCGCCCTGCCTTCGCCGGTGACTCTCTTCTCTCTTTCCTCGCGGCACTGACTACCCGACGCCGACGCCGACGCGGCCGTTGCCTTTTTCCTTCGTCGGCGACGCCTTTCCTCGCCGACGCCGACGCTCGCGACCCTTGTTTGCGTTCCGCGAGCGCCGCCGCCGGCGACGCGAGCTCGCCGTCGGCCGACGCCTAGGTCGTCGGCTGCGCTCACCGGCAGCGTTGCCTTCCGCCATTGCTTCTCCCGTCGCTCGTCATCCCATTACCCATTCGCCTCTACTCTTCTCCGGTGGTCGTCGAGTAGGTAAGGGTTTCTTTGTGGATTGCTTGGGTTGGTGTTTCAGGTGTGATCGGTGAGAGGGTTGTGAGGGTTTATTGGGGTGTTGTGCGGTTAGGGTTGGAGGTGGTCGTCTGCAAGGATTGATGAACAATCGTTGAGTCATATAAATTGAGTTGGGGATCTAATTTGGGTAAGGATTGGTATCGGTTGGAATTCCTAGGCGGGTGAGCTTGATTGGTCGATTTGGGATGATTCCGAAGTTATTCGATTGATCGGTATGGATATTTGTGGTAGGAAAAGGATTATTAAGACGATTGGAAAATTTGGGAGAATTGGAAATCGATTTGGGGCAAGTAGGTTATGAAGGAAATCGATTAATTATTCGATTTGTCGTTGAATTGTATATTTTGTGCTTGACTATAATTATGTTATATGCAGGTTTGACGAGGCGTGTCCCGATCGTGACGATCCGGTTCTCTTCTATGGATATATTGGTGGTATTTTGACTTAACTTTTAGATTAAGTCAAATTGATATGCTAGTAGGATAGTTTACAATAACTTTTTCATGTTTATATGCCTGGTATACTTTTGGTGCCTACTAGATACATGCATATGATAGGATATGATTATATTTTCCTGTTTGATTTGGATCATAGTATATGGATTAGGGATATGTACATATTGATTGTACATATTATTCTGGATAGATATTTTGAGTAGGATTTACATGTTTTAGTATCATGCACCATTTTTGCATGATTGCATGCTAGCCGGGGTTCCATTATTGTGAGCCCGCAGTGTTACATGGCTCGCACACACCGCCACTCATGGGTTAGTGGTACATCGAGGGTGTGTGCATTGCTCACTGCCGTCCGCCACGGGTAGCGATGAGGCGCGTGTGCGGGCAGGATCCTCCTCCGCCTATGACAGGGAGATGAGAGCTTAGCTCCACTACTATGTTTGGGCGAGGAGGATAGGTGTACCCGACAAAGATCCTCGCTCACTGGCCACTCAGAGCGATGATGGCAGAGTGCGCTTGTCATAGCCCTACCCACTCCTGGCCACCATCGCAGGAGGCTACTGACCAAGGCGGTGGTGACCGCGTCGGTGACATCATTTGACGGATTGCATTTGTATTGTGTTTGTGATTATTGTATTGATGCCTTGATGTGCATATGATTGACATGCATACAGATACATGTTTATATATGGTCGACTCTATTACTTCTAGTCGTGCACATGCTCCTATAGTGGTAGGAGATTGTGTAAGTACAGTCATTTTGTATTTCTTGCTTGCATACCCTATTTATGTGAGACTGTACTGGCATGATATTTTTATTGTTAGCTATACCTTACTATGCATATCTACTATACCCGCAGAGTTCTTTGAACTCACCCCGTTGATTTATATTTATTTCAGGATGAAGCTGTCAGGAGAGTCCAGCTGCCAAACCCCCTCGTCGTGGAAGTGTATTTGGTTATTTATTTTTGGTTTTGGATATCTTGTTTAGAAGATATATTTAGGACTGGAATTGGATTTATGTATTTGTGGATTTTTGGTGTCCTTAGGGACTTTATTCGGAGTTTTGTTCTGGATGGATTTCAGTTGAGTATTCCTGCCCAGATGGCAGAAGGGGTAGGTTTAGATGTGATTGTTTATTTATTTACTTGGATTGAAGGCCTGAGGCCTAATTATACTCTGCGTGTGTTGTTTGGATTCCGGTCGTGTTGACCGATGTATAGTGGCCGTGTAGGCCTTGTATGTAAATTGAGATTGTCACCCGTACAGGGGAGATGCTGTCGGATTTTCGTCTGGCGGGGTCTCCTTCGGGGCGTGACAATTTATTTGGTATCAGAGCGCCTATGTTTTCGAGTTCCTAGGGGTTTTTGGATTTTTCGGAGTTCGCCATGTATTGGTAGGTTTTACGAGGTAATTTAAAAATTTTTGGATTGGTATGGATTTCCGACGATTTTTATATTTCGGAAATTCGAAGATTTATGACGAGGTCTATATGGGGATTTGGCAGCGACAGAACCTCTCCTGCGGCAAAATAGGTATGATGAAAATTTTATATATTTTTACTTCTAGTAACATCTGTTCTAGTAGCATCTGTAATAATTTAACAGATATGAGACGAGGTGGGTGTGCACCTGCACCGAGACATGGTGCAGGGTAACCACGCAAGAGGACAGTGAGATCTCTGGTTATGGAGTTGTCAGAAAGGGTCTATTGAGTTTTAACTCATGTGTAGACTCGTAGTAGAGGTCGCCTACCAAGGTGACCAACCGGAGTTGTCGTAGTGTTTATACTCCAGGTTAGATTTGGCTATGTGTTTAGTGGATAACCGGATCGAGTCAGAAAGCAAGGGTCAAGACGTCATATTCATCGGGTTGTGGGAAACTGGCGACTACGTAGATTTTCACGATTATGCTAGTCGGATTTTACTCGGGTAATGGACAAGGAATGTATACTATTGTTGATGTAAACAATGGAGGTTAAGTTTCGAAGTTCCATAGGGATTTTGATCCTTGAGCAGCTTGAGCCTTAGATTGATAACATATCAAGGTAATAAGTACCTAACTGGTATTTATATAGGAGTGGAGATAGTTTCTTACTATTGCAATGATCAAGTTGTTACTTGGTGGAATATGTAGAAGAAATTTATTTGGGGAAATAACTCATTACGGGATCATGGGTTCAGGATGTTTTCGAGAGACAGTATTTCTCCAGGTTATTTTGTATGACTCATTGTTGAGGAATTCTTGAGTCTTAAGTTGAGTGATAAATTGTTAATGGATTTCACTATAGAGTTTACTAGAATCGCGGAGTTTACCCCCACTTAAGGGCTCAAGATAGTGATTGAGTTGTTTGCGATCACCCACAATTTATTGGCTTACATTTGGATTAGGATAGTTGGATTTTTCCATCGGATCCTATCGGAGGCATTAGGTGAGTCATATTTATAAAAATGACTGCAACAAGGGTCTCAAGAGAATAGTGTAGTCAATCTAGTGATAATAACCTACACTTGGATAAGGTAATCTGTAGGAGGCGTGAACGTGCTTTTCTAACCGAATTCACGTGACATTATTGCGTTCCCCATGTTGATGTTCGATATTGATCAAGGCTCATCCAGGGAATGAAAGATGGATGAAACACCTCATTTCCCTAGAAAACAAGAATATGGATTAAGTTTTCTCCTCAGATATATGTCGCTATCAGAAGTGGTTTGTACACTTGTGGAGATATGAGGCTGGTTGTATGGTTCTTGAAGAAAAGGAGAGGAAGAGGTGTATACACCTAGATTCATACAGTTATCGAATTCTTTTTCTAGATCACGTGGAAATAGGGAATCCATTAAGAGCAGAAGTTGGATGAGTTTACATCTTTACTCGAAAGGAGTTGTAGATGGTTGAAGGATTGATCATTGAGGTTGGTATCAGATGATTGAAGGATTGATCATTGAGGTATTACTATAGTTTACCTTACTTGATGATATATTGAGAGATACAGGTGTTTACAGATATCTGTAGTTAAAACATGCACTGATAGGATTAAAAGGATTTTTATATTTGGATTATGTGGATTAATTGTGTTTCCACCGACAGGTGAGATGTTGAGATGATTACTATGATGATTATCACAGGGGTATGAAAATGATTTTGGATGTTTAGAGGTTGATTGATGGAAATGTTATATTATGGTGAGAGAGTTGACTTAATTGTTTTATAGTTGACTTGGTTGATATGATGTGAATATCTGGATATTAACTTGGAGGTTATGCTTGTGACATGATGGTATAAGAAGGTCTCGGATGTCGTATAATTCGAGAGTAATCGATGTAGTGTTGGAGGAACTTCTAGGCTTCAGATAGTGTAAGCAGTAGTAGGCGATCGGAGTGATTTCGAAAATAGTTTCGATATCGAAGATCCCCTACTGTGAGATAATTTATTTGGTACTGAGGTAATGTTATTTTTACGAGCTAATATTTTTACTTATGGTGCGTTGGCTGAGGGCTAGTGTAAAGCGCACAAGGTTGTTAAAGCTCGTGGTATACTCAAAACAATGTCATTCAATTGGCTGTAATCCAATCGAGTTGCTTAGATACCGTCATCGATCGGTCTTTTAGAATTGGCAAGGTTGATGATGCCAAGAGGTATTTGTTAGAATGACGATTTTTCAGGGGATAATTTAGTTGGTATCAGTGTTGCTTAATACTATGGGAATTGGAAGAATCTAAGTTCCAATTAAAGGAGGTATTGGATGGGATATTTGTTGTCCCAGTATTTTATTTCTTGAGAAGCTCTGGAACTTGTTGTTCAAAGAGATATGGACCTTTGAGGTTATACATCAATTATTGATGATGGAATGCGGTAGTGGTAGAAGGAAAAGAATATCCTTCATGGAGGATTGAGGATCTATTTAGATCAACTATAGGACACCTGTGTATACTCTAGGATTGATTTATGATTGGTGTGTTGATATTGTAGTGACAGGGTGTCATACAATTATCAAAGTTATAGGGATGATTGATATATCATCAGCCTAGAGTAAAGAGGATGCAGGTGTATAGTGGTGACAATTTCATAGTTGGTATGAATTGTACGAGGTTTGATTATCTTGTTTGACTTATGACGACTTAGTCGTCCAAGGATTTAGGAAATCGTGTATTCGACACGATTGGATCATTTATGATGGTGGCATTGGAGTTGAGCACTCCACCTATGATGATGGTTTTCTCGTATGGATTTGATTATTACCATAGATATGGATAGGATGCTCTAGCGGTATTACACCGCTGATTGGTGATGAAATTTACTTGGTCTGAAGCTTGTGAAACTAGTTTCAGGGCTCAGACGATGGTTGACTTTTACACCAGAGTTGTTTGATCATTCTCGGGTGGAAGGAAGGGTATTGTACGGATGCAATGTTTCGCAGAAGGAGCGTTTCTGATTTAGTTGATTGAGACGTATCCCATGGTTACGTCAAATGAGGAACTACGAGATGGGTTGTCATATATATATATGACGTGGACCTAGCAGGAGTTGTTATGTTGTTTTGTAGAGGTGAGGAGCAGAAATGCTTATGAGGTTTTAGCTAGCTACTGTGTAGTTGCATTTGAATTTAGGAAGAGTTACTATTGATTCGGGAACAACAGATAGATTCCTGTTGTGATGATAGAGAGCATCTACAATAGAGTTGTACTTTTGCTCTACCGGTTCGGAATTAGTGATATTGGAATTTGTATGTAGTAGGTGGCTAGATAGCTACATGGCATCTTGACTGGCTATGAGTACCGGTCGTGGTAGCATGTTGTTGCCGGTAAGTAGTGCCTTTGGTATTACCTCGAGAGTCACGAGGCTTTATCACGATATTTTGATAGGTATTGCTGAAGATTGCAATAGGTTGTATATGTTGCAGATGTTTAAGATTGTATCCGGAAAATAGTAAGTATTGAAACGTTCTCCGTGGAGGAACGACATGCGGAATATAGTTGATTTGGAAGTTTGGTAGAGGTGGTATATAAATAATCAGTAAGGTTCTGTACCAAGAGGAAAGTGGGAGCCTAGTATGATGGACGGTGTTGGGAGATTATTTGGAATTCGGAAAGGACTTAGTATGATTAGCTAAGTCCGCTCATTTTCTCTAGATCCATACGATGAGTTGTTGGATCGCTGGATAGGTTTATACTATGAAGATTTCCAGTTCATGGAGTATCTTTGAGTATCGGATGCGATAGCGATTCAAGATTTACCTTAGGATTATGGTAAAGTCTTTAATAGGTCACGGATATAGAGCTCCACTCGGGTACAGTTAAGTACTTATGATAGGTGGTCGATATAAAGATATTATTCATACTTTGGAAGGGCTACTAGAAGCAGGTGTGATTTGATTTTTAAGGGATATCAGTAACCCCACTTAGTCACTTGAGGTGTGACTTGTCTCCAGATGCTTGAGATGGTTGTTGGGACATCTCGTACTAATATACGAGTAGAAAATTTGGGGACCAAATTTTTATTAGTGGGGGAGAATGTTAAATACGGGGATTTAAAAAACCCTAAATTAAATGGCCCAATAATTAAGAAAATAATCCTGGAAATTTTTCGAGATTTTTAGGAATTTTCCGGAATTTTTCTGGATTTAAACGGACTCCGTACGAGATTATTACGGGGATAAAATAGATAGGCTTTATTTAAGGGGTATTAACCTAAACCGGAAACCCTAATTTCTATTTTCTATTTCCTTTTTTTTTCTTTCCCCTCGCCGCGAGTGGCAGTTCCTTCACGCGCCCATCCTTTCTTTCTGCCGGCGCCCCTTTCCTCGTTAGTCGGCACCACCCGACGCCGACCACTCACGGCGCGCCCGTGCACGGTGACTCCCCTCTTCTCTCTTTCCTCGCGGACGGCTGGCGCCTGACGCCCGACGCTCGACGCCGACGCCGCGCCTTGCCGCTGCTTCCCTTCGTCGCGGCGCCTTTCCTCGAGCCGACGCGCCCACGTCGCACCCTTGTTTGCGTTCGCTCTGCGACCTTGCCGCTGACGCGACGCGAGTCGCCGTCCGACGCCTAGGTCGGTCGGGCCGCCACCGGCAGGCGTTGCCTTCCGCCATTGCTTCTCCGTCGCTCCCACGACCGCCGCGCCTTACTACTCTTCTCGGTGGTGAGTAGGTAAGGGTTTCTTTTGTGGATTGCTTGGGTTGGTGTTTCACGGCTGTGATCGGCTGAGAGGGGTTGTGAGGGTTTATTGGGGGTGTTGTGCGGTTAGGGTTGGAGGTGGTCGTGCAAGGATTGACTGTGAACAATCGTTGAGTCACTGTAAATTGAGTTGGGGATCTAATTTGGGTAAGGATTGGTCGCTTGGAATTCTAGGCGGAGTGAGCTTGATTGGTCGATTTGGGATGATTCCGGAGTTATTCGATTGATCGGTATGGATATTTGTGGTAGGAAAAGGATTATTAAGACGATTGGAAAATTTGGGAGAATTGGAAATTGATTTGGGGCAATTAGGTTATGAAGGAAATCGATTAATTATTCGATTTGTCGTTGAATTGTATATTTTGTGCTTGACTATAATTATGTTATATGCAGGTTTCGGTCACGAGGCAGGTCCCCAGTCGTGACGATCTGGTTCTCTTTGCGGATATATTCAGGCGGGTATTTTGACTTAACTTTTAGATTAAGTCAAATTGATATGCTAGTAGGATAGTTTACAATAACTTTTTCATGTTTATATGCCTGGTATACTTTTGGTGCCTACTAGATACATGCATATGATAGGATATGATTATATTTTCCTGTTTGATTTGGATCATAGTATATGGATTAGGGATATGTACATATTGATTGTACATATTATTCGGATAGATATTTTGAGTAGGATTTACATGTTTTAGTATCATGCACCATTTTTTGCATGATTGCATGCTCTGGACGGGGTTCCATTATTGTTGAGCCGCAGTAGTTACATGGCTCGCATTAATAACCGCCACTCATGGGTTAGTGGTACATCGAGGGTGTGTGCGCTTGCTCTGTCGAGCTCTGGTCCGCTTGGGTAGCGATGAGCGAGGCGTGGTAGCGGCGAGGGATCCCTCCTCCGCCTATGACAGGAGATGAGAGCTTAGCTCCTCCACTATGTTTGGGGCAGGAGGATAGGTGTACTCGGCAAAGATCCTGTTCACTCTGGCCACTCAGAGCGATGATGGCGAGTGCATTAATTGTCACACCTACCCACTCGGCTTCACCATCGTGTGTGAGCGGTGTAGCGTCGAGGTGACCATGTCTCATTTACGCGGATTGCACGATTGCATATTGTCTTTGCGATTATTGTATTGATGCCTTGGATGTGCATATGATTGACATATGCATACAGGATACATGTTTATATATGGTCGAGGACTCTATTACTTCTAGTCGCACATGCTCCTATATCGAGGTAGGAGATTGTGTAAGTCTGATCATTTGTATTTCTTGCTCAGATACCCTATTTATGTGAGATCATCTTGGCATGATATTTTATTGTTAGCTATACCTTACTATGCATATCTACTATACATGAGTTCTTTGAACTCACCCCGTTGATTTATATTTATTTGAGATGACGGTCGTCAGGAGAGTCCAGCTGCCAAACCCCCTCGTCGTGGAAGTGTATTTGGTTATTTATTTTTGGTTTTGGATATCTTGTTTAGAAGATATATTTAGGACTGGAATTGGATTTATGTATTTGTGGATTTTTGGTGTCCTTAGGGACTTTATTCGGAGTTTTGTTCTGGATGGATTTCAGTTGAGTATTCCTGCCCAGATGGCAGAAGGGGTAGGTTTAGATGTGATAGATTGTTTATTTATTTACTTGGATTGAAGGCCTGAGGCCTAATTATACTCTGCGTGTGTTGTTTGGATTCCGGTCGTGTTGACCGATGTATAGTGGCCGTGTAGGCCTTGTATGTAAATTGAGATTGTCACCCGTACAGGGGAGATGCTGTCGGATTTTCGTCTGGCGGGGTCTCCTTCGGGGCGTGACGGATCACTTGGTTACCAGGATTTTTTTATTGTAACGACCGGGCCCCTGTTGGCGGAATTCAGCCCCTATTGGCGGAATTCGGCCCCTATTGGCGGAATTCGGCGACCCCTATTGGTCGACGACCGTCGCCCCTGTTGGCCCGTCGTTACTCACCTGGACTTCCCACCCCTGGAAGTGGGTTTTTGCCTTTCCCAGGATTCGAACTCTAGACCTCCAGGTTAAGTACTAAAGTTTATGAATCCTGGTAAAGGCAAAAACCCACTTCGGTGAAGACCAGTGAGTAACGACGGGCCAATAAGCGACGATCGTCGACGATAATAGTCACCGAGTCCGCCATAAAGCGAATTCCGATAGGTAGAATCGCCAACAGGCTGTCGTTACAATAAAAAGCGCCTTTATTGTAAACGGCCAGGGCCCTGTTGGCGAATTGCCCCTATTGGCGATCGGTATTGGCGAGTCGGCGGCCCACTATTGGTCGACGGCCAGTCGCCCTGTTGGCCGTCGTTACTCACTGACTTCCACCTGGAAGTGGGTTTTTGCCTTTCGATTGAACTCTAGACCTCCGGGTTAAGTACTAAAGTTTATGAATCACGGTAACCAAGTGATCACGGAGGTGAGTAAGCGACCTCCGGGATCACGGTTACCGAGATTCATAAACTAGTACTTAACCGGAGGTCTAGAGTTCAATCTGGAAAGGTAAAACCCACTTCGGGGTGAAGTCAGTGAGTAACGACGGCCAACAGGGCGACGATCGTCGACAATAGGTCGCCAATCGCCAATAAGCGAATTCGCCAACAGGGCGATCGTTACAATAAAAGGCGCCTTTTTTATTGTAACGGCCGGGCCCTGTTGGCGAAATTCGGCCTATTGGCGGAATTGGCCCTGATCGACGGCGACCGTCGCCTGTTGGCCGTCATTACTCACTGGACTTCACCTGGAAGTGGGTTTTGCCTTTACCGTGATTCATAAACTTTAGTACTTAACCTGGAGGTCTAGAGTTCGAATCCTGGGAAAGGCAAAAACCCACTTCGGTGAATCAGTGAGTAACGACGGCCAACAGCGACGACCGTCGACAATAAATCGCCGACCATACGATCGCCATAGGCTGAATTCCGCCAACAGGGGCCCGGTCGTTACAACTTCAATCAGGCTCACGCCTTTGGTTTGGGTCCACGACTCCTCATCTTTGCGTTAGTCTTCAAGTATTTTCATCGGCTTTGTCATGCCAACAGGTCTATCTTTGCCAAGAGGTCGCGCCTCCGGGACTTACGATATCAAGACTACACACTTAGACTTTCATGACCAAGATTACAACCTTGGACTTTCCTTTGCCAAGTATTCATACTTGAATTTCGCTACCAAGACTACACACTTAGACTTATACGACTAATACTACACCCTTGAACTTTTTCCTTTGTCAAGTATTCATATTTGAACTGCCAAGAATCAATTTTTGGACTTCTCCATTGCCAAATATTCATACTTGGCCTTCCCCTTTGCTAAATCTCCACTCCTGGACTTTCCCTTGCCAAGTATCCATACTCAGATTTTTCTCACTCGAATCTTACTCGAGCTTGATCAATCTTGATCTGAGGTTGATTGCTCCAACAATCACTTCCTAATAATCTCCCTCATATAACCGTGGATGTCCCAAACCATCCACTAGTCATATAATTATATGTATTATTAAATCAATTGTCAAACATCAAAACTCTACTCGAGTCTGATCAATCTTGACTCGAGGTCGATTGCATCAACACAAAGTCTTGAGGAAAAGTCTATTGCATGCAGTCTTACCCTACTTTGTAAATGATACGATGAAAATACTTCTACTCAATTGGTCAAAAAAGCTCGACCTTGAATATCTTGCAAAGTCTTCTCATCCACTGATCTCAAATTAGATCGATAAGAGATTATTTTTAAGATTCGAATCAATCATCTAAGTCATCGGATAATAATTTTACCATTGCATCAAAATTAATTTCGATATAAATTTCTTTTTTTAAAAAAAAAATAAAAGGCGAGATAAGAAAATGTTCTTCTTTCGAAGAGTTTAAGACTGTTCCAGAGAGAGAGAGAAGTTCGATATAAGACGTGGGTATTCTATTAATTCTTATTGCATAATTTCTCTAGATTATTACTAAAAGATAGTCAATTTGGATGGTCAAAGGCCGATCGATTTGAGGAGGCAAATTCTATGGAGTGATGTTAGAATAATCTCCAACTTTAAGATGTGCATTCATTTTCTCTTGCCAGTTTCTATAGGGATAGTGTGATGGTAAGGTAGAATGTTGCTTGTAGAATAGATAGGATTCTATTTCGGATGAGGGACTTAAAATTTCCCCTGATTTCATATGAATTCCTCACTGCTTTGCCACCGTATCAAGAGACTTTATCCCCTTCATAATTTACCTCCCTTTCGTCAGTGCCCTAGGACGGATGACAAAGGACTGCTAGTTGGACAGATTCATAACTTTTTGCAGAGCATTCATTTTCTCTTTCGGTGAGTTTTCCGTTACAAAAGGGAAATTCTTTCCCCAAAAGCTTTCTCTCATTTATTCCACGGTGATGAAAATTAGATGGTAAATTATGAATAATCTATGACTTGATGTGTTAAATTAGTGCGGCATGATAGATATTCTCATCCTGTAACATAAGGAATCAATCTATGCTCTTCTATTGTAAATTTCATCGCACTAGCCAATGCATCATCTCTACGGAGATCTCTTTTGGTGAATTTGTATAAAAGGCTAAAATCGTCAATCTAGCAACTCCACCGATCTGTCCCACGATCATTATGAGGAAGATAAATCACGGAGACCTTTGGCTTTGATGCAATTGGCTACGACAAAGAGGGGTCATCTGAGCTTAGGGAGGAATTTTAGATCCTCCTCCAGAATTGCTCCGTACTCATTTCGCAAATTCCGTCCTGTCCCAACTAGCACACCATCTCCGTGGGAATACTCTTTTGGTGAATTTTCTATAGAAGGTTGAAACCACCAATCTAGTAGTCTTCTACCGATCTGTTCCACCATCATTATAAGGGAGATAAATCACGAAGGATTCTATGAGTCTTAATGTACAGGTGACCAATACATGTAAAAGTCATCTGAATAAAAAAAAGACTTTTGATCTCTTCCGGAATCGATCCATGACACTTCTATAAGCACCGTTGTGCTTCAACTACTATGTCATCTCTGTGAGACTCTTTTAATGAGTTTTCCGCAAAAGGTTGGAATCCGTCAATCTAGCGGCTCTCACCGATTTGTTCCACGACCATTATAAGAGAAACAAATCACGGAAGACTCTATGTACCTTGACACGGTGGCTAATACACATGGAGTTACGTTATCTGAATCTAAAAAAAAAAATTTAGATCTTCTCCGAAATCAATTATTGTCTTATCCATAAACTCCGTTATATCTTAGTCGAAGAAGAATTATCATTTCACCGTGAGCGCGATTTTGTTGAAAATTTTTGTCTTAAAGATAAAAAAAAAACTCTCGTATCAACTCGACAGACTCTTGGGAATCATTTTTTTTTAATCTTTGCGATAATAAAATTCAATAATTTAAGAATTACAATACCTAAGAAATCTATAATAATAATCTTTTCTTTACTACGAACAAGATCCTCGATATTTTGATGGTCAGCAAATTTTTACTAGATCATCCCCTCATTCTAGATTAGCTTTTTTTTTTCCCACTCAATGTCAATCATTGTTATTCCATTGGATAAGTTATAGAGTCGAGTAGTTATCATAAAATAATATAGATATTATAAAACAACAAAGATTGATTCTCGATATGAAATTTAAAAATTTTATTTGAATTCAGAAATTCTTTGTTATTTTGATCAATGGATATAATTCTCTGTGATTTATTTTTTTTTATTATCATCGAAAAATCGATGATGAAAAATATTGAAGATGAACATAATCGTGTTGTGCTACGAAAGTAGTTGTCATCTATTTACAAAAACAAATTTA
This sequence comes from Wurfbainia villosa, assembly GCA_025175895.1. NCBI lineage: Eukaryota > Viridiplantae > Streptophyta > Magnoliopsida > Zingiberales > Zingiberaceae > Wurfbainia > Wurfbainia villosa. The sequence goes on from CM045994.1 coordinate 115,026,091, forward strand.
AGATTATATTTAAGATCAATCACTTAGTACACAATATTATTATAGTTAGTGTATGGAGTAGCTAAAGAATAAATTTTTGGGGGTGTTTATAAAAGATTTAGATTTTCAGAATATATATATTTTTTTGTTGAAAATAAATAAAAAATAATAATAAAAGGGCTTTCCTCAGTTCGAAGTCTCAGTATTATCAAAATTATTATAAAATGGAACACTACTATATCTGTTTGATAGATTAAAATAATAATTTTTATGGACAAAATTGAATGGTCAATACAATACAAATATAAATACGTAGAAAATAAATATAGATCAATTGCCACTAAAAGCATAGTGTCTGTTCTCCATACGCCAAGGAAAAATATGCAATCTCTCTCTCTTCCAAATTTAAAATATACATTGTCCTCAATATATAGAAGAGTAATGATAAATAAAATAAATTACTCAGGAGGTGGAGATGGATAGAAATGATCTTGCAAAAGGTGTCAATAATATATGACGTCGATCATCTGCCTTTGAGCATTGAGTTTGATTATTTATTTGATCCTGTATCCCTTGCTGACTGTTATTCCTATGGTATAATAAAAGAGAATTGTAAAAAAAAGAAAGAAAATATACTTGGATTATCTCTTAAAAAATATTTGTTTTAGCTCGTAAGCTCGACCCTTGTTACTGTTCATCCTGGATTAAAACTCTACTACTATATCTATTTCATAGATTAAAATAATTATTTTTACAGACAAAATTGAATGGTCAACCCAATACAAATATAATACAAATATGTAAAAGATAAGTATAGATCAATTGCCACTAAAAGCATAGTGTATGTTCTCCATGCACCAATACAATCATAGACATTTGTCTTTATTTTTATGGGGCTATCTTTGAAAGGTATTTGAAGGGAGAGATATCACTTTTGTACGAAGGATGATAGACTAAAATAAAAATATTTTTTATATGCAAATATAATAGAGTGTCTTTTTAATATATAGATATTTTAAATTTAAAAATAGAGTCTCTTTTAATATGATAGTGAAGATAAGAGGAGCAAATCAAAGTGATAATTTAAAGAGGTAAAAATATAATTTTAAGTTTGGATATTTAATAATAAAATGTAGAAAACTTTGAGAGGTGATAATTTAAAGAGGTAAAAATATAATTTTAAGCTTGGATATTTAATAATAAAATATAGAACTTTGAGAGGTATTTCAACATTAATTTATTTATTTTTTAAAACAATGGGGGGCACATTGAAAATTACCCATTCATTTATTCCTTCACTGGACTTCAGCCAATTCCCTCGAAACGACGGCAGTGGGCAACAGCGGCCGCGCGATGTTTGCGACCAAATCAAAGGTATGCTGCTGCTTCCGATCCCTTCCAGTTCTTCTCGCTACTCCTGCTTGAATCGATCATCTTGATTTAGAAAAACGTTTCTGTTTTCATTCTATGATTTCATTTCTTTTTCATTCCGATGAGAAGTTGAAGGAACCAACGAAGGAGCCGCCTCATCGTCCCGATTTCTGGATCGAGACCTGCGATTCCGTCTCCCAGATCTGCCGCTTTGATTCCAATGGGCGTCTCTTTGTAAGCTCTTTCTGATTCTTTTTTTCTTTACTCGTGTTGTGATAAGGTTCTAGAAAGAAAGCTTGCTTGGTCCTATTTTAAATTACAAGGGTTAGATGCTCGAAGTGCTATAATTTACGGAAATGACAGAAGCGTTTCTTTCTGGTTGGGCTTCGTGGATCTTAGAGCTTGCACTGTTGATTTTTCCATTAAAGACCGTGTTTTTAAGTTGAACATTCCTCCTTAAATTTTTGTCCTTTGGTATCTCTGATGATGTTCGTGATCTCTCTAGTTTCCTAGATTTGGGCTTGTTTGTGTTAGCATTGTCCTGTTCTCCTTTCGTGCTTGCACATCGACTTGTCATCCTCTTTTTTCGATTAGCTATTTTTTTGCGATGAAAACTATGGAGTATGAGGATGAGTGATTTTTTTGTAGTTTCTTGAATCAGTGATCATGCAGTTTTGTTTTGGTTAAGTGTGGTTTTGTTCTTGCTAGTTTTATGCACTCTGGAATAATGTTGGTGAATTTAGAGTATCCGTCGATGTTCATGCTGTCACTTTGACCTTGGCCTACTACCTATTGCTTGATTTAGGGATAAAGCTAAATCTTGCAACTTGTAAATCAAACCTAAAACCTAGGAATCATTCTTAAAGTGCCATCCAGCTTTAATGAAAGATTCATAGTCGTATCACAATGGAAAGATGACATCTTTTTCTGTAAATTAAATTGTTGTCTCAGTCTAATATTTTGAGTTTATGGAAGAATTGAGTTTCACTGGCCTTCACCTAAAAATTGTGGCTACGTGCCACTCTAGAATTTAGGAAGGTTTCCAATTCGTGCACTTAATATGCCAGCTTGAGTACATAGATTATGTTCCTGCTGTCTCTCCAGTAGATGATAAATAAACGATCTTTTAGTAAGTTCAGTGGTGTTCTTTCCTACTTGGATCTGTTATTCACAAATGCTGATAATTATAAAAGATTATTTTTTAGTTATTTTATTTTGTTTTGCATCCAATTTGATCAAAGGCATAAACAATGTATTCAACCATGGCTGTAAAATTCAATGCTATTGGCTATTAAATGAAAATGAGGTGGCAAAGTACTTTATCTCCACAAACATATATTTCTGGCTCGACTTATCTTAAGCAAATACATTTTAGTAATGTTTCCTCATTTGATCTATGACCCATATTGCAAAGGTAGTGAAGGATCAACTTTGCTGCCAATCTTGTCCTCTATGAGTAACTTTGAAGATTTAATTAAATATAGTAACTGATATCTATTATTTTTTAAGAAAAAAGTGTTAATTTTTGAAAATGACAATAACATAAAATAAAAGGGGTTTTCCTTCCTGAAAAGTGTCCTCTTTAGAATCCAAGGATAATTTTTAAAAGACTCCTACAATATTTATTATTATTATTTAAAATACCTGTTATGATGTTAAAATATCCTTTTAAGATTTCTATTTTAATACTTTTTTTTGCCTTTATTAATAAATAATGAAGAAGAGTAGCGTTGACACAATGGTAAAGTTGTTGTCATTTAATCTGTGATCATGAGTTCGAATCATGGGAATAACTTCCTATGATCATGAGTTCGAATCATGGGAATAACTTTTTGTAATGTAGGATAAAGCTATGTACAATAGATATTTCTCCAGGACCTCATATCGATGGGAGTTTTATGTATTAGACTGTCTTTTATTAATAAATAATGAAGACTTGGACATGCTCTTAACTTTGTCTTCCCCGCCTAATTCGGATGGCATATGATGCAGAAACTTGTAAGCTCTATAGAATATAGTATGATTTTTTCATCAAGGTTATAAACTATAATCACTTTTCTACTTTTATGGTGCAAGCATTGATGATAGCTAGGTACTCTTAAGAGAACCTTAGATATTTTTTCCATGCTCCTCTGAATGATTTCTTTTCTTAAATTGGTATTGGATGGTAGGTTACGACTGCAAGTGACTCAAGACCTATACTGCAAAAAGTTGTCGAATCATTTCTTAACAAATTCTTTCCATCAGGGTATCCATATAGGTAAGATTTTCTCTTGCTATTCTTTTTGATATATGGAATTATTTTCAACTCTTTGTATTCAAAAATTAAATATTCTGCAGTGTGAATGAGGGCTACTTGACTTATACTCAATTCCGGGCATTGCAACACTTCTCAAGCGCTGCATTATCTGTGTTATCAACTCAGGTCTTCTCTTTTTGCCTTATCCCTAGTAGTTGTGTTAGCATGGAAAATGATACTTTGAAATTAGATGAGAGGCTCACAATATTAAAGTTCAATTGTTACTCTATCAATCGGTATTTGTCTTCAATGACATGGGATTACATTACCATGATTACATATATCAAATTCTGCAAACTTATAGGTTTCTAAGCATCTCCTTGTGACAGTGTTATAAATATCTAAGGCAGCTAAACTGACAAACATCTTCTCTAGAACAACTGTGGTATGGAGTTTCATACCAGGATAAAGCAGTACCGTGAAAATTAATATTTTTATTGAAATATTAATTCTTTGCGTCATCTACTTTTAGTTTCTCTATTATTTAGCCAATCAAGGCATGCATGATATCATCTGTACCTCTGAATATATGATATACTTTATAGCATGCCTTTTGACTGACAACTATCGGCTATGGTTCAGTCACTTCTATTTGCTGCAGGCTTGCGTCCTACACCTGCCCAAGCAACTGCCGTAAGCTGGGTAGGCTATAGTATGCTAAAATGATTTTCAAGCTTCTACTCTCCTCCGCCCTTTCTTTCTTATGCCTATTATTTTCAGATTCTAAAAGATGGTATGCAACATGCTGGCAAACTCATATGCAGCAATATGGGAGCAAGAATGGATTCTGAACCAAAGAGTTGGAGAATACTAGGTAATTTCATTTAAATAATAATTATCTGTCCATCTTGCTATCATCATAGAGCCACGAAGGCATAGTGTTCTTTGCTCCTTTGCAAATATGCAAAGGACGAAGGCATAGTGTTAAAGTATTTCACGCTTTACTCATGCAAGTTTCTCTTTCTTCTATGCTACTGAAGATCTTTTTTTTTTTTTTTGCTCAAGCAAATATGTTCTGGACTAGTGTTAATACTAATGTTCTTTCCCTATCTGTGTTGTAGCTGATGTGCTTTATGATCTTGGTACTGGTTTGGAAGTTATTTCACCTCTATGTCCACATCTTTTTCTGGAAACAGCAGGTTTGGGAAACTTTGCAAAGGTAATTCTTCTTTATTTCATTAATATTGAATTATTGATAGTACTCTTTTTGCTTAGTATACTTGATCAATTGATCTCTCTTTCTCTATTGCTCTCTCTCTTTCCCTCTCACTCACACACATATGCACACACTTGAAGTTTCTTATTCCAAAATCATGGTCTCTTTTGCAAAATGGCCAAATCGTGCACTCTCTCTACATACCCAAAATACCCTTGATTCAGTGTTTTTTATTTTTGGGTTCAGTGGTGAGTTTTTGTTTTTTTAAAAATCACCAAAATACTTTGCTGGACATCGAGAAACGTTTTGGTGTATTTTCATTTCCAAAATGAAGTGTTTTCTTCCATAAAGATGATTTTTGTAAATTATCCTGATGTGAAACTGAACATTTTTGGGCCAAAATCACCTTTCCTGATGAAGATTTGGAACTCAAATACACTCAAACACTTTATTTGGCACTCCCAGAATTATTACAGTGTGATTACACTTAAACACTTTATTTAACACTCCACAGTGTGAGTATCTATCCCAAATGGCATTTTTTCAGCCATCACTGGGCTTCCGGACTCAGAAACACTCATGACTGCATCACTACCTGACATTCATGGAAATACTAGCTCGATTTTCTTTCCAAAATTACATGTTTTAGGTCACCAAGGTGATTTTGACGAACCTGTTGAATTCATAAACACTTTCTGGGATTACCTGACACTCCTCTTGTTTATTTTCTTTTCAAAAAGTCACCCCCGATGAGCTACATATCATCTTGAAAAGAGAGATGCTAAAATATTTCTGGGATTGTCAAATAGAGTATTATGGTGTTCTTGAGCACAAAAGGTTGATTAAGATTCAGTTTAAAAGCCAAATTTCAATTTTCTAACCAAAAATACAAATTTGAATATACGGAGAGGTATATGCATGATTTAAGCGTTTCGAAAGTAAGGGGCTTGATTTTGGAATATCTAAAGTTCAGTTTCTATTTTGGGAAATTACCTTTTCTTCTATTGGGTAATGGACTTTATTATGCATGTGATTTACAGGGAATGGCTGTTGTAGCTGCAAGGGCTACCAGGTTACCAATTTATTCCTCTTTTGCCAAAGAGGGTAATCTCAGTGATTTGTTTGCGAAAGGAGAGGCTATCTCTACCCTTTTCAATGTAGTTGGATTAGGAGCAGGGATTCAATTAGCTTCCACAGTATGCTCATCAATTCAAGGAAAGGCATGTTTCTGTTATCTCAAGTACTAAACTCGAAAGCATAATTGCAATATTAACATTAAATTCAATTGTTTGGATGTTTTTTTTTTGCTATGAATAAAGGGCATGCCATCCATTCTATAGATACAGCTCAAAAACATGGTCAAGATGTGCTGTTTGGATACTAGACCTTGGAAATACATGATTCTAAGGAACTAATCTACTTTGAATAATTAGCAAATTAGCTAAAAGTATTGATGGATCTTACAAATGCAACATTGCTTTTGCCCCTTGATGCAAGTTGTGACTTTGCATCTTTAGAAACTGCTTCTATAGCTTCACTAACTCTCGGTAATAAATTGATAATGGATCATCAGCTACCTATTAGTTAGTTGTTCAATTGCCAATCTTAACCGAGATAATTTTGCATAGTTTTCTTTCTTCAAAATGTTTAACTGGTAAATTGTGTTATTAATCTGCAGTTGATAGTGGCCCCTCTGCTTTCCGCGATACACATCTACAGTGTGGCAGAAGAAATGCGGGCAGCTCCTGTGAACACCCTCAATCCCCAGAGGACGGCCATGATCGTAGCCAATTTTCTCAAGGTGCAAATTAGTCGTTGCCATTCTACATTCATTGCTTCTATCTACTTTCCGGTGACCGACTGTTATGCTCGCATCTGAAACAGACCGGAAAAATCTCGAGCCCAGTCGATCTTAGATACCGAGAGGATCTTATTAACCCTGGCCGCGTCATAGAGGAAGCAGGGAACGTGAAGGTTGGGCAACCACTTAAGAAGGTCGTGAAGAATCTGTCGATGCTCAAGGAGCTCAGGGACATTTTTCCAAGCGAGAAGTTTCTTATCGATCGACAAGGCAAGCTCACTTATATGTCTCTCGAGCAGACTGCGTCCGGCGAGGATGCATTAAGGGGGTGGCTGGTGGCTGCTTTTGCCGATGCTATGGAGAAATCAGGCCATGGCTCGTCGGGGTCGCCGGTGTTGAATGCAGCTTATGAGAAGATGGAGAGTGTTTTCCCAGCTTTCATTTCTGAAGTGAAGATGAGAGGCTGGCACACTGATCAGTTCTTGGACGGAAATGGCAAACGATATGCATTTTGACACTCTGGATTTGTGATCATCTCAAATCCATTTCAAAGAGTTGTGTTGTAAGATTGTCCAATTAGGTTGGGTTAAATGGACTAGTTGGATGGGTCAGGACAGTTAACCCGATTGATCGATCGGGCAGTCAAACACACCGAGTCGGTCGGTCGATCGATCGATGGATCGGTGTAGCGAAATTGATTGAGATTGAGATTGACAAAACAATTAGTGAAATTGTGCAGGCAAAATAAATCAGACAAAGTATTCGTACCAAACTATTGTATCCTTTTTGTATGTATTTTTCATAATATTGTTACCAATTGAATATAAAAAAATTCCATCTTTAATTAATTATTTCATTTTTTTAAATATATATACATTACCACCAAATAAATACTCATATAATTACACATTATGAATTGATGGCTAAACATAATGACACATTAACTTATTTTTAAAACTCTTAATGAATTTATTATTTTATGATTTTCTATTTAAAATTTTTACATTTCTGAAAATTATTTTCCGGCCAAGAGGAAATGATTTAGTTTTTAATTTTCAGAAAATATAAGATTCCTAAAATTTTGTAAATAAATGTTTACCGAACTATTCATCTTTTAATAAATTAAAGGATGCTAAATATTTTTTTTATTTAAAAAAAAAATCTAAATTTTATCGTCGTCGTCACGTAAAGCAGTCAGTCCAGTTCACTCGAGTCCAGAACGATAGAAAAGGACGAAGTTGGGGGCGGAAGCTGCGGGAGGGAGAGAAATGGCGAGAAGGGCGGACGAGGAATACGACTACTTGGTCAAGGTCGTTCTCATCGGCGACTCCGGCGTCGGCAAAACCAACCTACTGTCCCGTTTCACCCGCAACGAGTTCAACCTCGAGTCCAAGTCCACAATCGGCGTAGAATTCGCCACTCGGACCCTCCAGGTATCAATCAGATCTATCGTTTCCATTGGGTTCGGTGCCTTCCTGCGATGGATCGGGTCTTGGGTCTTGCACAATCCTGTCTTTGTGATCTCTTGTTTCCCTTTATGGAACCCACAGATCCGTTTCTGTCTTGTTGGGCTTCGTGGATCTTAGAGCTCGAACTATTGTTTTTTCCATGAAAGACCATGTCTTTAAGTTGATCATTTCCCCCTAGATTTTGTCCTTTGGTATCTCTGATGATATTCATGATCTCAATGTTAACTAATTTCCTAGATCTGGGCTTGTTTTTGTTAGCATTGTCCTGTTCTGGTTTCGCGCATGCACATCAACTTGTCATCCCCTTTTTTCCATTGTTATTTTTGGCTAGGAAAGCTATGTATGAGAATGGGTGAAGTTTGTTTGTGTAATTTCTTGACTGAGTTATCATGTACTTTTGTTTTAGTTAAGCGCGGTTTAATTCTTGCTAGTTTGATCTAATTGTTGCCGTAGGCTAATACCAGGAATATATTTACGAATTGACTTTTGCTGGTGTTCATTGAAAAACTGCGGCTATGTGTCACTCTGCAATTTAGGCAAGTTCCATTCATGCGTTTGATATGCCAGCATGAATACATAGATTATGTTCCTTCTGTCTCTCCAGTAGATGAAAATGCACAATTTATTGAAAGTTCAGTAATGCCACTCCTATTTGGATATGTTATTTGCAAGTTTTGATAATTTTAAAAGATTAGTTTTTGGTTATTTCATTTCATTTTGCATCCAACAAACGGATAAACAATGTATTCAACCATGGTTGTAAAATTCAATGCTGTTGGTTATTAAATGAATATGAGGGAGTAAAATACTTTGTCTCCATAAACATATACTTCTGGCTTTGTTTATGTGGATCACCCTTAAGCAAATACATTGTAGTAATGTTTACTCACTTGAACCTGTGACCCAGGTTGCAAAGGTAGTGAAGGATCAATTTTGCCTTCAATCTTGCCCTCTACAAGTAACTTTAAAGATTTAATTATATATATATTTGGAATAGTCCAGTATTGCATTGTATATTTTCTGCATTGACTGCTACTATATTTTGTTTTCTAATTGATGCCATTGTATTTGATAATGACTTAAATTTTGATGCCAAGCGATCTCTGATACAACTTGGCACTCATTGGTACCTGTTTACCTAGGGCTGTAACTGCTGTTTATTTGAATCACAATTACAGGATAACCTGAATGTTTATTTGTTTCTAATTTTCCCCCCATATCGTCATAAACATTTCCCAAACATGAACATGTTGCATTCATTTTTTTTTTTGTTTTGCATAAAGAATACAATAAATTTGTAAAACTTCTTCAATCTCGTACAAAATCATCAGCCTATGATTAGTTGGAGTGAGAAGCATGATTTCATGGAGATAGTAAATGGTTCAAATTAAGAGCAAGATCTTGATAGATTTAGCCAACAGTATGCTATTTCAATATCTTGGTCAAGCACATTTTACTCCTTTCTCTTTGTTATTTGTCAAGTCTGTAGCATTGTTTATTTTCTTTGCTTGTGTGTGATATGTCTAATCTGCATTTTTTGAGCCTTTTTATTCTTCTCTATCTTTATGTTCTGCCTCAACTAACAGTACAATAAACAATTAATGATACAATTATTTCGTATCCTTTAGTCTGGCTAGTGCAGATAGTTCATCACACACTTTGACCATTCTTTTCTCGATGATAGTTTATCACACTTTCGCCATCTTAACACTCCATCTAGAAATTTTCTTTTTGGATGGTCAATTCACAAATATTGTTAAATATAGTAACCATAGGATGAGCATAGCCTTTAAAGCTTGATCTCTGAACTATCATATAGGTATGCCTTTAAGTAGATTCATTGAGTTCAAATTTTCCATCTAATTTAATCTTTTTACCTATCTTCTCTGTCGAACTTTTTATCTAGATTACTAATGAGGCCATGGCCTGGGATATCCCAGCCCTTTTGTGAAGCTTGGTTATGTATAATCTTTCCTTCTATTCCATTCCATGGAGTTTAAGTTTCCTCTGGAAACGATCTGCACCATGTGAGGTTTTTGATCATTCTGAATGTGGATCTTTTGCTTATTGACCACTGGGGAATGAGAATAAGGAAAACTTTTTGCTTGATGATTTTAAACTCCATACAGATAAGTTAATTATCCTTTATCACCAACAACCTTAAAATTTAGTTAATCTTTATAGTATCTGGTGAGAAAGAATACACTTTGCTTAGTTATTAGGTTAGTTGTTTTTTATTTTCTACTAAAGATATGTAACTTTTAAGTATTGAAGGGGAATTCGATTGGTTAAAAATTTCTAGTTATATCTATTTATTTACAATGTAGTTCGATCTTTCCTCGGGACCTCGCATTTAAAAATATAAAAATGGAAAAGGAAATTTTTTTGTAAACTGGTTAACATTATTAGTTTTAAAGTTCTAGCCCATTCTGACTAATTTTCTTGACATGAACGACCAGATCACAATCTATGCAAGAAACATTGGATGGAGAAAAGAGGAAGCAGACCTAAATACAGAATTGGCTACCCTGTGGAAACCGTGCTCGTCCTACTTTTTCTCCAAACCAACAAATAGCATAATATTATTATAATTAGCATCTTTGTGTTCTAGTATCAATGAAATGGCATTTGTTCAATTCAAAATCTCAGAGTCAGAGCAAAATGAAGAGGTGGAGGTGCATCAGGGGTTGCTTCCTCAGTGATGCAATAAGAGTTTAATGTTGATAAATGAAAAATGCTTCCATAGAGTATGATGAAGAAATTAGTTATTATACCACATGAAACTAAACACCATAGCTTTGAGGTATAGCAATTAGCTAGTATGAAAATGGCATGCAAAGTAGAATACTTGTAAATTTCCGTTTGTTTCAACTTGATGGATGGTTTGCTTGCTTTGATGGCATACTCCAGGGATGCCATTTTCCCAAGGCTTTCAAAGCTGAGCTTCTCGAGTTTTCTTTAACATTGCCTGAAAATATGTTCCTGTTGAATTACCAAAAAATGGACATGCAAAAATCATTCTCCTACAAAGTTTTTGAGAAACATTTGCATGATCCTTAGCTTATAATATTTCCAGGTCAAAGTTCACACATCTTTTGTACCAGCTAACGCGTTGACTTTTATCAAGTTTGGATAACCTCAAGGCATATGTTTCCATGTTATTGGTTAACTTCTGTATGATTTAATCTTATTCCTTCCTACCTTGTCTAGGTAGAAGGTCGGATAATAAAGGCCCAAATATGGGACACAGCAGGCCAGGAGCGATACCGAGCAATAACCAGTGCCTACTACCGCGGAGCCCTTGGTGCTGTTCTAGTCTACGACGTGACCAAGCCAACGACTTTCGATAATATCAGTCGGTGGCTCAAGGAGCTTCGCGACCATGCCGACTCTAACATTACAATCATGCTTGTCGGTAACAAGACAGACATGAAGCACCAGCGTGCGGTAGCCTCTGAAGATGCACACGGCTACGCAGAGAAGGAAGGGCTTTCTTTCATAGAGACATCAGCTTTGGACGCTACGAACGTGGAGCAAGCTTTTCAAATGATTCTCACGGAGATTTATCGAGGCATTAGCAAAAAGAACATTTCGTCCGACGAGCCTGGATTTGGAACTGCAGGTGTGAAAGAAGGAAAGACCATTGATGTTTCAGCATCAGAGTCCAATGGCACAAAGAAGCAATGCTGCTCCACATAATGGTTTATGATCTCTTTGGTCCTAGAGTTTGTAATGGTTTCAAACCTCCTCGTCTGGCTCCTCAATTATCCTTTCTCGTTCTACACGATGAAGTGATTATTTTTCTATTTTTTTTCTTTTTATTTTTGAAGATATATTATGATCAGTTGAAGTTGATTGTTGGAAATTTTATTGTACCCAGTTATGTTCTCTTTATTGTTTGCATTTTTTTCCCTGTTATATTCCATATATATTATTGCAGGAGACGAGTTTGATGTGAGTGGTTTTGATATTGGATAACATAAAATAAATAATAATGATAAACCTTTTAGGATAAGAAACAAAAGGGGTTCTTGATTATTTGAATCATGCAAATCATGAAGTTTAGTAAGAGTTAGAGTTGCAATACATCTATAGAGATTTTTTTTTTCCAAGTGTAATATTGTATCGTGAGAAGTTGAGTCGAAGAATCACTCGTTATGAGTATTTTTTGATTTATCAGTCAATAGAAAATTTTTATATGAGCGAATCGATCCATTTTTAATATTAGTTGAGTCGAAAGTCTAAATATATGATATCAATTAAAAAAATAAAAATAAATAAATAAAAGAGTGTATTGCCATATTTTAATGACGTTGTATTAATATAAATTGATTCATAAAAAACAAATCATATATAAAAAAGTATTGTTATATAAAAAAAAATCTTCACGGACTTATGGAAATTGTTAAATTTAATCAAAATTATTATAGTAGATACTTATCAATTGGCTGTTATAATTGTAATAGGTGATAAATAATGTTATAATTGGTGTAGTAACTATGTAAAAGTGATTTTAACTTTTTTTTTTTTTTTCAAATAATGCTTTAATATTTTTTAAAATGGTTTTATCAAAATCAAGCAATATCAATTAAGTAATTCTTGCCTTTTTATTTTTTATTATCTTTTTTTTTTCTTTCCTTTTCTCTTTTCTCTTCTATCTACCACAAATAAGTTAGAGTTGGTGGATTTGCAACGTTGTTGGTTGAGGATAAATATTTTTTTATATTTTTATTTCATTTATATTTTTATTTCTTCAAGAATTCTTTGTTGCACCTTTTTTTTTTCTTAACTAGTAAATATGGTGGGCACAGAGACTAATATGAACGATAAAATTATTTTAAAAAATAGAAGTTAATTTTTGAATGTTGTAAATTTTTTTAGAATATCTATTTTTATTACTGTGCTAATTTTTAGTTGAAAAAGAATATTCTTCATAATTTATGTTTTTTTATCTATGTGAAATCGATGATGAAAAATATTTGAGATGAACACATCACTTTTTACCACGATAGAAGAGAATCTCAGCAAGTGTTTTCATCTTTTGTAGCGTACTATGGTAGTAAACAAAGCCTATTATTTGGAGCAAAAAAGATGATTATATTCACTTCTAGCATTCTTCATCGTTGATCTTTTGATAACGATGAAAATAAATAAATCACGAGGGGACTATACTCTTTGATCTGTTGACCATAATAATGGAGAATTTGAGTCTAAATTTTTTTTTAAATCTCCATCGAATTTTAATCCCTATCTTCCTTGTACAAAAGATTAGAATCGTAAATCAACAATCTTCTTATTCCGATCCCATAAATATAAAAGAGAGTAAATTATGAATAATTATTGATCTTGATACGATGACAAATATAATGGAGGATGTAATCCGATATGAATATTAAATAGTCCATTGATATAAAAATCAAATCGTATATATGTTAGCAACGGACATCCCATGCAAAAGATTAGAATCCGTCAATCTAGCGGCTCTTACTAATCTGTCTTCGGACCATCATAAAGGAGGTAAATTATGATAGACCTTTGACTTTTAAGACTAGTAACTAACGTATGAAAGGACATCCCGAAGGGACAAACAAAGCCTGCTCCGATGGTACGGTTCAATTTCCACAAATTTACCTCGAGCCTCTGCAACATCTGGCCGTCCGCGTCGAAAAGGATGAAACTAACGGCCAAGATTCAGAGTTTCTCTCGGGAAAAGCCACGCCAACCATTGCGGATTAAAATTGCAAAAAACAATTTTAGTTAATTTTCTTTTCTCTGCAAAAAATCTCGACGCCCATCCGCAGATCCTCCGCCGCCGCTGCTGCGTCATCTCTGGGGGTTCTCTTTTTCGCTCGCAGATCCCTCAGTTTACACAGGAGGAGGAGGTCAAATTCCATCCTTTCGTCATGGGAATAGAGATCCTCGCGCTTTCCCTCCCTTCTCCCGCTTCCCAATGTTAGATCAGACCCTTCTTAGTCTTCGCGGATGATGTTTTTGTCCAGTTTGCTTTTTTTTTTTTTTTTTTTTTTCCTTGCTGACGTTTTTCACATTCTATGGTTGAAGATAGCACGCTGTATCTAGTTAGGATGGACTTGCAATGATGACTTTTTCCCCCCTGGTGTTAATGGACATGAATCTCTTGCCGTATTTACTCTGATGTTGCTGAATTTTCATTTATTTTGTGTATTCTCCTCCAGGGGAGCGATTGTCATCATCTCATCAAGCCAGTACTCGGGGCTTCTTGGAGATGGCGGCCATGCACCTTGGTTCTTCAGCTTTGTCTCAGACAGTGTCGTTGGCGAAAAAGTACTCCTCATCCTCAGACTGTAATTTGGAGCCTCTTCTTTAATATGTTTTTCAGTATGTTTTATTCTGTTGTGAATCGAATACGTTGGCTTTCTTATTTGAGAATGAGCTGTGACAATTATACCTGACTACTATCTTCCTTTTTTTTTTCATACCAAAATATTGATATATTTCACCAGCTACTGTGCAATATGTTAAAACTTCTTAATCTTAAATCTGTATAGTCCAATGAAGTTCTATACTCTTCGTTCCTTGTTGGAGATAATCAACTCATATAGTAAACTATGTGAACATTTAGATATTGATGTAAGAACATTCATTCATGGATGAAAATACTATCTTGCCTTTCCATTATTCGAACATCACCTTTCTTATACTTCTGCAACTGTACTTCACTTATTGAATGTAGGGACTGGTGAAGTTTAAACTTTCATACTATTCCAGAGTTTGAGTCTCTGATCTAAACACTTTCGGTGTCTTGTCGTGCTGACACGACATTCATAGACACGTTGGAGTTCTTGTTGGGATAGATTCAAACAAGTTTTGATTATATAATCCTCTTCAATTGACTCGCTTACTTCCAAACATAAGTAAAGAGTAATTAAAAAGTTATTTAAAATAAAATTTTAAAGCAATATGTAATAATATATTACAAGCATCTCTATGATTGATCACACCTTACTAATATCAAAACGAGAACCATGCGTTAGATGAGAAAAAGGTTTAGAATATTATTCCATTGCTAGAGCTTTTGTAGCCAATCTCACCTAATGGGATAAGACTTGGTTGTTGTTGTTGACTTGTTGTTGTTGTTGTTGCTAGAGTTTTGGTATTTGTTCGAAACAGTACAATTTCATAAATACTCGATGCCCTTTTGCATGCATTAAAGTGTGCCAAATGAATTATACTATAATTTTTTACTTAGATTATTTACTTTCAAAAGTAAAATAATTACAATTATATAGTCAATTGAATTTAAATTTTGTTGTACTATGCCATATTGATGCTCGCCATGTTTCAACATTGGTTAAAACTTTATCCATTTAATCCTCATTCTCTTAAATTTTCTATTTTAATAAGACTTTATTAATTAAATAAATTCATATGAGTTTTACACCTATAAGTTTCTTTCACTTATCTTATTACCTCTTAAAATATAAGGCTAATAAATTAAATAATCAATAGCATTAAATCTTGGAAAAACAATGTTAAGAAATAACAATAATAACTTAAATTCATCTTGTTGCATGCCGAAGCATGTCAGCTGTTGGCATGACATGATAGTTATATATTCGATTGGCATGGGTGGCATGGAAGATGTTACTTATGCCAATCAAATCAAGATGATGGTTCAATAATTAAGCGGAACAACACCTTTCAACTGTGCTCTGCAGCATATCACTAGATTTCAAATGATGCCGCCAATTTATATGTATATGTATATATGCTTTTAAAATAAGTGGGATTGTTGTTGGTTCAGTAACTTGACTCATGCCCATAGTCTACAAGAGGAAGACTAGATGGGTTTCCACGAGGGGAAGATTGGGTTTACCTCAAACTTTGGATGGGCTCTTTGTGAGAGAAGATCTAGTTTGTCACCAGCCGCAGGAAGGAATAATGGATTCTCAATGCCATATGTGAAAACTTCTCCAAGTGGCCTTGTAGGTGCTGGAAAGCATGGAGCTTCCACCTGGTAGGTTCTGCAGGAGGTACTAGTACAGGATGCATTGGATCAGAGGAGGTGTGTTAAAGATGGAGGTTTCGATGGTCCAACAAATCTGGAGTGCAACACAGGTGGTTTTCGTGAAGGTTTGGTGATTACTTTGTTGGATCTGCTGTAGAATGATGTCTGACACAAGTGGCAGGAAAGGTGGGTCGCGGTCTTGTAGCAGGATATGTGCATGGCATCCCTTTAAGGTTCGACAAACTCTCATGAGTTGCACTAGCAGTCAGTGGGGCTAAGGGAGATTAAGTGGAGAGGAAAGCATGGAATTTTGGTGGAAGGGTGACAAAGGATTAGACTGAGGGGTCTTCTGTGTTTCTGCACGAGGCGATAGGAGCTGTCTTCAGGGAGGTGTTTGAAGGGAATTAGTGATGCCAAGAGTTTTTGGACTACTTGCCTGCGAAGAAACAAGTCTTCCTCATTGTTGAGGTGCAGAGGCAAAAGTGAACTATAGTCGGGGTTTGTTCCAGGGTGGTAGCTTAGTTTGCTTCTTATGAAAGGTGATGGGTTACAGGCAGAGATATGTAGTGCTGGAAGGGAAATCACAAACTAACTGTATTAGGAATTCAACTCCGATACTAATTAATTCAACACCAAAATCAAACTCTGAAAAAATAAATATTATAAAGAAGAAGAGGGGGATTGAGGTCTCTTTAAAGCCCCGACCAACCCAAAATTGGAAATAAACCAAAAAAAGGGAAAAAAACCTTATAAACTAAAATACTTTAGGAAAGAAATAATCTTATACGCAAAAGGAATCTATCAAACTCTCTAATCATGACAATTACTAGATAAAAACACCACCTTTGATATCTTACTCTCCTAGATAAAACACTCTTACCAAAATAAACTGTCTAAAACTCTTAAAAAATAGATTCTAATTCACGTCAGTTGGTCCTCTACATGTCTGTTCTGTTTTTCCCGCTCTAAAAATGACCAATTTCAGTTGGTTAATGAATAATCCAAGGTTTCACTACTTTCATAACTTTGTTGTTCTGTTCTCTGTTATGCTTATGGTTCCTATCCTAGTTTAAGGATGCATATCTTTCTGGGTTTCACTTGTTTGAGTTATTTTAGTTAGCATAAACATATTGCTTTGTGGTAGTGCACTCAGATAGAATTGATATGATTAATTATCTCATGTAACAGGATTAAAGTGCCTGCAACATGCTCAATTCAGATGTTGAACCATTCTGCCTGCCACATGGAATCTCATAATAGTCTATGTTACACAAAGAAAAATATAGTTTCAAGGAACTGTTTATGGAAGCATGATTCATCTTCATCCAATCATAGGCGATCATTCAAACTATGTTCATCATCTTCAGAAACATTGTTTGCCTCTACATCTCAGGCACCACAGGACAAACTTGTTCTGGACAATGAAAGAGTAGGAGTTTTGTTACTCAATCTAGGTGGGCCAGAGACCCTCGATGATGTCCAACCATTCTTGTTTAATCTATTTGCTGACCCGGTATATCAAATTTCACTCTCTTTTCCATCTTTGCAATGACATAAGTTTACAGGCAAATGGCTCCTGAAAAATGCATTCATAAGCTCGAGTTAACTTTAGAACATTCTACGAGTTGTCTAACTAATTACTCGAGAGCACATATGTCACCCTTGCTATTTTTCTGATGAATGCACCTTTCATGACATTGGTTGTTACTCTGTTAAAGGAGGAATTTTTATTCGGTTGGATGCATTGTGAATGAATGATGGACTGCAATTAATAAACTATTAACATATCAATATTTCTAGAGTCAACAGAACTGACAATTTTTCTACAGTGTTTAAGCAATATTTCTAGAGTCAACATCAACAGCAACATCAACTGTTAATAGTACAATTTTATAGTATTAATCAAAACACAAATAAGATTTGGTTGAACAAGGGCTCCAGGATTCACAGCATGGTATATTTGAAATTTTTATCAGGCAGTTTTTTAATCTACATGACTACAATTTTAACTTTCATCTTTTGTCCTTGTTGTAAATTGTAAGTTTTAAATGCCAATTGAAAACATCTCATCATAATTTTGTTGAATACTGACCAAAATTCTATCCTGAGAGAGTTTTGCTTTGAGTTTGTTGATTTCATATTATATAAACACTGAGGCATGCCTTCGCTAAGTAGTTGGAAAGTGAGATTGTTTGCCAAAGCATTATCTACAACATGAAATCTGAGTTAGTTGGAAAGTGAGATTGTTTTCCAGAGCATTATCTGCAACATGAAATCTGATAACTCTACTATGGAAATCCTGACAATCTGCTTGGTGATATTTTAATTCACAGGACATAATTCGGCTTCCTAGACTGTTCCGGTTTCTTCAAAAGCCTTTGGCTCAATTCATCTCGGTTGTCCGAGCACCTAAAAGCAAAGAAGGTTATGCTTCTATTGGTGGTGGATCTCCACTCAGAGAGATAACTGATGCACAGGTAAGTTTCTAATAATTGTTTTGTGAAAAAAACATGACAGTCTATCCCTCTATGGTAATCCAATTTTGCTTGAAAATAATTTGCATGAATTATCCTTTAATATTTTATCCTTTGATGGAATCTAATGAAGTACATTCTCATTTTATGAACTTTCAGTTTTTGCTTTTTACTATTTTAAACTTCTAATATGTTGGTTTGTTATTAGTGAGATACATAATCATTTTGTTTTGCTCAGCAAACAAGCTCAATGCCTTACTGGTATAACAGGAATTGAAGGTCAACTCATGAGTAGCAGAATAGTACAGGACACTCCAAGGAGAAGTTTTGGTGCGCCATACTACAAATTCACATCCTTGCGTGTATAACATGAATTAGTCACCATTAATAGGCTACCGTCCTAGTGTATCACAAAGAGCATATATGATAATGGAATTGAGATCACTATGTTAATTTTATTAATCAAAGAGGGAGACCATGAAGAATTGAAAACTCTAGACAAAGTTATCAATAGTGCATTAGGAGATTATAGCAGCCATAGAATGCATTGGAAGGATAAAATCCATGTAGCTGAGCCAAACAATTGGGACTGACAAGGCTTCATAATGATTTTGTTATTTTATATTTTTTATTATTACTATATCCAGATCCTTAAGGCATACATGAAGTGAAATGAGATCATCATTTTAGTCAATTGATCTTATTCCCATGCTTAAGGCAACTACTAAATGGATTGAACAAACTACTTTGATTTAATAAACTATAACATGATGCTTCTAAAAGACTAATAGTTTTTGTTGAGTAAATGTCCAAATTATTTACTTTTTCTGGGGGAGAAAATAGAGACAAAAGTGACCTGTTACCAGTTTTATGTGTATAGATTAAGGTAGGAGATTTGGACCCAAAATACTTCCAAACCCTTTACTAACTGAAAAGCTAGTATCTCATTTCCTATAGTTTACTTTATCACTCAGTTTATTGAACTTACATGCATCCTATTTTTCTTTTGTTTTGTAATAATTGTATAAAAAATATGATGTCTCTGGAATAAGCATGACAAAAATGTTATTCCCAAAATAAATTTAGTGGCAACTGTCATATGACCTGGATAGTGACAGTTGTGATCCTCTGGTGTCATAAAGTTTTATGACCGATAATAAAATTAGTGCCAAAATGTTATAAAATCTCAAGTCCCAAGTGGCTGGCATATAACCTGAATAGCAAGATATGATAGATAGTGCATCTTATCTGTCATATGCCATAGCTGACATTGACAATGTGCATTTTACATCAAATTTGATACAACAGAAAACAATTTTGCATCAATTCACAGGCAAAACACAACCTTTTTGGAAGATACCCTAGAGTTCGTGTTTTGTCTAGGTTTTTAGCACTTCATTATCTAAAAGTTTTTATGCATTGGTATCTGATTTATAGGCACAAATGTAAACTTGTACGAGTGTTTGTTGCCCAGCTTTAGGATCAAAGGCTTCAACATGCCCCCTCATGCTCAGGATTCAAGTTGAGGCTTTGAGGTCATGTTAAAGCATGGTAGAGCACATTCTATCCTAAAATGACTAGCTACTTAAGAGAGGGCACCTCCTTAATATGGGCAGTCTCAAACACCAAGCATGCCCTCACTTGGCTATGTGGGACTGAGTGTGGAGAACCTAGTTCAACATCCTGCATTTGCACATGGCACACTCTCATGTTTTATGTGGTTTATATGGAAATTTTGAGAAAAAATAGAGAGGTACAGAATTGCGAGAGAAGATCCATTGTATGCCATTTTCTATGGCGCATATATTTGTGTAGGTTGGTTCCTTGATCTGGTTTTATTACTCTGCTATCATTCAAAAGAATATTTACCCATAAGAATTTAGCCTTATCTTGAGAGCATTTTATACACTTACTGATAAATAACTCAAACTTTCATTTTTGATAATGCTCACTGTTTGGTGAGGGAGTGACATGCGTAACATAGTGATTCATTATTGTTCTTACATAAGGAGTGAGACTAAGGAGATGTTGGACTGGTGTTGCAAAAGATTCATGTAAACTGAAGCTTTCTAAATTGGACTTCTTTTCTTTTTCAAATCGGCTGAAAGTATTATACTTTGACCTTCTTTCATATTCCTAGTGTTGTCTATAAATCATTTTGTTTTCCTGTTTTTAATTTATTTTGCTTTATATTGCAAATAGGTAAATTAAGGATGTACCTATAAATTATTTTCAGTAGTTGATGCCTACTGTAACCCTTCAAATTTACCTTCTAAAAATACTTACAAATTTCTGTTGTCAACTACTACAGGCCTAATATAATTGATTGTTTTTTATGTGAATAATAAAGGCAAAAGCATTGAGAAAGGCTTTGTGTGACAAGAATGTTCCTGCTAAGGTTTATGTAGGAATGCGTTACTGGCATCCATTTACTGAAGAAGCTATTGAACAGGTCAGAAATAATCTATATTCTAGATAAGCATTGAATGCCACGAAGGAATGATATCATCGTCAATTGATTTATTTTCTTAATGGGGCTAGAATGGTTGGAACCACAGCATGATATTCTTGTAGATTGAAGCTATTGAACAGGTCAGAAATAATCTATATTCTAGATAAGCATTGAATGCCACGAAGGAATGATATCATCGTCAATTGATTTATTTTCTTAATGGGGTTAGAATGGTTGGAACCAAAGCATGATATTCTTGTAGATTGAATGGTTTTATGGAACTATATGTATCTATCATATGACCATATAGAGACTGCTTATGATTGGTTTACTTGGGAAGATATTATAGATCAAATGTGCATTCTATAAGTTTGACTGAGTGGCTACCATTGCATCTGAATCACTATTCAATGCCTAAATGCCTACCTTTATAAGTTTTTACAATTCAATTGGATATGTGGGAGTTTCTGTCCATGATATAATCGTTTGTTTAGAGCTAATAAACAGAACAGGAACGTCTTATTTATGATTTACAAAGAATTATATGGCTTTTGCTAAAAGTTGACAATGAACAAGTTTTCCATTTTTAGTTTCTTTTAATTTTCATTCCGGTTTCTTTCTTGGACAACTGATAGAAATAAAAGTTTGGATGACTCTTTTTAACTGTGAAGTAAACCTGGATGCATTTAAGTGGTAGTGATCTAAGGGAAGGTATTTTGCCATGGAGGTTTTGTTGGTTCAATGCGCATTAAATCTAATTTTCCTGGAATGCGACTTCAAATTTTCACTTTTCATCTGTCCTTTTGTTGAAGTGAATTATGTCTGACATTAGAATCTTGGTGTTGTGATGGGTGACTAAATGCAAATGGTTGCATTAGGATACCAAAGATGATCCTGAGTCAATATGAAAATGTTGTTTGTTCCTAACTCCATGAATTTTAAGTGTTGACGAAATGATGCATGGATAAGGATTTTCTCCATTGTTTATTGCTCATTAGGTTTTTTTTTGTTTATTCTTGAATGTATTGCTGTACATATACAGTAAGTTAATTTTACTTATCCTGAACTATTGGATCTGCAATTCAGTTTCTAGTTATCTTGCAGTTTGTTCAATTTTTGAAGACTTTCACGGCCATATTTTCCAAAGAAAATTTTGAGTGAATTTATTTCAACTAATCTGGATCTTGTATTGTTGATAATGTGCTACTTATCAGTAAGTAAATGTTGGATTCTATTTTTTGCTGGCAGATCAAGATGGATGGGATCACAAAACTTGTTGTGCTTCCTCTATATCCTCAATTCTCGATCTCAACTAGTGGTTCGAGTCTTCGTCTTTTGGAATGTATATTCAGGTTGAGTCCTAAATATGGCCCCATAGTCCATGTTTCTTCTGAATCAATCTGTGATATCAATTTGTGGTGTCTAGGGAGGATCAATATTTGGTTAATATGCAACATACTGTTATACCTTCTTGGTATCAGCGAGAAGGATATATCAAGGCAATGGCTGATTTAATTGAAAGAGAGTTGCAGAAATTTGAATCACCCATGAAGGTATGGATTGAATTTTACCCAGATGTATATTCTCCTTAGATAAGGACCATGTTGTATCTGTTCATCCAAGTTAAATCAGTCTCTAGCTTTTATAATCTGAATCATGCCTAAGTTAATACTGATTTTATTGAACTGGATTTCCAAATTGAAAAATAAGAACCATCTCAGTGTTGCTAGGTTAACATGCATTGTTGTATGTTGTTGTTTGTGGGTTTATGTTGCTTATTATATGCAACAATAGGGCTGTAAAAGAGCCAAGCCCAACCAAGCTTTGTGTTGTTCAAATTTATTTGATAAGGTAACCGAACCAAGCCAAACTATGTCAAGCCTAAAATAAACCAAGCTCTTAAAACAATTGTTCATGCTTAGCTTGGTTTTCCTTTTAGAGCTTGAGCTTGGCTTGAGGTTGGTTCAATAGATTATTGAGCTCTTAATTCAAATTTGTTTGATTGTTTGCATGAACTTTTACATTTTTAAATTTGTTTGGTTAATGAGGTTAATGTTATAAGTTTGTTTGTTCATTTTGAGAGCTTCTTTATTTATTTATAAAATTGATAAAAGATTTGTTGATGAACATGATTCACAAGTTTTGTTCGTGAACAGTTCATAATTTTTATTCACAAACATTAATATTTAAGCTTGTTCATTTAGTTTAATGTAGATTATTCATTTAATTGACCTTGTGTGAATAAACTTGGCTTCTCGCCAGGGTATTGGGGCTAGGGTTCACAGCCTTGGCGAATGATTCCACTATGGACACTTTAGTTAGTGGGCACATTGGTGTTGGTAATTTTTTTACATGCTTCCATGCCACACTGTATTTAAATTTTCCAGCAAATAGTTTGTGATTAGCAAATAGCTATTTAAGATGGTGCCAAAATTAGAGAGCCTATAGCCCTATCATTCTAATATATGCCAAGTCAAGTGGAGTCAGGTCACTTGTTGAGCTTGGACAATTTGATCTCCTTTTCCATAGCTTTGTTGATGTTAAGACTATAAATGTATAGATTATTCTATTGCCTAAGCTCAAGCTTTTGGGATGGAGAGACATTTAGGAGTCCTAAATGAATCATAAGCAGTTTATATAGCTCGATGCATTTACAACCCAAAATATTATATTTTAAAGAGAGTCTATACATTGCATGTGATCAGAGTGCCACACAGTCCATATGAAGTATATGGGTGCATATGTAGTCATCTCTAAGAGAATATTTGATTTTAGTTGTGTTCTGAAAGCATTTCAGTTTAATATTCCTTAATATTATTAAATTTCATCTGCATCTCCAAGACGAGCTAGACAATTAAACTGAAGATACTGCACTAAAGTTCGTGCTCTTGGTGTATTATTAGAATTGCATCAAATGCTCATTTCTGTTAATTGACGTTTCTATTTCTAGTGTTGAGCCATCAATTTTGCTTTAGGAACTTTTTTGTTTTTCGCACCTTGAAGAATCCTCGAACTAAAATCACAGCTGATCTCACTGTTTTTGTTGAACTGAAATATCTTGCCTTGGAAAACTGGCTATTAGGTTATGCTATTTTTTAGTGCTCATGGTGTTCCTCTTGCTTACGTGGAAGAGGCTGGAGACCCTTACAAAGCAGAGATGGAGGAATGTGTGGATTTAATTATGGAAGAGCTGGAAAAACGTGGAATAACTAATGCTTTCACTCTTGCTTACCAGGTAAACAAGTTTATAGCTCATAAGATTAGAATGTTTACTAGGTGGTTGTTTATGTGGAACAAATTCTTTCCATGGCCTCTTTTTTTATGTCTGTATAATACATTAGCACGAGCATACTTAGCTAAGCACATTTGCTTACTCAATCCAATAGAAGTTAATCTTTTCTTGACCCTAGGTAAAACACAAGTTCATCCAAGTAACATAAAATTTCATCCTTTCTGTTGTTCATGCATATCCAGAGACGTACAGATCAATATACTCTCTGCCTCTTTTAAGTGGGAAAATAAATATCTTATTGATCTTAAAGAAACAATTATATAGTATATATAGGACCCAACACTAAATCCTAAAGCTAATGCATCTAACATGAGACTAAACCCATGACGCTAACAACTTTATTAACCTAATAATTCTAAAACTCTTCCTCTAGCTTAGATACTGTCCGACTTATCGCATAAACTAGAAAATTTCTCGCAAAAACTTAGGCCCATGATGACAATGAAATACTCACACGCCAACACAGAGAAGATGAGGCAAGATCCTAGGAGATGATCTCCTGAATGGGCTTTCTCACAGCAGAGGCTTTGACAACATGCATAGACAAATGAAAGGGAAGCAAAACACTCAGTGATATTCCTAGGGGCTGCTCTAAATAGGGTTCAATGCACTTGGGCTCTATGTGAGAGAGGAAGTTCAAGTTTAAGAAAAAAGGATGCATTTGCTGGAGGAAGAGTTCATGCTGGATGCAATGATGGAATATAATATCTTGCTCGACATACTGAGTAGGGAGGATAGACATCACAGTTTGATCTTTGATCCTCTGCTGAAGCTAACAGTTTAAGACCCTTTCTTTGGAAGAATTGGCACTGTTAAAATCTTCGTGTGTTGGGAAGACAATGCTTGATGGTAGTCTGCAATCTGATGCATTGGGAAGGAGAAACCAGGTATGCTGGAAAAGGAGGCAAAGGGACTTTCCAGTCGCATATCTGAGAAGAGAAAGGAACTCCCATCAAAGAATCAGGAAGAATGAGCCAGAAGCTAGGCCAGGAGCAGAGGCTGAGAGAATGCATTAGGAGGCAAGCATGACAAAGCAAACAAGAAGACAATCACAGATAGCTATCCTGTTGGTGGAAGACTATGAGAAGAATACTGCACTGAGAATGTAGGTGTTGCATAGAATAGCTTATGCATTGCTGAGGCTCAAGGTGTCACCTGGATTGGGAGAAGCAGACCAAGGAATCTCGAGCAGAAGCTCCAGCAAGGAAGAGTTTGCAGGAGCACAAGGTCATAGACTCAGAAAGTGTGAGAGTTCTCGAGGCTGCAAGCAAAAGAAGAAGACATGTACTTAGACGACCGGTAGAGATTCTAGTTAGACGATGTGAAACTATTACAAATATACAAATCAAACGAGAAAGAGAAAGACCAAAGAAGACTTGGTTAGCAATGGTAAAACAAGATAAAATTTATTTAAATATCGATGATGATATAGTAGAGGATAGAGTCCAATGACATAGGACGATACATATAGCCGATCCAACCTAGTGGAATAAGATTTGATTGTTGTTATTGTTGTTGTTGCTGAGTAGAAAAAATGGTAGGTATATCTAACCAACATATTTTCAATCACAGCCTCACACTGCATATTTTCCCTGCCAATTTCATTCTTGGTTCACTCTTCCGCTATCTTCTTCCTCCCTCCTCTCATTGCTCTTCCTCTACCTTAATTACTCTCTCTCTCATGTGTACCTGTTTCTTCCTCCATCTTGTTCTATATTTATTATCTTTGTCAACAACTAGGCACTCAACTCCAATCCCCTCCTTGCAAATAAAACCTTCACCCTGCCTCCTCTATTGTTCCCCTTAGAATCAATCTATCAACTGATAGATGTCATCTATGCACATGTAATCTTAGCAAACAAAGCACAATGCATAATAAAATATCTTGATTTGAGGACAGAGAGGTGAGAGGAACTTACTGTGAATGTAGAAAAAGGCAGGTAAAGATATGTCTTAAAACATTTATTTGGCTTTGTCATTAACTGTTCATTTTCATGAAAGAAATCTGAAAGTGTTACTGCGTTATGGAAGTGTAGAGACCATTTTGACTAAAGAATTTGTTTACAGGCCAAACTGAAACGGAGATAACAGTTTTGGGATTGTTTTTGAAATCAATCCATTTCAGAATATGATCCTTGTACATCTACTGTATTGATTGGAAAAGATTTCTCAGTTGACCCTTTCTAATTGTCTATCTTCTATTTTTCCCTTTCTTCTAATGTCCCAACTTTGAAGACAGAAACATTTGATGTATGTCTATAAGTTTGCCTATGCAATTCTTGTGAAGTTTAGTGTAATTTCGATTTTGGGGCTATATGTACTGGAGGTTGCTAGTTGCTCAAATTTCAGTTTGTTCCAAAATGAGCTTGACCAGTTCCACTGAAAGTCACCTGAGGTAGGTTAATAGTTGCTAGAGATGAGCATCTAAAATTCTTACATATAAAGCAATTCTTTTATCCTTCTATTCTAATATTTAGCTGCCAGTAGTTGACCTATGTTACCTTCATGACTATTTCATTGGATGATTTAATAGAGTCGAGTTGGACCCGTGGAATGGTTGAAACCCTACACTGATGAAACGATAGTTGAGCTTGGGCAAAAAGGAGTAAAAAATCTTCTAGCTGTTCCTATTAGGTACACTTGCATCTCCATATAATCTATTCATTCTGCATACCTCAAGAATTTGCTTATATGCAGATTACATACGTTCCAATTGACTTTTGAGCTACCATAAACTTGTTTACTTGTTATCCAATTTGTAGTTTTGTGAGTGAGCATATTGAAACACTAGAAGAAATTGATGTGGAGTATAGAGAATTGGCTCTCAAGTCGGGCATTGAGAATTGGGGTCGTGTTCCTGCTTTAGGATGTGAGCCTACATTTATTTCAGATCTAGCTGATGCTGTTATCGAAAGTCTTCCATATGTAGGAGCTATGGCAGCTTCCAGTCTTGAGGCTCGACAGGTAATAACCAACAGTTTAATTTTATGCATAAGTTGAAGCTAAGAACTGTTCCTTTCTCAACTAGTTTGGATTTGGAGTAAAACAGCAAAGTTAAACGCTAACAAATTTGCTATTTTACACCTTAATCTTGAAGCTCTGTCTATATTCACTGTTGGGCATCTCATTCGTAAATAGGAGATAGGGGACTTTTCCTTTCAGAGTAGTCTTCCCTGATTCAAGGGGAAGCTCTATTTGTGAGCAGTAAAAATATAAGGAAAAACAAAATACAGGATGCAGTTCCAATCCTTGACGAAGGACAATCTCATATTTATTGATATATTGTTTTTAAATTTAGTAATGGGACACATAATGGTGCCAATTCAGGAACATGCATCTCCAAAGGTTAAGACGGAATCTTCGGAGGCCTAACATTATGCGACAGGGCATTGCGTAGCTGCATTGCTTCTTATGGAGTCTAAACCTTGTAGTTGGTAGAAAAACCCATTTACACCATAGCATGTATTGACTTTCTAGTTGTAGGAATTACTAAGCTTTCTATGAAACAAACATTCTCTCTTACATTGTCGGTTCGCACTCGATTTACATAGCGAATTGCATCATTGGCGGCTTAATCTTTACTAAACTCTGGGCAAATGCAGTCACTTGTTCCTCTTGGGAGTGTGGAAGAGCTACTGGCAGCCTACGACTCGAAGCGCACAGAGCTTCCTCCTCCAGTAACAGTGTGGGAATGGGGTTGGACCCCAAGCGCCGAGACCTGGAACGGCAGAGCAGCCATGTTAGCTGTCCTGGCTCTGTTGGTACTGGAAATCACGACGGGGGAAGGGTTCTTGCACCAGTGGGGCATTCTTCCCAGATCCATCAAATGAAAAACTATTTTGCCTCCTTGAATCCTGGAGATTCAAGCAAAAGAGTTGAAGATAAAACCATCTAAATACGATTTTAACACTAATATGTGAGAATGGGATTGTTACTGACCTCCATATGTTAATGGAGGGTATGGTAGAGCATTAGGGACTGAACAGAGATACTACTATGTATCGCATTTTCAGTCAATCTTCGAGGATATGATCTACTGAGAAATTTACTACCAAAGTGTCTTTACAATTTTTTTTTTGTTTGTTTTTTTTTTGTAAAGCTTCCTTTGTAGCCATTAGATCTAAGGAAATTTTATTTCTGCCACTAATTGATTAATGATTAGGATTAATTTATTTTAAATCTGTAAAAGGGGTGTTCATATGGAATTGTGTGTTTGTGTTTCGGTTCTGGAAAGTGACGGCAATTTCTAGTTTTAACGCAGAAAAGTGTTTAAAAGTATGAAATGAACCAGAAAACCAGGTAAAGGCTCGAAGCTTGGCTTGGAGCAATAAAGAAACTTGATAAAGTTTGTATCTTAAATATTTATTTAATAAATATTTAAATTATATATATAATTTATGTGTAGTAAAAAATATATTATAAAAAAAAATCCAAATAGATAAAACAATTTTTTAAGTGAAAAAAGATAAATCTATATAATTTATATGTACAAACCGCTCAAAATTTCACAGAGTTTTCAACTATATGAATCCTACCAACAAGCGAATGATTAAAATTGAAACATCTTACAGTGTACAAAATTATTTATGATCTGTCGAACCACATATTCACATATTGTTTTCTTAAAATATAAAATGAAGAAAAATAAATAAATTATTATTCAAAATGAATTATTTTATTTTAAATTCTATGTTCAATCTATTGTAAAAGGTGATATCATTCACCTTAAATATCAATCAATGTCGATTCCATAGCAGTATGAAAATAAATAAATCACGATCGATTTTCGACTATATTAACACTTGATCGCAGTAAAGGATAGACACTCTGATTGGTATTCTCATCCAATAGAAAGGATTGATTCTTGCTTATTTATTGTAAATTTATGCTGTGTTAACCATTTGATTTTGCTCATGGAGACATAAATAGTATGTTCAAACATTAAACAAAAGGATCATAGCTTCCGAATTATCTCAATTGGTAAATACAAAAGATAATATTTAAGTAGACAAGAAGCAATTTTCAAGAATTTTATCGTCCAACCCTTTCTTTGTATTTGTCATTTGAAATACTAGTTTATCTTCTCTACCGGTAGAGACGGTCAGATGAGCCGCTAATGCGACGGTTTCAATTTTTTTTTAAAACAAAAGGATCATAACCATTTCCCACTGCAATATAATATGGTAAGCAAAAGGAACAAAAGCTTGGCTAAATGTACAGATTGTACCTTTTCAGTTAAGTCTACAAGGATCTGGATCACACAAATTATTCTATATTTCTTCTGTAATTATTTTCTATCCCCTTTTTTCTTTATCCATCTTCTTCCCTTCTATGGAAGGGTCAACAAACAAACAATATTGTACCTCGTCTCGGCTAAATTAGGAAAAAAAAAAAAGAAGAATTGGGAAATCATCGTGTCAAAGCCAACAGAAACGCTGATTAATATATACACATATAAATTCTGAATAGTTCACAAAATAACAGTCAAACGAGCAGGTATCGAACCAATTTATATTTGAAAAAGTTTCTACAGAATTTTTTGTCATCGCTGAACTCTTCGCGTATCAGATTATTTCAGAAAACATCGGAAATTCTCAGCAAAATGGAGGTACTACACAAGTTAAATATGCAGTAGTTATAAATGAACAACTTGAAATGTATCGGGAAATCACTCGCTTCCAGATCCTGTAGCCATTAGAAATTCACCCTCACATACTACTTCACCACCAACATATGCCTTCCCTTCCATTTTCGCGATTCCGAAGCGTTTTTGCAACTTGACCAGGGTCATTCTCATTACTAAGGTGTCCCCTGCAATCACAGGCTTCCGGAATCTTACTTTGTCAATTCCAGCGAAGAAGAAATTTTCCCGGGAGCCACCCACTTCAGGCTGCAACATGACCAGGCCTCCAACCTGGGCCATTGCCTGCGTCACCACATCAGCTCATGTTGTACTCACCAGAACAGACATGATCAAAGATTTTATGAAGGACAAAATTTGGATCATTCGATGTACTCTATAGATTCAGTAAACCATCAAGAATAAAGATTCACAGTAGATTCTGCAGTTGCATATGTTCTATTATATTTTGCTAAAGTTAAAGCAAGTCAGGTTACGGTATGACCTATAAATTTTGGTTATTCCATTCTAGTTGGGTCCCTAATAATGAAAAATTCCAAAATTGTCTTTTCTAATTTAAAAATTCCCGTAGCAGACACCCTCTCGCCCATTCTACCTAAATACCCTTTTCACACCATCATTGAAAGATTGATAAATGATATTTTGTACCAAAATTGCGCCAACAATCAGAAATACACTCTGTGTGCGTGTGTAATATCTCAGTAAATTTTGTTGTCAATGCCATATTTTTGATAGTTTGTCCACAATTTTATATTTTTGATAGTTTGTTCTCATGTTTCAAGGAGTTTGAATGTATCAGTATCAACTAGGTCAACTTTGGTGAAAGTTTGATCTAAAATTTCATATTTATCAATTTGTTTAGTGAAACAACGTGAATGGTCTGAAAAGGTTATTCTGGTACAATGGGTGAGGTGGGATCTAATTTACACATTTTTTTAATGGATGATTGGTCTGGAATTTTTCATTACAAGGTGTGATCTGGATATCCGCCCTTCCATTTGTTTTCTTTTTTTACATTTCCAGAGTAGAATTTTGGAGAGGCAGCAATTGATTGATAAGAGTTAACAGGAATGAAGCTAACATAACTTATTAGTACAATAAGGTAATGAAAATTGATGAGGTTTAAGATGATATCACAAATGAATGCTGGCAAAACAAGTAAAAATAGAATAAGCAATGAATTATTCAGGTTGCACTATCAAACAAAGAACCAGAAATCATCAAAGGGAAAATAATAATACTAACAATAAACCTCTAGCATTATTGTTAACGTTAGGATTAGTTTCATAAAACTCCTTGAAAGTCATGACGACGTGATCTTAGAGATCTGACCGCTCAACTAACAAGCAATATGGCCAAATTCACTAGAAAAGAATTGAGTGTTGAATTTATTAGGGTATTGAAGTTACTAGGGTAATGTTGGAACATGTGAATGTGTCATGGGTCTTATGTATTTGAAGTACTGGTATACACAATATAAAAAAAAAAACAATACAATATAGAGTTTCTCATCTGCTAGAGATGTCAACTTATCATCATATGTTACTCAATATGTTTTTTTTTAAAACAAGATATTAATTTCTTTGTCTTCTTGGGCGGTCAACTATCATCACCAAAAGAGTAAAAGGTACCTTCTTCAAGCCTGTAGATCAACTTAGTGTGAGTTCATAAGATTTATCAATTCTGTTCAACTAGTTCCAAATAAGCCTTCAATTGCATAATAAATTATTATTTTTTACTCTCCTGAGTTTTAAACCTTAATGAACAGGCTAGCTCCTTCAACATGGCATGTGGTAGTTATAAATTGATGAATATAATAAAATGAGACAAAATAGACTGAGAAGGTATGGATATGTTCAAAGACGATTTCATAGCGAAAAGAGTTGGGGGAGGCCAAGACTACTTCAATATAATAAAACATAATTTGATTAATTTAATTTATATCAGTGATATAATATCGTATAGGGTTCAATGGAGAGACAAGGTTTGTGTACCAATCCCAAATTGTTGGAACAAACAATGGTTGACAATGATGATGATTGTAGAAAGAAGGCAATTATTTAGACTCTCCAAGTATGTCTTAACTTCTGTTTTTGTCTCATGGCTGATAAAAATATTTAATTTTTTATTTAAAGATGCTTCGGTATACAAATAGATTTTGGCACTCAATATTAGCACATATTTTGGGTTAATGGCATGAAAAAAAAATCAAGGTAACAAAATTAGACTCAGATCATTCAAGCGGTTCCTAACTTCAAGTTCTCAGATCATTTAGCTGTTACTATACGTAAGCGTTTATCCACACTAGGAGAGCATTAAAGTTTCCAATGAATTTTTTTATCACTATATGATAAAGATTACTATCAAGTAACTGTTTTTACAAGCACTCTAAGATTTAACTATGAGAAATTGTAGCATACAAACATTCATTTATCTGATCTTGTAACTCTTTATCTTGAAAGGAGGATTCTTTTTCTTCAATTTGGAAACAAACTTTGGATGAATAAAGAATGAAAATGCAGCTGACATCCTAGTTAGTTTAATATTAGCAACAGTGAGCCATTTGTATTGATTCATAGGTTAGTTGAATCTACGAAGATCCGGTTGAGCACGAGCATTTTATCTGTTGATTCAACCTCACTGAGTAAATTTGCTCTTGTAGGACACCAATAACAATTGGGCATAATAGGGGAATATTGTAAGAGGACCTTTATTGGAAAGGATTAGCTACTGTGGTTACACTTCGTTGTACCTAAGTCCTAAATTATCAACCTTTGTCGGTTTGCTACTTTTTTTTCGAGGACAAGCACAAATGGGTAAAGTAACAGAAGCAAGGCCACACGTATTAAGGTAAGAACAACTTCAAGTATTAGCAGGTAAATTTTACTTGAAGTTCTCAATTTCTCCAAACTGAGAAATTCATGTCCACTCCATCCCTTTTCCTTCTAGATCTTACTCCGTCTAGCTAACAAAGTTCCCGAGCAAGCCCCATTTCAGTATAATTGTACAAGAAGTCTGTAACATTTACCAGGAGTAGCCATACGTCCGAGACAAAAAAAGAAAAAAAAAAAGAAGCAATAACAGCGTGAAAGTAGATACCTCGATCATGAGAACACCAGGCATTATCGGGCGCTCGGGGAAGTGTCCAGGGAAGAAGTAATCGTTGATGGAAACATTCTTGATACCAACAGCCGTAACTCCGGGTGTGTATTCGATTACTCTATCAACCAATAGAAATGGAAACCTACAATCCAAGACGCAAAAAACCCATTCGTCAAATCTTCTCGAGTAAGGTACTCAAAAATCAAAATTTCATACACAAAATAAACTCACCGATGAGGCAAAACACTTCGGATCTGATTTATGTCCATTACGGCCGGGAAAGGCGGAAACCCTTCAAAGAAAATCGGCAACAACAAAAAAAAAATACAATAAAATTCAGAACTTCGATTTTACGTATCGCTGATCTCTGAGCAAAAGAATAGGAAAAGAGCAAACTTTTCTCGATAGGAGCATCAACTTCCGAATTCACTACGCTGTCCACGGAGCATCGGGTGACGAGACGGCCCTTCTTGGAACCCACTGCCGGAGCGTGAGTTCGGAGGTTTGAGATGAATAGAGGTTGAGAGCTTCTGGCAGGGACCGTTACGGAGGGAGGGGAAAGGGGATCCGGGTACCCGCGGAAGCGGCTGAGGGGCGGAGGCGGGGAGAGGAGAGATCTGGCGGCCATGGCAGACGAGGCTTTCATCGCGACTGCGTGCGCGAGTGAGCA
The DNA here is from genome assembly GCA_025175895.1 of Wurfbainia villosa. Lineage (NCBI taxonomy): Eukaryota > Viridiplantae > Streptophyta > Magnoliopsida > Zingiberales > Zingiberaceae > Wurfbainia > Wurfbainia villosa. Next base: position 115,059,784 of record CM045994.1, read on the forward strand.
GAGAGGTTAGCGGAGGCTGATGGGAGTATTTGCGCGAGCTGCTATGATTCAATACCAAGGATCTCCATTGAATCTCACAGGAAAGGTATTATTATTATTATTATTATTATTTAGCTCCAAACTAATCTAATTAATAAATATAAAAAATTAATTCTTAAATACACATAAATCAATTTTTTAAAAAATTATGACTCTCAAATAATTTCCTCTTTTGTATTTACTATTTAGATTCTTAATTTATTTTTTCCATTGACAGAGAGGAAAGGATCATTAATACGATGATTTTATTTATTTTATTTTTTTGAATATGAAAGATCTCTTTTTCCAGGGTCCGATTGGATAAAATTTGATCAATCGCCAAGATCAAACGATTCTCTATCGGACGGATAGAAAGCATCTCTCCCCAGGAAATCATACGGAGAGCCCCGCATAAAATTTGCCGCTGGAGGTCGGTCATCTTGCTAGACGGCATCGAGAAAAGATATTTAAGTGGGTCCCAGCTATGGATAACATCCGAAGGCTGGCCTTGTTTTGACATTTTTTTTAAAGGTAATTATGTTGACACATCAATTTGGCAGGACGTAATATAATTCAAATTATAATGAAATGTAATATAATTTTGATTATATTACTATATTTGAATAAAAATTATATGTTATCTTAGATTACAAAGGATATTATATTCTTTTATTTGATATCCATTACAAAAACGATAGGAATGAATTTACGACGATGATAGAGACAATAACGACGATGACGATGACAATCGATTGACGACCGACAACAGGCAGACCGACGATCGGCCGACGGTCGATCGTCGTCGATCACCGACAGTCGGTCACCGACGACCGATCACCGGCGATCAATCGTTGCCGGTCGACGACCGTCGCAGGTGACCGGCCATTGCAGGCGACCGATCGTCGCCGGTTGCCGACGGCTAGTCATCGCCTATCGCCAGTCATCGACGGTCGCCGATGGCTAGTCACCGCCTGTCGCCGCTCATCGTCGGTCACCAGTAGGTCGTCGATTGTCAGGGCAACGCCCGACGACGGGCGACCGACGGGCGGTGGCGATCGATGACCGATCATCGGTGGCGACAACGAACAGTAACGATCGACTTCGATTGTTGAGCATTCAATACTTTTCAGATTACGACTTATAATGTAATCTGTATTACATAGGTTTTGCTTTGTAATCCATATTACAAAACTTTAGTATCTTTTGTAATCCAGATTAAATTACATTACAATTTTAAGATGGTAACAAACAAAGAGATCTACCTTGTAATGTAATCTGAATTACATTACAAGACAGATTACACTATACCAAACGCAGCCTAAATGTATCTCATTTTTCTAAATACAACCATCCATATTTTTCCATCAATTTTTTCTAAATATACCCTATAATATTTTTATTTTACCCAATCAGATTCTCACCACAATTCGATTGGAATTCGACCGTGATTAGATTAACATCAGTGTATGAGCAAATTGTGATCGGATTTCGATCAAATTGCGATCGGAATCGACCGCGATTACGATTGTAATCCGGTCGAAATCCAATTGCGATTCGACCAATATCAGAGTCTGACTGGATCGCGACCGGAGCACTGACAACCGCAATTCGATCGGATTTCAACCGCAATCCGACCGCGATCCAGTAAGTAACAAAGTCCGATCGAATCAAGGTCGAACCGCGATCAAATTATAATCTAGCTGCGGTCCAATTGAAGTCGGAGTCCGATCGAACTATGGTTAGATTGTGGTCGAATTCGATCGTCAACGACTGCAACACTGACGATCGCAATTCGACAAGATTGTGGTCGCAATTCGGCCACGATTGCAATCGTCAACGGCTAGAGGGTTGGCAATCGTAATTCGTCTGGATTCTGATAATAATTCGATCAGAATTCAATTGTGATTTGATCGATCGGACAACAACAGTGACTAGACGATGGATTCAAGATTGGTTAATCACCGGAGCAATGACACACAAGGATGAAATATTATACATTCTCATGTGTTCAACTTTGATCCATCGAATACATTAATATCTATTCAGCTACCATTTAGCAAATACATTAGGATTTGTTCGATTATAGTCTATTGGGTGTAATACAATGGGTAATTTAATGAATTTTTATTTATCGAACGAGAACGGAAAGGGAGAAAGTGAAGAGAGGGAGAGCCGATTAAATTAAAAAAAAGAAGAAAGTATTTAAGACTTTTTTTTTTTTAATTTAAAGATACTTTTGAGAAAAAAAATTAAGGTATATTTAGTAATAGATGGGTGTGGATTGTCGGGCTCTTTTAAAAAAGACGCGTCTTTTTTTTTTTTTTTCCAAAAACGGTGATAAAGGAGTCGTTTTAATAATAATAATAATAATAAATATAATATTTAATTTGTTTCGGTCAAAACAGTTGGTTTTTTTTAAGGTAAATTATAGAACATTCAATCGCCGAAGTGTGTGCATGAACGAGAAATGCGTTCCGTGTAGCCGTGTATATGTTCACTCGCGCAAGTATCGAGAGCGGCACTGGGGATCGGCCTTCGACAACCCTCGCACGATCTTCTTCTCGATCTCATCAATCGCCTAAATCTCGAGCCTTGTCTTCTCCATCGCCGCGACCGCACGCCGAATCGCTTCGACGACGACGCCGGACGTTGTCTCCTCATCACGTACGAAATCCATCTTGCCGCTTGATCATCTCCTCCTAGTGCAATAATGTTGCTGACCTCTTTCGTGAAAATGGAAATTAAGCATCGGTTACATATACGTGTATTTTTTTTGTTGTTGTTTTTGTTTTCGGTTTTATTGCGAGTTTTTCTCCCGGCGTACTTTACGCTCCGATTTGATCTGCCTGATGTGTAAATTGATAGCGGACTTGTTTATTTTCATACGAAAGGTACGATTTTGGACGCTAGTAACTGGCAGGAGTTTTCGCAATGGATCAGGAATCCGGTTGAGACAGAATATTTCTCGTGTTTTATTTTCATGGTTTTCATTTTCGTTAAAATTGGTTTCTACTCATGTTTATTATGATCTAGGGTTGTAAAATTGTGCATTTGAAACTCATCTAATCGTGTGATGCACTTTGTGATCGTTGTTGCCAATGAAGTGACCCGCTTTTGGGAAACAAATAATCTAGAAGGCTTCTTGAGCTGTTCTCGTCTCGGCTGACGGAGTAATTGCTTGTGTGCGAGTATGAATCCTTATCTTGTTGCCATTGTTGTTCCTATTGTTGCTTCGGTGTTGTTACGGAGATCAAAGAAGGCAAAAACACGAGGTTTGCCGGTTGATGTTGGGGGAGAACCTGGTATTGCAATTCGCAACTACCGTTTCCCTTCTCCATTGCAATCGCTCTGGGAAGGAGTCTCAACTCTGGCTGAGCTATTTGAGCATTCTAGCAAACGTTTCCAGCACAAGCCTCTTCTTGGATCTCGGAAACTTTTGGCGAGGGAAACAGAAGTAAATCAGGATGGGAGGTCTTTTGAGAAGCTCCACCTAGGAAACTATGAATGGATCAGTTATGGTGAGGCTTTTAAAGCCGCTTGCAGTTTCGCATCTGGTCTTGTGCAACTTGGCCACAAAAGGGATGAGCCCGTTGCAATATTTTCAGATACACGAGCAGAGTGGTTTATTGCTTTGCAGGTAGATTTCTTGCCATGCTTCCTGACTACTTTAATATCCATCTTGATGCTAAATGGATAAGTTTATTGGTGGAACATTAAAATTATGCCACAAGAACTTGTCTTTGCAAGGCACTTGTTTTCTTTAGCTGAAAATTGTTAGTTTGCTTATGTAGTTCACCTTCTTTCTTAAAATAGGGGTGCTTCAGGCAAAATATCACAGTAGTTACAATATATGCTTCACTAGGGGAGGAGGCTCTTTGTCACTCCTTAAATGAGGTTTGGTTGCTCTGGACTTTATTTATATATACTTGCATACAAACACTATTCAATTCTCATGCTACATTCTTGTATTGCATATATATTTGCAAAATGTATTTCCTCCACAGCTATTAATTTTAGTAGTTTTTCTGTTTTGAACAGTGAGATCACTTTTTTTCCCCTTTATTAATGTTTCAAGTGCTACTACTAAGAAAGGTGGCTTTTCACATACTAATAACAAAAGATATGCCATATTCTATTTAATTTTTATTGTTTTGTTATCCTCTTTTCAGTTCAATATTGATTTGGTAATTACGATTAGCTAACTTATGGAGATATCTCTTGCACGGTTTCCTGATTAAAAAAAAAAGACTAACTCGCTGTGTTAGGCAGACAATCTAAGTCTATATACATATTTTGGATTAAGTGGCATACATACATGTAGAAAAGTTGGCAATTGAGGAAGCATTTAAATAATGTGGCGTGTTGAATCTATTTCTTAATTATAATTTACTTAGTGGGACCATCTTTACCTTACATTATTTTAGCTATTTCAATTGGTTGAAGGGTCACTCTTGTATTCCAATAGTTAGGAAGCTATCTTTCAGTATTTTTAGGTGGTTCTCTTGCAGACTTGACCCATATATGTGAAAAATATATATATAAGTTCAACTGTTCAGTCCATGAGTATCATTTCAGTTCCTTGAGACATGGCTATTTTCCCTATTGAATGACCTTTGGTATGAAAAGTTTGCTCGTTTCTTCACCTCTTGCTTTCATATTCTTTTCTTCTTTTTTTTGGTAACATCAGCAACACAAGTAAACTTGTAAAAGTTCAATCTATATCTTCAGTGAAAGATCATCCATTGACCCTTCCCATGAAAGTAGCCTACTTCTTTGCAAAGGATGATCACTTCTGTGCTATGGCTTCTTAACAAAGCTCCTGAATAATAAGTGGATCAACAAAAACAGTTTGTTTTTATTTCAATTTCTTCGTTCTTGGTAGCATTTTGTGGATTTTTATATCAATTTTAACACAACTGAACATGTAAAAGTTAAATCCATTTTTCAGTGACCCATTTTGTGGATTTTCATATTGCATTTTTATCTTATGGCACTCAAAAGTTGCAATCCTAACTAGTACATATGAATCAGACAGAGGTATCGACTGTAATTTGTGGACCAAAGGAACTGAAAAAAGTGATTGACATAAGTGCACAGCTTAATACTGTAAAGCGTGTTGTTTATTTTGATGAAGAGGGTGTTTCAAATGAGATTTCATTGGACAAGAACAGTACCTGGGCAGTTGCATCACTCGTTGAAGTAGAGAGAATGGGCAGGGAAAAGCCTGTGGTTCCGTATCTGCCTAAATCAGCAGATGTTGCTGTGATCATGTACACAAGTGGTAGCACTGGTCTGCCAAAGGTTTGTTTATCTCAACAGTCATGTTGGTTCAGGTTATACTTTCTTGCATGATATATTGGTTTTAGATGCTAACACAAGTGGTAGCACTGGTCTGCCAAAGGTTTGTTTATCTCAACAGTCATGTTGGTTCAGGTTATACTTTCTTGCATGATATATTGGTTTTAGATGCTAAGCAGGATTCTGGAAGTAATCATTTTTGCTTGTCTAGTTATGGTTATATTTCTTTCTAGTTATCTATGCTGGATTCTGGAAGTAATATGTTTTCCTATCTTATCATGGATATGCATTATCAGTCAGCAAATGTAACCTTTTGTTGGAATTCCTATTGGATGTGCTAAATTATTCATGCAGTCTTCTGCTTTTATATACATCCAAGATTGATGAAAGATCTAACATTATATTGTTCTTTTGGGTTTCATCTTGCTCTTTTTTTTGCAACTATTAGTTGAAACATAGACATGTAAGCATGGACACATCTAACACTATACAAATATTAATTCATATATGCAAGTGAAAACCTCATCTTGAAATACCTTAAAGAGTTTTGGGATCATGTAGTAGCTTTGTTGTTTCCCCTTCTGGTTTACTCGCAAACCAATGAAACATGAATAACCATTAAAGGGAAAAATAGATTATGCACCCCAGAGAAGAAAAAAAATAAAGGAAAAGAATCTAATAAAAATGGTTATATTATCTATTTTCAACTTTAAGCTGATAAACATTTAAACTACTTAACTTAAGTATATAATTAAATGCATTTATATGCACAGTGAAACTCTGTCCTGACTATCCATGGCAAACGTCAAACCCTTACTGAGTTCTGATTATGTCATGTCAAAACATGCTCACATGGTTGCTTATCTGCTGCATTTCTAATAATTTGAGTCCCATGTAGGGGGTAATGATGACACACGGCAATGTTCTAGCTGCAGTTTCAGCTGTTATGACTGTTGTCCCATCCCTTGGTACTAAAGATATATACATGGCATACCTACCTCTAGCTCATATTCTTGAGTTGGCTGCAGAGGTGAAGGGCTTCAGATTTTGGGTTTCCGAAGTTTTACTTACTTTCTCGGATAATAACTTGGTCGATATGCCCTATGCAGCATGTAATGGTTGCTGCAGGAACTGCTTTAGGATATGGGTCACCTTTAACTCTCATTGACACATCGAATAAGATAAAGAAAGGAACAAAAGGTGATGCTTCAGTCTTGAAACCTACCTTGATGCCTTCTGTACCTGCTATCCTTGATCGTGTTTGTGATGGTGTGCGAAAAAAGGTCTTGTCAATTTTCAGAGGTCATTTTCATTGTCCTTTTGGCCCGAATCTCTTGTACTTTTTTCATATGGCATTTGTTTTCCTTTCAGGTAGATGCTAAGGGTGGGTTATCAAAGAAACTATTTGATGTTGCATATGGTCGTAGATTGGCTGCGATCAATGGGAGTTGGTTTGGAGAAACTAGTTTTGAGAAGTTTTTTTGGAATTTCCTTGTCTTTAGAAAGATTCAAGTTGTTTTAGGAGGTCGTGTACGATATCTACTCTCTGGTGGAGCACCTCTTTCTTGCAATACTCAAAGATTTATTAACATTTGTTTTGGGTAAGTACATCGCCATTCCATTTCTATGATAGACATGCACATCATTTCAACATGAACATTTAGAGGCTTCTGGATTTGCAGAAGCAATAGCTGGCCCTTTATTTCTGTTTATAGATTTAAAACTTTAAATAAAATATGTGCAGTAATGTGTGAGAAAGTAATATAAATGACAACCTATCTCGGTGAGTTTTTTAAAAAAATTTGGGCGAAACCATATTCTGATGACCAGCTTTACTCAGCAACTGATTCTCCCTTCATGTTTGTGTCTCTAGTGATCTGAAACTTTAGCACTAGGTTGTCTGCAATTTTAGTTGACAATATGTGTTCTCTTTTGGAGAGTAGGACAACTAATGTAAACAAGGGGAAATAACCAGTAAAAATCTTTGCATCCTTTTTCAATTTCAGTTCTCTGTGTTCTCATAAAAATTACCAAACGATGTTGGAACTTCAAGAATGATTATCCACTTCGTGAATGATTATGCTGATTGTACATTTTTGGTGGGGCTGGATTAATCCTTAAGGAAGAGGATTATGCACTTTGAGATTGTCAATTTGCTTGGAGTCAATAAACCATTATCCCAACGAACCGGCCACCAATTTCTTGAACACTAAGCACTTTTTAGTTAACATATCCCAAACCCATGAAGGCTTATAGGTGGAATAACAAGGCCTATGCAAGATATTACTAGTCAACAAACAAGATCTGTACTTTTGATGGTGGAGATGTGGATTCTTAGAGATAAATTCATTAGACCGTTGTGCTACATCTGGAGAAAAATATTTTTCAGCAGAAAACAACTGATTTATGTTGAATTTCTGTCTAACTCTCCATATTGCCATACGGTCACTGCAAATTTCTTCTCCTGAGTTTTTATTTTTATTTTTTTCCTTTTCTTGCATGACATTGCTATGCATCTTCATATGCATAATTTCTCCTTCAATAATGAGACATAGTAATTTGCTTTTCCAATTTCTTCAATTCAGTTATCAACTAAAACACCAAGAGATTAGAATCGGGAGCTTACACATTTGTGGATAGGACAGATCTCTTTGTAATGTGTCTCGAACCAATCTAGATTATGGACTTGAATAATGTGCTGAAGAGAAGAACCAATAGTAGCGTACAATAAAGTTGTCACTTCCCCATTTGTTCTTGGACAGAAATATTTTGAGCAGAAATTGGGTTCTTGTTACATGCATGGGAGTTAAATATGCAAACAATTTCTTGTGTTTTAATTTTCTTTGATTGCCTTGCATTAGAAAATAAATGTAAATTTCTTGTTGGTAGCATTTATTATTTCCTTGATCTTCCTAAATATAATTCAGGGCTACAGTAGCGCAAGCATATGGTCTGACAGAAACTTGTGCTGGTGGAACGTTTCAAGAACCTGATGAAATATCTCTTGGCGCTGTTGGTGCTCCACTTCCGTGTTCATATGTCAAGGTAGAAAATGTTTGGTATCTTGTTGTAAACATTGGCAGAACAATTAGGCAATTGGCAATGTAGATCAATATTGCATTTATGCAGATTGCTTTGTGTTTTCACCCCTGTTTCCTATGTGCCTCTAACCTTGTTTGCAATTTATTATGCAAATATGTTTATAGATAGTTTTCTTAGAAAAGAAGTATTGGCGTAATGGTAAAATTATTGTCATATGATTTGGAGGTCACTGGTTTAGGTCACGAAAATAGTTTTTTGTAAAGTAAGATAAAGCTACGTACAATAGATCCTTCTCTAGGACTCCACATTGACAGGAGCTTCATGCATCAAATTATCTTTTTTTTAAAAAGATAGTTTTCTTAGATTTAGAATTATCTTCCCTTTTACTTCTCATTAAATTAATGATTTGGTGGATAGCGACCATCCATGCATCAGTTTACTTGCCGACTAATTTAGCAATTGCATAAACTCCACCTATTGATTTAGGAAACTGTATGCTACACAAGGCTTTTCGAAAGAGTTGTTTTATTTATTTATATATTTTTAAATTTTCTTCATGCCAGCATTTAGATATCTCATTTATAGTTCATCTCATGTTCAACCATGGCATTCACATTCACATTCACTGCAATTACTCAATTCTTATGCTATTCATATTTCATTGTTATCTATCATAAAGTTATGTTCATCCTGTTTTATTTTTTGATACTTTTCTGTGTTAGTTGTAAGACAATTTTTTCAATCTAACTTTTAATCTGATAATTGAAATCATAGAGTATTCTATCTACACAAGTCACAATCTATGAAGAACTCATGACTATCAAATGTATAAGGGAATAATATGTTACTGTTAATAAACATGAAACTGAAGATTCAGATTGCTCTTTGCATTAGCCATGTCTTACGATGAGTGTGATGGCATATTCAGTTTTACCCATGCATCCTTGGTGTCAGTCATTCTCTACTATCATAATCAAGTGAAATCTAGTTGAATGAAAGCAACTTCTAGGGAATAATACATCCTCATGTAATAGTTGTCGGAGAAGTTCATTTCCTCCCAGAGCTATTGTTAGTTGTAATACCTGTCAGACTAAGTTCATTTGCTTACAAGATGAGATATCTGTTCTCTTAAACTAGTAAACTACCTTATCGAAAAAATAAACAATTTTCTGCATTTCTTTTTGTTACGTTGGGCCAATTTTTTCTTTATAATTAACCTTCATAGAATTAGCTGATATACTGTGGATGAAAAACTTTGTTACTACTCTCTTAGACCTGCCATACTAATACAAAACATTTTCGGTAGCAGCTAATTGATTGGTCCGAAGGTGGGTATTTAGTTTCAGATAAGCCAATGCCGAGAGGGGAGGTAGTTATTGGAGGTCCCAATGTCACTGTAGGGTACTTCAAAAATGAAGAAAAGACAAAGGAAGTTTACAAGGTATACTATTTACAGTGTCGCTCGTAATCTTAATATCTTATCTTAATTTAGAACACTAAGGAGGTGCCTTGGTGTCCAAATCAAAAGGTCGATGAGGGAGGCATGCATTGGTTTTATACTGGTGATATAGGAAGGATTCACCCGGGTGGCCTCCTCGAAATCATCGATCGCAAAAAGGATATAGTGAAGCTCCAACATGGTGAATATGTCTCCCTAGGAAAGGTGGGGATGGTGATTAATTGTTTCTGTTTTTTTTATTAATGTTCAGTTTTAGCGAACTCACTGTTCTTTCATAGGTGGAGGCTGCTTTAATTGTGAGTTCCTATGTGGAGAACATCATGTTGCATGCTGATCCTTTTCACAATTTCTGTGTTGCACTCGTTGTTGCTGCACGCAATACTTTAGAAGACTGGGCCTCGAAGCAAAGAATCAATTTTATCGACTTCTCAGATTTATGTGAAAAAGAGGAAACTGTGAAAGAAGTTCATGGTTCACTGCTCAAGGTTCGTATCTCTATATCATAATCTGTGATATACAAGCTCAATTTTCTTTACTCACTTGTTTATGCTCGAAGGAGGGCTTCGTTTTGCATGATTAAGTAACCTCAATTTTCACATGTTTGAACACAATCTAGATTCGAGAACTATTTTTCCTAGATCGGTTTGATGGTAAAAGTTCTAATGAGTATCATAACAGGTATTCACATGTAAATCGTAGACTGTATCACCAATCTGGTTATTCTTTTGATATTAAGAATGCATCTTCAAATTGCAAATTGCATCTTCACCTCGTCATATCTCGTATCTTTATGTGAGAAATGATTAAAGGCAATCCAATGCACGAAGCTCCTGTTGTGTGGGATTTCGAGGAAGAGTCTATTGTACGCAATCTTATTCTGCTTTGCAAGAGACTGTTTTCAGGATTCAAATCTATAATCTCTAGATCATAAGATAATAACTTTATCGTTATGTGAAAAATAATTGGTGAAAGAAAAAATTTACTCTAGTTTGTTGATGATATACTCAGATATCAATTGATGAAACGGACACTAACTTTTTGTTCAATTTGTAAACAGGCGGGAAAACAGGCTCGACTGGATAAGTTTGAGATCCCGTGTAAGATCAAGTTGATTCCTGAACAATGGACCCCCGAATCGGGTCTGGTCACTGCTGCACTCAAAATCAAGAGAGACGCCATTAGAAAGGCATATGCTGATGATCTTCGAAAGTTATACGCATGAATCTTTTTGTTTTGCCACTGCAGGGTTCCACATTTTGGCGACAATTTTATTTTTTTCCTCTCAGCAATAAATGGAAGTTTATTATTTTTAGTTTTTTGCTCGTTTTCTCTCGAGGAAAAAAAATACCTTCGAAGTTGTTTTTAATAAATAACACTCCCAATTTTGGAGAGCATTTTCGATGTATGCTCATCATCGGAGAACTTTTCTTGTTCTTAGACTTCTAGGATGCTAATATTTGTTTTTAAAAAATAAATCTTAGAGGACAAGAAAAAGAAGAATGGTGTAAAATTTTTCAAAAAAAGATTTGAAGAGGAACTGTGATTTTTATAAATGTCAGAGAGCAAAATAAAAATGCAGGACTCGAAATGAAATTTTTATTTATTAATTTTTTTTAAGGAAGTGTTAGTAAAATGATAAAATTATTATCTTGTAATTTAAAAATTATAAATCTAAATTTTGAAAATAATTTTTTATAAAATAAAATAAGACTTATTGTGCGATCCTTTCCGACCGAAAGCTCCATGACTGTCTTTTTTTAATCATTTTTTAAAAAGACGAATGAAGCAGCTCAGTAACCGCCGGATCTACCTCAGAACATGCCATGTGTCAAATGTGAAGATGCTATGCGAACTTTAAATATATGAATAGATATAGAAATATAATCCTATGAGCACTCGTCGCGAATATTTTTATTATTCATCTCTAATCCTATAAAATTTAAAGATCGAACAGTAATTTAAATATATGAATAATAAAAAAATTCATAGATATATTATATAGGACAATATTTCGCTAAATATATATTATCATAAATTTGTTATGGTGAACAACTCATTGTGTACATCCCATATACACCTATGTATTATACAGTGAACATTATAGTTAATCCCTTGAATTTGTAAGGATCGTCGTACCATCCCTTTTATCGAATGGTAACTTAATTACTGTTCAATCATGTGCAGATGCACACGGTAAATTGCTCACCGTATCAAAGCTACATATTATCATATATAAAAGAAATTTGCAAATAGATGTATTGTTAAATACTGGAAAATGTAAAATAGTAAATTAAATGGTCAAATAATAAAGGAAATAATCCTGGAAATTTTTCGGGATTTTTAGGGAATTTTAGGAATTTTTCTGGAATTTTTCTGGATTTAAATGGAACTTATACGGGATATTTATGGGGATAAGAAAAATAGGCTTTTTAAGAGCCTGTTTAGATTATTTAATGGGTTTAAAATAACCTAAGTTATAAACCTAGGTTTTTCTATTCTTATTTCCCCATCTCTCATGCGGTTAGCCGCCGAGCCTTCCCCTTTCTCGCGACCACGATTTCTCTCTTCTTCCTCTCCGCGCACCTTTCTCTCGCGATTTCCTTTTCTTCTCGCCACAGCCATCGCCTTTCCCCTCTCCACCGAGCCGTCAAAGTCGTGACTCGGCGACCGATCGCATCCTTGCCTGAGCCTTGCGATCCACTTTCTCACAAGCACCGCCGTCGTGCACCTCACAGCCAGCGACCGTCGCAGCCCGCAGCCTCCGATCGCCGCGCCGCACCGGTAGCCCCTCCCGCTTATGCGCCGCCATAGCTGCCCCGCAGCGACACCCTCTCCTTGCGGCAAGCGACGACAACTCGCCTGATGGGGCCACGGACGCGCCGACAGTGAAGGGTCGTGTAGTTGGGAGTCGGCGTTGGCAGCATTTCGATTGAGGTCGTTCTCCACGATCTCCGCCGGAGCTATACTTTCTGCGTGCAGTGAATTAGGGCAGCTGGAATTTTTCTCCGGTGAACAGGGTAGAGGAGTTGCTGTCGAAGGAGTCAATTTCTGGCTATTGGGATTCAGAAACAAGTACCAATGGAATGGAATATTGTCTCAAGTGCTGGTAAGATTAATCGATGGTTCTTTGCTTCATGTTAATTAGTCAATTTAGCTAATTAACTAATTTGGTTAATGGATTAATCATTTTAAACAATAGAGTTAATCTCGATTAACTGCTATTCGGAGGATATGGGATTTGGGCTAAATTAAATTGTATGGATTATTTGTAGACAAGGAAAAATTGGAAATTGTTTGGGTTAATTGAGATATAAAGGAAATCGATTAATTATTCGATTTGTCGGCAATGCATATTGTTAACAATAATAATTATATCAGATGCAGGTTTGATCGCGACAGTCCACTCGTGACGGTTCGTTGTTTTCACGATCATTATAGCGGTAGTACTTTGACTTATCTTTTAGATATAGTCAAGTTGATATGTTAGTTAGTATAGCATGCAATACTTTTCATGTTTATATGCCTAGTATGTTTTGTGCCTACTAGATACATGCATTTGATCGATGTTTATATCTTCTGCTTTACTTGGATCATTGTATTTGGATTATGGATATGTACATATTGATTGTACATATTATTCGGATAGGTATTTTGAGTAGGATTTACATGCTTTAGTATCATGCACCATCTTGCATGATTGCATCTGGTGACGGGTTCCATTATTGTTGAGCCATGACTAGTTAGTTACATGGCTCGCACACCGCCACTCGTAGGTTAGTGGTACATCGAGGAGGTGTGTGCGGTTTGCTCTGTCGAGCTCATTGGACCGCTTCGTAGGTAGCGAGCGGCGTGGTAGCGGGCGAGGATCCCTCCTCCGGCCTATGACACCGAGGAGATGAGCTTAGCTCCCACTATGTTTGGGGCGGGAGGATAGGTGTACTCGACAAGATCCCATCCCACTCTGGCCACTCAGAGCGATGATGGCAGAGTGCACACGATTGTCATAGCCTCTACCCACTCGGCCACCATCGCGTGTGAGGCGGTGGTAGCGTCGAGGGTGACCATGTCATTTGCAGCATGCATTTTTGCATGGATCGCATTTGTATTGTGTTTCTTTGCATTATTGTATTGATGCCTTGGATGTTGCGTATATGATTGACATGCATCTGTGATTCATATTCTTATATGGTGATGACTTTATCTCTTATAGTAGGGCACATGCTCTATATCGAGTAGGAGACTCGGTAGTCTGATCCTTTTGCATTTATTTCTTGCTTACCATATATATGAGATCATCGCATGATTAGTATTGTTAGCTATTTCTTACTATTCATATCGACTAGTATCAGAGTTCTTTGAACTCACCCCTTGATTTATATCTATTTCGGGATGGAGTCACAAGAGAGTCCAGCTGTCAAACCCCCTCCTCGTGGAAGTGTATTTTGTTAGTTGTGTTTACGGTTTTTGGGTATTTGGATTAGAATATATGTTTAGGACTGGAGTTGGATATTTGTACCTGTGGATGTTTTGGTATGTCCTTAGGGACCTTTGATCGGATTTTTATTTCGATTGGATTTGGTTGAGTATTCTGCCGGATGGCGAGAAGGGTAAGTCTAGTTAGAGTAGACTTTTGTGCACCTAGATTTGTTTGCCTGAGGCCTTATTATTATCTGCGTGTGATGTGGTATGATTCCGGTCGTGTTGACCGATGTATAGTGGCCGTGTAGGCCTTGTATAAAAATTGGTAGTGTCACCCGCGTCTGGGAGAGTGCCGGATTTTCGATGCAGCGGAGACTCCTCGGGCGTGACAATTTATTTGTATCGAGCGTAGGTTTAGAGTTCCTTAGGGTCTTTGGGTTTATGGAGTTCGCGAAGTTTGGTAGGTTAACTGGGTATTTTCGGAGTTATGCAGTTTACGATTTTTATATTTGGAAATTCGAGGTTATTATGAGGTCAATATGGGGATTTAAGCGACAGGACATCTCCAGACAGCTAACAGGTAAATACATTCTAGAAAATTTTCTAGATTTGGTACATATTTATATTGGTTATATTTGGTTTTGCGGTGATATCATGTTTTATCTAGTATTGCTTTAACTTGATATCTAGATTAGATTTTAGGTTCTTTGGTTTATCGTTAGCATATGGTTATTAACTGCTATTACTGTTATACGTAGCTAGTTATCATTGTGATATAAATGATAAGATATTATTGGTAGTTGTTTACCTCTTAGGATTTGACTAGTATTATGATTGGACTAGTTGAATAATATGAATAAGATGGATAAATTCGTAGAAGGCATGAGGACATGATTACATAGCTTATGTAGTTTAGAGTATATATAAGCATCTGATGCTTTATTTATATATTGCCTTGACTTTGTTCTGGCATGACCCTTTAGCAATACCCTAATTAATTTCAGCCATTGATTCCCATTAGTAGGACTATGCTGTCGTTTATTAGACAGCTTGTTATATGTTTATATGACTCTGTGTTTTTGCGGTGGACACCATGATTAAGACTAGTAGAGATAAAATAACTTAGATAAGGTTATTCGGTAGGAACAGATCTTAGGAATGAAACAATATTAGTAGAACCCTAGGTTTGGAAACCCTAGGTGTAATAACCCGGATGTGCATATTGGTATATGTTTATCCATTTACTATTTCAGTGATATGGTGATCGGACTAGTAGAGGTCATATGATTAGGATGCGATTAATCCTTAGAGGGTATATAATGTTGTTTATATTTATCGACTGCCAACAATATCACCCATTCGTGGTTGAGGAAAGTTAAAGTAGAGTTTCCCTAAAGGGGCTTTTGTGTATTTGAGGTCGAATAGGTCTCCCATGTATGGTTGAGATAATCTACTGTAAGGTTATACTCTTGCGTTATTCGTTCATAGTTGGTGATAATCGGGTTCGTATGACGCCTGTAGCTAGATAGCTACTTTACATCTTAAGTACCCACGAGATTTGTTCGTGGTAGTATGTTGTAGCTTGCATGGTTGCATTGGTAGAATGGTATAATTTAGGCTTAACCCTCTTGAAGGGCTGGATAGTAGATTTGTGGTCTTTATTGGCTTTGATAGGTGTTTCCTGTTAGTTGGGACGAAACCCTATGATTAATCGTCTCGACGCGATTATTAGTGGACTTATGATTTTGATCGACCTTGATACCGATCATGTTAGAAGGGTTGGAAGGCTAGATTTAATCATCTAGACTTATTTATTTATAAGTTGATGATCTTTATCGTATTTGATAAACATTTCGTATTAGAGGTGTTGAAACCCTCGCTTGACCGCCTCAATGGGTTTAATTATAGATCGATGATCTTTGTCGACGTCAATAGTCGACTTATGCTGATGTATTGGATAACCCTAGGCTTAACAATCTAGGATAATCGACTGCCCATGCGACCTATTGGTGGTAGTTTCGCTAGTGCGTGCAGTCAATAATTAGATATTTATATATAGCTTGTCTATCCACGAGTCTCATTCGTGGTAGCATATAGTTGCGCGTAGACCGTGCTATTGATTGTCGGCCCATGGGTTACGTTCGCGGTAGCTCATAGATAGTTTTCTTTTTGTGCGAGACCCACGAGACTTTGTCGTGGTATCCGGATGAGCACTGCTTGTTGCAGTGGTTATGTATGTTGCGGGTATATTTGTTATACCGCTGACCAGGATGGTAGTAGACTGATATTGGTACTCTGAGGGTTGGGTTACTTTAGTTTGTCCCCTGTGACTTTCATTATGTGCATTATGATTATGCACTATTGTCTATACATCATCACAGAGTGGTTGTACCCACCCTCCTCACTTATCCTCTAGGTTAACGATGGAGGACGTGTCCTCGATGACCTACCTGTGTCGCCAGAGAGTTCCTTCGCTTTGTCTCCTGCATCGTCGGATCCGCTTTGTTTACTTGATTGGTGTTGCATTTTGATTGTGCACTTTGGATTTTGTCGCGATTGGATTTGGGGTCATAAAACTATTTTACTTTGATTGATATATCGCAGATTATTGAAAGACTTGTATTGCTATCAGTATTTCGAGGTTTTTACCAGATCTGGTCCAGGTATTTCTGGATATTGTCACTAAGGGGCTCCTCCATCATTTGGATGACGGATATGCCCCCAGGACGTGACAATTTTATTGGTTTGCGGTTTTGGTTTGTGGGTTTTGGTGTATCGAGGATTTTCTTTTCCTTGGATTTTTGGGAGTTCTCGTGTTTTGGGAGCAGGCAAGCTGAAGGATATCTCTGAGCTATAGGAAAAGTATTGTCTTTAGGGTTCTTTGCTTGGTTAGGAAAAGTATTGACTTAGGGAAATTTCCCCTACTCATGGTCGTGGACGAGTTCGACGACGTATTGATCTTGAGGAATCTAATGATGATTTCGGAAGTACGGACTCTTTAGAGGTGCCGACTGATGTCGAATTAGGAAACTAGGGATTTGGCCTGTAAGTCACCAATTGGAGGACAAGGAGTAAACCCTTAGAGAATATCAGTCCCTGTTAATAGTGATTTGGTTATGGATAAGGCGTGTATACCTACACTGGTCAAGACGATGAAAGATCGTTTTACCTTATTATAGGAGGTGTTGGATGAGATATTTATCTGTCCCAGTATTTTCCTAGAAAAGATCCGGAACTCTTTGTTAAAAGAGAGATGGACCTTTGAGGTTATGCATCGATTAACGATGATAGAATGCGGTAGTTGTGGAAGGAAATGAATATCCTTCATTGTGGATATATGATCTATTTAGATCAGCTATAGGACACCTGTATATACTCTAGGTTTGATCATGATCGGTGGGTTGATATTGTAGTGACATGGTGTCATACAATTATCATTGTAGTTGAGTTGATCGTTATATCATCAACCTAGAGTAAAGAGAATACAGGTGTGTAGCGAAGACAATTTCATACTCGGTATGAATTTGTATGAGCTTATGATTATCTTATTAGACTTATTGACGACTTAGTCGTCCAGGGATTTGGGAAATCGTGTATTCTGGACACGATTGGATCATTTAATGATGGTGGTAGTTGGAGTTGAGCACTTTCGACCACCGTAGATGATGATTTTTTTTTGTATTGATTTGATTATTACCAGATATGGATAGGATGTTCTAGTGATGCGATACATTGACCGGGTGATGGAATTTAATTGATCTAAAGCTTGTGAAATTAGTTTCACAGCTCAGACAATGATTGACTTTTACACCCGTGTTGTTTGATCATTCTCGGGTGGAAGGGTATTGTATGCGGATGCAATGTTTCAGAGAATGGAGCGTTTCTGATTTAGTTGATCGAGACGTATCCCGTGTTTACGTCAAATGAGGAACTACGAGATGGGTTGTCATATATTTATGACGTGGACTTGTGATTATTATATTGTTTAGAAGAGGTGAGGAGCGAGAAATGCTCATGGAGTTTCAGCTATCGGATAGCTACTATAGAGTAAATTGGAACACAAACGGTTGTAACAAAGGAAGTTTGGTCGCGATAGCCTCCCATGCACTTACAGTGTGTGGTGGAGTGGATTTTGACGGTAGATGGACTACCATCTCGACTTGAGGAGGATAATGGTTTCGGAGTTGCATTAGTTTAAGGAACAGATGCGTGAAATTTCAATTCCGGAATGAAAGTGGAAGCATATTATTATGGATTTTGTGGAGGTTTGCCTAGGACGCATCAAGGCCATGACACGATTTGGGTGGTCGTTGACCAACTAACCAAATCAGCGCACTTCTTAGCGATTCAGAAGACCGACTCTTAGGATCGATTGACGGAGAGTTATATCGTCGGGAGATCATCAGATTTCATGGTGTCCCTTTGAGCATTTCATCAGATAGAGATCCCTGGTTCACATCTCGGTTTTGGCAGAGTCTGCAGTAGGACTTAGGCATGCAGCTTCGTTTTAGTACTGCATTCCATCCGCAGATCGATGGACAGTCTGAGCGGACCATTTAGATACTAGAGGATTTGCTGGGGTCCTGTGTTATGGATTTCGGGGGCAACTGGAAGGACCAGTTGCTAGGACCCATAGAGCCCAGTAGGAGACAGGGTTGGTCCGTACTATCAGACGTAGGATGGCAGAGGCGCAGGATCGTCAGAAGAGTTATGCAGATCGGAGACGGAGACCTCGGGAGTTCTCTATTGGTAATCAGGTATTCTTGCGAGTCTCACCCATGAAAGGGGTGAAGAGATTTGGACTCCGTGGTAAGCTAGCTCCTAGGTACATTGATCCGTTTGAGGTTTTGGAGAGGATCGGAGCAGTTGCTTACCGTCTAGGGCTACCACCGTTTTTAGCTGGTATCCAGGATGTGTTTCATGTGTCTATGCTGCGGAAGTATATGTCAGACTCTACATATTCTATCAGATGTGTCGGGTTCCATTCAACCTGATGCTACTTACGCAGAGGTTCCGGTACGAATTTTGGATCACAAGGAACGACAGTTGCGAATCAAGATAGTGCGGCTTGTCAAGGTCGGGTGGAGTCACCTCACAGATGAGGAGGCTATGTGGGAGCTTGAGGAAAAGATTCAAGCTCAGTACCCTACTTAGTACTTGATATGTGGTTTTCCTCAAGTACTTGAGTTGAGCAGTGTGACATTGCTTGTTGGTATTTGAGTAAGAAATTTGGGGACCAAATTTTTATTACTGGGGGAGAATGTTAAATACTGAAAAATGTAAAATAGTAAATTGAATGGTCAAATAATAAAGGAAATAATCCTGGAAATTTTTCGGGATTTTTAGGGAATTTTAGGAATTTTTCCGGAATTTTTCTGGATTTAAATGGAACTTATACGGGATATTTATGGGGATAAGAAAAATAGGCTTTTTAAGAGCCTGTTTAGATTATTTAATGGGTTTAAAATAACCTAAGTTATAAACCTAGGTTTTTCTATTCTTATTTCCCATCTCTCATGCGGTTGAGCCGAGCCTTCCTTTCTCGCGACCACGATTTCTCTCTTCTTCCTCTCCGCGCACCTTTCTCTCGCGATTTCCTTTTTCTTCTTGCCACAGCCATCGCCTTTCCCCTCTCCGCCGAGCCGCCCGAGCCGCACTCGCCGACGACGATCCAGATCCTGCCGACGCCGCGCTGAGCCTTGATCACTTTCTCTCACAAGCACCGCCCGTCGTGCACCTCACAATGCCGGCCGTCGCGGCCCGCGACCTCCGATCGCCGCGCGCACCGGTAGCCCCTCCGCTTATGCGCCGCCATAGCCGCCTGCAGCCGACACCTCTCCTTGCGGCGGCGGCGACAACTCGCTGATGGGGCCACGACGCGGCGGTGAAGGGTCGTGTAGTTGGGAGTCGGCGTTAGCGATTCGATTGAGGTCGTTCTCCACGATCTCACGAGCTATACTTTGCGCGATGAATTAGAGGCATGGAATTTTTCTCCGGTGAGCAGGTAGAGGAGTTCTGTCGAAGGAGTCGATTTTTCGCTATTGGGATTGAAACAAGTACCGATGGAATGGAATATTGTCTCGTCTTTGGTAAGATTAATCGATGAGTTCTCGCTTCATGTTAATTAGTCAATTTAGCTAATTAACTAATTTGGTTAATGGATTAATCATTTTAAACAATAGAGTTAATCTGATTAATCTGTTATTCGGAGGATATGGGATTTGGGCTAAATTAATTGTATGGATTGTTTGTGGACAAGGAAAATTGGAAATAGTTTGGGTTAATTGGGATATAAAGGAAAGTGCATATTATTGTATGATAATTATCTTTGTATCACGAGGTTTGATCACGAGGCAGTCCAGATCGTGACGGTTTCGTTGTTTTCACGATCATTATAGCGGTACTTTGACTTATCTTTTAGATATAGTCGAAGTTGATATGTTAGTTAGTATAGCATGCAATACTTTTCATGTTTATATACCTAGTATGTTTTTGTGCCTACTAGATACATGCATTTGATCGGTATGTTTATATCTTCTGCTTTACTTGGATCGTATTTGGATTATGGATATATACGTATTGATCGATTACGCATATTATTCGGATAGGTATTTTGAGTAGGATTTACATGCTTTAGTATCACGCACCATCTTGCATGATTGCATGGGCCGGACGGGTTCCATTATTGTTGAGCCCGCAGTTTCTAGTTACATGGCTCGCACACACCGCCACTCATGGTTAGTAGTACATCGGAGGGTGTGTGCGATTTGCTCTGTCAGTTCCGACCGCCAGGTAGCGGTAGCGGCGGCGTGGTAGCGGCAGGATCCTCCTCCGGCCTATGACACAGGAGATGAGAGCTTAGCTCCCCACTATGTTTGGGGCGGGAGGATAGGTGTACCCACAAGATCCGCCCACCTGGCCACCAGAGCAAGCGATGATCGAATCTGCGATTACATAGCCCTACCCACTCCTGGCCACCATCGCGTGTGAGCGGTAGCGTCGGGGTGACCATGTCATTTGACGGCATGCATTTTTGCATGGATCGATTGTATTGTGTTTCGCATTATTGTATTGATGCCTTGGATGTTGCAATGATCGACATGCATACAGGATTCATATTCTTATATGGTGATGACTTTATCTCTTATAGTAGGGCACATGCTCTATATCGGTAGGAGACTCAGTGAGTTGATCCTTTTGCATTTATTTCTTGCTTACCATATATATGAGATCAGATCGCATGATTAGTATTGTTAGCTATTTCTTACTATTCATATCGACTAGTATCCGCAGAGTTCTTTGAACTCACCGTTGATTTATATCTATTTGAGGATGGAGTGTCGGAGAGTCCACCGCCAACCCCCTCATCGTGGAAGTGTATTTTGTTAGTTGTGTTTACGGTTTTTGGGTATTTGGATTAGAATATATGTTTAGGACTGGAGTTGGATATTTGTACCTGTGGATGTTTTGGTATGTCCTTAGGGACCTTTGATCGGATTTTTATTTCGATTGGATTTCGGTTGAGTATTCCTGCCTAGATGGCAGAAGGGGTAAGTCTAGTTAGAGTAGACTTTTGTTTACCTAGATTTGTTGGCCTGAGGCCTTATTATTATCTGCGTGTGATGTGGTATGATTCCGGTCGTGTTGACCGATGTATAGTGGCCATGTAGGCCTTGTATAAAAATTGGTATTGTCACCCGTACAGGGGAGGTGCTGCCGGATTTTCGTCTGGCGGAGACTCCCTCGGGGCGTGACAATCAGGATCACTTGGTTACCAGGATTCATAAACTTTAGTACTTAGCCTGGAGGTCCAGAGTTCGAATCCTGGGGAAGGCAAAAACCCACTTCCAGGGGTGGGAAGTCCATGTGAGTAATGACGGGCCAACAGGGGCGACGGTCGTTGACCAATAGGGGTCACCGAATTCCGCCAACAGGGGCGACGGTCGTCGATCAATAGGGGTCGTCGAATTCCGCCAACAGGGGCCCGGTCGTTACATGTATAAATTGAGTGAAAGTAATAATATACACTTTAGTCGATAACTATGAAGGACAAAGAGCTGCTATCAGAGGGGCCACCCAGCGATTGATGGATGCCTTCTCATAAAACACCTGATCGGAGCAAGAACCAAAACACCTGATCGATAAGCATGCAGACATGGTGCAAATTATTTATGCACAAGATTTCTTATTTCATTGCTTGGCCAATATCACTCCCATCGACTCCTCTATTTGCTCTTCCCCAAGATAAGTCGGCTAAAATTTATACAATAGGGTATGCTCAAAATTGGAGGGATCTTTTTTTGTAGATGCAACTGACATGCGCAAATAAATGGCACTCAGGAGCTTTATTAATTTTTTAGCCCTAGATTTAAACGAGTCACGAATTGGACCGTTTCAAGTAAACCATAATTCCAATGCTAGCAAGTACCACACTTCCGGTTAAAATCCCCCGTTGGAGAGTTATTACTCTACCTCTTTGGACTTCTGCAAGATCTGGTTTCGGAGCTTCCTTCTTAGTTTCTGGGCCATCGATGTGCAGCCTTAGAACCTGAAACCAGTCAGAAAAGGATCGGTAAGCCCTACTAAATTGAATATCTAGGCATGGAAATATGATTTGAAGTCGTCCGCTGCGCTAGTCTTGGATTAGACAATATGCTCATCGTGATTTATTTTCTTCGTGTTAACTGTAGGATCGACTGACGGGGACACTGAGAGCGAACGAATCGCCTTTTACACCAATGATTTGAAGCCTCACATTTAAATATGGTTTACTTCTAAAGCCGAATTTAATAACATATAAAAATTAATGTCTTGTTACCATAATATCCTACCAACTCTAAATGGATGATAGAGGATATGAACACATCGAGAGTTGTTCGAATTGGAGATGAATGATAGAAGATATTAATGCGCTAAATGAACGGCAAGATAAATTAAAGGGTACCTTCCATCCTGCTGATCGAGCATGATAGATAGCTGTCACAACATCACTATCTGAAGTAAGAAGAACCTTGTCGCCTTCATCATCTTCATACTGCACGGGCACGAGTCATGGCTGAACCATTGAGTTTTACTACTTATGCAAGAACACACCACACAAATGCATGCAAGAACTATGATCTCACCAAAAGTTGAATTTTGATGTCGCGATCAAGCCCTGTCCTCTTCATTATAGCGGATACAAGTTCGTCCAAACTCTCCGTGTCTACAAGAAAAGTCAACACAAACCATGCAACCTTAGATACTAGAAGTATGGAAATCAATTGAAGCTCCGTCAAACAGAAAATGGTTCTTGTGACCTCGTCTCATACTGACCACAATTAAATCTGTGTATGTGCCCGTTTTGATCTTCAAATTTGAAAGAAAATGCGTTTCCAACAAGAGGGGGATACTTGAACTTCCCAGTTTCAGTATGCTCGCATGCCATCAATGCTGACGATTCACTTCAAAGAGCAAAAAAGATTCATAAAGAGACGTTTGGCGAGGAAAATATAATAGAAAAACATCATAAAATATACCTATTCGTATCAAACTCTTGATCTGCAGGCTCCAAGGCAAGGGCAGAATCCCAAAAGTTTTGCATCATTGTGTTTGCCATGTCATTGGCAGCTTCAGAACCTCCATCAACCTTTACAAATGAAATGCAACAAGGATCACTTAAAGTGAATCAAGCCAGAAATAGCTCTGCGAGCATATTCTGATATGTAAAAAACCATCAAGACAAAATAGGCTAAGGGTCGTTGGTTATCAATATCACCTTGTGGAATTAGGTTATTTGCCAGAATACTATCCTGTTAGAATATTCAGTATAGCTGTATCTATTATATCACTCAGTGTAGCGACAATACTCCACTGTCTGTCCATGGCAGTGATCTCCATAGTTTTGATGCAGCATGTAGTTGGCTGTCAAAAACTAGCTATAAGCCTATAGTGGTCTCAATTTTTTCAATAAAAAAATGAGAAAGAGTGAACAAATTGTTCATCCAGAATTTTCATTATTCAAATTGTTCAGCCAACAGGCCCAACACTGATTTTGGGACCCAAATTTTGGAAGCTGCAGGTTTGGTTTGCTGGACAATTCACTTAAGCAGTTCTAATTATGCTTGACAAATCTGCTGAAATTCCCTTCTGTGTTTGGTTTGCTTTGTACTCTGAAGTAGTACTACTAGTTTTACTCAGATCTAATGTAACTAAATTGCTAGATTCACTCTTATTGTTTTTAAAAGAAAATGAAAACATATTGTGAAAAGAAGTGAAGGCATAGTTGGAAGCATAGTTTCATGTGTCGCTCAATATTGATTAACATGGTTGATACCTATCATTCAAACCACCGACTAACACTTATAACATGTCAGCACGAGTAAATTTTATTGTCTCTTGTTCCACCATAGTTTCAGTGGTACTTGCTAAAAAAGGGTCTATCTTGGATGGTACAAACTAGAACTGGTAGGCAAAATATTTCTTATCCCATGACTCGTCCTTGGATTTTGTTTGCCGATAATAAGTAGATGAATCACTGAAAAAAGAGAGTAAAAAACCAACTAGAGGACCAATAACAACAAAGAGGAGTAATGCCAGTGTCAAAGAAACCAAGATGTCAACGTATCTTGCATGTTTCCTACTTTCAATTATGTATCTTGTATCTATTGCATGTTCTCCACTTTCAATTATGTCAGTTCAAGTTCAAGTCCAACTAAGTCGAGATAGATTTACAGATGCATGGAGTAGTATCAGATGTCCTGGAAAGATTAAATCTTCGTCTAAGAAAATTATAGAGCTCTCACTCAGATACTAGAAGAATTTACACCCTCATGTAATGCAAGATATTCATTTTGGTACGTAGAATAATCATTAGTTGATAGACTTGTTATATTATTGTAACTTGGTACTCCAAAACTTTAATTTAATTGACTTGCTAATTGTGATAGACCTTAAATTGATCTTGACACACTTCGAAATGGATCAGCAGCCCAACTCCTACCAAGTGGTGGCACGACAACGTACTAAAATCATACTATTGTAGTTAGAAACTGAAACTACAACCTGGAACAATACTTCAAACCTTAGAAGGAAGTGACTTTAAAACCAGAGTGCTGGTAAGTATGATACTTTTCAAATATAAGATCCCCATAATTTTTCGGTTTCCAACCTAGTGTCAATAGTTTAATTTTAAATCCACTAGAGCAATGTGCTTTTAAAGACGGCTCTGCAAACTTGATAGGAGTAGCAAAAATAAATGGTCATGATTCTCTAAATTTTGATTTGAGATTGAAAAATACAACCACTTGTTTCTCGTGTTCAAGGTGAAACTGAATTTACCAGTCCAGCTTCAAAGAGCATTGAGAAGTCTTTCATTATGTTACTGCACATATAAAGGCATATAACTATTACCAAGGAAATTGCTGCATGTGTCAGCTGAAGAACATCCAAACAAGCAACAATTTGTCCATCTGTGTTTGAAAATGTAGCAGAAAATCAGAATTAAAGATGGAAATGTATTTACATAAAAATAAATGATGGATTACCTCTGTCTAGCACCGGAAGATGCAAGAATTTTCCATTGTGCATAATGTGCAATGCATCAAGAACTGTGGTGTCAAGCGTGGCACATTCGGGGTTCATCGTCATCACCTATAAAATGGACATTAGTGACTCCTTATGAATACTTGTTGGAAAGAAATTCATAAAGATTTGCAACATTATATTAAAGTTCACCAACAATTGCAAACAAGAGTTGCCCCAACAAAGATCCAATAAGTGAGGATGGATATATAGATCCTCTTATGTCATCGGCCTTGATCCCTTATTATATTATCATCTATATTTAAATAAATTTTATCATATTTTATCGCTACTAAATAAATCTTCTTTAGTCTTTATCTTCCTCAATTAATATGTGTATTTATAATGATCTCACATTGCCTATCTAAGACATCTATTGGACACCTAAGTATATATCCATAGCATCTTAAGCGCATCCCTCGAAATTTTTCTTCAATAGACGCAACCCTAACTTTCTTTCAATGTTCTCATTTTTTTATTCCATTCATCCTCACATGTCTGTACATTTACCTTAACATCTTCATCTCTGCGACTCTCATCTTTTGCTCATGTATTCATAACCCAACATTAACTTCATATAACATAGCAAGTCTAACTGTCATTTTATAAATTGTCCCTTCAAGATTTAGAGATATTATACGATCACAAAGAATAGTTGACACTCTCTTCCATCTCAATCATACTGTTTTTATCCTATGTAAAACACAACCCCTCCATCCTTTTGTAAAAACAAACCTAAATATTTAAAGCTCTTAGTTATAGGTAACTTGTTGTTATCTTCTATCTTAACAATTGCCTTACTACTACTAATTCTGATTTTTCTCTAATAAGGCTAAGACCTTTTATGAATTACAACCTTGAGAATATATCACAATTATGAAGAGCTTAAATTGGCATGAATAAACATGTTTACCAAATAGACAATTCTTTGATGACGTAAAATTGTCATAAACCAAAAAGATTATCAAAAACTTACTAGTAAGTTTAACTAATTTTACATCCTATAAATTGACTATAAATTATTTCACATAATATAAATTGCCTAAATTACATATCAATTTGTAACCTTGGAGTTGACCTGTAATGATACAAAAAGACTAGAATGATACCACGAATTGATAGCCCTATGTCAATAGCATCAATGATTGTCCAGGTTTTCCTTCAGCTATCCAGACTTGCTAAGGATCACATTATGAATTGCCAATTCTACTCTATAGCATCAACTTTTTATCATTCTAATTTGCAAGTACCTTATATTTTTATCCAAGCCTGCCAATAATGAGACTTTCTTGATCATCTGCTAGGAATTGAAACTTAACCTGCTCAAGAGGGCACCCCCGCCAATCCTGATCAGTACAGCTATACTACATTCTATTTGACCTACCAAGACAGATTGCCCGAGTTAGATCCTCTCAGGCAATGATCTGATATTTTCCAAGAAATTGACATCGAAGAAAAGTTTGAAGAAAACAAGAGATTCAAAAAAACAACTAGAAATTAATTAGATTAAATTAACAATTAATATAATTTGTTGAAATTTGATCAAATTGAAACTGTGAATGAATGAAATCAAGTTAAAATTAGGTCAAGTTGAATGAATTTGAAAAACTTGACTGGATCTAGCCTCCTTTTAATCTCTAATTCTTTGAGAATTCAAACAGAAAGTAGAGAGAGTCTTTGTCGCCCTCTTAACTGATTAGCATTATGACAACTCGCAATTCACCACGAGTGCAAGGGTCACTTGTTCAAACTTGGCATCACTCATTAGACACGATGTGTCACTAATTTTTCTCGCAGCATGGAAAAAGTAAGATAATTATGATCAAGAAAGGTCATGATCAGGAAGAAACCCAAAACTGTCCCTCCGCTAATAACATTATTTATATATTTGCATCATTAATAGTTGAATATAAAATGACATGCGAGGCATTTCTTTCAATCTTATACGCAGAATAATTTGAATATATCTTTCAAAAATTTTATTTTCCCCACAAATTCAGATTTCACCGATTCTATTGATATGATCCAATATATCTTTGGCCATCATATCTCGATTCCGATACCAATCTTAACAAATAAGTGGCATATTATTGCACTTGTACTATATAAAATCTAATAAAATTAATATGATAGATACCATAGCTTTATTATATTATTATTTTTATTTCATATTTTTATATTTGAGTTAATAAAGTGATACAACTCGTTAGCTGATCTTAAATAGTTGAACGAATATAGCTTTATGATTATGGTGATACTATCTTTATATATGTTGCCTTGCCCTAACCCATGCTGCCTCATCATTTCATAATAGAAAAGGGATAGAAAAGAGATTTTGTACCATACTTCTGTGCAACAGGTGGAAAATCAAATGTCTTTCCCATCCTACACAATTTTCATCCCAACTTCTTACCATTGCCTAATGCAAAAGAAAGAACCTTAAGGGCATATTTACCCGGTGAAATTCACTAGGGTGCAAAGGACGGTTCCAATTTTGAGGAGCTCTCCCTCTCTTTACCCTGGTGGATATCCACCAAGGAGGGTTTCAAATCCCTTTCTACTAATCAGTTTTTTCGCAAAATCACATCCACCATAAACCCAGTAGACACGCTACCACAATCATTTAATAGAATGAAATAAACAATCCTTTATACATTGTCATCAATGTAAGGTAGAAATATATCTCTCTAGTTATGGATTAGCATCAAATTCCTACATCTTAATTATTATGCTATTGAATGGAATATAATATTACTTTCCATATTTTGGATATGAAAACTAATTTGAGTGGTGCAGAATTCTTTTTAAATATATTTCCACTTGGAAACCTTGGTCCTAAATCATCCACGAAGAGCAACTCTTGATTCTTGAACATTGATGACGATGAAAAATGTATGGGGAAATGCAACAATGAAAAAAATAACAGAAAACAAAGGTAGTGAACATCTTTCCAGAGTTCAGGCTTCCTATTCCATTTGATCTGTTTTCCTTTCTCACTCACTTGTTTATATGTTTCTCAGTTGTTCTTTCCATGGAAATACAAATTTGCACTAATTAATTGTATTGTTCTATGTCCCCAATTTCTTTATCTAATCGATTTCCTTTCAATCTGATGGATTGCATATCATATTTGAACCCCTAAAAAATTTTCGGATCGTTTTCATCCTAACTAAATACACCCAAGTCAAACATCCAGGATGGAGTTGGCAGTTTCAGAAACCATAACAGGAATTCCATTGAGACAATCCCAATTCTATATGGAGAGAAAGGGAAAAGAACACAGAAAAAAAGGGGGTTATCAAATTTTGCTTCTCTATTTAGTAAATTTATTATATAGATATCCATCAAGAAGGATGAGCAGATGAATAGAATAATCACAAACTTACGATCAGAAACTGCAATTGTGGAACAATAATAAAACACCTATAGATCCCAAATTTAAGTATTCAAAATATAAGAAGATGAGATGGCTTTTAGAGATCAGGCCTGCCCTCAAGGAGTCATTCAGGGTTATAATGTCTGAAAATTGTAAAACCATGCATAAAAAGGATTCAGGAACATGGAAATTTTCTAAAACCAGTTTAGCATAGACTACCTTTTCAACATGGGTAAGTTCAGGTGAAATATTTTGAGCAACTACTCGCATAAGCACATCCTTTGAGCTGCAACAAAATTAATTAAGCAAAATTATGAAATTATTATTATCAGACAAACAGAGTTAAAAATAATAATAATAATGGAGAAGTGACATTAGTTAAGAAACTAAAAATCAAGGTCAAAAGATCACAATAAGCAGCATACGTTAGAACTCCATGAAGACTACTTCCTGTTGTTACAATCACAGAGTTAACTTGGAAGTCACGCATCTTTTTTGTGGCAATAGAGACAGGATCTGAGGGAGACACCATCACAACTCTGCAGATAGGTTTCAGAAAGGTCAATAACACTAATAATGGCATTGGTACAAGGGAAAAAAAATCAAAACAAAAGTCTACAGACTTACTTTGAATGCTCTGTCACAAAAGTAGAAAGAGTTGGCTTAAACATTCTTTCTCGAAGAGTTTCAATGAAAGCATAAGGTGCTGTATCAAAGAAAAAGGAAGAATCGTGAAAAATTCAATAAAGAAGATAGAGCAATTATATAATCGAAGTTATCTCAAGAGTAAGCAAAGACCTTTTCATGGTTCAACAGTAGAACTCAACATTGAATAAAGTCGTCAAAAAGCATAAACAGTCCCATAAAATGGTCACCTAAACCATTGGGTAATACTTTTATATATAATAAAGTAGCTGAATATCATTGGCATATCTATCAAACCATCTTAGTCCCACCTATTTAGAAAATAATAATGTGACAACTTATTAAAGAAATGATATATTGTATCATAAAGAGACATATAAAATTAATTACAATTTTTTTCATTCACCATTCAGCTGCACAATCATTAGGCTTAAAAGTGCTGTGTATTAATAATGTTAATTACATCCTTAATATAACTAATGACAATGTGGGTCATGTTTAAGATTTTTAACCCATTTATTATATTTTGCCTCAAAAGATTAGATTAAGGTAGTTAGAATCAATACTACACGAACTCTTAATTCAAGTCAATAAGAGCTGTTGAATACAATAGCAAAACAAACACTTATCAAACAAGAATTCCAAATTTAGATGCCATTAGAGCACAAGCATCACTTCACCCTTATTTTGATTAACTCATGTGTCCCTATACCTTCATCTCCTTTTCAGATCAGGCAATTCTCATGGCTCTGTCACTTGTCATGTGTGACTAAAAACATAATGACTCAAATCAATCTAACGAGAACACTAGCTAAAGTCCATATATCTTAAGGGCAATCTGTGTTGTATGTTGGAGATTTGAGGCCGCTAGAGGGGGGGTGAATAGCGCGAGACCCGTACGTAGATGGAAATCGTTCGCGTGCTT
The DNA here is from genome assembly GCA_025175895.1 of Wurfbainia villosa. Taxonomy (NCBI): domain Eukaryota; kingdom Viridiplantae; phylum Streptophyta; class Magnoliopsida; order Zingiberales; family Zingiberaceae; genus Wurfbainia; species Wurfbainia villosa. The sequence continues at coordinate 115,090,528 of CM045994.1, forward strand.
GTCTACAATTTTCGTTATACCCAGCGGAATAGAAATAATAAAAGCAATAACGAAATACAATCACAACACAAACGATATAACGTGGTTCGGAACCGTAACGGTTCCTACTCCACGGATTGGGTTCGTACGAACCCTAGCGATGCCACAAACACCACTAAGCAATAAAGCTCCTTCTCGACAACAAGTCGGAGGTGGAGAAACCTCTTACAATGAATTACAACAAGTAACACAAAGTAAACAAGCAAATACAAGTGAAAATGTAAAGAACACTTTACAAACTAGGATTTTGAGCGCTTGCTTGTTGGTTGCTTGGATGAGCTTGAAGGACCCTGAAATGCACCTGCAAATCGCCTTCAAATCGCCTCACCAAAGCTCCCAAAAATCTGATGCTTGAGCCTTCCACGAACAGCTGTTTTTATCCTCCTCGTGGCCGCGCCGATCAGCCATAAATCACCACGATCGGCCACATCAGTAGATGTGAGACAACGGCTCAATCCACGTTGGACAAGTTCCAACGGGACTCTCACACCGATCGCAACATCATTGGCGATCGCTAACGCCCGTAATCGATCGCCTACGGCTACGGAGCGCGGAGCAGCTCGATCGCGATCGGCCGATCATTGCGTTGATCGCTTCGGCTCGCCGATCGCTCCCATGAGCCGATCAGCGAGTAATCCCTCTAACTCGGCAAATAACTCAGTCGACTCACGGTGAACCGCCATAATGTCGGTCGATCGCCAACCTCAAACATGAGGTTTTAACCCAAGTATGGTGCCCCATACTTGCTAGACCACCCTTAGCCTAGACTAAGTCTTCTAGCCACCTCCATCACCTCACGCCTCTCGGATCCTCCAAGTCATCCACGACTTGTTTCATCCATCGCTAGCTTCCAGGGTGCTTCCATCGGCTATGTCGTACGCTAACGGTGTCTACACCGCCAAGGCACATCGACTTACGCCAAGACTCAGACTTTCTTTACGCCGCCAATATCAATCCTCGACTTCCAAACGCCAAGACTCAAGCTTGGACTTTCCTCGCCAACCCATGTGGACTTTTCACGCCAAGACCCATGCTTGGATTCTTCCATTCGCCAAGTACTCACGACTGACCTTCCAATCGCCAAGTGTCCCACTGACTTTCCATGCAAGACCACGACTTGGACTTTACCTATTGCCAAGTGTCCCACTTGGACTTTCCATGCCAAGTACCCATGACTTGGACTTCTCCAATTGCCAAGTGTCCCACTTGGACTTTCCATGCCAAGTACCCATGACTTGGACTTCTCCAATTGCCAAGTGTCCCACTTGGACTTTCCATGCCAAGTACCCATGACTTGGACTTTACCTTACCAAGTGTCCCACTTGGACTTTCCATGCCAAGTACCCATGACTTGGACTTTACCTTGCCAAGACCCATGCTTGGACTTCTCATTAATCACATGGTCAACCCTGGTCAACCATCAAGTCAATTATAACCTGGGTCGATTGTATAAACAATCTCCCCAACATATTAACCGACATCAATGTCCAATCATTAATGTCAATCTTATGTCAAACATACTTTGTCAAACATCAAAACATCACTCGAGTCAAACTCGAGTCCTGGTCAATTGTGACCTAAGCCGATTGCACCAACAATCTCCCCCTTTTTGATGTTTGACAAAAACCAAACAAATCATTTGAGTTAGACCACTAACTCAAATCCCTTACCAATTATCCCAAATTGGTAAACACTCACCAAATGTTCTCCCCCAAACATTCAAGTGAAAATGTAAATCAAATGTTCTCCCCCAAACATTCTCCCCCTTTTTGACTAACATCAAAAAGGTTATCTCTCCAAGGAGGTCAATGTCTCATGTCCCAATGAGATCTTGCAATCTCCCCCTTGATCCAAAAATACCTAGGATGTCTATCATCTCCCTAGTGATAAGTCTCATATCACTCAAAAGAGGCAATCCTATTCACTCTCCCAATTTCCAAATTGGGTATCAAAAACCCATCAATTTTCCCAATTGATGATACTCTCCCAAAAACTTCTCCTCTTCAAGGAGAAAAACACATCCATCATCCCAAGATGGATTCCTCCCCCTAAAGGCTTGCTCCCCCTTGACCATTGCACCAACAATGTCCTTGGGAAGCCCAAGAGCCAATAGGAACTCTAAACCACCAAAATTAAGGTTCTAAGTTCAACATAGAACTTTTACTCACCCTAAATTTGGTACTTTGACCTAACACAACTCCTAATCCATATCCAATGGATTTTCACCCTTTATAATGCTTCCTAAAGCATATCCTAGGGTTAGGAGTGATTAGGAACCTTTTCATAACCGAACACTGCCAAACAAACTCGTTAACCCGAATCGACTGGCAATGACTGACAAGAATCACGATCGATCATCACACACAGAGCGATCGATAACTGAAAATCTCGATTTTCAGCTATCAGAAATGAATTTTGGAAATTCATAAATAATTATACGTAATTCGAAAAATCGTGAAAATTCATACGTATAGTACTTATGACACATACAATGGGTGAAAAATATTTTGAAATTATTTTACCCATAAAATAGTGAATTTTATACAAAACTCAAAACCATTGAAATTTTCAATGTTTTGGCCCTATTTTGTATCAACTTCATCAATGGTGATTGCTATCAAAAGATAGACTTCACCAAGGTTTTTCAAAATGATTTTAAAATGTTTTCAAAACCTTACTTTGGATCATATTCCTTGGGCTCTATGTACATGACTTGTACACATGCTTTCCCAATGATCCACTTTTAAAAATTAGATGAGTTTTGGTTCAACTAGATGCAAAGACTATGCACCTTGAACTCAACTCATATCCTAGCATCTCACATGTATCTAGGGTGTATAAATACACATACATGTCAATTGGATGTGAGATGTGGGTTTTGTTCTTCCTAAACTAGGGTTTCATGCATTTTTCTAAGGCAACTCTATTTGATTCCCTTATAAATGGGACTCCAAGTCATGCCATTGTCCTTAAACCAATTTCAATCAAATTATCTTAAATGCATGAGTGATTATGACATTTGAGATGATATAGATAAACATATGCTCATAATCATAATGTTATGACATAAGATGAAATCTAAAAACACATGACATTAACCTAAACCCTAAACATGATCATGACATTTTTTTTATGATTAAAACTAAGCATGATGTCATGGCATGTTATATGGCAAACAAAGCATGTCATATAAAATATATAGGTATAGTAATACCTAAATTTTAATATTAATTGTCATTTCATATAATTAATTGCATTTTGCCATATTTCTAGTTTTCTCCCAAGTGTGCCAAAAACCCAAAATGACACACTAACCTCTAAACCTAAATTGTGCCAATTTTGATCATTTTATCAAACTTCTCAAGTAATATTGGCACATCCTAAAAACTTTTAGGATTATAGCTCAAATGTATTTCCAAGGTGACCATAACCTTGAAAATATCCTTAAGTGTCACCTTTACCATGGTTGAGTTAACTACCCATCCAATCAAGGTTGACACACCCTAAACCCATCTAGCGTGAATCAATCACGCTCTTAGGAACCCAAAACCGATTTGAGCTCCTAGGGTTAATTAGGTATTCCCTAGGGATAACCTCCCTAGATACCTTCCTAATGACCCTCCTAGGCTTATTAGCCTTGGTCATTTGGGTCTCACCTAGGTTGACTCTAGGGGTAACTCCCCTTGCAACCTTCTTAGTGGCCACCCTAGGTTTCCTAGAAACCCTAGCCACTAGGCACACCCTTTGGTCAACTTTAGGGATGACTTCCCTATTGACCTTGGTCTTTCTAGACCTAGTTTGTGTTCCATAATCAAATGGAACACTATGATAAGCCACCTTAGACTTAGGTTTGTGACCCAAACCTTGCTTGCCTTTGGTTGACTTTTGACTCTTAGGTCCTTGGTGTTGACTTTGACTTTTGGACCTTTGACTTTGACTATTTGACCCTTTAAATTGGTTTTGTATATTCCTAAGGGTCTTTTCAAGTTTTTCAAGCCTTGACCTCAAGGCTTGGTTCTCTAATTCTAATTGCCCAATTTTAGAATTTTGATTTAGACCATGGGCATGGGACTTCTTAGGCATATGCCTAGTCCATTTAGGGTTAATACCTAGGTGCTCTTGCACCTTTCTAATGGTTTCCCTAGGTAAACTTTTTCTAGAGTTATTTGACCTAGGTTTGTCCTTAGATAAGTTGTTTTTAGGGACATTAGTCCCAAATTTCTCTCTATTATCTAAATGGACACTTTTAGCTCCTAAGCAAAAATATTTATTCCTATTGGCATGCTTTTCATAAATTGCAAGAGAATTAAAATTCCTAGCATGCTCTTGCTTATGATTAAAAGAAAGAGCATTATGAAAATATACCTTAGGGTTAGCCTTGGATGCTCCCCCTACATGTGTAGCTCCCTCTTTGGTCTTTTTGCTTCCCCTAGGACATTGATTCCTATAATGTCCCCTTGAGTTGCACTTGAAGCATATGATATGCTCCTTGCTCTTGATATTTGGGGAACCGGCATCCTTAACTTTTGGTGCCGGTGGAGCTTTCCTAACCTTCTTTGGGCACTTGCTCTTGTAGTGCCCGGTTTCCCTACACTCAAAGCAAATTATATGTTTTTTATTTAAAACCAAATTGCTTGAGTTACCTAGTTCGGTGGTGGAGACCGGAATTGGACTTTGGGCTTCTTCATCTTGACCGGATGTCGAAGCTTCTTCTTGATGTTCCGGTGTGGAAATTCTCTCCTCCCCCTCAATCCTTGAGGTGGATGCTTCTTCCACTTCTACCCCCTCCTTGGAGATTGATGGCCTCTCAACCTCCAATTCTTCACACTCTCTTCTTGACCCGGATGTTGACTCTTCTTCAACTTCCGAATCCTCACTTGCTTGTGAGGAGGAGCTTGCTTCTTCGGCCTCTTCCGATTGGACCGATGAGCATTCTACATCTTCTTCTTCTTCTTGGACCGATGATGAGTTTTCATGGAGCTTTGCCACTTGGCTCCATAACTCTTTAGCATCTACATAATTACCTAACATACACAAGATATTGTTAGGTATTAAATCAATTAAAAATTTTATCACCTTATCATTTTTCTCGGATGCTTGAACTTGCTCTTCGGTCCACCTCTTCTTTTTGAGGAATCCACCTCTTGGTCCTCTTGGATATTCAAATCCATCCATCAAAATGGATCATTCCTCAAAGTCTCTCATCATAATAAAATCCTCAATTCTTCCCTTCCAAGAATTGAATCCTTCTCGTCCGTATAGAGTGTAGGGCACCGGTGTGTTGATGTCCCAACCTAATTGATCTTGGACTTCCATCTTTTACCCTCTAGCGTCTTGCTCCCGGTTGTTAATCCGTTAAAGAGCAACCTGGCTCTGATACCACTTGTTGGAGATTTGAGGCCGCTAGAGGGGGGTGAATAGCGCGAGACCCGTACGTAGATGGAAATCGTTCGCGTGCTTGTCTACAATTTTCGTTATGCGCAGCGGAATAGAAATAATAAAAGCAATAACGAAATACAATCACAACCTGAAGCGATATAACGCGTGGTTGGAATCGTAGCGGTTCTACTCCACGGATTGGGTTCGTCTGAACCCTAGCGATGCCATGAAACACCACTAAGCAATAAAGCTCCTTCTCGACAAGTCGGAGGTGGAGAAACCTCTTCTGATGAATTCTGACAAGTAACACAAAGTAAACAAGCAAATCTGGTGAAAATGTAAAGAACACTTTCTGAGCTAGGATTTTGGTAGCTTGCTTGTTGGTTGCTTGGATGAGCTTGAAGGACCCTGAAATGCACTGAATCGCCTTCAATCGCCTCACCAAAGCTCCCAAAAATCTGATGCTTGAGCCTTCCTTCCACGTGCTTTTATCCTCCCTCGGTTTGGATTTCCTTAGCGATCATTGCCATAAATCACCGATCGATTGCCGCGTAGATGTGAGACAACGGCTCGATCCACGTTGGACAAGTTCAGCGGACTCTCACCGATCATTGCCAACATTAGCGTCATACGCCCGTGGTCGTCATCGGCTATGCTGCCGTCGACATCGGTCGATCATTGCGTCCATCGATCGCTCAATGATCATTGCCCGAGCAATCCAGCTCTAACTGGCGGTCGAACTCAAACGGTCGACTCAGTCGAGCCATAATGTCGATCGATGACCTCAACATGAGATTTTAACCCAGTATGGTGCCCCCCCATACTTGCTAGACCACTCTTAGCCTGAGACTAAGCCTTCAGCCACTCCCATTGACCTCGCGCCTCCGGATCCCTCAAGTCATCCATGACTTGCGTCCATCATGGCCAGCTTCCAGGTGCTTCCATCGGCTATGTCATGCTAACGGTGTCTACACCGCCAAGGCACATTGGACTTACGCCGCCAAGACTCCGCTTGAACTTTACGCTGCCAATATCAATCCCCTTGGACTTCCAAATGCCAAGACTCAAGCTTGGACTTTCCCTTGCCAACCCATGTTGGACTTTTCATGCCAAGACCCATGCTTGGACTTTCCATTTGCCAAGTACTCACGACTTGGACCTTCCCAATTGCCAAGTGTCCCACTTGGACTTTCCATGCCAAGTACCCATGACTTGGACTTTACCTATTGCCAAGTGTCCCACTTGGACTTTCCATGCCAAGTACCCATGACTTGGACTTCTCCAATTGCCAAGTGTCCCACTTGGACTTTCCATGCCAAGTACCCATGACTTGGACTTTACCTTGCCAAGACCCATGCTTGGACTTCTCATTAATCACATGGTCAACCCTGGTCAACCATCAAGTCAATTATAACCTGGGTCGATTGTATAAACAATCTCCCCAACATATTAACCGACATCAATGTCCAATCATTAATGTCAATCCTATGTCAAACATACTTTGTCAAACATCAAAACATCACTCGAGTCAAACTCGAGTCCTGGTCAATTGTGACCTGGGCCGATTGCACCAACATTGTACACTACTGAGAGGAAGGACATTATTCTCAGAGCTATCTGACAGTTTCATTCATACCATACTATCATTCTAAACAGTAAAATTTGTAAAAGGGATATGAATCAAAATGACACCAGTACTAACATGGTACACACTTGTCGTTGATCATTCCAAATAGTAAAACTGCAAAAAGAATATGAAACAAAATGGTGCCTCAACTAATCCATTTAAAGATTATTTCTTCTTCCCTGAAGATTTTCAATCCTCAAATTTTATGATGAATGGAAGTGTTGAGGAGCAATTGAGCATATCCAATGCTGCAAATAACAACACTAAAGGACCTAATCTACTCATGTCTTGTTCATTAAGATACCATAAATCCTCTAACCTGACAAGCTGTTTTCCCATTGACGCTCAACTCCCTCAACTACAGCTGCAATAGCACTACCTTGTTCAGCAGCTTTTTCCATTTTTGATATAGCATCATACAAGCATCTTGTAATATCCAGCATGGCAATAACTTCACCCTTCTCTACTACAGGAAGGTGCCTAAATTTTCCTGCGAATGATCAAGCAAATGAATAAGTCCAAGTTAACCCACAAAGAATAAGAAATATTGAACCTAGAAAAAATATAGTGTTTAAGAAAAATGAGGGGAACAACAAATTTTATTACAATATGATATAGTCCTGAAACATCAAAGCTACTACTAGGAAAGTAGCTCTTCTCTGGTCTAAAGCATATCATCAACTGGAAATATGTACTATTTACCATGCAAAATAGATTAAACAAGACTTCCAAACTTCAAATTAGTCATATAGGCCATAAGTTAATATTGCCCAGAGGTCAAGTCAGCCAAACAAATAGCACGCTTAGCATGGTATGATGCTATGCATTTTGGTACTAATAATTATTATTGCATAACTTCAGTCGCATAAATATATTGAAGTTCCTGAAATTATTATTTTAACTTATCAAATGTAAGTAGCAAATGTGACAACTAACATCGACGGTTAAAAAACATGTTATGTTTTAATAAACATTGTTGTTTGTAAATATAATTTATGGCTTTTTCTTTTGTAATCATTGATTCTTGAGAGTCCAACAATTTAGTCCATAAAGTATGGTAGACTGCACCATAATTTTAAAAAAGTATTCTTTTAGTTCGAGGGACATGACAAATTTTGTTTTGCAACACAATAATGACATAAGTTGAAAGCTCGTCTCCTTTCCAACAACCCTCTCTCGTATCAGGTAATACCTACCAAATTTTTAGCACATTGAGAAGAAGTGGTGACAAAATCAAAGAACATTTATCAACCAACAGACAACATTTTGCTTGTCCTTTTGAGAAATCATAAAGTATGAATCTCCAATTTAACATCAATAGCATACACACAATTTATTATCAATGACATTTGTAAATTAACTACAATTCAGATACACAATGATGTTACTAAAAACATCAAACTAGGTCTTGCTAAGTATTGTCAAATTCTAGCAAGTGAGTAGCATGAAGATGCAAGTACAACAAATAAAGGTAACCACAAGTAGTCTACATCAAATTCCTAGATTAGTGGGTATCAACTACAAAGTGTAAGTATTTTAAGCTAGAACACACTACAGAGTTATAGTGATCAACATACTGTCATCATATCAAACAATATGGTTAGTACAACTGGAATAAATGTAAAGAGACTATAAAAAAAACTATCCAAGTAGATGTAAATAGCATAAATAAATTTTATAGACGTACGTAATATCAGGGAAAAAAATTCCATTAAGGTTACATTTTTCTAAAAAAAAAAAAGACCAATCCATAATATTTAATCTCATATAAAACATGAATTTTGACCTAAATATGTTAAACTCGTGTTGTGTAGAAAGGAAGACATGTTCCTTCAACCAGAATTATTCGAGCTTTATGCTCATTTACGTGATGTAAAATTGAGGTTTCATCCTAGACATTTATAACAAAAAATAATGTCAAAAAAGTGCACTGAATTTGTAGGCATAACAGTACATAAATAAAAGTTGCAGTTTTAATTATTCATAATGAGCAACTACCCATAGCACTATATCAAAACAAGCCATCAACATCGACACCACAAGAGGAAAGCATTATCTAAGGGCAACTATAAGTGAAGGAAAGGAATAAAATAATCCATGAATAAGCTAACCTTGAACCATTTTTTGTAGAGCCTCGATTGCAAGAGTATCAGACATTACATAAAGTGGGTTTCTAGTCATAATCTTCGACACAGGTGTCTGCTGCGGCCTCAAACCCTCCGATATAACCCTTATGGCAATATCCTGAAGAAGCGAATCCGAGCCCAACACAAACACTTACCTCATAACCAAAGAAGATGGCAATATCGAATAACGAAAGAAATCAGCTTAACCAACCTTGTCGGTAACAATACCAGAGAGAAGCCCGTGGACATCCGTCAGAAGTACCGAATCGACCCTACGCGCCGCCATCCTCCTACACGCGTCGGAGACAGTCGTGCCCTCCGAAATAGTCAAAGCTTTCGATAATCTCAGCTTCTTAACCGTCCTTTCCCCACTGTCCCATCCCGACATAAAGAATCACAACAACAAAATCCCCAAAAGAGCGAAACTCGGAAGACAAAAGAGGCGAAAACAAATAACCATACGGTGCTTGGGTAGGAGAATTCGGCTTGGCGGCGGCGGCTACAGGAGTGGTGTTGTCATTCTCGGACGGGACGGGTTTCTTCACCGCCGCCGCAGCGCGGCGGGAGGCGAGGCCGCTCCTCCTCGAAAGAGGAGCGGCGTGGCTGTTCATCTTCTTGCTCGATCGATCGGATTCAGGGACAGAGCTTCAGGACATGGGGATACGATCGAAACTGAGAACCCTAAATCGATCGCAATCAAGGGTTCGTTGCGAGAGATGGTTTAGCTCAAACGATCGCTTTCGTGTTCTCCTCCTTTCTCCCTCTCTGCGCTCCTTCCTCTCCTGCGATTGACCCACTTCTGCGCGTGCTGCGCATAACCGAATTTGTATTTATTTATATATAAAGGTACAAATTCCATGTTGCACCCCCGGATTTGTAATAATCTCTTAGAAACCAAAATTTGAAACAATTCAACTTGTTATTCTTTCAATTTTTCTAAAAAAATAAAAGAAAGGAGCAAAATGAAACTATGCCAACAGAAAACATTAGGAAAATTTCAATTTACCTCCAAATGTTTAGTTTGAAAATTTAATATCTCATCGAAATGATTGTCTCTTTGATTGATTTATTTATTTAACAAAATTTAGCTAAAATGATTTGTAAAAGATTGAAATCTAGTTATCTCTATCGATCGTAGAATATTACGAGAGATAAATCATGGAGAATTTTATAAATTTTAATATGGTAGCTAAAATGTATGGAGATTATCTAAATTTATATTTATCTTTAAATTTTTTTCAAATATCTAAAATGATGATAAATGCAATGGGTTATTAATTGAAGGTGTTAATGGCAAATTTGAAATCGTCGAGCGATCGAAGAAAAGGACGGGAATAAAGCAGGCAACGGGAAGCGTGAATTCAACGGAAAACTGCCAACTGGGACTTCATTTACGCGGGCTGCCCGCATAATTTTGTGGGCCCGTCTCTCCGGTTGACCGACCGTAGTGTTCGTCCAGTGACGCGAGAAAGAGAGACGTAGACGTACCTCAAAGCAATCAATATTCGAGTACCCACTTTTCTAGCGCCCGCAAAAAAGGTTTCCGAACTGTGAAGTCACTGGAAAAGCAGTTTGGGACCGCGAGCGCTTTCTCCATTCATCGAAGAGGTAGGAATACCGTGTAGTTTGGAGGAGAATTACGACTTTGTTAGCATTTTTGGACGGCGCGTGGAGACAAAATAACCGGGGCCAAACTGCGGGTCGCGATTCGAAATATGAAAATAGAACTTAAAAAAAAATGTGCATAAATGTTAATTAACGCACAAGCAGTGCAATAATTGCACGAAAGAGATTTAAAAAAAAATATCTATTACATCGGATAAAATAATTTAATTGTAAAGGTTTAGGCAGATTTTAGATTTCAAACTTCAATAACAAACGAAGTCGTTAAATTTTAAATAAACACGAATAGTGAGGGCTAGTAAAATTTATAATGTTCAAATTTATTTGATAAAATAATTAAGTCGGTCAAGTCTAAAATTAATCAAACATGGTTTAATTTCTTTTTTTAGAGATTGAACTTGATTTGAATTTGAATTGAGTTTGACTTATTTATTGTGTATCAAACTTCTAATTAAGCTTAAATCAAAATTTGATTCAAATTTATTTAAGTTCAATTTATTTAAACGTTATTGAGCTCTTAAGTTAAACTTGTTTGTTTATTTTAAATTTTTAATATATATTTTAATTCTTATTTATAAATGAGTATAAATAAATTCGTAAATAATTTTTAAATGAGTTTATTCATGAACACTATTCACGAACACTGTTCACGAACATTAATAAGCTGAATACATATGTGTTCAAGCTTGTCTATTTAATTTATCAAGTTGTTTAAGCTTGTTTATTAATTGATTTTGATGCATATTGAACGAGCGTAAACGAGCTCTTATCGAGCCAAACACCGAGTTTGTTCGTACAATAAATAATTTTTAAATGAGTTTGTTCATGAACATTGTTCGTGAATACTATTCACGATCACTGTTCATGAACATTAACAAGCCGAACACATATGTATTTAAACTTATTTATTTAATTTATCAAGTTATTAAATTTTATTTATTAATAGACTTTGATGCATATTGAACGAACATAAAAAAAAAACTTATTAATGAATATTTGATTTGTTTATAGTCTCAGGGCTAGTTATTAGACATGTTTTATGACTCAAACTTGCGTTATAGTAGTTTAGGTGTATTAATGTTGTTCTTATAGGTACGTAAAATTCTCCTTCGACTCGAAAAACTCTTTTTAGGCATAGAGAACTTGAAATTGTATAGGTGATTCCAACTGTTCATTCATGGGAAACTCTTATAAACACCTTCTATTTCTAATTTAGAAAGTAAAGTACTGAGAGATGAGATTTTAAGTCAGTGAAAATGTCAATAACAACCAGAAGAAAAATAATTTTACAGTATTTTTTTTAAACATGCAGAATAAAACTAAATTGTCTATACAATTCAATCCAGGTCTTAATATATATACAGAGAGAGTTTTTTTTCTAGTTGTGTAATAATTCGTGTGTGACTCGCGGCGATAGTTTTTTCATCGTCCGATCAAATGAAATTACACAGTAATAAGAGTATAGTATCTTCATCGTTAATCTTCTTCTTCGATGTCACTATAATTTAACCTTTGAATCTGTCGTGGTCGTAATCGTCCGATCGACTAACCGTCCGAATCGTGGTCGGATTCTCACTGTATTCGATCAAAATCTGATCGAATTTATGATTGTTAGCATCGTGGTCACAATCACGGCCGATTCCGACCGCAATCCTTTTGGAATTCAACTGTGATTTGATCAGGATTGGAGTTCGGTTGGATTTGTTAGGGCAATCTCTTGCCATGATAAGGTTTTGATGTGTGTGGCAAAAGGTTTAAGTTAGGTTGGTATTGTTATTTGATATGTGCGTTGGAGTCTTGCAGGACTTAGTAATTCGCACATAGAGCCTTGGCGGGTTCACCCTCACAACCTCAGTCCTTGAGTCGGTGAAGGATGACTTTGCGGAAGTCGTGCGCTTGGAGCATCCGAGGGACCGCCGGACGAGATGACTTGAAGTAAAGCTAAGGAAGCAGACTTCGGAGGCAAGAGACGCGAAGGAGCATTGCAGTCGTCGCTGATCTTTAGGGGGCGTGGACGCCTTGACGAAGAGAGCTTGGCGTGAGGACTTGAGTGAGATGAGAGAATGAGTGAAATGTAAGTAGCTCATTAGGTGAACTTGGCCGAATGTCTGAGTGTCGGAGACTTGACCGCAAGGGTTAAGGTTTACCCGACCGCCGGAAGCTCAAACTTATGTTAAGTTTGAGTTTCACACGGCACCAGTCGACTGTCATGGAATGACAGTCGACTGATCCGAGTCGAATGGGTTCGACTGGTATCCGATTGATGGGTTTATGCCCAGCAGTCGACTGCCAGAGGATGTCGCGCATTGGGACCGCCGTAGCCGATCGGGCAATGACGACGGAGAGGCATGATCGTGAGGTCCATCACCGATCGCCAAGTGTTCCGTTGAACTACAACGGTCGGGATCCGACGTGTTCGGAGGCCGTTGTAGTGACGGCAGTCGACTGCCAAGGGCAGCAGTCGACTGGTGGCGGCCAACGGGAAAAAATCAGCCCTCTCTATAAAAAGAGAGGGTGTGAGCCTTTGAGAGGCTAATGCTTATGCTCTAAGTGATCTTCCTAGTGCCCCACAAGCCTTAAACTCTTCTTACTTGTTTTTACTCCATTCTTATTGTAAGAAGAGTGATCTTGATTGTAAAGGTTACCTCCACCTAGCTTGGTGCAAAGGAGAGACCAATAGTGATTGGCTTTGGAGGAGTGCTTGTCTTTATTGTTTCAGTTGCGCTAATTAGTCTTGTAGACGAGCAAATATCGACATCCATCGATTGAGGGCTATTCATCCCCCTCTAGCCGGTCGTTCGATCACCTACAAGTGGTATCAGAGCCAGGGAAAGCTTGTCGAGGACTAACCGCCATAACAAGCAACATTCAAAATGGCCGGCTCAAACATCCACCCACCGAAGTTCGACGGCGAATTCGCTTGGTGGAAGAAGCGAATGGAGGTATTCTTCGAAACTGACTTTGAAATCCTTTTAATAATGGAAAACGGTTTCGAGTTGCCCAGGAACGAAAATGGGGAGTCATTGGAGAAATCAAGGTGGAGAAAGAGGCAAAGAGAAGAATATTTGGCAAATTCAAAGGCCAAGCACCACTTATACAATGTCCTCCCTCAACAAGAAGTCAATAGGATAGGAGAGTGTGCTAGCGCCAAGAAAATGTGGGAGAAACTAATAGAAATCCATGAAGGCACATCCAAGGCAAAGCTAGCAAGGAGAGATGTTCTTCGCTCCCAATTGTCCAATATCAAACTTGAAAAAAGAGAGAAGGTAAAATCCCTACACTCTAGATTTAAGAAAATACTAACCGGTTTAACAAGTGTAGGTGAAAAGCTCTCCAACCGGGATATGGTAATGAAGGTCATAGATGTCTTTCCCCGGTCCTCAAGATGGAGCTCTATGGTAGATTCATTCTACATCTCCAAGAACTTGGAAGTAAGTACCTTGGAGGAGTTCTTCTCAACAATGGAGCTCCACGAAACGAAGCTTGAAGGAATACAAGAAGAGCCAAAAATCCAACCTTCAAGAGGAGTAACATTCTTGGCTAACAAGGGGAAGAAGAAGATAGAGCTCTCCCCCTCCTTCGATGATGATGAAGCATCCTCCTCCTCCTCCATGGATAGCACGGAAGAAGCGTATATGGTAAGGAGGGTAAGGCGTGCTTTAAAGGGTTTTCATTTTAATAAATCTAATGATATGAATAGAAGACCAAGGGGGAAAATCATTTGCTACAATTGCCAAGGAGAGGGACACATAAGGGATAATTGTCCCCTCTTGAACAAAAGCAAGGAGGAGAAGAGAAAGAAAGAAGAAGAAAAAGGGTAGCAAGAAGAAAAAGGAAGAAGAAAAGAAGGCAAAGGAAAAGGGGAAGGCCAAAGCATTCAAGGCCAAGACATGAGATGACCCTTCCTCATCATCATCGGAAGAGGAGAATGTCTTTGTCACCAATTTGGCCTTTGATGACTTGGATTGCTCCTCCACCGAAAATGAAGGATCAAACTCAAGTGGAGAGAGCTCAAATGAAGGGGGAGTCTCCTCCACATCATCATCCTCCTCATCCGAAGAAGAAGAAGAGGACATGGAAACTATGGTAACGAATCTAACTCCTAAGAAAATAGTTTCCATGGTTTCTAGCTTAACTAGGGATTTATTTAGAGTTAAGAAGAAGAATAAGAGTATGTTAGATCAAATTAAGGATCTAGAAAATAAACTAGAAAAAGCATGCTTAAATGAAAATGAAAATATTTCTTCTAACTTAAATGATGCATGCTCACATGAATATATGTCATTTAATGTTAGTGATGCATGCATGGATGAAAATAGGGCTTTAAGGGAAAAGGTAGACTATTTGACAAAAGCCCTAGAAAAATTTACAATTGGCTCCAACACATTGAATATGATAATTGGGAGTCAAAGGGCAAGTTTTAATAAGAAATGTCTAGGTTATAAAGAAAAGAAAAATGAAAAGGCCTATAAATGCCTAATTGCTAGGGGACAAGATAAAAAGAAGGTAATAGCTAGGAAATGGATCCCTAAGGAGTATCTTGTGAACCCCATAGGAAAGAATTTGTATTGGGTTTCAAAATTCATCCTTAAGGGTTAGAAAACCCCTAGGGTAGTCAACCATATGCAATTGATCTATATCATATTTTGGTTGACTTAGGATGGCGGGACAACATTTTTAAATAGTGTTAGGTGATGATAACCTGCCTATAAATAGTTAATAATGCTTAAATCATGATGATTAATGTAATTGTTATGTATGTTTGCAATCATGATTTATGATTTGACACATCATCATGAGAAACAGGGTTTAAATCATGCCGTAGGTGATATTTTACTTATTATCATGATATAATACCTAATGCATGATTAAAAATTGATGAATACATGTATTTCATGATCATAATATAAATTTAAGTCATATATGTCATTATGATCATGTGGGTTGTTAAGGTGATACTTAACCTTGATAGGATTGTATAAATATAATGGTTAAGTATATACAAATACCTCTAGGATACATCTCACACTCACTATAGGCTACTTTGATTGAAAACTTAGCATGAGTGAGATGTTAGGATGATACAAATGTCCACTAATGCCTATGGCATTTAGATGGTCATTTAAAGTATCAAAATAGCAATAATAGACCAATCATAGGAAAGACTTATGTTTAATTCATAGACATATTGCCCAAAGATCATGGTTGAATATTTCATATGTTTTCAAAACAATTTCCTACTTTAAAATCTATGTGTCCATGTTTTGAAATAATTGAATGTCAAACTAGGTGGTAAACTTGATATTAGAATGATCAAAAACCTAGTGATTTTTATAGATTTTGGATTTTTGGTAAATATGTGAAAATATAATGATTTTTCATAAAGACCTATTTTTCACTGAGAAAGAATCTTACAAGAAATATGTTCGCCAAATTTCATGATTTTTCGAATTTTCTGGAATTTTTAATGCATTTCTGAAATCCGTCCAAAAATCGAATTTGAATCCATTATGCGATCATTTGCCATCGCTTATAGCGATCATTGCTCACACTAAAACGATAATATTTTCTGATTTCAGAATTTAAACATGTTTTTGGTATTTTCCTTCTATTAAACTTGATGTCATGAGTTTATAACTTAGTATTAATCTTTTTGATGATGTCAAAGGGGGAGAAATAATTGCGTTTAAGTAAATTATGGTAGGGGGAGAATTTATTGTAGAGAGAGTTTCATGGATTAAGCGGGAGTTGCATGTTGTTATATCATGTTTATGTTTACATGCTTTCTTACCTTAGAAATTTCTATCAAATGTTTTTTTACCTAACTTAAACGGATTGCCACACATCAAAAAGGGGGAGATTGTTAGGGCAATCTCTTGCCATGATAAGGTTTTGATGTGTATGACAAAGGGTTTAAGTTAGGTTGGTATTGTTATTTGATATGTGCGTTGGAGTCTTGCAGGACTTAGTAATTCGCACATGGAGTCTTGGCGGGTTCACCCTCACAACCTGGGTCCTTGAGTCGGTGAAGGATGATTTTGCGGAAGCCGTGCGCTTGGAGCATCCGAGGGACCGCCGGACGAGATGACTTGAAGTAAAGCCAAGGAAGCAGACTTCGGAGGCAAGAGACGCGAAGGAGCATTGCAGAGCCGTGCGCCTGATGCTGCCGAGGGGCGTGGACGCGAACGAAGAGAGCTTCGGCGAGGGACTTCAAGTGAGATGAGAGAATGAGTGAAATGTAAGTAGCTCATTAGGTGAACTTGGTCGAATGGCTGAGTGTCAGAGACTTGACCGCAAGGGTTAAGGTTTACCCGACCGCCGGAAGCTCAAACTTATGTTAAGTTTGAGTTTCACACGCACCCCGATCGGTCATGGAATGACGATCGATCCGAAGTCGAATGGGTTCGACCGTATCCGATCGATGGGTTTATGCCCGCCGACCGCCATGGATGTCGCGGCACAACCGCCGTAGCCGACCGGGCGACTACGGAGGCAACAAATGATCGTGAGGTCCATCACCGATCGCTAAGTGTTCCGTTGGATTACAAACGGCCGGATTCGACGCGTGTTCGGAGGGTAGTAGGACGCAATGATCGCCAAGGGCGCGATGATCGTGGCGCCAACGGGAAAAAATCAGCCCTCTCTATAAAAAGAGAGGGTGTGAGCCTTTGAGAGGCTAATGCTTATGCTCTAAGTGATCTTCCTAGTGCCCCACAAGCCTTAAACTCTTCTTACTTGTTTTTACTCTATTCTTATTGTAAGAAGAGTGATCTTGATTGTAAAGGTTACCTCCACCTAGCTTGGTGCAAAGGAGAGACCAATAGTGATTGGCTTTGGAGGAGTGATTTACCTCGGACAAATCGGGATCGTGGATTAGCGGCGTAGCCGTGAACCACGTTACATCTTGTGTTAGCGTTTTGTTTTTTTGTATTTGTATTTGCTTGTCTTTATTGTTTCCGTTGCGCTAATTAGTCTTGTAGACGAGCAAATATCGACATCCATCGATTGAGGGTTATTCACCCCCTCTAGCCGGCCGTTCGATCACCTACAGGATTATGGTCA
The DNA here is from genome assembly GCA_025175895.1 of Wurfbainia villosa. Classification (NCBI taxonomy): domain Eukaryota; kingdom Viridiplantae; phylum Streptophyta; class Magnoliopsida; order Zingiberales; family Zingiberaceae; genus Wurfbainia; species Wurfbainia villosa. Next base: position 115,108,384 of record CM045994.1, read on the forward strand.
GAATTGATCGACATTGCGACTGCCAACAATTACGGCACCGACGACTGTAATTCTGTTGAATTTTGACTGCAATCCGATGAATCCGACTGTTAAATAAGAATAGAGGAGACTCCGATGGAGAAATTACTATGTATTTTTCTAGTAGGATGTGAGAAATGAGTGTTCAGATGTGATAAAAATTACTGTGCATTTCTATTATCATGCACGAGTCGCGTGTGGCATAAAGCGTCCATCATAAATTTTTTGTATGTCCATAAGCAACTCGTCCTCAGTAGTTTGATTTTACGAGATTGTATGGTATCGAAGAATGTAGTGTTTCGCCCATGATTTCTTTCTCCGATGAGCAACTCATCGAGGTCGTTGTTGTCGACTCTTTGGCCATCGTCATCGATCCTTCAAGTGAATTACAATCGGATTTCGATCGAATTGTGATCACTAGCGATTGTGATGTTGACGATCATAATTTAATCGAATTTCGATTATAATTTAATTGAAATTTAATTACAATTAGATTGGAGTCCAAATCTAATTGGATCAGAGTTGAATTTGGATTGAAATTGAAATTCAATCAAATTGTAATCAGACACGATTATAATATTTTTCAAACTAAGATAAAGGATCCGTATATTTTATCGATTTGACTCTTATTTTATTTTATCTGGATGGATTATTACTGAATCAAAATCAATTCATTAAATTTAGAATCGGAATCGATTCAAATGAACTAATTCTAGAATTGAATCGGAACCATTTTGATTCCGATTCAGTTCGATTTTAATCAATTTCGAAACTGTTTCGAAATCGATTTTGGTTCTGATCTAGATCTGATTTTGATTGCTAATTTAAATGTGAAAATTCTTAACATGCTAATATGTCTACAAGATTATTTTACGATAGAAAAAAAAAGAATATGTTCATCGGTACATTAGATGAATTTGAAAGTTCAAATTCGAAGAAGATGATCCAGAACCATTTTGAAATCGGTCCAAATCGATTCGGAATAAATTCGGAACCGATTCGAATTAAATTGATTTCAAAATTAAAACTTTAGAATCCGGACCGATTCGGAATCGATTCCAATATCAACGAATCTGAAATCGATCAGAATCGAATTGAAATAGAAATCAGAACCGATAAACATATCTAATTACCATAATGATTGTTCCGTGAGAACACCCGCCGTTATATTAGAGAGAGACCCTGCGAGAAGGTTCTAGTGGTTAGTGCATACAGATATTGTACTAGAAGGACAACGGATTAATCCCTCGCAAATGCGAGAGTGTCGTCCCTCCATGCGCTAGTTATTAGTCTCAAAAGTCAAAGATCTACCGTGATTTATCTCTCTTACGATGGTTCAAAAACGGATTGATAGAGACCATTAGATTGACAGATTCTAACTCCATGAGAGAGAGAGAAGAGAGAGAGAGAGAGAGAGAGAGAGAGAGGAGGATGAATCGGTTCGCCCTACTCGAAGTCTCTACTGTAGCTGCTGCGCTGCTGCTGCTGCTGCTCCCCTGTTTGTGACGTCAACAGCAGAAAGCCTTATCGTTTTGCTTCTCCTTTCCAGGAGCTGTCGGCACGAAGTTGCTGAGGCAGAAAAGGGAGGAGAGTAGTACAGTAGAAAGCCTTCCAATTTTTCCTTCTCGTCTCACATTAATTAATTGGAAAGATTCCGATCGAGCGTCGACGTCTTCCAGGAATAACCGCAATGTCCCTTGTTTCTTTCTTTCTGCTCCAATCAAATTCATGGTCGAGCTGTCCTTCACCGGTAAAACCACTCCGAAGAGTATGAAAGAGCCGATGACGGTCACGTCAACAGCAGAAAGCCTTATCGTTTTGCTTCTCCTTTCCAGGAGCTGTCGGCACGAAGTTGCTGAGGCAGAAAAGGGAGGAGAGTAGTACAGTAGAAAGCCTTCCAATTTTTCCTTCTCGTCTCACATTAATTAATTGGAAAGATTCCGATCGAGCGTCGACGTCTTCCAGGAATAACCGCAATGTCCCTTGTTTCTTTCTTTCTGCTCCAATCAAATTCATGGTCGAGCTGTCCTTCACCGGTAAAACCACTCCGAAGAGTATGAATTCTTTCTAAAAACACGAGCCGGGATGCTTCCAACTTTGACTACTTGCTCTGACTTTCGCTGCCGTTTACCACTCCTTTGCCATGTGCGAAAGTCAACCGATGACCCTGCGTTCACATTCACTGCATAAGAGGAGGCGGCGGCGATAAGCTTCCTCCTCCTCCATCCGAGAATCTGAGAGGAGGAGGAGGAGGAAGAAGAGGCAGGGAAAATGGTGGAGTTGGATTCAGGGGAGAAGCGGCTCAATGAGCTCGGCTACAAGCAGGAGCTCAGGAGAGAGATGGCGAGTCTTTTCTCATCGTCATCGTCTTCTTCTTCTTCATCTTCTTGGTCAAGTTCTAATCTTTCTTCGGCAGTGCAGACGCTGTTCAAGACGCTGGCGATATCGTTCTCGACGATGACGCTGTTCACGGGGATCACGCCGCTGTACGGCTCGAGCTTGCGGTTCGCGGGTCCAGCGAGTCTGGTGTGGGGCTGGGTCATCGTCTCCTTCTTCACCTGGTTCGTCGGCGTCGCCATGGCCGAGATCTGCTCCTCTTTCCCCGTAAGCGCTTCTCATGTCTGAATCTTGACCTCTCCCACATGCTGTGATAGATAGAGATTGAAACTCATAAAGATTTCAAAATTATGGATTTCATCGATTCAGCAACAACTCATAGAAGAAAAAAACAAAAAACAAAACCACGAAGCTCGATTAGGTTTAAAGATCCAAAGGAATCATTAGGCTAATTGAAAATTATTGACAGACCACAGGTTCTCTATACTTCTGGGCTGCTCATTTAGCAGGACCAGTTTGGGGTCCCTTTGCCTCGTGGTGCTGTGCTTGGTTGGAAGCCATCGGACTCATCGCCGGAATCGGCACTCAGGTGAACTTTACAATCCCTCGTTTACATTGACATAAACAACGTTTTTGCGATCCAATTTTGGACGTTCAAATACAGAAACAAAATCGACCGAGCCAATTGAGTTAAACACTGCGAGATGCATCTTCATTTCAGGCGTATGCAGGTTCACAGGTGCTGCAAAGCATCATTCTATTATGCACTGGGACGAACAGAGGCGGTGGCTACCTCGCTCCGCGAGGCGTCTTTCTCGCTATGTACATTGGCCTGACAGTCATATGGGCAGTGCTCAACACATTCGCCTTGGAAGTCATCGCATTGATCGATATCGTCTCGATCTGGTGGCAGGTAATCAATGCTCAATCTGTTTTCATCGTCGCCGTCTTCAGTTCTGATGAAGAACACTGACCGAGTCGTTGACAGTGCAGGTGATCGGTGGTTCTGTTATAGTCATCATGCTTCCCTTGGTGTCCCTTTCCACTCAGCCTGCATCTTACGTATTCGCCCATTTTGAAACAGCCCCTGAATCGACGGGGATACACAGCAAAGCCTACGCCGTCGTCTTGTCGGTACTCGTCAGTCAGTATTCCCTCTATGGATACGATGCCGCCGCCCATCTAACCGAGGAAACCAGAGGCGCTGACAGAAATGGACCGATAGCCATTCTTTCGAGCATCGGCATAATCTCAGTGTTCGGCTGGGCATACATCTTAGCCCTCACTTTCAGCATTCAGAACTTCGACTACTTGTTCGATCCCGGCAACGAGACTGCCGGAGCGTTTGTGCCGGCGCAGATCCTTTACGATGCGTTCCACGGGAGGTACCACAGCTCCGCCGGAGCCGTCGTTCTGCTCTTCGTCATTTGGGGGTCGTTTTTCTTCGGTGGACTTTCGATCACCACCAGCGCTGCTAGAGTGGTAATAAGAATATGATATAGATATCATCTGCAACCGACCATTACCGGGCGTGCAATCGAACTCTGATCCTGGAAATTACCGCTTGCAGGTGTATGCACTGTCGAGGGACAAGGGGATTCCATTGTCATCGGTATGGAGGAAAATCCACCCGAAGCACAAGGTGCCGGCCAACGCCGTGTGGCTGTGCGCAGCCTTTTGCTGTCTCCTCGGCCTGCCTATCCTCAAAGTGAACGTCGTGTTCACGGCCATCACGTCGATCTGCACCATCGGGTGGGTCGGTGGCTATGCAGTTCCCATCTTCGCGAGGATGGTCATGCCGGAAAAGAACTTCAAGCCGGGTCCCTTCTACCTGGGAAGAGCAAGGAGACCCGTTTGCTTGGTGGCCTTCCTGTGGATCTGCTACACATGCTCGGTGTTCCTGCTGCCGACGTATTACCCGATCGATTGGAACACCTTCAACTATGCGCCGGTGGCACTGGGCATCTGCTTGGGTCTGGTGATGTTGTGGTGGTTCGTCGACGCCAGGAAATGGTTCAAAGGGCCAGTCAGGAACATCGATAGCCAAGCTGGGAATGTCTAGTGACTTCAGTCTGCCAAAAACATAAAAAAAGGGTCTTTTACGTTGTTAAATACAATTTCGAAAGAATAACAACGATGGGATCTATCGAACCCATCTCATTGTTTGTTTATTCAATTCATTCATAAGCATACAAACATGAATACGAATACACGAGACGACCACTTTACAGTATGACAAACTGGTGGAGTTTATGGATTAATTCAGTTGGAGGGGACTCTGAATTTTTCGAACCGGGAACCGGTCTCAGTGAGCTCCTTCAACCCGATCAAACTGTTGAACTCCTCGAACGTGGTGAGCTTGTGGAGATGATCTCGGCTGGTTCCGTCGTCCTTCATTACCTTCAAGATGTCGACTAAGGCACGGGCAGAAGCGTAGACGGCAGTGGTGGAGTGCACGATGAGATGGAAGCCCATCTCCTTGAGCTCCTGAGGCGTGTGCAACGGGGTGAACCCACCTTCGAGCATGTTGGCTGCTCTGAAGCCATTTGTGCGCTTGCATACCTCCCTCAGCTCCTCGTCGCTCCGCGGTGCCTCGACGAAGCAAGCATCTGCTCCTGCCTGCACAAAGTTACTCGTAACGAAGGGGAAGTCAGCAACGAGTTGGATAGGGTAATTCAATGATGAACCACTCTTGTACCTCCATGTAGAGGTTAGCCCGCGCAATCGCTTCGTTTAAACCGCCAGTAGTTGCGCGAGCATCAGTGCGAGCGATGAGAAAAAAATCAGCATCGCCAATGGCTTCTCGCGCTGCTGCTATCTTGGCTGCATGTTCCTCAGCTGGTATCACCTAAGAACGATACAACAACAGACAGAGACATAAAACTATGATAACTTGAATACTTACTGAACAACTCGATGAAAGTGATGCGAGTTGAGCAGCAAATTACCTGTTTTCCTTGCATATGTCCTGATTGCCAGAGGGGAAAGGAGATTAGGCAAGGAGGAGTTTGGAGGAGAAACTAAGCAAGAGCAAAGCAAGGGAATTATTAAGATCGATCTCATACCACACTTCTTCGGCCAAACTTGATCCTGGAAATCATGCAAATGCAAAAAGAAGGAACAAAGTTCATGCTGAGGTTCAGAACCAAATCAGCTGCAAAGAAGGAAGGAAACGAGAATTGTTCGTGTACCTCGAGGAACAAACCGGCAGCACCAGTACCAATTATGTCTTTGACAGTCCTTTGAACATTGAGAGCGTTTCCACCTCCTGTATCTGGAATACTCACCACATGACCAAAACTAAGAATTAGCGTAAGAGCCGTTTGAAGAAATCAAGTTTCCAACTATTTTGATCTATGAAAAACATAAGGATTATCTCAATAACTAAATTGTTAGTTTAAACCTCCAATCCTTTCTGCGCTGATAAAATGTAAATATGAACTTGGATGATTGACATCCGAGTCTACTAGTCTTTGATTTTCAACAATGCTAGTCTTTGAATGATTGGAAAAACATAATTATATTTTTAGAAGTATCAAATGTTGCACAGAAATGTAAAACAGGAATTTTTATGACACTTATAATTCTAAATAAATCACCGTTGATCAAAAATTAAATGCATTATTAATTTTAACGAAGGCTTAATGCAAGCAGTTATAACAGATATTGGATAAAATTTAATAAATGTATTAAATAAAAACATACAATAGTAAAATATATCAAAGTTAATATATAAAGTCAAGCTGTTAAAATATATGAAAAAAAAAAGTTCAGGATCAAACTTGCCAAAGATTATTATTATTACAGTCTTAATAATAATAGATATTAATTGATAAAAACATGAACCAATAACTCTAACTAACCATCTAGCCATAAAACTAATTATTATTTGTTAAATAGCCTTTTAGCATCTCCAAATTTTTTACAAACCAGGTCAGATGGACACCCGGTTTCGGTTTAACTGGTTGAACTGACCATTCCAAAACACGTAGTAGTTGAGTATATAGTAAAAAGAACCATTATAATTTTTTTTACAGTTTATGGTTAAAAGCAAATAATTCATACAATTACTTATCCATAAACTTCTTATGGATTGAACACTTTCCAGTAGATAATTGTCATCTTTGAAAATTCTGTAATAGATAACTGTCGTCTTTGGACATAGATTCTACCCTATGATTCTATGAAGTTTCATATCAATCAAATCAAGAAACCAACAAACCTCTTGCAAAATCACATCTTGTTGGTATACCCCAGAATGAGCTGTTCAAACATTTGTAGTTTCTTTATGGTCCAGAAAAACCATATGATATCGAAGTTATGGGCAACAATAGGTCCCCTGCAACTAGGATTCATTTCCTTTTGACAGCTAAAGAAATGTTCATCCGAAACATAATAGAATTTTTGTTGAAAAGGTAAAACAGCTTAAATTGGATCATCAAAGCGTAGGGATAATTAAATAAAATGAATAGCATGAGATCAAAATTGAGAAGCAAATTCAAAAATTGAAAAAAAAAAAAAAAAAAGTTAAGATGTTAATGTATTTGAGTAAGGTACACTATATGTTCTAGATCAATAAGTAGAATAGTAGATATTCTTGCGGATTACCATCATATATATAAGACTTCTACAAATCATCACATGTAATAATAATTTAACAAAACAAGCATTAATCGTGGCCAATTTCCCTTTTTTATGAGACAAAATCATTTATTTTTGTAGAATAGGAAATGTTCAGCTCCTGTTCCACGGGGCAACAAAAAAATTAGTCTTAAAAAAGGAAAAGGAAAGAACCAGCTTGTGAAACCAGTTAAATCAGACGCAAACAAAGGTCAATCAGATAAAATAGTAAAATATCCTCGACTTCATCAGAGTTTTGACAACTCTACTAGAAAAATCAGGATTCCAGTTTAAGCAATTTTTTATTTCACAATATAATCAAGTATACTCTATTCCGTCTAAAAAATAGATTATATAATTTGAAAGAACAAAAAACAGAAGAAAAAAAAACACTATAATATAGGAAAAAAATTTCTTATCCCAGAGTCCGGATTTCAAAATGCTGACAAGAACTAGCCAAAATTTCAACCAATAGTTCACCGAATCTCTCTCGCAAAAACATGTAGGGAAAAGACACTTCTTTGAATACAATTTAATAGCTTTCAAACAAAATGCCTGCCTTAACATAAATAATCACCACTGTCTTTACCACAGACGAGTCATATTTACTTTTCCAGTTACTAAAAAGAGAGTTCAAAATGCAGACAAAATGAGGCAAAAAGATGATTACCAGCATCAACAATGAACGCAACGTTAGGAGCCGCGGCGCAAATAGCTCGAGCAGCATCCGCCATCTCCGGCGGCCTAAAATTTCAAAATCCGAACAGAAATCGCAAACAACGGCACGGATCGAAGCCCAAATGGCAACTCGGAAAAAGGAAAAAAAAAAATGAATCGGAGCAAGGGAAGGGGGAGAGCGTACGTGAGTAGGCCGATGTCGGGCATGCCGAGTCGGGAGGCGGAGACGGCGTATCCGGAGACGAATCCTGCCTTGAATCCGGAGCACTGTAGGACGGCGGCGGAGAGGGCGTCGAAGATCCCCGGCATCAGCACGATGCCCTCCTCCTCGATGAGCCGGTGCATGCGCGTTTTCTTAGATCCAGAAGACGCCGCCGAAGGCCTCACCGGAACGCTGGCCGTCTGATAGCTCGCCATCACTTCCGCTTCCACGCCGACGCTGAACTGCTCGATCGATGGGTTGGCGGACGGGCGAGGTACGGAGAGAGAGAGAAGCACCGCCCTGCTCATTTATAGCGACCGCGAAGGCGACGGCTTTGGAACGAGAACGGCGTCGCCCTGCCTCGTTTACTGTAGTCTGTACAAAAATGGTTTATTTAATTTTTTAATTTAAATCAATTTATGAAATTAAAAGTCCAATAATTTAAGTATCTAAATTTTCCAATCGCACTTTTTATTTATTTATTTTTAAATACTTTCGCCCTTTGATAAATCTTCAGCTGCTCCCGCTTGTCTACGTGGCGTGGCCACCAAACAAAATTATAGCTGTGCGACAGAGACAGTTGTGAAATATTAGCTATAATTTTATAATACGACAAAAAAAAATAAACATCAATATTCGATCATTTAAAAAGTAAGATGTTTAATTTAATAAGTTTCGTGATTTTGTAATTTGTGAGGGTGAAATTATGATTTTATCAAATTAAAATGTGTGGGACCCAAATCCTAAAGTGTCGTGCAAGCACAAGTTTGGCCATTCCGTGTGTAGGCGCACGAAGTTTTCTTCTGTGTTCGTCCAGGACACAGTACGGTAATATTTGAGTAGTGATTGGCCCACGTCTTGGAACCAATAGGGCAAGACTTTCCCGGATGATCTTTTAATCACAAATAGCGCATAAAATCTATAGAAAAAAGAAATCTACATGTAAAAAAAATTAATTAAAATAAAAAGGCAAGAAATTAAGGAAGTGTTTGATTGGTAGAAATTTTTTTATTTTTTATTGAGAAAATAAGAAAATATAAGAAATGATATTTGATTGATATTTTCCATTTTTATTTTCTGAAAAATTAGAAAATACAAAAAAAAATATTTTCTATTTTTTGGAAAAAAATAAAAACGAAAAAAAAAAAATCCGAATCAAACGCAACTCGCGGTTGATTTACAACGACAAACTCATAATTAGTCTCACTTTTGATAAGTTTGCAACTCCTTTGTTGGTGAGTCATGATTTGCACCTTCCACTATAAAAATATTTTTACTTATTTTAGTAAATTATCCAATTATAATAAACTAAGTAATAATCGCATTAATTAAAAACTTGAAAAAATCATCTCTAATCGCGATTGAAAGCGAATGAATATATATATATATATATATGCTGAGCTAACGCATCAATCCGTGAAGTCGTCGTCGACATCATCATCGACGATCAATCAACCGACCGATCGAACCACGATCGTATTCTGATCGGATTCCGATCAATTGAACCACGATCGTATTCCGATCGAATTGTGACCACTAGCGTTACGGTCGTAATTGCGACTATTTCTGGTCAGAATCCGATCACGATCCGATCGGGATCGGAGTCCAACTTGATTGTGATTGGAAAAGATCGCGATTGCGACCGCCAGCAACTGCAGCATTGGTGATCGCAATCGCGGTCGGATTCTGACTAGATTGTTGTTAGAATTTGATTGAATTGCGACCGCTAATGCTGCGGACAAAATCGAGATCGTTCCGACCAGAAACAACCTCGATTGCAGCCGCTAGCGGCCGCAACACTGACGTTCACAATTCAGTTGGATTTTTGTTGAAATTTGATCAAAATTCGACTGTGAACTGATCGGACTCTGATGTCGATTGATCCGCAATTGGATCGCGATGGAATTTCAACCGGCCGACGGCAGTACTCAAGTAATCGCTCCGCATGGGAAATATACAGTGGCAGAAATACTATGTATTTCTCTTCTTCGCACATGAAATGCGCAACGAGTATCGCGTAAGATAATAAATTCGTATGTGTTATCCTGAGCGCCAGTTATTGTGCACCCATGCACGACAAATGAGAAATGTACAGTAATCACGCTCGATCGGATTTCAATCACGATCCGGCCAGAATCCGATCGCGATCTGACCATCACCGAAGTCTGATCGGATTACGGTCGGAAACGGTCGTGATCCGACGAATCCGAACTGTGGACGGGTGAAATTGCGGCGGAGAGCATACTGTACATTTCTCATTCACTGTGCAATCGTGAACGATCGAACAATGACAAAATTGTCACGCACGAATCAAAGCGGACGACGCTCAAGATATTACACTAGTATATATTGAAAATCGTCTTCCACAATAAGTAATTGCGAAAATAAGATTTGAAAATCGAAAATTAGCAAAATAATTGACCGTATGATTTGTCGAACGTCAAGATATCGATTTGACGTGTGTCCCTTCGTCCTTATCTTAATTAATTGCGTGTTCAACAATAACTCTCTTCCACGTGGCGGTGTATCATTGAAAGAGCAAGAAAATGGGTAAAACTCGTCGATCGATTAGTCAAATGACAAATAAGTTACGAAATTTTAGCACGTTGACCAATCGTCCAAAGAAGTACAACGTGACAAATATTATAATATGGATGTGGTTTTTGAAAACTGTTTTTTTTTCTCCATTTGGACTCTAATTGTCCCCGCATAATGAAAACGTGATTAAGGAAAACGCTACTACGAATGTAGCAGAGTATGGGAGTCCGACTTGACTTGCACGCATTATTATGCGAACGGAGAATCTTATAAATTTCAGTTTTTTTATTAAAAAAAATAATCTAGAAGCTGATTTTTTTATATAGTAAAATGGGAACTTTAATAAATATGCACGTCACATTTGTAAAATGGCAAAAAAATAATGTTATTTTTTTTTTTACCGCTTATTCATTTTAACACCCTTCGTCGAATTAATTATAAGACCATGTGTTAGTTTTTCTTTATTATGAAAGAGGAAGAATAAAACAAGTTTTTTTTTAATAATAAGAAGGTTTAATTTCACCCCTGTTCATTTTAAGTTAGATGATTTTTTTAAATTCATCTATCTATTTGAATAAATTCAAAATATAATTTATACATATTCAAAACATTAACATTCTAAATATTTATTTTTAATGGAATTGAAACTTTGATTTTTTTTTTGTATGTTTTATCATTGTATCATATTGACGGATGCAACAAACTTTTGTTCATGTGACGGTTCTATTGACTTATTTGTATCCATTCGATGGGTGGGCACAAGAATGTCGTACATGCATCAACATTAGAGCATCTTGGACAAGGTTTAAGTTTTTTTTTTTCCATGGATAAAGTCGGATGATTAATACAGTGCAAATTTACATCAAGAAAATAAGGATTAATCCTTCGCGTTCACGGAGAGCCTGCCCTCCATTGTATCAAGTGTCAGTACGATCAAAAATCGATTGTGATTTATCTTTTTTCATCTAGCTATGGGCCCAACGATGAAAAACATTTGAAGTGAGTGCATCACCTTTTGCACGATTGGTATGAGTTTACACAAACAAACAACCAAATCAAATGAAAACTTTAGGAAAGAAAATATTGTATTAAAATGGAAACTTCAAATTGTATTACAAACACTATTTTTAAAACTTTATTTGGTCTCAATTATGTGCAACTATTAATGACCAATTATCCTTTAGGATCAGATGAAGCTAATTGTCAAAATATTTGCACTAACAAATGACAATTCAAAAAATAAAGAAAAGGAGAGTAAGATACTTCTTCTTGTGTTTGCATCCAACTTGGTCTATTTATCCTTATTGAAAGTTGTGTCTCTTGGATCAAAATTTACGACTTTTCCTTGATAAAAAATTGTGACTTTTCTCTTTCTTCAATTATTTAAAATATCCAACAATCCCTCGTCATTTTCAATAATTGAAAATGCTTTGTTTATGGATTACAAAGTACATCTTGATAATTTGTGCATTAACAATGGTATCTTTCGATTGAACCATCATCTTAGATTCTTAGTAATAATTTCTTATAACTTGTAAAATCATTTTGTTAAATAAGCTTTGAACTAAAGGTTTATATAACAAGTCACATGAATTATCACATGCAAATTTATTTCTTTCCATTTATTATAACCAACATACACTTTGTGTTATGCCACAATCCTTTCATGAATGTGTCAAAGTTTAAGTCCAAAAATTTATAAATAATTAAACCCTACATTCATATAGACAAGCTCTCAAACGCCCTCGCCATTTGTGGCACTTTCTGTGACTTGTTAAGAACATCAAGTCCATCCTCATTTTACTAGCGGAAAAATGAACACTCATCATTTATATAATATTCCAACCTTTAAACAATGTATTTTTCACTACATTGAATCCAAGATTACGTAATATGGTAGTGTTGGATTGAGGTTTCCATTGTTGAAGGTCTATTTTATGTACGTCAATTTCATTTCAATAGAGGTTCTTTTAACTGTATCTCTAGTTAATCCTTTTGTTAAAGGATCAACTAAATTGTCTTTGAACTTAACATGGTCTATGGTTATAACTCTAATTTTTATTAAATCTCTAACCATACTATGTCTCACTCCAATATGTCTTGATTTATTATTATAAACTTCACTATAAGCTTTGTCAATCATACTTATACTATTACAATAGATAGGAATAGGAGAGATAGACTTTGATCATAGAGGTATCTCATACAATAAGTTGCTTAACCATTCGACTTCTTTACTAGCTGCAACTAAAGCTATAAACTCAGCTGCCACAGTGGAATCCATTATACAAGTTTGTTTCTTGGATGCCCAAGGAACAACTCTACCACATAAAATAAAGATCAAACCACTTGTTGAAGAGTAATCATCTTTATTTGTTATCCAACTCGCATCTGAGTAACCTTCAAGCACTGAAGGATCTCTCTTATAGCTTATACTATAATTTATGGTGTTTTTGAGATATCTCAAAATTCTTGTAACACCTAGCCAATGTTGTTTGCTAGGGTTACATGTATACCTACACAACACCCTACTACATAAGCAATATTCGGGCATGTACAAGTCATGATATACATCAAATTACCTGTCACTTGTGAATATTCCAATTGTGATACTGCAGAATCCTCATTTTTGACATGGTCAATTTTAAAGTCCAAGGGAGTTGGGACTGACTTACAATTATAATGATTGAACCTTTTGAGAACTTTCTCAATGTAATGAGACTGCAAAATTATGATTAATCCTAGTTCTTTTTTATTTTTTATGGCTAGAATGATATCGACCTCTCCTATATCTTTCATATCAAATTTGCTTGATAGCAACTTTTTTATTTCTAAGACTTGTTCTAAGTATGAACCAAAGATCAACATGTCATCCACATAAAAATATATTATGACACCTTTGTTATTTGAATACTTGTTATATATGCAATTATCTGATTCATTGATCTTGAATCCACTAGCAAGTATTACTTGATCAAATTTTTGATATCATTGCTTTGGAGCTTATTTGCGTCCATATAAAGACTTCACAAGCTTGCACACTTTATGCTCTTGTTCAGGTGCTACAAACCCTTTGGGTTGTTTCATGTACACTTCATTTAACTCATCATTTAAAAATACAGTCTTAACATCCATTTGGTGAATCACTCACTTTTAGATTTTTGCAATTGCAAATAGTACCCTTATGGTGGCTATCCTTGCAACCGGTGAATATATATCAAAATAATCAAGAACCTATTTTTAGTTATAGTCTTTAGCTACTAATCTGGCCTTATATTTGTCTACGGTTCCATCTACTTTTAATTTCTTTTTGAAAATCCATTTACGAGTCACTACCTTTGAAATGGGAGGCAAATTCACTAGAACCCAAGTATTTTTTGACAATATTGAGCCTATTTCATCGTTGATTGCCTCTTTCTAAAATGATGCATTTTGCGATTTCACAGCTTAATCATATGTTTTAAGATCATCTTCTGTATTAAAACAGAATGTTATTTTGTTACTTGATACACTTATTGTTCCTTCAATAAGATAAGTAACAAAATCTAGACCAAATGATTTGCCCTTCTTTACTCTTTTGCTTCTTCTTAGCTCAATGATCTCATTTTTGTTATTTGAGTTAGTAACATCATCATTTCTCAAGTCATTATTTATGTTCTTAAAAATGAAACTAAATCTTTGTTCATCAAAGATTGCGTCTCTTGATTCTATAATAGTATTGATTGGGTAATGGAACTAAATTAGCTCATTCCCAACAAACATCTCTCCCTTAGAAAGCACAAACTTATCAGCCTTAAAAACTAGTTTGAATCCAAACTTGTTTAAAAGACCACCCGACACAAGATTCTTTCTAACTTCGGGAACAAATAACACATTGGTTAAAGTTAGAACATTTCCAGAAGTAAATTTTAGATCTATCTCCCCTGTTCCTTAATTTGATTCTCATGTAGACAACATAGTGTGGATCTTTAATTTCTCTTAAAGATTTGGAGAAGCCCTTATTCTTGCATATGTGTTGGGTGGCTCCCGAGTCAATCCACCAAGTGAATTCTTCATCAGTCATGTTGATTTTAGAAATTATGGCCACAAGCAATTTATCATCATTGCCTTTGTTGTTTAAAGTATTTTCACTTTTCATAAGAAGTCGACACTCATACTTGTAGTTTCCCTCCTTCTTACAATGATAATACTTGCTTTTCATCTTTTTGTTTTTATCATTGACCTTGACATGAAAAGTTCTTTTCTTGGACTTGCTTCCTTGGTCGACCTCAATGACATTCACTTTGGTGGTTGACTCCTTGTCTTTTTCATCATCTTTTGATTGAGAGTTGTTTTCATGCATTCTTTAACTCTTCTTTAACACGGAGATAGTTAGCTAGACTTTCAGCCAATTTCTTCCTTTTTATGTTTGAGATCTCTCTTGAAGTCTTTTCAAGATTGAGGGAGTTTATCAATGGGAGCACTAACAATTATAGTTTCATTCATAACCATGTTATGTTCAGAAAAGTGATTAAACATTCTTTCTAGTTCAGAAAATTATTGCATGATGGGTCTATTGTCTATAATTTTGTAGTTAAAGAAAATAGAGACTATGAATTTCTTACTGGTAGAATCTTCCCTTATATATCTTGTCTCTAATTTCTCTCATAATTCCTTGGCGGTTGGCAAAGTGTGGTAGATATCGAAGAAATTGTCACACGTAGCATTTAAGATGTGTCTTCGACATATTTCGTCATCCGTCTCCCACTTGGTTCAGAGTTCATCTATCGTCTTCTCATCCTCTTCATGCACTGACTTAGGATGTGTTGAGCACGTACACCACCTTGAGAGCCACCAAGAGAAAGTGGATTTTCTTCTTCCAGTGGATAAAGTTGCCGCCATCAAACTTCTCAAGTTTAACTATACTAGAGATGAGGTCTTTTACTGCACTAGCTATTTGATTGGTGGGAATAAAGCCTTAAGATTATTGGAATGAGTTTACACAAACAACCAAATCAAATGGAACTTTAGGAAAGAAGATATTGTATTAAAATGAGGACTTCAAATAGTGTTATAAACATTATTCTTAAGGTTTTATTTGGTATCTATTTTGTGCAATTACTAATGACTAAATATTCTTTAGGATTAGATGTTATTAATTGTCTAAATATTTGTACTAACAAATGACAATTCAAAAACAAAAGAAAGGAGAGCAAGATACTTCTTCTTGTATTTGCATCCAGTTTGGTCTATTTATTCTTATTGGAAATTATGTCTCTTGGATCAAAAGTTACGACTTTTTTCTTTCTTCAATTATTTAAAATATCCAACATGTGCCAAGTTTGATAGATAAATACATTTGTAAAACAATGATAATAGATATGTTTGCAATTAGAGAGGGGCAATTTGTTAATTTAATCAATCAAAATTTTCAATAAAAAATAAATAAACTGAATAGATAAAAAAAATTAATTAATTGAATTAAAATCAAAATAATTTATTTATTTATATTAGAGATCATCAATTAATTATTAAAATATTATAATCGACTATCCAAATTTAACAATCGATTCGTTATTTTATATTTTTGAAATCGTGATTTAGAGTTTATGATCTTCAATTTGATTTATCCGATTAAATTAAAATTTTAAATTTAAAAGTTAAAATCGAACTGTACTAATCGAAATAATTAATATTTTTATTTTTATTTTAAATAAAATTTTAGATTAATCGAATTAAAATTTTTATTTTGATGGATTCAGTAGATTAATTCGATTTAATAGATATTTTATTCAGCCTTATTTGCGTTGTAAACATCTTAAAGTAGAAAACGTAAAGCAAAATTGACTCCCTACGAGATGATCGAAGGAAGGAAGGTTTAAAATTTCTTTACGAATTTTTACGACTCTTTATTATCTTTGATCAACACGTTAAAATTTAAAGAGTAATTTATCTTTCTCATAATAATCGTAGGATAAATCGATAGAGATCATTAAATTGACGATTCTAATATTTTACAGAATCATAAAGTAGAAAACGAATTAAAATATAAAAACAAAGTTGATGTGATCCCACATTATTTACTTAGTTTGATTTCAAGTCTTGATGTAAAAAATGATGTCCTTGGCCACAATAAGTAAATAAAAATAAATAAATTATGATCGATCTTTCATCACATCGACATCTAGTATAATAGAGGATGAATACTTCTGTGAACATCGAAAATTGACTCATGTTCACTTATAATTTTAAGTCTCTTAGCAAAATTAAAAAGAATATATCCGTGTATTTAATGATATTTTGTCATTCGAGACCGTGAGGGTGACTAAACTCACGGGGAGATCTTAAATTTTGAAAGAGATGATAATTTTTTTTATTCATATAAAAAAAATAATAAAATCAATATTATAAAAAAAATTATAGTAATCAATCACTCTAAATCAAATCAAATTATTCAAATATTAAAATATACATCAAACATTTCAAATATCCGAAGATCATTTTACGATCTAAATTTCAAAAAGCTACTTTTGAATTGAAACAGCTAAAAGAAAATTTAACTCGAAATAAAAATTTGATCACGATGCTCGATTTAATTGAAATGGATAACTTCTAGAGCAAAAATTCTAATATCTATACAATAGTACAACACAACTAAACTAAGTAATCAATTATAACTTATAAGTTTCAAACCAAAATAAAAAAAATTGATCAAGTTATAGTCGATCTTCGGTTTTGATGCGTTGACTAGTGCGGCTGATAGCAGATGTCAAGAGCAACATTAGTGTAAAAAGGTGATTCGTTAGCCCTCAGTGTTCCGTCAATCGATTCCACAGTCAATACGAAAGAGGTAAATCATGAGGAGTATATTGTCCAATCCAAGACTAGCACGACAGGAGGGCAGGAACCCGAAAGACTTACAACCTTCGATGATTAACCCTTACTCATTGATACAATTCTACTACCGCACTAACGACAAGACCCTCTCGTGGGGACGACGTCAAAAGCAACATTGGTGCAACATGAACCTAGATAAGCATGACTCATGTTCCAAAAATAAATCTATTTTTATTTTTTTTTAAATATCTCTCTGTTTTTTAAAATATATATAGAGAGAGGGTCTGATCTCCTGCGCGCTTCATCCGTCCGTGCTCGTGCACGATACACTTTCAGCCATTGGATCAACGTATGATTGAGAAATGCACAGTGCCCGTTCTTCCCTGCTGTGCCAAGTTGGAAGTTCGACGATGAACGGTCAGATTCCGACCGCGATCCGACTGGAATCCGACTATAGTCAAGTCGGCACCGGATTCTGATCGGACGACGATCGAAATTTAGTTAATTCACGGCTGGAAACGATCGCGATCGGGCCGCATGATCAGCGGCCGACATCGATTCGTCGATGGATGACCGCATGATCCGGTACGAATGGCCGTCGTCGGGCCGAGCATCGGTCTGATCGGATGCGATTTATATATATATATATATATATATATATATATATATATATATATATATATATATATATATATATATATATATATATATTTTCGGGCCTATATCTTTTCCAGCCCAATTAGCCAATTTTAACACTTTAAACTCTAGTTATATGTAATGGGCCCAAAGCCTTCACTTAAAAAATATCTCTCTGTTTATTTTTGTTTTAGGAAACGTGGACTAATTGGCGCACGCGTTCCGTATTCGTTGGGCATTTCGGCGTCTCCTCCACGCTCAGCCGCTCAGGGACAACCACTTCAAACTCTCCCTCGTCGCATTTTCCGACTTTTTTTCGGCAATGAACGTTGACTAGTCGCATTGTTGAAAGCGACGACGACTTTTTTTTCTCAATTTCCTTGATTTGTTATTTTAAAATAAATTTTAAGAATCCAATTGACCGCTATAACTTTAAAGATAAATAATAATATATTATAGTAACTATAAATGTCGGAAAATTAGTTTTTGAATCAATAAATAATTTTATTTTTCAAAGTCAATTTAGATGAATGAGAAATTAATTATGACTTAATCTAGATCGTCGAATTAAGATGGATAAATCTGATTTGTTTATGGCTCAATCTTAGTCATCAAATTCAAATTAAAAGACTTAGATGCATTCGAATGAAGATACATTATGTTTCTTGAGAAGGGATGCGATCTAAATCATCCAATTAAATTGAACGGATGAGATCTAATTAAACTAAAGATGTTCCTCTACCCCTTCACAATTATAAATAAGATCTCTCACTTCCTTGTTTCACATAATTCATTAAAATTCAAGGCAAAACAAGCATTGCATTATGGAGAGTTCGAAAAGCTTTTTTGGTTTGGAGGTTTTGCAATTTGCAGTGGTGTAATCACAAGATAAAGTCGTTGAATCTTGGAGACGATTACCATATTTCGTGAGCACAACATGTGGGGCAAATTCGTCTTAAGGAGATAGAATCCAACTCTAGCTTCAACTTCGCTTCAGGAGAGTTATACTGTCATTCTGCCCGAGCTCAGATTGCACCTCCTTCATAAATACAAACAATCTTAAGACGTTTTTTTCCCGCACAATCTACTATGAATTAATCATCAATGGTCTCTATTCCACAAGTACATGATGGGAAATCGGAGAAGTTTATCAGTACTGATTTCAAAAGATGACAGAAAAAAATGATATTTTACCAAAACACGTTGAACCTTGCGAAGTTCTTACGTGAAGATGTCCCTACCATCTCTCCAGGAGAAATTGATAAAGAAAAGAGGGTAACATATGTGTTTGGGGACAAAATGATTTTAATTATATCTTCAATGACTTGGACAACACGTTATATAACGTGTATAATCCCAAGACAATTACAAAGGAATTATGAAAATCTCTTAAACGAAAGTACAAAATAGAAGATGATGCATTGAAGAAATTTATCGTTGGTAAATTCTTAGACTTTAAAATGATTGATTCCAAAATTGTAATGACTTAAGTCCAAGAATTGCAGCTGGTCTTACATAGTTTGCATGCTGAGAGTATAACAATGAATGAGTCCTTTCAAGTTGCAGCGATAATCGAGAAACTTTCATCTTCGTTGGAGGGAATTCAAAAATTATCTAAAGTACAAGCGAAAGGAGATGAGACTTGAGGATCTGATTATAAGACTATGAATTGAAGAAGATAATTGCAAGCAATCATAATCAATAAAAATGTCTATGTATGCTAAAGCAAATATAACGGACAAGAAAAGAAAGTATCCAAGCAAAGGATAAAACTAAGGGAATGCCAAAAAGTTCCAAGGAACATGTCACAACTGTGGCAAACCAAATCGCAAGGGTAATCAAGTGCACGTGACCGAAGATAAGTCAGTGCCAATAGATATGTCAGAATTAGATTTGACCGCTATTATATTTTCGAAGATAACTTGGTGGATAATCCAAGGTAGTGGTGGGTCGATATTGGTGCTACACGACACATAGGTTCTGACAATGCCCAATTTTCAACTTATGCCCCTATCAGTGGGAGAAAGTTAATCATGGGTAATTCTACAACTTTCAACATTATTAGTCTTGGTAAAGTAGTACTGAAGATGACATCAGGCAAAGAAGCGACACTAATTGATGTACTTCATGTTCCCGACATTCAAAAAAAATTAGTATCAGGATCGACTCTTATCAAAGCTGATTTTAAGTTAGTGTTTGAGTCTAATAAATTTGTATTGACAAAATGTGGTCAATTCATAAGCAGAGAGTACATGGAGAACGATCTGTTCAAAATGAATGTAATGGTTGTACACCGTGACTTTAAAGGCAATAAAATTATAAATTATGCTTATTTGGTTGAGTGTTCTAATTTATGGCATGTTAGACTTGGACATGTAAATTATAACACTTTACGTTGACTTATGAATTTAAATTTATTATCAGTATTTAATGTTGATCCAACACATAAATGTGAAATATATGTTGAAGCTAAAATGACAAAGCTACCTTTCCATTCGGTGGAAAGAAACAAGAATCCTTTAGATTAATTCACAGTGATATATGTGATTTAAAATTGTACAAACTAGAAGAGGAAAAAAATACTGTTATTTTTACTGACGACTGTACTAGATATTGTTATGTGTATCTATTGAAAGGCAAAGATAAAACCTTAGAAGATTATAAGAATGAAATTTAGAATCAAATCGGTTAATAGATTAAAGTAATTCGAAGTGATTGAGGAGGAAAATATGATAGTCCATTTAATGAATTATGCACAAAATATGATATTATTTATCAAACAATAATTCCTTACTCTCTTCAATCAAATGAGATTGTCAAGCATAAGAATCGAAATCTTAAAGAAATGATGAATATTATGTTAATAAGTTCGAACTTACCCCAAAATTGATGGGGGAAAGTTATTTTATCAACAAATTATATTCTTAATAAAATCATCACAAAAAAAAAGATAAAACTCTTTATGAGTTATGGAAGAGTCATAAGCTTCCTATAAATATCTGAAAGTATGGGGGTATTTGGCTAAGGTGGAAGTGCCTATAAGCCAAAGCACAGTAAAATAGGACAAAAAATAATCCATTGCATCTTTTTTAGATATACCAATAATAGTAGTGTATATTGATTTTTGGTGCATAAATAGTAATTATATTCCTGATATACATGTTGGAACAACTATAAAATCAATGAATATTGTATTTTTTTAATATATCTTTCTTGCATAGAGAGGAAAGAATTAAAGTTCAAATAAAAGAATTTACGAAATTATAAATTTAGATAATCTTGGAAATAATGAAGAACCAAGGCGTAGTAAGAGAACTAAAATATCAAAACCATTTGGTCCTAATTTTATGACTTATATGTTCTAAAATGAACCAAGGACAATATGCAAAGCCTTATCAAGTCTTGAGGTTTTTTTTTGGGAAAGAAGGCATCAATAGTGAAATAAAATTCATCATGCAAAATAATACTTAGGAATTGGTAGATATTCCACCTGGAATCAAGCCTTTAGAATGTAAATGGATCATAAAGAGGAAATGTAAGGTTGATGGATCTATTGACAAGTATAAGGCAAGGCTAGTAGCCAAAGGATTCAAACAAAAAGGTAAACTTTGACTTCTTTGATACATATTCATCGGTAATAAGGATCACATCCATTGGAATACTCATTGTTATTATTGCAATACATAACCTTGAGATACATCAAATGAATGTGAAAATAATATTTCTAAATGGTGAATTAGAAGAAGAAATATATATGGAGCAACCTGAAGGGTTTGTGACTCTAGGACAAGAAAATAAGGTGTGCAAACTTGTAAAGTTATTTTATAGACTAAAACAAGAACTAAAATAGTGACACGAGAAATTTGACAAAACTATGATGACTATTAGCCAGATATGCCTTAGAATATAGATTATATTATGTCAGATATCCAGCTGTACTAAAAGGCTATTGTGATGCAAATTGGATATCTGACACAAAAGACTCTAAATCCACTAGTGGATATATATTTACCATTGGTGGAGGAGCGGTGTTATGGAAATCTACAAAACAAACATGTATAGCTCAATCAACTATGGAATCGGAGTTTATAGCTATGGATAAAGTCATAAAAGAAGTCGAGTGGCTTCGTAACCTCTTAGAGGATATCCTATGTTGGGCAAAGCTAGTGTCTGTCGTAATAATACATTATGATAATCAATCGACAATTTGAAGGGCACAAAATAGCATGTACAATGGCAAGTCTGTTAGGGCAATCAACCCATGTGATATGGTTTTGATGTGTGTGGCAAAGGGTTTAAGTTAGGTTGTTATTGTTTTGATATGTGTGTTGGAGTCTTGCAGGACTTAGTAATTCGCATATGAAGCTTTGGCAAGTTTCACCAACTCACAACCTCGTGCTTGAGTCGGTGAAGGAGCATTGCGAAGTCATTCGCTTGATGCATTCGAGGGACCGTCGGACGAGATGACTTGAAGCGAAGCCAAGGAAGCAGACTTCAAGGGCAAGAGACGCGAAGGAGCATTGCGAAGCTGTCACACCCCGGGGGCCTATTCGCCATCCAAATGACGGAGGAGCCCCTTAGTGACAATATTCATAAACACAATACTGGAACCAGATCTGGTAAAAACTCCAAAATAATAAAAAAATATAATTATTTTATGGATCGCATGCATGCACGACTAAGTATCGATTTAATTAAAAGTAAAATACATTTTTAACACTAAGTCCAATTGCGACAAAATCCAAAATGCGTAAACAAATTACGATAACAACAAAAGAAAAATCGAACGACATCTCAATCGAATGTTGTGGGACCAGCACGACCAGAGACTCTCTGAGCGACACAATGGTAAGTTAACTGGACTCGTCCTCTATCAGCTAACCTAGAGAATATGAGAAAAAAAAGGGGGTGAGTACAACCACTCAATGAGTGGATAGAATAAAGTGCATAATCATAATGGATATAATGGATAGCTGGACATAATGAACATAATGAAAGTCAAAGAAACCAACTAAAGTAACTCAAATCTCAGAATACCTGTATCAGTCCGCCACTAACCTGGACAACAATATAATAAATACATCTATAACACATAACCAACTGTAAATCTACAAGTAATGAATATCAAGATACCGCGACAAAGCCTCGGCTCTCGAGGTAATGCGAAGAGGTACTATCTACTAACTACCACGAACGAGACTCGTGGGTCGACAAACAAAATACGAAGTACTGTCTACGGAGTGTAGGCCATACTAGCAGGAGTAAGGTCGTCAGACTAAATACAAGATGTATCCTATATGCATGTCAATCATATGCAACAATCAAGGCAGCAACCAAAATGCAGCAAACACAAACAAATGCAATCCATGCGATATGCATGCGATGCAAATGACATGGTCACCCCTGACATCAGTCAGCCGTCTCACACGTGATGGTGAGGCCGAGTGGGTAGGGCTATGACAACTGTGCACTCTGCCATCACTGCTCCTGAGTGACCGAGTGGACAGGATGTTGTCGGAGTACACTTATCCTCCTACCCCAAACAGAGTGGGGGAGCAAAGCTCTCATCTCCCGGTGTCGTAGACCAAATGAGGGATCCCTGCCCACTACCACGCTGCATCACAGCTACCCATGAGCGATGAGCTGGACCAAAGACCGAGCAATGACACACCCTCCTGATGTACCACTAACCCATGAGTGGCTGTGTGCGCAGATCATGTAACTGACTGCAGGCTCAACTACAAAGGAGTCGCTGTTCGCCAACATGCAATCATGCAAGATGGTGCATGCCACTAAAGCATGTAATACCAACCAATATACGTCTCTAAATAATATGTACAAAAAAATGAGTACATATCGATGACCTAGGTATACAGGAAAAGTATATCTAAAAGCTAGTCAAGTGTATGTCACAACTCCTAAAATAAGTACATCAAGGTAGTTAAACCTAGGGTTCCAACCCTTCTAACATGAACACCTATCACGACCGATAAAATCGTAAACCTTCTCATAACACATCGATACAATCAAGTCTAAATTATACCATTTCTACCAATTCAATCATGAATGCTACCACGAACAGGTCTCGTGGGTACTTAAGATGTAAAGTAGTCATTTAGCTACAACCGATATACGATTCCAATTATCACTAACTCCGAACGGATAATACCCGAGTATGACTTTACGGTAAGTCATCTCATCCATGATTGGGAAACACGATCGACCCCAGATATACAAAGCAACCATAGAAAAACTCTACTGTAAACTTTCTCAACTACGAATGAGAGACTTAGTTGACAGTCGAAATATGAGAAACGGTATATACCCTCTAAGGATCATACCACCTCTGATAGTTCAATCACAATATCCACCGAACCAATGAGTAGATCAAATATATACCAGTAGCATCTACTAATAAGCACGCCCAAGTTATTACGCATAGGGTTTCAATACCTAGGGTTCTACTAATGTTATTTCCTTCCTGCGATCCACTCATACGGAATGACCTCATCTAAGTTATACCATCTACTGGTCTCTATCATGGTATTGATCGCGATAATACATAACCAAATAAGCATTTAACCATGATGTCCAATAATAACAACACAAACATACTCATGGAGATTAACAGACAACAATATATAACCGAATAAATACTTAACAGTGATATCCAATAACTACATAACTATATCAGTAGAAATCCATGACTGAAATTAATTAAGATATAACTAAAGGGTTATGTTAGTACGAAATCAAGATAATACTAAAACAGAGCATCAAGTGCAAATACACTATAAACCACGTAAACAACGTAATCATATCACCACGCACTAAAATCTAGAGAGTCAAAGAACCAATATATATACCCTCTAAGTGTTTATCTCATCTTAGTCATACTATCATACTAGTCCAATCCTAATACTAATCCAAACAATTAATAAGTAAACATCTAACAGTTTATATCACAGTGATAACTAGACGCGTATAACAGTAATAGCAATCAATAACTATACGCTAACGATAAGCAAGCAACCTAGAATCTATGTTCAACAGGTATAAGGCTAAAGCAATACTAGTCAGATCCCCAAGTGGAAACATAATACAACCTATGTAATCAACATAACCAATATAACCAATACAAACATGCACTAAATTCTAAAATTATAGAATCCACCCACCTCTGACTGCAGAGCGTCCTAATTATCTTCCAATCTGAGGATGCTTCACCTCCCAACTCTGTTATAATTAATCCATTATGATACATATAGTATTCAAAACTCTATTCAATTAATTAATTAACTGTAAACAGATTAAAAATAGATTAATTAATCAAATCAAGAATTAGATTATTTAACCCTAATATCAACGTATAATCCTAATTAATTAGTTAAACCAAATCAAGTTAATTAACCTGATTAATATCTGAAAATCCTTACCAACTAAGGTCTAGCCAGAGACCATCGTACCTGAAGCCAGATCCAAAGATGTCGCAACAAGCAACCAAAGTGAAGCCGAAGATAAGAGAAACCACGCGAAAGGACCGAGTTAGGCACGGCGAAGGGCAGTGGCGGTGCATGGAGGCTGTTGCGGTGCGTACAATTGAGAGGAATGCAACGAACTTGCGACTGGTCATTGTTGTGGCCGACGATGAACTTCCCATCCGAACCTAGAGATGGCGCTCCTAGCCTCGGCAATGTCCGGATCCTCTCCACGTCGGCTTTGGTGACCAGGTCCATTGCCTCCTTGTCCTCGGTCACCAGCAGCGCACACTCCTACCCACCCGTCGGCGCGGAAAGACATCGCCTTTTCGAAGTCGTAGCTGGAACGAACGGAAGTTGGGGCGAGACACATGTACTTGGCTATGGTCGTGGAGTGGTTGTCTGCTAGAGCCTCCGAGTCGGACTTGGTGACAAAGGGGATGCGACGGCCTTGGCCTCACGAACGACAGCGGCCTGGCCGGAGCCCGGAGGGTTTGGGCGTGCGGCGCCGGGCTCGTGCGTTGCTAAGCAAGAAAAAGATTTTCGACGGAAGAGAAAAATTTGGCTCGGAAGAAAAATCTAAACCGACTTATTTGTAACCTAGGTTTTATTGAATTAATCAATCCCTTATTAATTCACTTAATCAAATCCTAAAATTTATCCCCAAATTTCTTGTAAATATCTAATAACTAAATTCGGATTTTAATAAATATATTTTATTTTATTTATCTCATTTTAAAATTATATTATGATTATTTAATTTTTATTTAATTTTTTTTTCCGATATATTACAGAAGTCGTGCGCTTGGTGCTGCCGAGGGACGTGGTCGGGAACGAAGAGAGCTTCAGCGAGGAACTTCAAGTGAGAAGAGAGAATGAGTGAAATGCAAGTAGCTCATTAGGTGAACTTGGTCGAATGACTAAGTGTCGAAGGCTCGACCGCAAGAGTTTAGGTTTACCCGATCGTCGGATGCTCAAATGAATGTAAAGTTTGAGGTTTACCCGGCATCAGTCGACTGTCATGTCATGGCAGTCGATTGCTCCAAGTCGACTGTGACTCGACTGGTGCTCGAGTCCATTTTGTGTCCCATCAGTTGACTGCCAAGGATTGACAGTCGACTGACGAAACCACCAGTCGACTGATGATGGTCGTAAGGGTTTCGGGCACAGAATATTGATCAGTTGAGTGCTCGCTTCCAGCACTCGACTGATAGCTCCATCAGTCAACTGATGGGACGATCAGTCGACTGATGTGGGAGTCGTTGAATGAAATTCAACGTGGAAGAAGCCGTTATAGGCTAATGGCTACAGGGACAGTCAACTGATCGGGGCATCAGTCGACTGCCAGTGGCCAACGGGAAGAAAACATCCTTCTCTATTTATAGAGAAGGTGTGGGCTTTTGGATGACTAATGCTTATGCTCTAACTGATCATCCAAGTGTCCTACAAGCTTCCAACTCTTTCTCTTATTCTTATTTCAAATCTATTGTAAGAAAAAGTGTTTGTGTTGTAAGAAGGTTTACCTTCACCTTGCTTTGGCTAAAGGGAGAGACCATATTGGATTGGTTTCGGAGTGATTCATCGGAGACGAATCGGACCGTGGATTAGTGATGAGACCGTGAACCACGTTACATATTGGTGTTAGCATTGTTCTTTATTTTGTGTTGTTCTTAATTGTTTTAGCTTTATATTTCCGCTTGCGCTAACGATAATTGTAGACGATTAAGAGCAAATTCAACCGTATGAAGAAAGAGGGTTATTCACTCCCCTCTAGTCGGCCACCTACGTTCCAACAAAGTCATGACATATTCGTCGATGACATAACACCATTAGGTAGTTGATCTCAAATGGAGTTATATCTGTTGATTAATTATGTTGAATCAAAAGATAACTTGGCGGATCCGCTAACAAAAGATTTAAGCAGAGATCAAATATACTGCACATCAAGAGGAATGAGATTAAAAATCTACAAATAAGAATATTCATAGCGGTAACCCAACCTTGTTGACTGGATATCCTAAGATTTTGGTTCAATGGGATAACGAAATTATGAAAGTTTGTATGAGTATTTGAACTAGTTTTCCTCTCATAGTCTCATTCCTAGGATGGAAAAGTGCTTTCCTATCACATGTAGTGAGGTTAAATTTTAAACTTTTAACGACTCCTATACTTGTAAAAGTAGAGTATGGTAGGATACTCTTGATAAGAGATCACCTATATAAGTGTGAAGACACCAGTGAAGATGTGTTGCTTCAACGAAACACTTATAAATTCAAGATGTTGTCTATGACCAAAATGGATATAACTGTGAGAAAGATTATTGTGTATGTACTATTGTCTTAGTTTATACAAACGGTTGAGTAGTTCAAGACATCGCGTTCACTAAGAAGCTTAGTAAAATTTGATGATATTTTACTACGGAAGATTCAAAGTCACAAGCTACCTCTCCTGATGCAATAATCTTTCGATTGAACTCTCCTTTGGCATTAACATATATACATACATTAATTTTCATTCACGTTGGGGATTGTTGGAAAATTAGTTTTGAACCAATAAATAATTTTATTTCTCAAAACCAATTTGAATGAATGAGAAATTAATTATGACTTAATCTGGATCGTCGAATTAAGATGGATAAATCAGGTTCGCTCAAATGAAAGGGCATAAGTGTCTTTTAGATGACTCAATCTTGGTCATCAAATTCAAAATGAAATACTTAGATGCATCGAAATGAAAAGACATTATGTTTGTTGGGAAGGGATGTGATTTGTCCCCACGGGGATGGCATAGTGGCTAAGACATGACGGAGCTTGAGGATAAGGCAAGGGTCAATTCTGGAAAGAGGTCTAAAGTCATTTTCTGGATTTAGATGACCCCCACGTGTAAAATACCGGAAAAATATATATATATATATATATATATTCCTCAGTAATTGATAAAACATCTTGTGGAATTTTTTCAGAAATTTTTAGAAATTTTTCTGGATTTAAACGAAGGTCTTATGGATATTTCATGGGGATAAAACGGATAGGCTTTTATAAAGCCTGTTTAGACGGGAATTAAAGGGGTTAATTAACCCGATGATTTTCGTTTTCCCGTCGATTCTTTTCCCCCGACTCCTCTTCTTTTCCCCGACTTCTCTTCTTCCTTATTCCTCACCGAGACTCTCCCCCCTCCTCATCGCGATCTCATTTTCCCCAAATCCCCTTTTCTTCGTCGCCGCACCAACCGGACGTCTCTACGCCGCTCACCGCCGCCCGACCACCACCCCAGTCCTGCTCCCGATCGCGGCGGCAACGAACTTTTCCAACCATCGAGGTTGCCTCGGCGCAAGGGATGCCGCTCGCGGCCACCGAGCCAACTCGCCGTCACTTCATCTTCGATCACCGGTCGTTCCTCCAGATCGCGTGCTGCCCAAATCGCGATCCCTTTCCTCTCGAGTGATGTCGATCTCCACCGCCTTGTCGCCGTTGGAGATCCTATCGATAGCCGGTGTCGTCGTCCGGCTCTCTCTTCTTCCTCGCGCACCCGACCACAGCCGCCGGTGAGGGGCTTCACTAGTTTTCTTGTTCTCTTTCAATTTCTCATCATCGCTGTTTTCATCTTACCGCGAGATCAGGTCGTTGTCGCCTCTGTCGCCGCTCGAACCAGGTTGTTGTTGCCCTTCTTGCAGTTTGCCGTCGGGGATCTCCCCGCAACCTTTTCCTCTGCTTGTCAACCACAGCGAGCCTCTAGTCGATACAACGTCGTCGCTCGAGCCGACGGCGGCCGCAAAGTGATTGGATTCACTGTCATCGTGAGTTGGATGGATTTCTGCCGCCGGTGGAGTTCCTAGGGTTGGTAAGTTGATCGATCACCCATTTTTATTTTCCGTCGGCAGCCCCTACCCCTGTAGCTTGCGGTGGTTTGAAGGCTAGACCGAAGAATCCCCCATTTTGTGTTTGCTATAGCTCCAACTCGATTTCTGATTTTTGCCGGGATGAGTAGTCGTGCAGGTAAATTGATTTGGAGAATTGACGAAGATTGTTTGCTGTGACACCTTGTGACACCTTGCAGAGTGATAGGCAGTGAAGGGAAATCCGGAATTTGGAGCTAGGCTAGTAAGTATTGATTGCCTGATTGGTATATTCACAACTAATATTGTGGATTGATATGTTAAATTATTTGTGGACGGGCTAAATGTTGTAGGTTGGCTGAATCCCAATTTATGTACATATGTGATGGATTTAGTTCAATTACGAGAGAGTTGAGATCATGAAGCAATACAGAGGAAGCTCGGCTAGGTAAGTAAGATTTGGTTGTACGTAGTTGTGTATCCGTTCTGTTTAGTAAATTGATCTGGATATGCTATAATTATGTAGTGATGATAGTACCTGTTCATTACATGATGATGTTGATTTATTTAGATTAAATTGAGACCAGACTCTTAAAGCAGATTAAGAAGTAGTTGAGATGGAAACAACGCGAGGACTTTGATATGAGGCTGGTTCACAGATGTGGAGACAACTTGTATTCTCAGACAAATCATCAAAATAGGTGGGTAATTTCCTACCTGGTCCGGGTAGTTATATTTCATTCAGATTTAGTCATTTATATGAGCATGTTAGGTGTTCATATTACCTTGACCCTGTTCTTTTTTATCGTATGCTTGATCTTTTACCGTTGGCTATTAACTCCATCGTTGATATTATGTTTATTTTACCATGATTAGGAGTTATACATATAGGCGATGCAAGTAACTTAGAATTTATTTAAGTTAAGTGCAAATGGTAAAGTCCGGATGACAACCTGATTGTACATTGGCAAAAGGTCATCCGTAGGTAGATAATGACTTTAACCTAGGGTTAGTTCTAGTACCCTTAGGCTGTATGTTACCACCGAACATGTGTTGTGTAAATGGTCAGAGGAATGATACTTAGGGTATCGCTACGGACCGGTGGTCCTAGCTTGTTATAATCAGATGAGTACGACTCTCTACAGGATAGAGAGTGCGTCGAGTAGATTAGTATGACTCTCTGAGGATAGAGTATTATGATCGATTAGTACGACTCTCACAGGATAGAGAGTCGTCGAGTAGATTAGTATGACTCTCTACAGGGATAGAGAGTCTATGGTGGATGTCCGTATGTGAGACATTGCATTCATGCAGCGCACGAGGTCTCCTTGTGGTTGAGAGGGTCGCCATATCTCGCTCCACTGCTACTCTCAGGAGGAGTAACCGCGTGTGCAGAGCATTGAGGTGCCGCACTCTACCACTATAGGCGGTGGTAGTTGAATTTGCGTGTCGTAGTCCTGCGTGTGTGGTACTCGACCACTCATGGGTAGTATCGGAGTGACCAGCAGGACTCTATCGTGTAGCTTGCTCTTTACGCTTATATGCTACTCGATCATCCGCCCACTCGGCCACTCGAGAGTAGTGGTTGGTGCGAGTCTTGTCATGCTCGAGCCACCGAGGCCACACCGGGTCGTGGTAGCTTTAGGTGAGCCGATGACATGACGTATGTCGCGTTGCCATATCCGATGGCACTTTGCATATTACCATATATAGATACATATATGTATATATATATATGGATGGTTGAGATTAATATATATATGGATACGATATATATATATGATTATTGTGATGTTGCATTTGTTTGTACTATGCTTGCTGCATTTGGGTGGACATCATATTCATGCATGTCTCTTACATTTGTTATACGATTGAGTCGAATATTGGTATGTGTTGGACAGACCCTAGATACCTTGACTTGTAGCTAGAGTATATTTTGAGTTGGTCTACTCTTCCTGTTATATATATATATATGTTGGATATATGTTCAGGTTGGATCAGAGTAGCGTGACAGACTTCAGGTATGTTTGCATTTTTATGTTGTTCATTCAGTTTGACAGTATATGCTTGTATTTATATACTATGCTGATATACCTGTTGTACTTCTAGAGTATGTCGTTGAAATACATGTGATATTATATATATATACATGTTTTCTATTACCTGCTGAGTTTTACTCACCACCCCCCGCGGACCCTGAGTTTTCTGTCGCCCAGGTAACAGGGAGAAGACTTCATGATGACATTGGAGCATCGCCGGCTGACATCGTCTCATCTCACCTCCGAGGCTCCCGTGTGTATTTGGGCTTTGCGTCCGCCGTGTATTGTATTTGGAGTTTTCTTGATGTACATATTGTATATTCGGATTTTGTCGAGGTTCTGTGTTGTTGTGTTGTGTTAGTCATACCGGTATGCATGTGTGGGATTGATATCCTATTGTTGTAGTATGTTTCCGCTGTGTCTTGTGTAGTATTTTTGTTTTCATACATATATATTGTTGTTATTGTGGGCCTACGAGCCTTGTATTAACCCGAAATGTTGCCACGTACAGGGGAGGTGCCGTCCGTTTGATTTTCGGCTCGGTATGCTCTCGGGGCGTGACAACTTTAGTGGTATCAGAGCCCAAGGTTCTGCGATGCCATATTATGTTATTTTTGAGTCGAGTCTTGGATTCTCGGGAGTCGATTTATTCGGTTTTGATTTTCTGAGATGAGATGGACAGCGGCCTGAGCTCCAAGCAGCACGAGGTAAGAATTCCTGATAACTTATGGTTTAGTAGATATTTATCTAAACTTGATCAGTAGGTGTATACAGTATAGTTATAACACCTGTGTAGACTTGAAGTAGGGGTCGTCCACCGAGGCGACCAATCGGAGTGACCTTTAGGGTTTATACTCTCGGTTATGTTGGCTATGCATTTAGATGCTTATACCAGGGAATAACCTATGGTTTGTTGGTTATTGTTCGCAACCGTGATATGGGTTGACCACGGAATCGACCTGTTGAGTCTGTGAGTCTTGAACCTATGTCGAGGAGGTGATTTACCTCTGAGTGCCGACTGATACCGAGTTGGAAAATAGGGGCCAAGTCGTCACATTTATTATGGAAATCAGAGACTACAGTCTTAGAGATTTCCACTAACTGTGCTAGTCGGATCATTACCTGTGGGTAATGAACAGACTTGTAGACTATTGTTGATGCAGATAGTGGAAGGCTAGAGTACGGTGTTTCATAGGGATTTTATCCTTGGGTTGGTCGTACTGAGATGTATAACTTTGAGAGTACTTTTAAGTACTTAACTCATGTTATACCGAGAAAGTAGAGTTATTTGCATACCATTATCGGGGTCAAGCTGGTATTTGGTGATAAATGCAAAAAAAAAAAAAAAAAAAAATCTTCGTGAAATAATATATCACTTGATCATGGATTAGTGATATTGAAAGAGAGTATTTCCCTGTGTCACTTTTAGTGACACATTGTAAGGAATTCTTAAGCTTCAAGAAAGGGTGATCGGTTAATAATAGTGTACTGTGCAGAGTCGTGAAACTTGCAGAGGTTACGACCACCTAATAGCTCAAGAAGATAAGTGGATGATTTAAGCCACCCAGAGTTATTGGCTTATAGTTGGATTAGGATGTCGGGATCTTCTATCAGATCCTGCCGGAAGACGTTGGATTGAGACGGGAGTTTAGAAATGACCCCGTACAAGGGTTTAAGAGTAGAAGATCGATAAGCAGATATTGCAAGTCAGATATTAAAGTAAGAAGCCTCCAAATGTTGGACAAAAGGAGCAAGATCGGAGTCAGAGGCCTTGGGGCTACTTTCCGATTATAGAAGACCAATCGCAGATCATCAGAAGGTTCTTGTGGATATCAGCAAAATCAGAACAAAGACTCCGAAGGGATTATGCGTGTGCAGTGCAGATCACGAAGACACGCGAAGTCAGATTATTTGTTGGAACAGTTCATCTGTTGCTATTGTGAGCAACCAGTACAGTGGACGAGGTGTACTTTGAAGACTCAGTTGAAGACTACCAATGGTGTTCCGGGAGGATGATGCACCGTCTCGACAGCAGAGATCAGCATAGAAGATTGGATTATCTCATCAGCAGCGACCTACTACCTCAGGCGTGGTTGGAGTTCCTTGATACTCCCCTTCAGCAGAGATCAGCACAGGAGCAGCATCAACAGAAGACATCTTAGAAGATTCAGTAGTTATCCCTAGATGTGATTTGCTTAGTACAGAGGAGAGAGTATACGACGATGGTCGTATCTATTCAGTATTCTACAGTTGCAGCTCGTAGGATTTAGGGATGGGATGGGATGATCTAGGAAAAATCCTTGGATCATTCATCACAGAAATGCGACCGTTTTATCGCGGACTGTTGGATCTGATCTTATTCTCTTCGGAGAAAGGTCGAGACCTGCGTGGAGCCTTTGGGATCGGATCGACAGATATTTCATCGTTCAGGGTATTACTCTAGTTTTACCCTCTGGGTTAATATGTTGAGAGATGCTTGTGGTTACAGGTATCTGTATCTAGAACATTCTCAGTTTGATTAGAAGGGTCCTTTACATCGACTTGTGGGTCGATGGTATCTCTACCGTCAGGTGAGAAGTGGACCAACGATTAAGAAGTCAAGGGAGGTCCTTAGACTTGGATAGACATATCTTTACTGTAGACATATCCTTACGGATGGTCAAGTTGTTGAGATTATAGTATGATTATGTCTCTCAGATGTGCGTATAATCCGAGAGCATTTGGATGTAGTTTCGGATGAACTCCTAGCCTTGCCGTTGCTTAGGCAAGTGGAGTAGGCGATCGAAATGATTGCGAAAATACTTCGGTATCAAAGATCACATATCGAATGATATTTTGTTGGTATCAGTGTTGTTAAACACCATAAAAAAATTGGAAGAACGTAAGTTTTGATTATACGAGATGTTGGAGGGGATATTTATCTATCCCAGTATTTCTCCTTGAGAAGATCCGAAACTCTTTGTTGAAAGAGAGATAGACCTTTGAAAGTATGCATCGATTATCGATGATGGAATACAGTAGTTATTGTGAAGAATATCCTTTATTATGGATAAATGATCTATTTGGATCAACTAAGGACACCTGCGTATACTTTAGGGTTGATTTACGACTGGAGTGTTGATATTGTATTGACATGATGTCATACAATTATCATTGTCGTTGAGATGATTATTATATCGTCAACTTAGAGTAAAGGAGATGAAGGTGTGTAGAGACGACAATTTCATACTTAGTATGAACTTTATGAGTTGTTAGACTAATTAACGATTTAGTCGTCACTGGACTTGAGAATCGTGATTCCTGAACATTGTTGTGAGTTGCGTAACCAGGCCACTGTTGATTGTCGTAGTTGGAGTTGCGCACTCGACCACCGTAGATGGTGATTTTCCTTGTATGTTTTGGTTAGTACTGTAGATGTGGATAGAATGTCTTAGCATTACTATACCACGGACTTGTTTGACAAAGTCGATTTATAGAAATCAGTTAGTCGGAAGCTGATGAAACCAATTTACAGGACCTCGGTGGTGGTTAACTTTTACGCCAGTATTAGTTAATCCTTCCAAAGTGGATAAAAAGGATGATGTACGCGGATCGTCGTTTGAGGATCGGAGCGATCCGTCGATTAATTAGACATATCTTATATGCGCGTCTTAAGAAACTACGAGATAGTACATCGTATACATGACGTGACTTTAGTAGTTATTATCTGGATTTGTAGTTATATGGAGCAGAAGTGCTCATTGAATTTAACAAGCTACTGGGTAGCTACAATGGAGTTACTGGAGCGCGAACAGTTGCAACAATTGCAATAAGGGAGATTGATTGTTATAGTCTTCTATGCACTCACAGTGTGTGTGGAGTGTATCTTGGATGGTAGATGGACTTCTCTTTTGAGAAAATAATGCTCCGTCTCTGATAAGGATAGTGGGTTCTGGGGTTGCAGTGTTTAAGGAAGAGTTGCTACAGAGAGCACATCATTCACGATGGGCTATATACCCTGGTGGTACTCAGATGTACCGAGAGTTGAAACGTTTATACTGGTGGAATGGTATAAAAAGAGTTATAGCAGATTTTGCTGCTCGATGTTTAGTATGCCAGTAGGCGAAGGTTGAACATCAAGAACTCGTTGGATTGCTCTAGAAAATTCCGATTCCGGAATGGAAGTTGGAGCATGTCACAATTGATTGCGTTACGGGGTTGCCTAGAACCCGTAAAGGACATGATGCAATTTGGGTGATTGTGGATCTACTGACCAAATCAGCTCACTTCCTACCTATTCGTGGGTCGTACTCATTGGATCGTCCGACAGAATTGTATTACCGAAAGATTATCAGATTGCGTAGGGTACTTTTAAGTACCATATCAGATAGAGATTCACGATTTACCTCGCGATTTTGAAAGAGTCTGCACCAGACTATGGGCACGGAGCTTCGGCTTAGTGCAACATTTCATCCATGATGGTGATGGGTATCGAGCATGACATTCAAATGTTGGAGGATCTATTCAGATCATGTGTCGTGGATTATGGAGGTGTAGCTTATCGGTTGGCTTTACCTCCGACACTTGCGGGTGCTCACAACGTATTTTCTTGTTGTTATGCTGAGGAAATACGGGACGCATGTTGACCATGTTCTGAAAGAGGTTCCGATTCTACCTCAGTCTAATGCGAGTTACGAGAAGATTCCAGGGTGGATCCTGGGTCGCAAGGAGCGACAGTAGTGGGACGAAAATCATCCGACTCATAAAGGTTGGATGACATCATCATACCAATGAAGAGGCTACGTGAGAGCTGGAAGATACTATCCGAGCTCGATATCCTCATCTGTTCACTTGAGGAAGGTATGTGGTCCTTTCGGAAACTTGCTTGAAGTAAATTTTTACATGTTAGTACGAAATTTGGGGACCAAATATTTATAAGTGGGGGAGAATGTAAAATACCGGAAATATATATATATATATATATATATATATATATATATATTCCTCGGTAATTGATAAAACATCTTGTGGAATTTTTTCAGAAATTTTTAGAAATTTTTCTGGATTTAAACGGAGGTCTTATGGATATTTCATGGGGATAAAACGGATAGGCTTTTATAAAGCCTGTTTAGACGGGAATTAAAGGGGTTAATTAACCCGATGATTTTCGTTTTCCCGTCGATTCTTTTCCCCCGACTCCTCTTCTTTTCCCCGACTTCTCTTCTTCCTTATTCCTCACCGAGACTCTCCCCCCTCCTCATCACGATCTCATTTTCCCCAAATCCCCTTTTCTTCGTCGCCGCACCAACCGGACCTCTCTGCGCCGCTCACCGCCGCCCGACCACCACCCCAGTCCTGCTCCCGATCGCGGCGGCAACGAACTCCTCCAACCATCAAGGGATGCCGCTCGCGGCCACCGAGCCAACTCGCCGCCACTTCATCTTCGATCACCGGTCGTTCCTCCAGATCGCGTGCTGCCCAAATCGCGATCCCTTTCCTCTCGAGTGATGTCGATCTCCATCGCCTTGTCGCCGTTGGAGATCCTATCGATAGCCGGTGTCGTCGTCCGACTCTCTTCTTCCTCGCAAGACCACCACACCACGGTGAGGGGCTTCACTAGTTTTCTTGTTCTCTTTCGATTTCTCATCATCGCTGTTTTCATCTTACCGCGAGATCAGTTCGTTGTCGCCTCTGTCGCCGCTCGAACCAGGTTGTTGTTGCCCTTCTTGCAGTTCGCCGTCGGGGATCTCCCCGCAACCTTTTCCTCTGCTTGTCAACCACAGCGAGCCTCTAGCCGATACAACGTCGTCGCTCGAGCACGGGTCGACGCCGTCGCAAGTTGGATTCACTGTCATCGTGAGTTGGATGGATTGCTGCCGCCGGTGGAGTTCCTAGGGTTGGTAAGTTGATCGATCACCCATTTTTATTTTCCGTCGGCAGCCCCTACCCCTGTAGCTTGCGGTGGTTTGAAGGCTAGACCGAAGAATCCCCCATTTTGTGTTTGCTATAGCTCCAACTCGATGATTTTGCCGGGATGAGTAGTCGTGCAGGTAAATTGATTTGGAGAATTGACGAAGATTGTTTGCTGTGACACCTTGTGACACCTTGCAGAGTGATAGGCAGTGAAGGGAAATCCGGAATTTGGAGCTAGGCTAGTAAGTATTGATTGCCTGATTGGTATATTCACAACTAATATTGTGGATTGATATGTTAAATTATTTGTGGACGGGCTAAATGTTGTAGGTTGGCTGAATCCCAATTTATGTACATATGTGATGGATTTAGTTCAATTACGAGAGAGTTGAGAAGCAATACAGAGGAAGCTCTACTTAGGTAAGTAAGATTTGGTCAGATGAGTAGGTGTATCCGTTCTGTTTAGTAAATTGATCTGGATATGCTATAATTATGTAGTGATGATAGTACCTGTTCATTACATGATGATGTTGATTTATTTAGATTAAATTGAGACCAGACTCTTAAAGCAGATTAAGAAGTGGTTGAGATGGAAACAACGCGAGGACTTTGATATGAGGCTGGTTCACAGATGTGGAGACAACTTGTATTCTCAGACAAATCATCAAAATAGGTGGGTAATTTCCTACCTGGTCCGGGTAGTTATATTTCATTCAGATTTAGTCATTTATATGAGCATGTTAGGTGTTCATATTACCTTGACCCTGTTCTTTTTTATCGTATGCTTGATCTTTTACCGTTGGCTATTAACTCCATCGTTGATATTATGTTTATTTTACCATGATTAGGAGTTATACATATAGGTGATGCAAGTAACTTAGAATTTATTTAAGTTAAGTGCAAATGGTAAAGTCCGGATGACAACCTGATTGTACATTGGGCAAAAAGGTCATCCGTAGGTAGATAATGACTTTAACCTAGGGTTAGTTCTAGTACCCGTATGTTACCACCGAACATGTGTGTTGTGTAAATGGTCGGAGGAATGATACTTAGGGTATCGCTACGGACCGGTGGTCCTAGCTTGTTATAATCGGATGAGTACGACTCTACGGATAGAGAGTGCGTCGAGTAGATTAGTATGACTCTCACGAGGATAGAGTATTATGATCGATTAGTACGACTCTCTACGGGATGAGAGTGCGTCAAGTAGATGGTATGACTCTCTACGGGATAGAGAGTCTATGGTGGATGTCTGTATGTGAGACATTGCATTCATGCATTTTCATGCACGCGGCGACGAGGTCTCCCTTGTCGCCGAGAGGGTCGCTATATCTCGCCTCCACGGTTACTCATAGGAGGAGTAACCTGCGAGGTGTGGCAGAGCATCGAGGTGCCGACTCTACCACTATAGACGGTGGTAGTTGGATTTGCGGTCGTAGTCTCGCGTGTGTGGTACTCGACCAATTACGTGGTAGTCATCGGAGTGACCAACAAGCAGGACTCCTATCGTGTAGCTTGCTCTTTACGCTTATACGCTACTCGATCATACGCCCACTACCACTCGAGAGTAGTGGTTGGTGTTGAGTTGGGACAGATTATCATGCTCGAGCCACCGAGGCCACACCGGGTCGTGGTAGCTTTAGGGTGAGCCGACATGACCATGACGCCGCATGCCAGATTCGATGGCACTTTGCATATTACCATATATAGATACATATATGTATGTATATATATATACGGATGGTTGAGATTAATATATATATGGATACAATCTATATATATATGATTATTGTGATGTTGCATTTGTTTGCTTGCTTTGCATTTGGTGGACATCATATTCATGCATGTCTCTCTTACATTTGTTATAATGATTAGCCTGGATATTGGTATGTGTTGATGGACCCTAGATACCTTGACCGTAGCTAGAGTATATTTTGAGTTAGTCTACTCTTCCTGTATATATATATATATATGTTGGATATATGTTCGTTGGATCGAGTAGCGTGCGGACTTGGTATGTCGCATTTTTATGTTATTATTCATTCGGTTTGTGGTATATGCTTGTATTTATATACTATGCTGATATACCTGTTGTACTTCTAGAGTATGTCGTTGAAATACATGTGATATTATATATATATACATGTTTTCTATTACCTGCTGAGTTTTACTCACCACCCCCCGCGGACCCTGGGTTTTCTGTCGTCCAGGTAACAGGGAGAAGACTTTGTGATGACATTGGAGCATCGCCGGCTGACATCGTCTCATCTCACCTCCAAGGCTCCCGTGTGTATTTGGGCTTTGCGTCCGCCGTGTATTGTATTTGGAGTTTTCTTGATGTACATATTGTATATTCGGATTTTGTCGAGGTTCTATATTGTTGTGTTGTGTTAGTCATACCGGTATGCATGTGTGGGATTGATATCCTATTGTTGTAGTATGTTTCCGCTGTGTCTTGTGTAGTATTTTTATTTTCATACATATATATTGTTGTTATTGTGGGCCTATGAGTCTTGTATTAACCCGAAATGTTGCCACGTACATGGGAGGTGCCGTCCGTTTGATTTTCGGCTCGGTATGCTCTCGGGGCGTGACACCACGTGTCTTGGCCATCACGTTAAGACTCATAGGGCCCTCCATGATTTACCTTCCTCATAATGGCCATGGGACATGTCAGTGGGGGCCACTAGGTTGGCAGATTCCAATCTTTTGCGGGAAGGGATGCGATTTAAATCATCCAATTAAATTGAACGAATGAGATCTAATTAAATTAGGAAGTTCCTTTACCCCTTCACAAATATAAATAAGATCCATGCTCACTTCATTGTTTCACATAATTAATTAAAATTCAAGGCAAAGCAAGCATTGCATTATATACTTACATTCTGAAGAGTTCGAAAAGCTTCTTCAGTTCGGAAGTCTTGCGATTTGCAATGCTACTATCGCAAGATAAAGTCATTGTATCTTAAGAGACGATTGTCATATTCCGTGAGTATCATTGTACTGTATATAGGATAAATTCATCTTAAGGAGATAGAGTCTAACTCTAACCTCGACTTCGCTTCAAAGGTATTATACCGTTATTCTATCCGCGCTCACATTGCATCTCCTTTGTAAAAACAAATAATAAATCATACCTTAATTAACATAATATGTACGTGGATGATTGCATGAAAAAATTATTTAAATATTAAAAATGGAATGGGATGACCTTCTCTTAATTTTTAAGGATGAAAATACTAAATATATTTTTAAGGGACAAAAATTTTAAAAATGATATTAAACGTTGGGTTAAAATTAAAATTGTTTTATCTTTTTATTAGGCTCAATAAAAAATATTCTCTCTTAGTATATTTTTATTAATATCTTTGTCCATAGCTACTTTCGAAGGAATAAAAAAAAATAAAACAAAATAAAATAAGAGAGTCAAAGTCGGAAAAATAGATTCCTTACTTTTTTTCTCTCTCTGTCAAAATCATGCCTAAGACTTTCATCTTCCTTAGTGCTAAAAGAACGAACTTTCTCATGCGTGTATAGAAGATAGAATCCATTCAATTTCGATAATTTATCGAAGGATGCATCTCATAATTTTATATTTATTTAAAGTATATTTTATTTCTTTTTTATTCCTCCTATCAAATATAAATATTAAATTGGTCAAAAAAATATAGTACTGAAAATTATATTTTCAGAAATACAGTGATTTTGAGATTTGAATTCCAATGTTAATTTTTTTCGGTAGGTTGATATTGTACATGATATTGGGAATTTAAATCCCAATACTATTGTGTTCCTGGGAATATAATTTTCAGCACCATTTTTCTTTTCTAGGACAATTTGATATTGTATGTGGTGTTGGGAATTTAAATTACAATACTACTATGCTCTTGGGAATATAATTTCCATGACCATCTTTTTTTAGACGAGCTTGATATTATACGTGGTGCTAGAAATTCAAATCTCAGGACCATTGTGTTATTGGAAATATAATTTTCAATACCATATTTTTTTTATGTCAGTTTAATATTCACGTTTGGCGGGAGGGATAAAAAAAAAATGATGTACATTTTTTGGTAAATATGAAATTATGAGATTGTATTTGAACAATTTCAAATTTGAGGTGATAAATTATCGATTCAATTTCTATAAAAAGGATTACTAATCCTTAATTTTTATAGGAATTCTTTATCAGTGGTTATGTGCAGCTCCTAAAAGATTAAAGAATAGGATTTTATCCGAATCAATTGACTTTTATTAAGAAATATTACTTTTTTTTTTAAGACAAAAGGTGAATGAAGAGATCTCGATTATTATTATTATTATTGATCTCGTAGTATATCTCAGTATAGAAAATTAAATTAGAAATATTTATTTATTTATAAACTCTTTCGGTGGTGGAAGAATAATATCATGAATAATAACTTTTGAAACTACGCAATATACAATATGTATGAAAATGATCATGGATTGATTAATAAAAGGGGATTTTGGAGGTCGTAAAGTTTTGATAGAGTCATATAAACTTCTTATATTTACTTGATGTGTATCTGTAGAGCTGAACGTTCACCTTCGAAAATAATCGAAATTGTAATTGAGAACTATATTTTCCAGTGTAAATTATTAAAAAAAATATGTGAAAGACATCTTTCATCCGAGTGGAAAGAGAAAATATTTGTCTCATAGTCATTAAAATACGATGATATTTATAAAAGTGGTATGGATCAATTTCGAAGGAGATTTTTTTTTTTTTATTTAGATGATCTCTATATATCTTGGTCATCACGTCAAAATTCATAGGATCCTCCGTGATTTACTTCTCTCACAATGACCGTGAAATAGATTAATGGAGGTCACTAGATGGACGATTCTAATTTTGTACAGACCGAGGAGAAAATATCCACTATCAAACATTTATGTTGGACGCCAATGAATTTATTTAATTTTATATTATTATGATTATGTGATTGTAGCTATGAATAGGGATGAGTAAAAAATCAATTAAATCGAATAAATTTATCAAATCGATTGAACTAAATTTCTTTGATTTAGTTTATTCGAAAATTTATTTATTTTTTTAAATATCAATTTATTCAGTTCGATTTCGATTTCAAAACGAAAATAATCGATTATATCGAATTAGAGTCCATTTAGTCGAATGATTTGTACCATATCAATCAACTGATAAATTTTAGTCGACTGATTAATATAAATCAATTGACTGATATTTCATATCAGTTGACTGATGATAATTGGTCGACTGATGATAAAAAATTCGATTGGTTCAATTTTTAACTTAATTAATCGATTTTTTATCAGTTCCATTTTATTGAAAAGTTCAGCCGTTTCGATTTATTAAAAAAAAATCAATTTATTCGATTTTGATTTAATCGGTTCGATCAATTCGATTATTAATTGATTGTTTACTCATAACTATGAACAGTAATTATCATATTCCAAAGTTATAATATCAATGGAAATAAAAATAAACTAAGGTGGTTAGTGATAAATAACAAATTAGTCCCAACGAAAATAGTGTGGTGGCTAAGATATGACGATGTTTACAGAAATGAAATAGGTCAATTTCGGAGGAGATCTAAAGCTCTTTTCTGGATTTAGATGATCCCCACGTGTCTTGGCCACCACGTCGAGATCCATAGGACTCTCCGTAATTTATCTCCCTCACAATCATCGTGAGATATACCTTCTAGATTCAGATGACCCCCATATATTTTGATCGCCACATCAAGGCCGATAGGGTCCTCCGTGATTTACCTCTTTTTTAATGATCGTAGGGCAGATCGGTGGAAACTGTTAGATTGACGATTCTAATTTTTTACATATAAATAAAAAAATTAAAAAAAATAAATAAAAAGGAGATTTTTTGATTTTTCGTTCCGAGTTTTAGGGGTATTTTAGGGACTTCACAATGGGAAGTAAGTGCGCTCTCATTTCGCGTTTCAACTTCGGGGTTTAAGTTGAAGTCAAAGTCCACTCGACGCACTGGGTCAGCTCGAGGAGTGCAGTCAGTGGCATACAAATGGATGGAATGGAAGCCCCCCCCAATCCAATTTGTCGATGCCTTTACTCTTCCCAAGTCCGATCGCCATGGCCGCCTTCTTGCTCTGCCTCCTCCAGCTCCTGCTCCTGCAGACGGCGGTCGCGCAGGAGGACGACGTCCGATGCCTGCGCGGCGTCAAGGCCGCGCTGGACGCCAGCAACTCCAGCCTCAGATGGAACTTCTCCAACGCCACCGTGGGCTTCGTCTGCAGCTTCGTCGGCGTCTCCTGCTGGAACCCGCAAGAGAACCGCGTCCTAGGTCTCAATCTAAGGGATGTGTCCCTCGCCGGCTCCATCCCCTCCGACATCCGATTCTGCACCGGAGTCAACACCCTGGATCTCTCGTCCAACGCCCTATCCGGTCCCATCCCATCCCAGATCTGCTCCTGGCTCCCCTACCTCGTCACCCTCGACCTCTCCGACAACCAGTTCAACGGTACCATCCCGCCGGAGCTCGCCGGTTGCCGGTTCCTCAACGCGCTCAACCTTGCTGGCAACGAGCTCCAGGGCGAGATCCCTCCGGCCCTCGCCGAGCTTTCCCGACTCAACCAGCTCGATCTCTCCCGGAACCACCTCTCCGGTCCGATCCTTCCCTCACTTGGCCAAAAGTTCGATTCCTCCTCTTTCCAAGGCAACGACGGCCTCTGCGGCCGCCCTGTTTCCTCCAGATGCGGCCGATCGCTCTCGACGACCAGAATCATTATAATCGTAGCCGCCGGTGTGTTTGGTGCCGCCGCCTCGCTTGTCCTAGCTTATCTGATCTGGCGGTGCTGGTCGCCGACTGCAAAGCGAGCGGCTCCTAGGGACGGGGAGGAGGGCGGTAGGTTGTGGGTAGAGCGGCTCCGGACGCAGCACAACCGGCTCACGCCTGTTTCCCTGTTCCAGAAACCCATCAGGAAGGTCAAGATCGCTGACCTGATGGCGGCCACGGCGGATTTCCACCGCAGCAACATCATCGTCGCTGGGAGCTCGCGAGCTGGGACCTCGTACAAGGCCCTGCTCCGGGACGGCTCCGCGCTCACCGTGAAGCGGCTCCATTCCTGCACGGTGCCGGAGAAGCAGTTCCACGCAGAGATGGGGCGCCTCGGGCAGCTCCGCCACCCCAACCTGGTGCCTCTCCTCGGCTTCTGCCTCGTCGAGGACG
This sequence comes from Wurfbainia villosa, assembly GCA_025175895.1. Lineage (NCBI taxonomy): Eukaryota > Viridiplantae > Streptophyta > Magnoliopsida > Zingiberales > Zingiberaceae > Wurfbainia > Wurfbainia villosa. The sequence continues at coordinate 115,152,674 of CM045994.1, forward strand.
AAAGGCTTCTCATTTACAAGCACATGCCGAACGGCTCTCTCACTTCGGCCCTCCAGTCGCCGGACGTCGCGCTTGACTGGCCGGCGCGGATCAGGATAGCGGTTGGCGCTGCTCGTGGCCTCGCCTGGCTCCACCATGGATTCCAAATCCCTTTCATCCTCCAAAATTTGAGCTCGAAGAGCATCCTACTCGACGACGACTATGAGGCAAGAATCACGGACTTCGGTATTGCGAGGTTGGTAAGGGCGTCTACCTCCGACGGCATGAACACAAGCCTGTTCTTGAACGGGGAATTTGGGGAGTTTGGGTACACTGCGCCGGAGTACGCCACCAATCCGGATCCCACTCCTAAGGGCGATGTTTATGCATTTGGAGTTGTTCTCTTGGAGCTTGTCTCCGGGAAGCTGGCCACTGAGCTTGACACAGCTGGGGAAGAGTTCAAGGGGACTTTGGTGGATTGGGTGAACATGCTTTCAGCGAATGGTAAGGAAAATGAGGCAATTGATGGATCGCTTCTCGGTAAGGGCAAGGATGATGAGATAATGCGAGTCTTGAAGATTGCCTCTGCTTGTGTGGTTGCTCAGCCTAAGGAAAGACCTTCTATGTACAAGGTTTTTGGAAATTTGAAGTCAGTGGGAGAGTCCTACGATTGCTCGGAGCAGTTTGATGAATTCCCTCTTGTTTATGGAAAGGATGAATCGGACTCTCTGTAATTGGCATGCTATGGGAAGTTTCATCTGTACAGATGGTATGTCTTGAGCTGAACTTTAGCTCCTTCCTTGCTAAGATTTTGGTCTTTCTCAGTTTGACCAATCTATAGTATTCTTGTTCACTCATTGTATGATTATCCACTGTTCTTGCATCTTTTACTGTAGAATTTAAATTCAACTCTCCAATGGCCATCAATTGGATCTACATCTTAGTAAACAATTGCCTTTAATATGCTGCTTATTTATAGAGTTGCTGATTCAGCCTTTCATTCTGCCATTGCTTTTACCTATTGCAGTTCCTCTTAGTTTGTATTGTTCGGTTTATCAGATAATGTGCTCTTTGTGCATCTTAAGTTAAAGATTGTAATGATTCAAACTGAAGGCTATAGACAGATGGTAATTGTTTAGGAGCTTTGCTTAGTTTCAAACATGCATTTTAGATTCACCTCACCAGTTTTTGAGTTGCGACAAGAATCTACTCAAAGGATGTTTATGGGTTCTCAGACCGTGCATAAAGAGGTCATAACTTGTTAGTCTCATGGTCATTTCTTTAGAGTTACAGAAGACATTTGCCATTAGGGTTGTAGCCAAGCTTGACCATCTCTCTCCTGAGTTTTTCATGGTGGTCAACTGGAGACATTGGCAAGCAGAACCTCCAACTGCAACTGTTTGAGCACGAGCGCGCAATGAGGTGGCTTGTGGTTGAAAATCAGATGGTTGTAGTCGGACTTTGGAATGTGCAAATGGGGTAGCCTACAACTAATCAAACTCATGAATGAATAGAGGGGCTCCACGAGATCGAAGCATGTAGGCCAAAATTTGTCTGAAACAAAAGAGTTTTCATTAAAATTTCACAAGTTGTATTTCTTTTAAGTTAAATTTGTGGTCATAACTGATTTGACTTGCACTTGCCTCTGGCCTAGGTTGGCCTTGACCTTGAATCATTTTGAGCCTGCTTGAGCATTGTTTCAAATGACTTGGGTTTAGGCATGCTTAATGGATTGGTTTGATCCGAAACCGACTCGGAATCAATCCGTTAAATTCGGAACCGGAATTGATTCAAATGAACTGGTTCTGGAACCGAACCGGAACCGTTCCGATTCCGGTTCGGTTCAGTTCCAATCGATTTCGGAACTAGTTCTAGTTCCAATTTGGATATAGTTTCTGTTGCTAATTTAAAAGTGAAAATTCTTAGCTTGCTAATATGTCTACAAGATTATTTTGCGATAAAAAAAAATAGGATCATCAGCACGTTAGATGAATTTGGAAGCTCAAGTTCGAGGAAGGTGGTCCAGAGCCATTTCGGAATCGATTTGGAACCGATTCGGAACTGATTCGGATTGAATTGGTTCCAAAGTTAAAACTTTGGAACCGGAACAGGTTCTAAACCGGTTCCAACGTTGATGAATCCGGAACCGGTCAGAACCGAACCAGAACCGAGGAACCGATAAGCATGCCTACTTGGGTTGTGTTGAACTCAATCTGCCTCCAAGTGTGTCTGGGTCATGTTGAGCCTTAGTTGGTCCCAAGGGAGAGGGCTCTCGTTGGGTTTGATCCTAAGTTATTTTGGACTGGCATAAGCGCGATTTAGAATGACTCGAAACTCGATCCGTTGACACCTCTAACTTTTTTATCAGCAGGGGCTCGTAACATAGTTGTCATTTTGACAAATCAACCTTTTTCAACATGCATACACAAGTGCTCACTATGTTGAATGAATGCTTTATAATTTTTCCAAGAGCCTCCTTGTCGTCAAAATCTTAGAGATCTGAAGAACTTCTTATCATGCAACTTTGTTATTTCCTTATTCAAAGAAACCTATTCCTGCATTGTTAGTAGGACTTTCAACAGAACCATCACAATATTTTTGCCATACAAACTCAATTGATGAAAAGACAGTATCACAAATTGGACGTTTGCATCGACAATAAGGTCCTTTTTCTTCACATTGCAACGATGGCTTCGCAACCTCCTAAGATATTCTGAGTCCGGGCTAAGCGACACATCTACCAGACTATGATCTTGTTTCGCATAAGTTACATGGTCTTCAATTTCCTTTACCAATCTGATGTAGCCTAGTATGGGCTTTATCATGCTCATTCCTTTTTGAAACATGAACTCTTGAAGATTCAATATGGAAGAGAACAAATAACAAGAAGGCATTGAATATAATACTTATTGTTTATAATTATACCTGCAAGATATATCTCTCTACATGATACTGCAGTTGCACTTTGATTCTACCTTGAGGGGTTTTACATGCTCTTCACTTTTTGCATCAGTTCCTAAGTCGCTGAGTACTTTTTTTATATCGAATTCTTGCCTTTTCCTATTGAATCTTTGCAAATTCTTATACCGTTTATAGTATACATATCGAAGATACTTCAGATCGGAAGCAGACTTCACCAACTGTTCGAGCGATGGATGAGAAATCTCTGTGAGCGCCGTCTGATTCTCCGACCCAACGGCTGTACTTTCATTGACGAGGTCGCGAACAATAGAATTGCACTGAAGTATCGCGTCCGCGGCGGCATCTTCTGAAGCAAAGTTTCTTTGAGCTCCCCTCAGAGCTTCAGCTGTTTTGCTTAGTGCTGCCAGGACAAAGGAGACAGGAATTCTCTTTGATTAGTTGCTCTACTTAAGGATCATGCCGATGATTCATTTCGATATATTACCTGCTGCTGCTTCGGACTTAGTAACACAAACATGGGCATTTTGATCTAACACATCTTTTTCGAAGTGCGATTTCTGAGCAACACTCTTCAGATTTGCATCTTCACAAGCTTTCTCATGCTTTGAGGTGTCTACAGCCCCACCGAAAGTTTGTTCTGATGCCCCTTTAGCAGGAAGTGGCACCTCCTCTACCGCGCTAAGCGAATCGAAGCTGTGTGGATGTGAATTTGTGCCCCCGACACACACAATTCCGTTCCTCTTCTCTTTCGCCTTGATGTTACCACTGCTTGATCGCCAATATGGTTCTCTTTTTGCATCTCGATGAGTCGAAGCGACGGTGCCGCTAGTTTGGGCCTTTCCATTCTGCAACAATCAACACTTGAAGAGTGCAATACTGAAAGCAGATTGTCAGGGTCAGAACGATACCATAGATCGTCGCGGAGGTGTATCTGTTCGGGTTCTTGCTTTGGTTCGACGATTACCGATCGGTTTAGGCTCTCGATCCGCACCATTCATGGGAGTTCCTGGAGGACTAAAAAGCCTGCTTCCATCACACCAATTGGTTAACCTCATCCTTTGTTTCATTTGGCCGAAGAGACACAGAGAAGAACTCACCAATTGTACTCATTCTTGCCACCATCTGAAGCTTTCAGTGAATCTCCTCGACGAGCAGAGAAGTGTGTGATTTCCTCTGAAGATTCTAAAATAAGAAACAATGAACAATTCTAATGTTGTTAAGGATTAAACGAAATGAAAGAGATGGAAGGAATGAGACAAATCCAAGAAAATTTTGCCTGATTCATGCTTCTTCATCTCAGCGAACAGCAAGAGATCGTTGACATCCTCATCATTTTTCGACTTGAGCATCAGTCTGCTCTCCGAGCTACGACTCCTTCCATGGGGATTCCTCTTGCAAAGCTCGGCGGTGCGGGGGCTTCTCGACGACGATGGTGGCATCTGTTCAGGAACTTTGTGCCATCTCTTTGGAAAATTTGCTCTAGGAGAGAAGAGAAAGAGTTTCGACAAGGAAAAACCGATCGATCTCGTCGAGAATTCGAGCATGGGAGTTCAAGTGATGCCATTGCTGAGCTCTAAAATAGCTGAATTGTGGAGATGACATGGCTGACTGTGGCAGTTATAACTGTCATCTCATAATCTTTTACCATTTATCTAAGAATTTTTTATGTTTTTTAGTTATTTGTCTCGATCGGGGAAAGACAGAATACCAAAACGGAACCGGTGGAGGTCCAATTGGAGCTCGAGACTAGTCGACATTGATCTCATTTATTCCGAATCGACTCGTGATCGACGATAATTATGGTCGAACAGCAAAGGCACAGGGACCGGGATCGGGTTCGGATGGAAGGTCATGTCCGAATAATATCGATGTCGATAAGACTATCGACGGACTCAAATGTCCCAACCATTGTTGGTCCGTGCATAGTTTCCGAAAAATATCGGAATAAAAGATCGGTTGGTGAAAAATGCCAATTCGGATCGGATGGAATGTCACGTTTGAGCTTGAAATGCTCGACATCGACCTGCATAAAATATCCTTTTGCTCCATTCATTGGTTCTTGAGTTTTATGTGGTTTCTGCACCACTCGAGAATTTATGTAACTTGGGAAAAAAACAAAAGCAGATGCATTTTTAATACTCGAATGGAATTTTGTATTTTTTTTTCTTTTTTTTTTAGAGGACAAGACGAAATTGTTTTAATGACTTATCCTTGCTCTAGACCGTAGAATATCATGGTCGGGTCGGCAATTTGCATCCTAAAGTGTAAACTTACGAAATAGAAATACGGAATCATAAACATACCTTAAATTTGTAGATGTCTAACAATCTGAAATTGCTCATAAATTTTATTACGAACTCTTGACCTCATAGAATGCTCACAATCGGAATGAAAATCACGAGTATTAATTTGATCGCGGACGGGGCGCGGAGGGATAGTCGCGCGGGTGATCTAAATTCTATATATATATATATATATATATATATATATATATATGGGATGAGGGAAGAATGACATCATTATCCTCATTTCTTACGTGTCCTTTTGCATACAGTAACACAAGGAGATAACTCTCTTGGAGTATTATTCATCATTTTGATTATCTACAGGGGTTATATTATTTCACTTTATTTGGTTCACAAACGATTATCAAATAACGAAGGATGTCTTTCACGTCGATAAAGGAATTATATAATCTGAAATCTAATTACTTTGAAAGTATAAGATTTTTATTAATTCCGGGGTTAATAAAAGATAATATAGTCAATTACTCAAAAATTTTAAAAATTCTTTGTAAGTTAACACCCAATTAATATCATCTAGAGATAATATAATAAAATATTAAAATATATTGTAAATTAAAATTTTCAAACAAATAAATTTTCATTACATTATCAAATAACATAAATTATATTTTATTCTACAGAATTTTGATTAGGTGATTATCATGATAATTTGAACCAAACGAACCGAGGGTTTAACTTTTTTTAACCTTAATCTTGGTTATATTATTTTATTTGTTTGGATTAAGATAATTGACGATTCCTAAATAATGGAGGAGGGGACATGTAATTTGAAATTTGATCACCTTGAAAGTGTAATATTTTTGTTGATTCTCAAATTAACAAAGGATAATGTGCACATTTAGAATTTTTAAAAGTCCTTTGGATGAGTGAGTACCTAATTAATATCATCTAAAGATAATACAATAAATATTAAAATATATTATAAATTAAAATCTTTTAACAAATAAATTTTTTATTATATTATTTAAGATGGAACTAAATAATATAATTTATATTTTATTTTCTATAATATTAATTATGTGATTATTTAATAATCATATAAATAAAATTATGCACGATAATATATGGTGCTTCTCTGGTTGTCTTCTGTTTTTAAAAGAGAAGTAAATCAAAAGTCCACATTGAAAAATACATGGATAAGGAGCGTCTCTATTGGGATCAAATTTTAGATCTTTACGGTTCACTCCTATGTACTTACCAATTAGGGGTGAGTAAAAATTTAGTTAAATCGAATAAACCGACCAAATCGAATTTTTCGGTTCGATTTATTAGGAAATTTGATTTTTTTTTTTAAATATCTATTTAATCGATTTATTCAGTTCGATTTTGATTTCGAAATAAAAATAATCGGTTAAATCCATTAAACTGAACTGGAGTTCATCAGCCGATTGATTAATACAAATCAATCGACTGATTGCCTCGAACTCCACGATTTTTTCCATCATTAGTTGACTGATATTTCACATCCATAATCAGTCGATTGATATGAAAATATTAATCGACTGATGATAAAAAATTCAATTTGTTTGATTTTTAACTTAATTAATCGATTTTTATCGGTTCGATTTGTTCGATTTTGTTGAAAATTTCGATTTATTTGATTTGTTAAAAAAATGTTCAAATTATTCAATTTTAATTCAATAAATTCGATCGATTCGATTATTAATCAATTGCTTATCTCCATTACCAACTGAGTTAAATACGAGATGTTTTGACTACCATGACAAGATTTATAGAGTTCTTCATGATTTATTTTTCTTACGATGATTATTAAATAGATCGATAAAAGCTATTAGTTCACAATTTTAATTTTTTATAGAGTTAAATAAAGAGGGAGGGACATGATAATGTACTTGAAAGCCAGAGGTGTATATGTTTATTTTTTTAAAACTGATTAACTATTGTAAAATAATAGACGGACAGATTTAAAATTCCGTTCGTAGATTTTTTTGTCCATTCAAAATTGGACGGAACGAACTTTTCTTTCTTTTCTTTTTCTTTTTTTTCGTTTTGTTTGAATCTCTTGCGAGGTCGAGGCAAGGTAGCCTGCGACTGTGAGAGAGGATACGAATGACCTCTCAGAATAGCAGGCTCGAGTTACCTCTTTAACATCTAAAAAGGGTACTTGACTGTTTATATATTTATTTTTATTAGTATCAAATATTTAAATTTTTGATTTCATTAATTTTGAGGATAATCGATTCGATTAAATTTTTTTTATTAATTATTAAAATAAATTTAAAAAATATTCATGATCCGACATTAAATTCTATCCTATTATCATATTAGCTCGGTAAGATCATTCAATATCAAAATCATTCTCTATTTTCTGAAGAAAATTTTTCGGATTCAATATCTAATTCAACCTAGAAAATCAAACAGTATTCATTTGTAAGAATAAAGTTACCATCTTATCACTTTACTGTGGTAGGGGAGTGTATATTTTTTTTGTTGTAATATATTTCGGACAATCTGTTAAGTGTCGTTGGGAATACTCGGTCGAGGAGCACTCGACAGAACCGACAGCAGAATGGATCGGCAGAGTGGACTGCAGAGTGGATCGACAGAGTAGACCGCAAAGTGGACGACAGAGTGGATCGATAGAGTGGACCTGCAAAGTGGATCGATAGAGTGGACCTGCAAAGTGGATCGACAAAGTGAATCCACATAGTGGATCCGCAGAGTCGATTCAGCAGAGTCGAATCGACAGAGGCGAAGGCAGAGTCGAATTGGCAAAGCCGATTCGACAGAGTCGACCTGGTCAAAGAAGCACTCGGTTGTTCTACAACACCATTCGACGTCAAAGCCTGTGGTTTTCACAGTATCTTTAAAATAGATTCATCCCCTCTTTCGTGCTTTCAAGAGTGATGGACGACTATTTTTCATGATACAACGACGGAATCGGAGAGCGATCAAGCACAGATCGTTTCCGACGAATTGACTACACCAGAAAGCTATCACCGACGAGGGGGAGAAAGGAAGCAAAGAAAAAGCACACCACTCTCTTATTTTTCCGTTTCTTGATTGATCCTCTTGGGCAAATTATACCTTAATCGATTGTACATTCGACATACGTAGATCGCACTCCCACATGAGTCGTCTTACGGTAGTATAATCCGAGCCCTAGATTCACACCTCCTGTGTATCCACACGCGAAAGAAAATCTTTTTTCTTATATATATTCACAACTACAATATTTATAATACATTATAAACCAATTAAATTGTCTTTTAATTTCTAACATAAAACTAAACTCCTTTGTATTAGAGTTTTTCCATCCTTTCATTCGCATTTCTAATATTTTTTAACTATTATTAGATATTCAAAATTTTGACTGACTAATTCCGAAGAAGATTGATTCGTGTGTGTGAAAGAATACCATCCTCGTAGTCGTAAAGAATTCATTGGTTGTCCTATTATATAATATTTGCATGATTGGGATTATAAAGTATAAATGCTTCGCTGGTGAAGGAAGCCTACCGTGGAAAGTGAGGGATAGGGGTGTAAACGAATCGAGCTGGTTCGTGAGTTTTTCGAATCAGCTTGAATAATATTCGATTCGAATTCGAAATTATCGAATTCGAGCCGAATTCGAATATGTACAAATATTTTTCGAATCGAACTCGAGCCAAAATAATACTGTTCGCGAACTTTTTTTTTTTAAAAAAAATTCGAATATTAAATCGAGTATCAATTTTCGAATATCAAACCGAGCATCATTCGAATATTAAATCGAGCCTCAATTTTGAATAGTAATCAAACCGTTCGAATTAATATTCGAAAATTTTGAATCGAATCCGAACTCGAGCTTTGATTCGAATCGAATTCGAGCCGAAAATTATTAAATTTTCGAATATCGAACCGAATTCGAATATATCAATTCGAACTTCGAATCGAACTCGAATATTAATTTTTTTTTTAAATTCGATTCGATTCGGTTTGTTTACGCCCATAGTGAGCCCTAGTGAGGGAGGTGTTGCTTTGAATAGGGATTCCAACTAAATATTTGTCTCGTTGCTTTTAATAATAATAATAATAAATAATGTTGTTCAGATGAATGGAAGATCATTTCGGTTGAAACATGTCTTGGTGTTAGCAAAATAATACAGTAGACCTGGGTGCATTCATACACCTGCATGGATGCGACTTTACTTGCTCCTCCTGACCAAACCGCTGGAGCATTCAAAATTAACCACACTTTTTTTTTTTTTTGTTTTTTGTATAGTTGTCTAAGTCTGTGATCCAATTAATCTGTTGATTTGATTTTACAAAAAATTCTCATTAATTATTAGAATAAATCAAAAACTACATATTTTAAAATTTATCATTCTATTTAAAAAATATCTTTACTAAAGATCAAAACTATTACTTTTATTCATTTTATTGTGACAAAAAGTAAATCTCTCCTCAGACCCTTTCTTATTAACTTCATAATGAAAAGAGAAAGTAAATTATGATAAATCGTTAGTCTTATTGATACCTGACATAATAAAGAGCTGAAACTCTGCTAGAGATAAAGATTGACTCGTATTCTATTGTGCAATATTTGCACTGCGTTAGCTATCCCGGGTAAATAGGAGATTACTTTTATCCATTCATGGTTGTACAATTATATCTATCACTTTTTATATAAATATCAATTACTGTATTTTAAACAATCCGTGAGTATAATTAAGTGATACTACGGAAGAAAAGTATGATCCACATGACTCAAAAGAAAACTTGATCAACGTAACATATATGTCAATTTATGAGATGACTTATATACCTTTGACCTTGACTTGGTTTTCTTGACTTGCAGTGTTTGACTTGACACGACAGATAAATGGATCATAGTATTACATCTCCTTAAGTTGACAATTATAAATAATAAAGACGATGACTGTGATATTTCTCCTGAACTGTTACGATATATAATTGTGTAATTAAAGAAGTCTGACAATAGAAATGAACACGCTCGAGTAAGAGATGTAATAGTTAGAATGAATTTGTTCGTGCAAATATGAAGGTGTCGCTCCTCGATCCATGCGCTAGTTACTAGTTTCAAAGGTCAAAGATCTACCGTGATTTACTTTCCTTACGATGGATCGAGAGCGGACTGATAGAGACCGCTAGGTTGACGGATTCCAACCTTTGCATCATAGAATGAATTTGTTCAAATAAGGAATGCCACAGTTGAAATGTACGTGTCTAAATGAAGGACAACGACCACTTCGTATGACCTCACATTATTATAAAAATGATATTCGAGAGAACAAAGAGGTGTCTTTTCACTTTTTGTCATATGTGTTGGACAACTATTATCCGGAGATATAAAGATAATAATCTAAATTTAAAATTACAAATCAATTTAGACTTATCTGTTAAGCGACTTGAGCTGATTATCTCAAGCTGCTTTGAAGGGTTGAGCTGAGCTACTGAGTGGGCCAAGGCCAAATTGCCTACTGTCGAGTAGTCGAGTGTCAAGTCATACGAGTAGTCCACTGTCAAGTCACTGAGTGTTGAGTCAGTGAGTTAGAGTGTCGAACAATCGAGTCGCCAAGTAGCCGATTGTTGAGTCGCCCAAGGGCGATTGTTGAATGGCCAATTGTCGAGTAGCCCGAGGTCAATTGCCGAGTCGCCCAAGGCCGAGCGTCGAGTGGTCGACTGCTGAGTCGCCCGAGTCCGCGTGTTGAGTCAGCAAATCCGAGTGTTGAGTCGACAAGTCCAAGTGGCCAACTGGCGAACTAATTGCTCAAAAATGAAGGAGTCAATGTCTGCGTTCAACGCAGATTCTTTAAAACAGATTCGTCCTACCTCCGAGGTGGTTCGAGATTGTAGTGGGTTTGTCTATTTTGAATCATGGTCTCCATCAAGCTCCAGTGGTCGCGGCAAACTGAAATGTACCTAAATGTTATCACACGACTTCTGGCGAGTGAAAGTACTCAACCGAGAGAAAGAGAGAGAGGGGATTACAGGAGATTCCATTTACAAGAGGATATATGACAAGTCGAATAAAACTATTAAATTGTTTTTATTTCGCTGTTGAGAAATGTCAACCGTTTTAGTGTTTCTGTTTCACTCGAATAAGAATTCTCATTAATCACATTAATATATTTGTTATTATTGTAAAATTTATCCTAACTAATTCAATTGCAGGGTGCGATCGCACAAGAGTCTCCTGGATTTAGTATAATTTAGGCCATTAATCTATTGTTGTCTACTTTCTCCTTTATAGGGGAGAGCTGCTATACTGGCTTCGGACAATTCTTTCAGCGTCGGCGGAGTCGATTCAGCAGAGTCGATTTGACAGGGTCGATCCGAAAGAGCTGATTCGACAGAGTGGAAGAGTGGAATTACAGAGTGGCAAAGCGGAGTTGCAGAGTGGAGTGACAGAGTGGAAGAGTGGAGTTCCAGAGTGGAATTGCAGAGTGGCAGAGCGGAGTTGCAGAGTGGAGTGACAGAGTGAAATTGCAGAGTGGCAGAGTGGAGTTGCAGAGTGGAATTGCAGAGTGGAATTGCAGAGTGGCAGAGCGGAAGAGCGGAACGACAGAGTGGAAGAGCGGAATGGCAGAGTGGAGTTGCAGAGTGGCAGAGTGAAGTTGCAAAGTGGCAGAGCGGAAGAGTGGAACGACAGAGTGGAAGAGCGGAACGACAGAGTGGAAGAGCGGAACGACAACACTACTTGGTGTCGAGGCATGTGATTCCCACAGTGTCCTTAAAATAGATTCGTCCCCTCGCGGGTGCCTTCGAGGGCGTTGGACGATTGTTTCCCATGATACAACGACAAGACCGGGTGAACGACGAAAGCACAGGTCGTTTCCGGCGAACTAACTACACCAGAAAGCTATCAACGGCGCAGGGGGAAGAGAAGAGTTGGAGGAAAAAATTAATCATCTTTTATAACTTCGTAGCATATCTCCAATTAATTACGTAATTAATAGATTAATGACTCGACTTTGAAATATCTGCAAAATGGAATGGATTAGCAAAAGATTGGTTGGATCTACTTGGGCAAATTATGCCTCGACCGGTCGTACATTCGACGTGCGCAGATCGCGCTCGCACACGAGTCGCCTTGCGGTAGTAGTGCAATTTGAGCCCTAAATTTGCACCCCCCCCCTCTGCGCACCCACGCGTGAGAGAGAGCATTTTTCCTTACATATGTTCACAATTATAATGCTTGTGATACATTATAAACCAACCAAATTTTCCCTCAATTTCCAATGTGGGACTAAACTCCTCCACAAGAGGGTTTCTCCATCCTTCAATTTCCTTATTTTCATTCACATTTCCAACATCTATACCCCCGTGGGTGCACATGTGAGAGAGAGGAGAGTCTCTCTCCGTACATCTGTTCACAATATATATGCTTGTGAAATAATTTAAACCAACCAAGATTCCTTGCAACTTTCAATGTGGAACTAAATTAAAGTCTCATACACAATGAAATATCCTTCATCCATTCCACTATCTTCCATCCATATTTTCCAACACTATGCTCTCGCTAGATGACAAAGTTATATCAACAGTCAAGCTAATATGAAATTAGATTGAACCCTGGTCAAGTAAAGTGAGAGTCAACTCAAGTCTATCCGAAGCATATCCGAGGTCAATTCGACAATTAGATCGGTATAGTCTCCCAAACTTAGATTTTTCGAGCTCAGTTCGGTATTTAGATTGTTCTGTTTTCTTTAGTTTAGATTGGTCTGATCTTCTACCGAAGCTCGGTTCAATCGTTGGATCTTCCGAGCTCAATTCAACAGACAACCGTTCGATAGTTAGATCATCACGTCTCCATGATTTTCTTTACGAAGTTATATCTCCATGATCTCTTTTGCAAAATCACATCTCTATGATCTTCTTCATGAGACATCTCCACGATCTTCTCCACGAGGCCACGTTTAAGCATCAATAGGTCTTAATTGAAATTTCCAATTCAGTGAGGTTGAACAAGGCAATTGCACACCCTCAATTCCTTAAATAATACATTGTTTGAGCACGACCCAAAAATTGCTCCCTTTGTTTCTTCTCATTAGATTATCATAATTAAAAAAAAAACATTTCTTTATTTAACATTGCAAATTAATATAAAAACATATCAAAGTAAATTTGGGAAAAATATTAAAAATGAGTGAATCGGAATTAAATTAGCAAATATTGATATATAAAAAAGAAATTGAGTAGAGAATTTTTCAACTATTCTAGCAAAAGATGATTACGTCCATTTTTTGTATTTTTAATCATCGATGTTTCGATGATGATAAAAAAAAAGTAAATCATGAGAAACTATATCCTTTGACCTATTAATTAAAGATAATAAAGAGTTTTTAAGTTTGAATAAGAATTTTAAATTTCACATCGAGAATCTTCTCGATCTTTGTCCATTTTAACAACATCTGTACTGTTCTAATTAACGAATCACTTGGAAAGAGAAATTAAAAATTAAAAATAAATACAATACAAGGATTTTTTAGAGGGTCATTATGTTAGTATTGTTCTCGTCTAAATACGCTTAAATTTAGAGTTTCGAGATGAGATACGCATTAGTGCTGGAACTATTGCACCCGTGTTTCCTCTTAATTAACATATGATATTTACCTAATCATTACCGTTTATTTATTGCGAAAGACATCGAAAGGCAGATCCTTTAATTGCCGGAACATTACTGGACACGCCTCTGCTGGTGCCTGCCCGGGACCGGACACCGGGCCACCGCGGTGGGGGCCAGCATCAGACGCGCCCCACCTTGATCTGCCAACGAGAGCAGCAGCAGCGGCCGGCGTCGAGACGAGAGATCAGGACCGTCCAGCTCCGCGCGCCGGAGGGGTGGGACGATGGTCCCCTCCCGCGCGACACCGGAGGGAACTGTTGACGGCACGTGCGCGCTACGCGCGTCGCAGCGGATCCCCCATCGCGATGTGGACGCGATAGCGGTGGGTCCCGGCGGCGAAGTGGCCGTCCGATCTCTGCCTGGGGGCGGCATCGGCGCTCGCGTGGCGGATCCTTAGTGGTCTTCTAAGAGCGCCCGTCAAAGCCGGGCTGAAACGGTCCTGGTGTTCCTGCGGAACACGATTACGATAGCGAGGAGAGGAAGCGATCGACGCTAAAAGAGTGGAAATTGGCAAATTACAGATGCGGGTGGTGGAGTAGGATTACTGTATGAGATCCGAAGGAACAGAATAACTAATTGAAAAGTGGAAGGAGCGGCACTGCAGGGCGGAGCAGAGACAGCGAGAAAGGAAAAATAAATATTTAAAAAATAATTTAAAAAAAAAAAGGAGTAGGTGAAGCCGGTAGTGGTTCTCCGGTCCCACATGTTCCGACCATTTTCCTGTTCTTCCTCGCGGTGAATCGTGGATTCTTCCTGGCTCGCTCGCTCGCGTCGTCGACCGCGCGCCCGGAGGAGGACTCCGATCGCTGTGGCGTCAGTTTGGTAGGTGGATGGGAGCAGGAGGAGCTCGGATTTGGTAGACAGCGTGTTTTCTCGGTCGGTTCGGCTGGTGGAATAGTGCGGCGGCTGTTCCTGGGGTCGGCCGCTTCCTGCTCGTCCAGGAAGTGAGGTTTGGCTTTGGCTTTGGCTTTGGTGATTGTGATTGGTTCAGTTTCTCTCTTTTCGCAGTGTCGGTGTTTGGGCGATTGGATCTGCTTTCTGAGCGCTGGACTGGTTTTCCTTTCTCCTTTCCTGATTCGAGAAGGTTTGTTTGAGTTGGATGCGGCTGAGGCCTGAGGACAGAGACATTAGTGGTTGAGGACTGCGATAACGCTGGTGAGTTTCTCATTTGGCTGTGTTCTTTGACTCAGGTCTGCGGTGGAGAGTTCTCGCTAAAGGTGGCGCCTTGCGGTGAATCCGGACGAGACGAAAAAGAGATTACTTCAGACATTCAGCAGGCGTTAAAGAACAAAGCTCCGTCTATGTCAAATATTGTGCGGCTGGAGGTTCTTCTGCTAGGGTTTGTTTGTCAGGAGTAAAAGCGTCAAATTTGGCGACGAGAGTTCAGTGTAATTATAGGCGTGGCATCTTTTGCGTAACAATAGAGGCTTGTTTGGCCTTTTGCTTGCGGTTTGGATGAGGGTGGAGTTTTCGCTGCTTCTTTGCAGTTAATGCGGCGATAAGAAGGGATTTTATTTTGGTGGTATATTAGCTGCCAGCTAGTGTTATTTTATTGACGTTTCTGAGAGAGATTTCAAGGCTATTCTCATGTCTTTGATGCCTCCAAGTAGGTCATCCTCAGGTCACGATTCAGGTGACTCTTTCATGGCCCTTCTACTCTATTTAGTAATCTGATTGTCTTCTTCAATACTTCGAACTTATTCTTGTATATGGCCCTTACTCTTGGTTTCTTTGGCTTACTTGTGGTTTTATTACTTAAGCATTATCACTCCTTCGAGAAGGTACTATGTGAGCTAACAATAGTTTCATGGTTTATTAAATCATTTTTTAGATTCAAAATTCACTTTCGATTTGTCTATTGTTGGTATTCAACCCCTTGTTTCTATCTAGGTATGTGTTTTGGACATATTTTGTTATCTTCTTATGTAGCCCTTATGTTCATTCTTCCAAGCATAACTCATATTTAATTATAAACTATTCTCAGGATGCCAAATTTCTCCTTACCTTTTCTTTCGGGCATTATGCATGGCCATTTAATTTTGTTGGAACTCCTCTCATGAGATTGGTCCAACAGTTTGGGTCTAGTTAATTAGCTTGTTGGCAAGTCAACAACTCAAACCGGTGGTTGAGGCACCCATTCGGATGGTAGACATACCCCTTTCAGTAGCATTGTCACCACTTACTATTGAGGGTCACTAATTAATATTGGTCCTTGAATCACCATTTTGGATAAGAGAATTTAGGTTCATGCAAAGGCAAACATTTTCTCTTTAGGACGGTATTGCTCAACTCAAGTGCTTACGGTTGATTGACAATTGCTTCCAAGATACAATGACCTATGACTCAAAATAGGAGCATTTCAAATTTCTAGTCCTAATGAACTTTGGAAGCCTTAGAACTTTCTAGCATGGAGAGATAAGGCACTTGAGAGGACAACTCGCAAATTGAGAATTGAGTGAATTGAGAAAGAAAAGAGGGAATTAGTTTATAAGGGCGAAAGGTTTCTTCCATAGGGTGAGAAAACACCGTCAAAGGATGAAAAGGGCTGTTCATGCAAACTTAATTTGCAGTTCTATACCAGGAAGCTTTGAATTCCCATTGGTTAGAGGAGCTATCCCCTATTTGGGATGTGTGTAGCATGAGCGTCAAGACCATGCCTTTTCACTCAGTGGATAAGTTGATCCCAGATCTCTCCTGTTTGCTATTTTTGATCACTGCCAAGCTGCTCCTTCATTGGATGCATTTGTTGTTTCCTATTCGCGCCGCTGCATACCACCCATGGAAGTCAAGGAATGCATCATATGAAACTAAGTGAGGATCATAGCGCTTCAGCCCAAGTCTGACATGTGTTCTCTGCAGGTTTCATGTGCTCCAAATTCCGACTGGGTTCATGGTAGAATTTCAAGCTGACGGAGCATAATTAACTGTTAATTAATTAATTTCTATCCTTTTCACAGCCTAATTTCAAAAATCAATCCTTGATTTAGTCGATTTCTCATCCCTTGATGGTCGTACAGAATTGACACGTACTCATATTTGAGTTAGCATCTATGTATTCATGTCCATAAACCTTGCTCATATTCGAGCCAATATCTTTGTCCAATTTAATCATATCAACTCTTCGTAACTAAAATAGTGTTAGACACCAATTTCTCATTCGTTTGAGAAATTGAGTTACAACGGTAAAGGCAACTCGGTGTATGAAATTCTTGCCAATGTGAGATTCTAGGGAAGAATCTATTGTACGTAATTTTATATTGCATTGCAAGAGGTTATTTTCGTGATTCGAACTCATGATCACTAGGTCATACGACAACAATTTTACCATTACACTAACGCTCTCCTTTGAATTGGATTACTGTGGTCTGCTCGTAAAATAGCTGTCAATATCCCTATTTGATTTATTGGTTGTGAAAACCAATTTTCAACATTTGGTATATGCATCAAAAATGAGATTGTTCATCCATTTTCTAGACATGTCCTCCTCCAGTAAGGATGCTTTTTGATTGCTTGTTTGTAATACTTCAGATTGAGTTACGTTAGGAAATTCCTTGTTTACTAACCATCAACCATTCTTCATATTCCTTGATTTATGTCCTCATCTGGTTATAGAATTTCTGTATATAGGTTGCTTTCAAGATGTGTTGTACACTGAGCTATGGAAAGCATGTGCTGGGCCTATGGTTACTCTACCTTGTGTAGGAGAAAGAGTTTATTACTTTCCTCAGGGTCATATGGAACAGGTACTTGAAAGATTTTAAATCTCTTTGTTTGTCTAGCTAGTTTTTTTTTTAGTGAAGCTAGGCCAATTTTCTTGCACATTTAATTATTTTTATTGCTGGAAAAGTTTCAAATTTTCATCGTCAGGATACTACAATGTTGATCATTTCAAATTGTGCATGTTTGAACGATTTACAGCACATTAGATGCTAGTTATGCCACCTTTGTTCTTTTGAACAAGTTGATCTGTAATTCCATTATGCATGTAGTGAAACTTTTTTTTTTCCTTGATGATTTTAGTTTATGAGATAATTATATTAAAGCAGGTATATTGATTTATTTTCCATTTGGTAGAATGACTTGAGGTAGATGCTCATTACTGTTTTTTATTTCTTTTCCTTCTGTATTGCAGCTTGAAGCATCAATGAATCAGGAGCTTAACCAGAAGATGCCATTGTTCAATCTTCCATCAAAGCTTCTGTGCAGGGTAGTCTACATTCAACTTCAGGTAAGCTATTTGAATGGATTCTTTGGTATGACTATTTGATGCCTATCTTTCTTCATCCTTAAAGCACAGGCGAACTGAATTTTTCTTTTTTCCATTCAAATATATGTAGGCTGAACCAGACACTGATGAAGTATATGTTCAGCTTACACTGCATCCTGAAGTAAATGTAAGTATTTCTGTATTTGTATGCCTCTTGATGCCTCCACAATGTATATCATTTAGAAGTTTTACATTCTCTCTTCTTTTTTTTAGTTTGAACATGTTTTGAAAATGAGAATAATCATTTTATTCTTTACATATGCTGATAATGATATGGTAAAGAGGATTTTGAGTTTTGGATGCTAATTAGGTAGTAAAATGAAGTCTGTTTTTACCTTGGTGTAATTGCACAAGTAAATCTGATTGCTTTGCTTCAACCTGATTCTGTAATTCTCTTTGTTGCTACTATGATGTCCTGGCAAGACTATTGATTGTTCTACTGATCTATTTTTCTTGTATCTTTATCCTAATCAGCAAGATGAGATCACTAGCCCAGATCCTCCACTATTGGATCTGCAAAACTGCAGTGTCCATTCTTTCTGCAAGATCCTAACTGCATCTGACACAAGCACTCATGGGGGATTCTCAGTTCTTAGGAAGCATGCAGATGAGTGCCTTCCTCCACTGGTCAGTTGGTATTAAGAAATATGAACTGATTGTATGACCTACTTAGTATTAAGATATATGAGCTGTTTGTCTGACCGACTAACAGTTATCATATTTATCCAGAAGAAGTTTAGAAAGTTTCAGTTTCAATTTGCTTCTGTTTAGGATATGTCGCAGAATCCACCTTGCCAAGATTTGGTTGCCAAAGATCTTCATGGAAATGAGTGGCATTTTCGTCACATTTATCGAGGTATATAACACACCAAATTGCTGTGATATTCATTATAACTCAAAGTTTCACCCTTTGTTGTTTGACCCCCAATAAATTCCTTTTTTTATCAGGATCAAATGATTTGTTTTTATGCACCTTTGCAATGATTATTTAATTTTTGTTTCCTGGCCTCGTAAAAAGGTGTATTGTATGAAATTAATTATAATATTAATGTTTTACTTCTTAATTTGTGAATTTCATAACCTGCTTTGGATATTTAAGTTGTTTGCTGTTTATACACGACATTGTTTAATATTAATCATTTAGTTAGGCTAGATAACTGTTATATTTTGCAAGTTTTTCAATCTACTAGAATTAACAAGATCTTATGCTAATTGGAGTTCCCACTCTTCTTCCAGGGCAGCCAAGACGCCATTTACTTACAACTGGTTGGAGTATCTTTCTTAGCTCTAAGAGATTGGTAGCTGGTGATGCATTTATTTTTTTACGGTACAAGATTTACTATTGGCCATGTTTTTTTTTTTATATACTTATCTTCCATGATGGATTTTGTGGTTATGGTTGATTTTCTTGGATAAGTTCTCATCTTGCGAATTACTATTTAAGCGCTTTGTGTGCTAGCAGAGGTGAGAATAATGAACTTCGAGTCGGAGTTAGAAGACTTAATAGAAGACTAAACAACAAGGCATCCTCAGTCATATCCAGTCATAGCATGCATCTTGGAGTACAAGCTACTGCATCTCATGCTATTGCTACTGGAACTCTTTTTTCCGTTTTCTATAAACCAAGGTTTGATCTGATTACTTTTGAATTTCTTCTCATTGTGATGTTTTTTGCTCTCTCAGCGCATTCATATAGGAACATGCATGATGATGATCGGCTTGTATTTTTCTAATCATAGCGGTAGTTTTTACTGATAAAAAGGGTGCTTAAGCCTATAAGTTTGTCAACTTTTATTTTCTACGTTGGGTTGCAGTTGGTTGTCTTCGTACTTGTTTTTTTTCACATGTAATGCCTACTCATATTTGTGTGGGTCATAAATGCAAAAGAATGTAATTATTGTTTTGTTCAGGGCAAGCCAATCAGAGTTCATTATAAGTGTCAACAAATATCTTGAATCCAAGACTTGCAAATTCACTGTTGGAATGAGATTCAAGATGAGATTTGAGGGCGACGAAGCTTTAGAGAGAAGGTGCGTTAACTGGATATTAACTTACACATGAAAATTGTCCATTTGAATCTGTATCTTAAAAAGTATTGTCTTCATATTTTAATAGGTTTAGTGGCACTATCACTGGTGTTGACATGACACCATCTCAATGGGCAGATTCAGAATGGCGATGTTTAAAGGTTTCGTTGAATGTTATGCTAATCATTCCCTTTATTATTTGGAACTGTAACTTTTTATACTTTGTTTCTAGGTTCAATGGGATGAATTTTCCGCCATAGCCCGGCCAGACAGGGTTTCACCATGGGAATTAGAACCACTTGAAGCAGCTAATCCAGCAACCCCTCAATCAGTGCAGAAAAAAAACAAACGGACAAGAACACCTGTTTTATCTACTATAAGAACGGATTCTGCTTCAATATTTGGTATAATGGTCCTAACCTTTTTAGCTGCATGTCATTCTATACATATTCGATATCCTATGTGTTTGTTTTTATCTCATCCTATTCTCTTAAGTAGATTACAGGTGAGATACCATTAGTCATGTCATTAGAAGCTATGGTAACCCATGCAGCATAAGAAGGGAGTATTTTAGTTTGCTTCTGTTAAGTTTGATCATGACATATTGTCACAAGCAACCATGTCCTGAAAGGTTTTCTTCACTGGTGTCTTATGTATCATCAATGGATACTCAATAATTGGATATTTACTGATACCACCCCATTCAATAAGGTTCAGGTACCTACAGGTGCCTATGGACTATGGGCTTGGTACCCCATTCATTATATTAGGGCATCACTCGGATAGTAGAATAAGTGCCCAACGAACGTATCTAATTGGATTTCGATAGCAAGTAGATAATCATTTTGGTTTCAGGTAGTACCCAAAATTGCAGGTATGCGACTCACTACCATCCCTTAACATCATCTCAAGTTCATGTAGTTTGCTGCACATATTCATAGAGAAATAATTTCAATCACGCTATTATTTGCAACGAGCTGCATGGAATACTTTTGATGGTAAAAAATTGGCAGCTTGAGATTGTTGTGTATGAAATAGAAATGAACTTAAACATGTTGCTGAACATATGAAATCCTGTTTTTTTTTTCTCACATTATTTTTTTAACAGGAAATATGCAGAAGAATTTCATGGTTTCCATATATTAACTTTGAACATTAAAATGTCTAAAGTACCAATCCTAGCCATTCTTCAGCAGTAATAGCGTATGGATTAAAAACATGATAGGAAAGTTTTTGTAATGATCCACCACTGGTCGAGACAATTACTTGTTTGAGTTCGAAGACACAAACATGTGACTGATGTGCTTGTGACGTGGCTATACTAATCTTCACTACTTTAATCTTTTTTTTCTAGCTGCTTTTGACTTCTGATAGTATGGTTTTGTTCCTTGTTCTAGGTTTCTGTCAAGCTCCTTGTGAGAGTGCCCAAGCTTTATCATTTTCTCGGCTTCAGAAAGGACAAGAGCTGTATGCACCATCCATGCCATCGTCTGCATCTACTATGGGGTATAGACAATCAACGAGTGCCACATGCCGACCAATTACGACAAAACATTACAATTCCTCGGTGGAAATAACTGAGAAAGAAAATAAAAAGCAAGAAACTAGTTCAGACTGGAGACTATTTGGATTTAAGTTAGCGAAAAGCTCAATTTCAGGGGAGATTTCTCCAGTAACTGAAGGTATCATTGGGGCACTACCGGCATCATCGATGGGTGTGGAATCGGAGCTTCGATCTCGTTCATCGAATTTTAATAAATCAGATTCCCCTCCGATTATCAGTGAGCCAGAAAAGTCATACTTAAGGTTCCCTCTAGAAACTCAATGCAAGCACTCGAGGAGCTGCACCAAGGTTGCAAGAACATCTTTTGATTTTCTTTTTCATCCCTGATCATGGATCTTCTTTGATTAAATGCACAGTTATAGGTGCTACAACAGAGTACTATTTATCGTTTTCGATATATTCGAGTTGGAATGCTCGATATAGCTCGGTGCGAATAATGCAATAACCGTCGAGATGTTTGCTTAATGGCCTTTTGGATTTGCAGGTTCATATGCATGGAATGGCAGTTGGGAGGGCAGTTGATTTGACCAGATTATATGGATATGGTCAACTTCTTCGGAAGCTGGAAGAAATGTTCGACATCGAGGGAGAGCTTTCAGGTCAGGTAAAAAAGTGGGAGATAGTGTACACAGACGACAAGGGCGACACGACGATGCTCGGCGATAATCCATGGAGGTAAGAACTTAAACCTTTCTACATAAGCTACATGTCAATTTGCACTTCAAGTGACCATCACCACTGGCAGTGAGTTCTGCAGCATTGTAAGAAAAATTTATATCTACACACCCGATGAGGCGAAAAGGCTCACGCCGAGAGCAAAACTTCGGGTCCGAGCACGAGAGAGTCATATGCAATGATGAAACCACATGAAACGGCCCGGTCGAACTCCAATTAGCTAGTTAGCTGATCGTGTATGCTAGTTATGAATGAGGTAATGCACCAATGTGTCTTCAATTAAAGGTTCCCATCCTTCTGTATTGGCACAGCACAAGGAAAAGGATGGGAACTTATTGCTAGTAGATGTGTTTTTGTTCGAATAGGAACAAAGCAATGAATGGGGTGATCGAAATCTCATTTCTTCCAGCTTATAATGTGCCCTGCAACAATGGGCCGCAAAGACAACGAGATGCTTTGCACGTGCTTTTTCACATGGAGAGTTTTTTGTTTTTTTGTTTTTGTTGCCTAGCATCAATTATTCATGTCTCCAGTACGATTAATTAGGAAGATGATCGGTTATCCCATAAATATCTATCAGAATCTATGTCTCCAATCCGATTAATTAGGAAGATGATTGGTCTATCCCATAGATATCCAATAGAATGCTAAGGGGGTATTCGGCAGGCTTTCTGTTTTCTATTTTTTAGAAAATGGAAAATATTTTTTTTATATATTTTTTATTTTTTTAGAAAATTCTCTTTTAGAAAGCGAATATGAAAAGTGTCTATCAAATATTTTTTTTTATTTTCTCAGAAAATAAAAATAAAAAATAAATTTTTTTCTATAAATCAAATGCTATTTAAACAATTTCTAGGCGAGATATGCTCATCATACATGAGAAAAGTATTCGTGATTCAGTAGTTAAATTTAATGATGCGGTCGTATCGTCTTTGTAAAATAGAATGTATTCTATTTGAGAAGGTAAACTTTTGATCTGTATCCTGTTTAAAATTGCGTGTTTAAATTTTTTCGAAAATAAACTTTTGATGTTTTACCGTTGCATGAAAGAGTCAGAAGTTTAAGAAGTTGAGAATTCGAAAAATCATATATTCAAAGAGTCCGAGATCACAAAGAATTAGAGTTTGAGGTAGATATAATTTCCTTTTGAATATTCTTAGAAAAAGATTATAATCAAGAGCTGAAGAGGTGCATGGCTATGTGCTGAAGCGGCAGAAGTGATTAGTTACGTGAATTTTAAGTAATCTAAGAGATGCATAATAGTGATTAGTTACGTGAATTTGAAGTAATCTAAGAGATGCATAATAGTGATTAGTTACGTGAATTTGAAGTAATCTAAGAGATAAGAGATGCATAATAATAATAATAATGATGATGAGCCAAAAGTCTATAAAATAGAAAGGTACGATAAATGATAAAAGGCGATTGAAAAACTATTAAATTTAATTTACATTCATCATTTTATATTTTTGTCTGATTTAACCATAGGCATTATCGGAGCACCAACGTTATTTCAGACAGAATCTTAATCTAATAAATAAAAGGAATCAGTTCTCTTCGGATGACACGACGAAAGATGAGGACTGACAGTTGATGATATCGAATAGGAAATTGGATTGGAAAAGCATATTGAAAATTATTAAATTAGGGCAGACAAATTTATCTGCTTTTATTCATTTTCATCGCCGGCGTCTCCGTCTTTCCGTTTGGGGGCGGTTCGAACTCGAAGGCCGTCGATGAAGCCTTTGATTTCCTCCAGGACGATCGCCGACTCCTTGATCTCCGGGAAGACGTAGAAGGCGTGCATGACCTCCGGGTACTCCACCAGCCGCGCTGATCTGCCCCTAGCCCGCAGGCCTTCGTAGTACCTCCGCTGCCAGTCCTTTAGCGGGTCGAATCCCCCCACCACTACCATCGCCTCCGGCAATGCCGCCTCCAGCTCCCCCTCCGCCCTCGGCCCGAAGGGGTTTGCCGCCTCGTGGTCCCTGTCCTCCCCCTCCGGCAGGAACGCCCGCCACATCCAGTCCGTCCGTTCCACCGAAACCACTGGCGCATTCGTCAGCCGTAGCTCCGCCTCCGTACGCTCCTCCCCGCCGAAGAACGGCTGGATCAGCACCATCCCCGCTAACCGTATGCGCTCCCATGCACCCGCCGCCCACTGCCGCCCCACGTGGTGCGCGATGTTCGCCCCTGCCGAGTCGCCCGCCAGGAAGCAGCTGGAGAGATCCGCCAGTCCGGCGGCGGCAGCATCAGCGGTTGCCAGCCCATTTCCGTCGAGGAATCGAAGGACGTCCGCCCCGTCCTCGTACGGCGCCGGGTAGCGGTGCTCCGGGGAACGGCGGTAATTAACGGATAGCACCAGGACTTGGATCTTACGGCAGATCCGGCGGCAGACGGCATCGTAGACACGAGAGTCAGGGGAGAGAAAGGCGAAGCCGCCGCCATGGAAGAAGACGATCACGGGAAGGGACTCGCCGGAGCTAGGGACGAAGAGGCGGAACCAGAGGTTACGGGAGGGGTCGACGGTGACGTCGGCGGTGCGGACCCCGCCGACGGGGGTTGCGGAGGCCGGAGAGCGGGCGTCCAGTAAGGAGAGGAGGGAGCGGTTGATGGAGCCGTTGGAGCGGCGGCAGAAGTCGGTGACGGCGGAAAGGGCAGCGACGGAGATCCGCGTCTTCCACGGTAGCTTGAGGGAGGCGGAAGCGGCGGCGGCAGGGCGTGGCTTCGCTGGCGAAGAATCGGTTTCCGTCATCTTGGCGCTTGGTTTTCCGTCCGTTTGGAATGGGAACGGAAAAGGAGAGTGATCTGTTCACGCTTATGGAGTGGCGATTAACCGTAAATAAACATCCAGATCAGGCGACCAGGACGTGGTGGGAGGACACGTGTCGGTTGGTTTCCTTTCTTTTTTATTTTTATTTTTAAAAAGTATCAATTAAATTAAATAGATATTTACCATTTTTTTCTCCTAAAGCAAAAATATATATATTTCTGTACTTTAAAAGATAAAATTTTCCATATAATTATTTAAAAAGAAGTCAAATGTAATTGGCTAGGCTTAAATCAAAAATTTATTTTTTAAAAATAAAATAGCAATTACTTTAATATATGTGTTCAGGATTTTTATTTGATAAGATAATTAAATCGAGCTAAATCAAATTTAAAATTAATTAAGTTATTGAAAAATTTGTTCAAGTTCGATTTAATTTTTTTTAGATTGAACATGGTTTGAATTTGAATTTAACTTGACTTATTTAATGGATATCAAATTTTTAATCAAATTCAATTCAAGCTTGATTCAAATTTATTTAAATTTGATTTATTTAAATCTTATTAAGTTAAGTTTATTTGTTTATTTAAATATTTAATATTTTAATTCTTATTTATAAATGAGTATAAATAAATTTATAAATAATTTTTAAATGAGTTTGTTCATAAATATTGTTCACAAATATTAATAAACCGAACACATATATATTGAAACTTATTTATTTAATTTATTAAACTGTTCAAACTTATTTATTAATTGATTTTGATACATATTAAACGAATGTAAATAAATTTTTATCGAATCGAACACTAAATTTGTTCATGAATACTCGATTCATTTACAACTCAATGCGTGTCTACCTTTTATTTTCCTTAAAAAATAAATTGTAACAAAATAATTTATTGTGAATTTAACATAATGGTATTTTATTCTAAGGCAAGAATCAATAGCTACTTAGCTAAGAATTTTCATTTGAATTTAAGTAAAATGGTATCCTATTATAATCTAATATTTAATATCTAACAAAGATCGAAAGGTCCATGATTGACGAATTTAGTAATCCAAAAATGTTATTTTTCACCGAGTTTTAGTTATTTTAGAGGTTTTTTGATGATGATCAATGAAAAATGCCAAATTCAAATGGGAATTAAATGTCATATCGAAACGGCCATGACTATATTTCATCTCGACCAACAAAATTTAATGAGAGCAACGCCAACCAGCTCCCACTCCACCGCCATCACTATTAGCTTAGATATATAGAAAGCAATTCGTCTCCACGAATATGACATGATGGTTAAAATACGATGGAATTTACGGATAAAATAATGATCGATTTCGGAGAAAATCTAAAGCTTTTTTTTGGATTCAAATGACCTCTATGTATCTTAACCATCACATCAAAACTCATAGAATCCTCTATAATTTATCTCCCTCACAATAGTCATGAGACAGGTCGTTAGGAGCCACTAGATTGATGGATTCCAACCTTTTACGGATTAGATAAAAAACAATTCCAGGATTATCCCAATTGATAAGTACAAAATGATAACTCTTAAATGAGTAGGGGTCGATTTCCTAGAATTTCATTATCCTGGACTATCAATCGATCCTTTCCTTTGTATCTATCATCTGTGATCCTGATTTACCTCCTCTTCCAGTAGAGACAATCGGAGGGGATCATTAATGTGGTGGTTCTACATTTTTAGATAGAAAGCAACCTACCCCTAGGCTAACTCAGTTGGTAAATACAAAGAAGTTTGTTCGTAGTGAACATGGATCAATTCCTGAAAAATTTATTACTTTGGATCATACCTTCTTCCTTTGTACTTATTAATTGAGATCATGATTTACCTCCTCCACCTATAGGGTCAGCTGAAGGAGGTCGCTAATGTGATAGGTCCATATGTCTTTTAATAGAAAGTAATGTGTCCCACGGAAAGGATACAGTGGTTGGTATAATAAGACAACGAGTCAAATCTCTCACAAATGCGAGTGTGTTGTTCCTCTATATGTTGGTTACTAATTTCAAAGGTTAAAAGTCCATCCTGATTTACCGCCCTTACGATAGTACAAGAGCGGATTGATAGAGTCGTTAGGTCGACGAATTTCAATCTTTTCACATTAGATAGAAAGCAATGTCCACTAGTTGCCTCTATGCATGCTTAACGGATTGATTCGATTCGGAATCAATCTGTTAAATTCGGAATCAAAACCGATTCAGATAAAGCGGTTCTAGAATTGAACCAGAATTGTTCCGATTCCGATTCGATTTGGTTCTAATCGATTTCGGAACCGGTTCGGAATCGATTCTGGTTCCGATTTAGATCTGATTCCGATTGCTAATTTAAAGTGAAAATTCTTAACATGTTAATATCTCTACAATATTATTTTGTGATAGAAAAAAAAAAGAATATTATCACCAATACGTTAGATGAATTTGAAAGCTTAGATTTGAGAAAGGTGATTTGGAACTGTTTCGAAATCGGTCCGAAATCGATTTGAAATCGGAATCGATTCGGAGTCGGTTTTGAACCGGTTCGAATTGGTTCCAACATCGATGAATTCGGAATTGATTAGAACCGAATTAAAATTGAAATCGGAATCGAAGAACCGATAAACATGCCTAATTGCCTCCACGAGTTAATACAGTTAGTAAGTAAGTAATTGTACGAGTGTTTATCATATGAAATATTGGAATTAATTTTCAACGTATACAAAATATTTCATTGGTTTCTGACATTTTCCATAGAAAAGGACCATTGCACCGTAATACAATCCTTCGTGATCTCTTTATTAAATCGAGAGGTCGGCCACGAGGGATGTTGGATATGAATGTTATCGTGTTTTTGTCAATGTTAGATAGAAAGACAAAAATCTAGAGTTATTTATTCTAAAATAACGAAGGCTGCGTTTGGTAATTTTCCACGTTTTTCATTTTCTTAAAAATGATTTTTTTATTATTTTCCATGATCCAATCAATTTTCAATCAAATGATATCTTATTTTCTAAAGAATAAACCAAATACATTTTTTTTTTTCATTTTTTCATTAGAAAATATCCAAACCAAATCCTACCAAAGATTTTCGGATGGTAGCATGGGAGGGAAGAGAGGGCTCAAAGTCCTTCCCATGTAAGTAGACTTGTTTATCAGTACCTTAGTTTCGATTCCAATTCAATTTTAATCGATTTCCAATCCATTGATATTAGAATTAATCTGAACCGATTTCGATTTTAAAGTTTTTACTTTGGAAGCAAATCAATCCGCGATTCTGAAATAGTTTCAAATCACTTTCCTCGAATTTGAGCTTCCAAATTCATCTAACGTGCTGATGATTTTATTTTTTTTTTATCGCAAAATAATCTTGTAGACATATTAACATGCTAAGAATTTCCACTTTTAAATTGACAATCTAAATCAGATCCATATTGAAATCAGAACCGATTTCGAACCGGTTCCGAACCGATTAAAATCAAATCAAATCAGAATTGGAACGGTTCCGATTCGATTCTAATTTCAAATTTAACAGATTAATTCCGATTCAATTTCAAATCCAACCAATCTATTAAACATGACTATATCTGAGCAAATTTGAAAGGAATTACTTTTATCTCAAGCGAAAGCCTAAAAAAATAATATAAAAAGTTTATATATATATATATAACAAATTTATCCTATTTTTTTTTCCCCTTTTGCGTTCCTGATTGTTTGACTTGAATTAAAGCTTGTGGATCGGCGAGGAGTATGAAGTTGGCTAGGCAATGAGATCTGTGTTGGGCGTCTGAGAGTAAATGATTTTTTTTAATTGACATCGGATTTTCATTCGATTAATTTTGAGTTTTATAAAAATTTAATTTTCATCGACCTTCCGAATAAATAAATAAAAAAATCCAATAAATGACTCGGCAGTTCAGTGTTCAAGAGTTTATAATTGCCTTTGAGATTTTTTTTTATAAATACATTATAATTATAATTGAAAATCTAATCGAAAATATTTAAAAGATTATATAGACCCCTATACATATAAAAAAACTCTCTTGTAATAATAAAAGATGTTTATATTCTCCTCTAATATTCTTTCGATGATGATAAAAAAAATAAATTACAAAGGACTATACTCTTTAATTCGTTAATCAAAAACAATATTTAGATTTTATATCAAAATTCAATTTCTATCTATTTATAATAACATCTATATCTATATGATGAGGAGAAAAAAAAATCTACTCTTCTATAGAGCCAGCTAGCCAGAGCAATTAGAGCCCTCGGTCAGATCCAAAAACTATTTTTCAAAAATTAATATGGAGAAGTATCCAATTTTTATCTTTTTTTCTTTATAAAAAAAATTTAAATTTAATTATTTCAATACAAATTTAAATTTAATTATTTCGTCCAAGCTACAGGCTCTACTCTTCTACGTAGTTAAAGTTTACCCATAAAAGTAAACGCAGCACAATAATGGTGACAGAGCTTCTTGGTGTTGACGTATGCGAAAATGACTAGACAAAGAAGAGTCAAAATTGGTAAGCGTAACTTGCAGATAATGAATCGGGCCTGGAATCAGCTTTCGGCCGGCGATGGGGTCGGACGCGTAGTTATTGTACATCACACGTAGTCGGACGGTAAAATAGTGCTCAGTAGATCAATTCTCATAGAGCGTTGATTGGTTGTGCACTCTATGTTGCACGACTGCATCTTAGTCATCGAATCAAAATCACGATTGCACAGTAATGAAAAACGCACAGTATTTTTGCCGTGTGTTTTTCATCGTTATCGTCGCCGATTCACTGTCGGCCGATGTCCAACTAGAAAACCGATCGACACCAGAGTCCGGTCGGATCCCGCTCGATTTCCGATCGAATTGTCATCATTTTCGACTGCGATTGTAGCCGTCATTGGACGCACCACTAGCGACCGTTTCCGATCGTAATCCGACCGAAAGTCGATTGGTATCCGCCCGGACTCTGGTCGAATCTCGACGTTTCGATTATGGCGTCGATGGCGCACCCACTAGCGGCCGATCGTAATCCGTTAAAAATCGATCGGACTTATCCGCCGACTCGTCGAATCTCGCTCGGTTTTCATCGATTACACCGCCGATCGAGGCGTGCCCACATTTACTAATCGTAGCGTTAATAAATGATATATATATATATATATTAAGCGCCGCTCGCGTGAGCAGTGAGCAGTCAAAATCATTCAGTGACGATCGAGGCGTCGGCACATTTACTATGCATGCACACAGTCGAATAATAAAACGACGCATATATATATATATAGATATATATATATATATATATATATATATATATATATATATATATATATATATATATATATATATATATAAGTGCACGATTGTTGACCTCCTGACACTTTCGACCCCTCGCTTGCCGTTTCGCCGTCCGACCTCCTCTGCCGTGGACGGTCGGCGGCGCGCCGACAGAAGCGTGGGCCGTGTGGGAGTGCATTGTACATTTCTCAATCACGACGCACAATGGATGGCTGAAATCACTACGCACACGAGCGTACAACGTAACATCGCACAGCAAACCAAATATATATATATATAGAGAGAGAGTTGGAATTTTGCGATCAATCTCTAATTTTTCTTATAAATAAGATTTAATGGAGAAGTCTAACTACTCATATACAATTTAGACGAGTTAAGTGCGGAAAATCCAACTACCCGAACAACACTTAAAATCCGACTCTTCGCCCACTAACAATCAATTTGCATTTGGCGATTCCTTTTATAAAAAGTTAAAACGGTCATATTAACGATCTGTTTAGGAGATAAATTAGAATTTCAGATGATATTCTTTTATGTTTTTATTTGGGAGGTGATGAGCGACAGATAAATAAGCTTTTAATTTTATTTGAAAAGGGAGGACAAGGAGAAAATTATAGGAAAGGATAAAATTTAATTTTATTTGAAGTTTTTTTTATACTTCAAAGGAAGGGGAATGTAATCAAATATTTATTATTTCAATTTTACTTCCCTTTTAAAATATTAATTTTCAAATAAATAAATTTATCAAAATTATTTAATTTGTTTAAGTTCAACTTTCCAATTAAGTACTATTTTCTCTCTCATTCTCTATGGAAATTTTTATACGTCGAGTTTTACTTCTTTTTTTTTTTAAATAGCAATGTAAAAGAATTAATTTTGTATTAAAAATATCTAATTTATATTTATAAAATAAATATTAATATTTTAAAAAATAAATTAATGTCTAATTTAAGATGTGAAAATATTTTTTTTTCACTTTATATATTTAATTTGTATTTTTTTTCCTTCTCTCCCCAAATAAAGTAACACATATTAAGTTAATAAATCTTCCCTTCCTTCCAAATAAGAGGAATATAAATATTTAAGGGTCATTTGGTTTGTAAAAATGTTTTTTTTTATTTTTATTTTCTGAAAAAATATAGAAAATGATGTTTGATTGACGTTTTCTATTTTCGTTTTTCATAAAATAAAAAAATATTTTATCAAAAATTGGAAAACACATCAAAATTATTTTCTATTTTTATTTTCGTTTTTTTGAAAAAATAAAAAAATATTTTCTGAAAAATTTTAAAACATAAAAAAAAACATTTTTTATTTTCTTAAAAAAATAATAAAAAAAAATCTACAACCCGAATGCTCCTTTACCTTTATTTTTTGTTTCTTTTCCAATCCTTTCTCTCCTCCCCTCTCTCCTTATCCCATTCAAAGTGTAGGATTTTCTGATCGTATATGAAATAATTATTTATTGTTTGACGAAACAACATTTATATTATGATCGATCGTCGCTCGTTGCTCAGTCACTCATCATCTTTTGAGCGGCTGCACTCACTGTCTTTTTCCCCCCCCCAACAATGACCTTCTTTATTGAATAGTAAAAAAAATTATGTTATTTTTTAACAATAAAAATCCCATTTACTATGGAGAAAAAAGATACTACGGAGGGGAAAATTAAGAAACGATGTTGCATATATATTTACAATTAAAAAAAAATTAAATAAGTTAAAATTAAGATGTTTATTAAACCTTGGATTTTCTCCGTTTTAATTTCTCTTTTTTTGCTCGTTTTCTTCGCCGAATGAAATCAGTTTACACAATACATGATTTTCTTGCAAAGATGAAAGAGAAGAAACCTTCTTTGAAATGATAATTTTGATCTAAATCATTGGTAATGGATTGACTAAGTCTTCGAGAACTCTAAATGATTTTTTGTAAACAAATCAGATATAAATTGAATTGCTATTAGTCGAGTGCTTCCTTATCAGATTGGTTCGCATTAGCTTACCCTATCCAGGTGAATAGAGAAGAGTTTGCACTGTACAATGGATAGACAATTGAGTTGGCTATGAACGGCATAAAGAGTTAAAAGGAAATCAATTGGAACCTCGATAAAAATCAATGGATAGACGATTGAGTCGACTATGATCCAGTCGACCGAGCTTGCCCTTGGACCCTGTTTGGGTCAGCCCTGAAGACTACGAGCCTGCCATATACCCATCCGTCAAATTAGATTTAATATTTTTTCTTAAATATTTATCTTTTCTTTCTAATCTTCTCCCATAACATAAAAAGATTAATCATCCAACCTAAATAATAATTATAACTAATGAAAATAAATTACGATGCTATGATTTGGCAGAAGAATTAGCGCATTAGAAACGATATATTTCGTATTTGCTAAGAATTAATCTATTATTCTATGAATATCTGTATGCGTTAGCCACTAAACTCTTTTCGCAGAAACATTCTAATCTCCTCCCAAACAAAGTGTAGTAGACTTCATTTGGTGAACCGAGATATGCTATCTATTGGGCTAAGTCATTGGGCTTTCTCAACCTGGCAGCCCATCGATTAGCCGGAGATAAAATCGCAGGAGCAGCGGGGCCATAAGTTTTGAGTTTTGTTTTAAAAATAATTTTATTGTTAATTTTTTTTTAAAAAAAATATTTGGTTCAATAAAAAATAATTTTATATATTTTTTTAAAAAAGTTGAATATGCGTTATGGTAAATTATCCAACTAAGAATGACAATAAAATTGTGAACACGCACGGAGTATCGCAACTAGTGAGTGTCCAGCTTACATCAAGACAAGTGAAAAATATAAGAAATAATATTGAGAATAAACATCAAAATTATTCTAAAATTATGAGGGCGAAGTAAAAAATATGATAAGCATGGGGGCAAAATGAACTTCTCTATAATTTTTTTTTATTAAATGAATAAAGAATTTGATAACATGCACGACGAGATATATGCGCTCATATGCAATACAAATTCATTGTCCGATCGTACAGGATGATAATACATAATAACTCTTTGCTCGAGCATCTCGTCTTTGTGAGCACCTTGCTCGAGTTCTTTATTGTTGCAAGTTGGGAGTTCAGTATTATTGTCGAATGATTGACTCTGATCAAATCATGGCTACGATCCGATCGAAGTTGGAGTCCGACTATATCACAGTTGGAATCCATCCCGATCAAGATTGACTCTGATCAAATCACAGTCGAAATTCGACCGCTCGATGGTGATACCAAGCGATAATGTACTCGAGCATAATCGATTCGACCTCAAGTATATTGTCAACGGTGAGAATAACACAGTCGATCCGACGGATTCAAGAATATATTATAATGTACTCGTCGAAACTATTATGTATTTCATGTGATCGAACAAAGAATCAGGCATACATAGATAACGAAACCTGCATCGTGTATAAACGCGTACAAAATCGTCGCTCGGGATTTGAGAACTGAAATGAACAAATTCAAATATATATAGATATTGAACTTCTTGATATTCATGAATAAAAAGTATAAATTATATATACAAATAAAATTAGTAAATTATGTTACTCAACAAATTTCTTATCAATATAATAAATAAATAAAATTTCAAAATCAAGTTTATTAACCAATTAAATAAATTTAAAAATATAAAACGCATTAAATAAACTATATTAACCAATTAAATCAAATTTAAAAATATAAAAAAAAAATTAACGAACGCATCTAAAAGAAATCTGATTATTTTATGGACCAAAATATGAAGTACATATGTTGTATAATAGATGGAATTCTAGCTCTCCATTTGTGCAAAGTTGGAACCGCCAACGGAATTCTATCTTATACAAGAGCTGTCAAATTGGATTATGTTCGTTGAATTGATCCGCTCTATCAATTAATTTAAATGAACTTGATTAAAATTTTATTAATTCATCATTTTAAGGGGCCTAAACAAATTAACTCGTGCGAATTACAGATCTAAACAAATTGGCCCACAACGGATTTAAGTTGGTTTGCAGATTGAAAAATATCAAAAGAAGATAAATCTTATAAAAGAAAAATTATTTAATTTTTTTTATCAATATTTTAATATTAACAAGTTCATCATAATCTTCTTTTTATCACACATACAATTCGATACGAAGTGTAAGAGAAATTAGAGAAAATAAGAAAAAAATATTTAATTTAAATACTCTAATAATTTTTTTATATATATTCTAATTAATTTATAATTATTTTGTTTTTATTATTTCAATTAATATAGGAAATGATAATCAATTACAAGTGTAGAAAAATTTCAATTAGACTTTTATTTGGAGGAGTCAAAATTTAAATTTATTTATTATCAAGATTTGGATATTTTGGAATGTTGAAAGAATAAAAAATATCGATATCTAACATTGTCGATCGATAATTGATATCAATTACAAGATTTTAGTTGCTTCGAATGCATATTTTTTTATCATAGTATTCTATCCTCTTTGTTAGTTATCATCTTCAATGGCTCAATAATTTTGAATTTTTTTATTTTTTTAGCTCGCTGATTGATCCGTCTAATTCGTAATCCGTTTTGGATTGGATTGGAGATTTTCAACGCGCGCCAGGATGGTGAGTTGACCTGTTTTCCCCCGTTAAATATTGAATTTACGATGAATTGACTAGTCCCACTATGGGTAGATCCATTTGACAGCTTTATGACACACGTAAGATTAGAGGCGCTCTTTAAAATATCGGGAGGCATTTTGTCAAAAAGGCAAACTTCAGGTGCAAAATAGAAATATTTCATCCAATAACCCAGACTCCCAGTTCGACTT
This sequence comes from Wurfbainia villosa, assembly GCA_025175895.1. Taxonomy (NCBI): domain Eukaryota; kingdom Viridiplantae; phylum Streptophyta; class Magnoliopsida; order Zingiberales; family Zingiberaceae; genus Wurfbainia; species Wurfbainia villosa. Next base: position 115,187,882 of record CM045994.1, read on the forward strand.
CAAGATTAGTGCACGTATGATGGATCTAAAACCACCTAAATCCGGACCTGAAATGGTTTCAATCCCGTTGTCATGTCGTCGTCGTCCTCCCCATCCATCTTTTCGCCGCAGCGTTACCCGGCGGACCAACTCCGGCGATAGGCCGCTGCTACACAGGGGAGGGGCTCCGGAGGACGGACAAGTACTTCTCTCGTCCTTACGCTATTATTTATCATCTCGCTGATGCTGCTCGTGTTTTTCTTTCTCCCCCTCTTCTGCCCGGCGATAGATCTGCGGGAATTTGCCTTTGCGGTCCCAGTCCGAAGAACTCTCCAACCTTTGTCTTGTTAATGTGTTCTTTGGATCGTAACCAAGTTGGGTCTGTGCACTGGAACCACTGGCACAGCGCTTAGATGTGCGCAGTCTGATCTCTAGCGTTTGTATTGCCATATGATTGATTTATAGTGTAGCGAGTCATTGTTTCAAACCAGACTAGTTTAGAATTTCCAAGCATGCGATGTACCTTATCCTACAATGGAGCAGATCAGTGGAGTTGCACATAAACATAGTTGTTTGAAGTTGCTACTTCTTTTGAACCATTTAAGTGCTTCGTAAATCACTTTAAGTTCGTCCTCCCATTTCGAGACCAGTCGCAATGTAATGTTTTCGTGTTTACGTGCGTACTTAGGTCCAGTTTCAGTATTTGTACATGTTGCTTTGTGTTAGGTTCCTTTTTTTATTTGTTTCTGAAGCTTCTTCTTGATTATTTTATGGGGTTTCATTTGATGTAGTTGAAGGTTTTCAGGTTTTCCATTGTTGGAAGAGATGGGCGATGAATCTTTTATGGGCAGTGTATTAGACGAGAAACTGGACAATTATGAATCTGTCAGTGGGAATAACATAGCAAATGTGGAGGATGATAAGACTCCTGTTGCTGGGATGAAGTTTAAGTCATATGAGGAAGCTCTGGATTTCTACAGGCAATATGCACGACTAATGGGATTTAGTGCACGCTTAAAAAGAACAAATTATAATAAGTTCGGTCAGTACCAATCTGTGGAATTTATTTGTTCTAGAGGAGGCAAGGGACGAACTGATGATCCTAGCTACTTGTGTAGGCCTACGGCTAAAACAAATTGTCCAGCTACAATCCTGTTGAAGTTGCGGGCTGATGGTTTGTTACACGTAAAGAAAGCTATTTTGGAACACAACCATCCAATGGACCCTTTCAAGGTTGAATTGAAGAAGCGCAGGAAAAAACTTTCTTATTCTTCACCAAGACATGATGGGGACAATGGGAAGAACCCGATAAGAAGACTAAAGAGGTTCCAATCACCCTCTCTTAAACTAGTTGAAGATGTGCCTTTTGGTGATAAAAGCCTAAGAAACTCTGGTGAAAGAGGGCATTTGATGCTTCATGATGGTGATGCTTCTGCCATTTACCAATTCTTTACACACATGCAGAAGAGATTTGCAAACTTCTTCTATTCCATGGATTTGGATGAGGAAGGACGATTAAGGAATGTGTTTTGGGCTGATGCTATATCGAGGGCAACATACAGGTTTTTTGGGGATGTGGTTTTGCTTGATACATCCTACTTAACATGCAAATTTGATATTCCTCTTGTTCTATTTCTTGGTGTTAACAACCATGGCCAGTTAATTTTGCTTGGATGTGGCTTGGTATCAGATGAGACTTTTGAGACCTACTTTTGGTTATTTAAGGCATGGCTGGCGTGCATGTCAAGACAACCAGATTCGTTTATATCTGACCAGTGTGTAGCTATTAAGGAGGCATTGGCAAAGACTTTTCCAGGAGTTCGTCATCGCCTTTGTCTTTGGCAAGTGATGAAAAGGTTTCCAATGCACTTTAGAGAACAAGAAAATTGCACTTCTATAAAGAAGACGCTAGAGAAGATAGTCCATGACTCGGACACCACTGATGAGTTGGAAAAGGATTGGAAAAGAATGATTGAAGACTTTGGGCTTGAATCCAATGAATGGCTAAATTGGTTGTATGATAATAGACATTCTTGGATACCTAGTTATCTGAAAGGCACATTTTGGGCAGGTTTAACTTGTAGTGAACGCAGCATTTGCTTGAGTTCATTTTTTGATGGATTTGTGTATCCTGAAACTTCCTTAAAGCAATTTTTAAGCATTTATGAGGTTGCATTACAGAGCAAATATGAGAAGGAAGCTCAAGCCGAATTGGAGTCATTTAACAAAAACCCAAATCTCGTTTCTAAATTTTACATGGAGAGGCAACTTGTTGATCTTTATACTTATAACAAATTCAAACAGTTCCAAGATGAGCTGAAAGCTACAATATATTGTAATGTTTCATTGGTCAGTGAAGATGGCCCAACTTCAACTTATGGGATCAAGGAGTCTCTTCTCTTGGAGGATGGAAACCCCACAGATTACAGAGATTTTAAAGTTATTTACAAAGCACATGAACTTGAGGTCCAATGTTGTTGTGGTTCTTTCCAAACCAGTGGCATTCTTTGTAGGCATGCTTTATCTGTGCTCAAGTTACATCAGATATATGAGATTCCATCTCATTACATAATTGACCGCTGGAAAAAGTACACAAGGGTATTGCATCCGGTGTCTTGTCTGAGTGATGAGTTGGTTGGAAATAATCGATGGGAACGCTATGACAATTTGGCCAGATGTTGCCTTCAAGTTTTAGATAATGGTGTGGTATCCAGTGACAAATACCAGCTGTCTCTAAAGTTGCTAAAGGAGGTCGAGAAGTTTCTATCAAATGATAATAATCTTGGAAACATAAATGTTAAGATTGTTCCCACTGGAACAAGGACAATCGATGATGCAGAAGAGGTACATGTAGCAACTTCTAGGGCTGGCAATGTGCAGATTTTGTCACAAATGAAACGGAGAGGTCGACCTCCCAAAAGAAAGGTATACTGCCTTATTCTTTAAAATTAATTTAAATAGGATAATGGAGCTGAGTTATGAGGCGAACAACTTTCACTATTCTAAATATTGTCATTTGACTTTATTTTGTTTTCTTTTGTAAGTATGACATTTCCATCTATATTACCCACAGGATGATCAAGAAACGCTACTTTCTCAAGATCACAGTGGGATGAATCTGTCCTTTCGTTCGGCTTCAAATGTAGGGGGAGATATCGATGTACAAGAAAGCTTGACTGCGCTGGTAAATGCCAAAATCACAATGACAACTTATAAGTTAACATCACTTCGAAATTTGCACATTAACTATGAAACACCATCTCTGAGTGTGCCATAGTACAATAATTGAGGCACTGAACAGCTTGCCATTTAAGGATTTCGGTTACAGATATAGTATTCTGTTTCTAGTAAAGCTGAATAGTATGATGACCTTAAATTCTGAGAGGCATTGTGCCCAGAACCATCCATTTTATAATATCTAGTATATTCTGACATACATTTTTGAACTGAAGATCTTACTTGATCATAAGATTGATAATATAATGCAGGCAGAGGTGAGCCCAAGTGATTTTTCACTTAGCTGCCATTATGGGCCACAACTGAACCACACACATCAAAGCAATGATACATCGAGGATACCATTGGGTGGAATGTTCCAGGTTTGTATGCCCGGCCAATGAAAAATGTGTTCCACCTTGTCCAAAAACAGAAATGATTAATTTGTTTCACTTCTTGTCTTTCCAAGACTCAGCAGCATGAACTATCTTGTTGGTTGTACCATGATTCTTGCATGCCTCATGACTCATGGAGTAACGTTTGCACTGTAGGGTCAATTTGATCACCAAGCTGTCGAAGGGCAACCAAGAGCCCAGTGGCTCTTTCAGCAAATGCTGCAGGTTCACTCAACTATCTTTCATGTCTTTCTTTTGGGGTTAACTTTGTTACCCAAGTTTGATCTGACACGAACCTGCAGGAAACTCAGACACCAAATGCACCTGGATGGACTGGCTAGAAGGTGCAACACGCCGACAACTAAATTCTACGTAAGTTATGAAGTTACCCAACACGATTGTTCCCCACTCCCCCAAAAACTGCTGGTTGTTAATCACACAACGTTTGAATCAACCATTCTATAGTGTAATTGATTTTATGGACATTACAACAACTTTTCTTGATGCTCATTCTTCTGCTGGAGCACTCTCCGACATTTCAGAATAAAGAAGAATGCAAGTTGAAATATCTACTCAAGGTGTTAGCACTTGGTGTGAGTGGTGGATTCAAATGCATGTCTTTGCTATCGTATGCTCCCTAAGAACAAGGTTGTGATTGTGACAATTAAGTCCACTGAAAAATTTGGCACCTGAACAGGAGCTATGGAACTGAAGTGCACTGTCTTAAAAGAATCTTTGTTTATATCATTAAGTAGCTAGAACAAAAAATCACAGGGGTGTGTGTATCGGTTTCTAAACTTATTTATTGTGTTGTTAAGCCAACCCGGATTTTCGGTTAATGGCATACACTATATATGTATTGAAGTTGTATTGTTGAGCAATTGGTGTGTACATTGGAATCCTTGTTCAATCATTGTCCATAGTTATGTTCCTGATAAGTTATATTCTTTGTGAGATGAGTTATTTAGGGGGAGAAGACTAGCCCCTTGCATAAGAATGATGATAAAAAAAAAAAGGAGGTGTCTTTTTGATAATTTAGAGAAGAAAAAAAATATTTGTGTGATTTTTCTCTATTAAAGAAAATACACATGCTATAAAAAAAAATATAAATTAAATAAATAGGCTCATTGGTCGAGCATGCATAAGTTTTTATATCACACAAGTATTTTAAGGAAAATATAACTAAGAAATATTATTATTATTGTTGGTTATATTGAAATAGATGGTGAGGGTTGTTTATGTTGGATAGAAAGGAAGGACTTGCTCTGTGAGTTGTGCACTAGTGAATCAAAAAACGATGAGATTTTTTATGTGAGTGTTTCGAGAAGGCAGTTGTGAGTTCTCGTGTGAAACACTTTGTATGAAGATAAGCATTGTAGAGTTATTAGAATTCTTCTCTTGTTGTGCAAAATGAGAGATTATCATCGTTAGGGCTGTAAACGAATCAAGCGTTCATGAACGAGTTTGGTGTTCGACTCGGTAAGAGCTCGTTTACGTTCGTTCAATATGCATCAAAGTCAATTAATAAACAAGCTTGAACAGTTTGATAAATTAAATAAACAAGCTTGAACACGTATGTGTTCGGCTTGTTAATGTTCGTGAACAGTGTTCGTGAACAATATTTGTGAACGGTGTTCATGAACATTAACAAACCGATTTATGATTATACTCTTTTAAAAATTATTTTTGAATTTATTTATACTCATTTATAAATCAGGATTAAATTAATAAAATTTTAAATAAACAAACAAATTTAACTTAAGAGCTTGATAACATTTAAATAAATCAAATTTAAACAAGCTTGAATCAAGTTTGATTAGAAGCTTGATATCCATTAAACAAGCCAAGCTCAATTCAAACTCAAGCCAAGCTCAAACTAAAAAAAAAAATACCAAGCAAAGCTTGAACAGATTTTTTAGTAGCTTGGTTAATTTTAGGCTCGGCTCGGCTCGGCTCGGCTCGGCTCGGCTTGGTTATCTTATCAAATAAGTCTGAACACTACAAAGTTTGGCTTGACTTGACTTGTTTACAACCCTAATCGTCGTCATCGGACTTGGGATTACAATGTTGTGGTACAGTACTAGAAGTTCGAATTAATCTTCGTAATTTCCATTCAAATTGCGAGAGTTCCACGAGGATCAAAGTTCATAGTAAAGTTCTTGAGCAAAACAGTATTAGAGAATTCGGACATCATTTATATTCCATGAGATATATTTATGTTTCCGTAATTTTCTTTCATTACATTTCCAACAATTATCATTAAAATATTTTTAAAATAACATTAAAATTTATTTATAACTGAAATACAAAAGCCCTTAAAATATAATAATATTAATAATTTTATAAATATTGGTAGAGACCTACCTTAATTTTAAATTTTAGAAAAATTTAAATCCTTTTGGCATTCTTAAAGTTTTCTAATAATCTTCAAAGTAACTAATTGCATCCACCATGAAAACTTTACGATCACGATTTGAGGCTTCTTTTTTTTAATTGAAATGATTTTATAATTTTAATTTTATTTTTTTGGATAAAAAATTAAAATCAATAAAATAGAAAAAGAAATTAATAGTAAAAATATGAATGAAAATTTTTATTTTTCATGTAAATTTTTTATCATAATGGATGCTCTAACTGTAAAATTTAATTTTCTTGGAAACAATTGCAATTGCAATTTAAATTTAGAGTAATTTTTTAAAATTATTAAAATTGTTGTTTCACAACATAATTAATCACGTGGAGGATAAGTATGAATCAATCAACTCCAAAAACGAATCGTCTATCTTTCATTGTGTTAAATTTCAATACAAACTATAAATTGATTGTAATTTATCTTTCTTTATACAATCGTAAGATCGATCTCGAGTCTTTACACGGATGACGTAATAGTTAAGATATAACGATACTTATGGATATAACGTGAACCGATTCCGGAGAAGGTTTAAAGATCTTTTTTGAATTCAGATGACTTCTATGTATCTTAATTACCACGTCAAGACTCATAAACCTCGTAATTTACCTCCTTCATAATGATCATGGAATAAGTCAGTGGCGGTTGCTAGATTGACGATTTCAATCTTTGCGAGTGAGACCGATCTCAATAGATATTTGGAGTGAACGATACCATCTTTTACCAAAGAGAATTAATCATATGCAGAATCGTACCTGATATAAGATTAGAGAAGCGATCGCCTCGGATCTATTTTTAAAATCATTCAAATCCCTCCAAAAAAATAATATAAAAGATTTAAAAATTAATTCATTTTTAAAAAAATTCGATTCATACGGTATATTTAAAAATAATAAAGGAGATTAAAAAATAGACGGTTCTAGAAATGAAATCCAGGAACTCCACTAGTAAATTCTCAACTGTTGGGGGGCCTTTTGCAATTTGCCATTTAAATACTTTTATCCATATAAAGCTAGTATTGAAAACTTCTTGGGATGTCTTTCTTTTATCCACTTGTACCACGTCTACGTCGCGAGACGGGAGACGCAGATTAAAAGATTTGTTTTTTATTTTTCGCCCTTTTCGAGTTTCAAGTATTTTTTGCTTAATGGCCGTCGTAGTCTTCCGGCCTCCATCCATCGCCCCGATTCCGAAGGCAACACGGGTCATGGCCGTCGCCCCCAGCTCGACCACCGCCATTAATAGCGTTTCTGGGTTGCGGCGACACCGGAAGCTCCCCATTTTGCTGTTCGACGTTATGGACACGCTCGTCCGCGATCCCTTCTACGAGGACATCCCCGCCTTCTTCCAGTTCGATTTCTTCTCCTTGATTTGTTTTTGTGACGAGTCATCGGGGAAAAGATGACTTTTTTTCGTCGCTTAATCCTTTGCCTTTTGTCCTCCTAATTTACTGCGGATTAGTCTGGGAATGTCAAAATCGTGTTAGGTGTTTTGTTCTGATCGAAAATGAACTAAAATGATAGGATATCGTCTTCTTTTTTTTTTCATTTAAGTGATCGCATCCATTTCTAGGTTATGAAATACAAATGGATGATTGAGTTACCCTTAGCAAGTGGAAATATGAGAAGCAATAAGGATGGCTGTTAAACTAATTAGATTTGCTTAAAGTTGTATTAATGCTGCACTATATTATAAGTTTAATCTGCAATCTCCTACCAACAAACAGTCAACTATGTATTAGATCCCTTTTGTTTTTGACAAAGAACTTTATATTATTTAGATATGACAACATCTTTCTTTAATTTATCTGCAGTGTGCTGAATCACAACCTAAAGAGTTCTGCCTGTCCTAGCAGCCTCCCGGTTCCCCTGGGCCCTAAGAGGTTTTAATCTGCACAATGTCTTGAATTGTTTCTCAGTGATGATCAATTTAAAAATTTCAAGCCAATTGATATATTAGGATCATGTATCCGTGTTAGTAACAGTCATCTGATGTGAGGTTGACACAATTAGCTGAAACCTACTCATGGAATTTCTTCTAGTGGGAATGAATTTATGCTGTCCTGTGAAATTTTATTTCATTAGGATAGTTAATTTTGATTAAGAAACAACGGAAAAATCCATATTGAAGTAAGCAAATGAAAGGTAGCAGATGAAATAACCACAGACTGCGCTCGCACCAAACACATTTTAAGATGATATCATAAGGAGGATAAGCATGAGTGCATGAATAAGATCTAATAGCAACTGATTGCATAGGAGCCAACTGAAAATGATCAATTTAGCTGTCCCAGGAGATGTTAGTCCAAATCCAAGGGGATCAGGTGTACACTTGGACTGACTTAAGTGGGTAGATTGAGATTACCGAGAAGGTCCCACCAAGTTATAGTGTAAGAAAAGCCGTCCATAGTGTATGTGCTGATAAGTGAGATAGAATTTCCAAGGTAGCTTATCCTTGAATTGGATGTTAGGGTCTTTGCCACTGTAAATATCCTTGTCAATGACTCAATTGCAATGTTCTTATCCAGGGCCATATCATAACACCTTATGGAGGTGGATGCAAGATATGCCCTTGTTGAACCATCATTCTCTCCAAAGAATTGGTGCTTCATCTAATGCCAACGTGATCGCTTAGGTTTGCTTAAATTATCATCGAATTTTGGTTTGATCTAGATTGCTTTCCTTTCTAGTTTTGAAAAGTGTGCCAGAAAGAGTACTGCAATCTTCTCTGTGAATCACAAGACTTTTTGTTGCACTTCAGTTTCCTTGGTCTTTTGTTGCTTATTATGATGGTTTACTTCAGCTATTAAGAATACCAAAGATACTAGTTTCCAACAGCACTTGAGTGATTCCTCAGCTGATCGCATTTAATATGGATATTTTTAGAATCTACCACTGTCAATAATTAAAAGTATGAATAATTAAATTAGATGATTTCTTAGGCTTGGATCAGTCCAATTAGCTCACAAACATGAGTACATATGAGAAATAATTCAGAATTTCTAAGTATAGATCGAGTATTTTCTTATGATTTTGGAATAAATGGTCAGCCAATCTAACTTAACATAAAAATTGTGATATGGTTGTGAAATTCAATCCTTTGACTTTCTTAATACTCATTATATTATATTTTTTATTTTATGGTTAGGATGTGTTTGAGTTATTTATCAAGTATTTTTTTTTCATAATGTTCCATTTACAGAATGTCTATGAAAGAACTTTTAGAAGAGAAACACCCCACTGCATGGGTGGAGTTTGAGAAAGGATTGATTGATGAGGTATTGTATGGAAACTCTGGAAGAAATCTTCTCTCATATTAATCATTTCTAATCCCGATACTTTCTTCCTTTATCTCTTCTATGTTTTCCTTTTTGATAAAGTTTGATGGAGGTTCTAATTTCCTCATCATATTATTATACTAGTGGCGTTGATGTTTTTTTTGTGGTTCTATTTCATGTTAAATCATTTTCAGTACAACTTTGTTAACCAGAGATGGTACATTTATGAATGAGATTAAACTCTTTTGAGATATATAAGAGTAATTTCATGGAACTCAAATACTATGTTTGGTTCATAGGAATAATTGTTCTATTTTTTTATGATTTCGGAATAGGTTTTTTTTTTTTTTTTTGGCAAAAATGAACTCGGAATATCAAGTTCCATAGAATTGTCATTCCCTATTCATAAGGAATATCTATTCATTTATTCACTATCTTTCATGCTTTGCACCTGCTTTACAGTACTTAGCAGAATTTACTATTTGCAGAATCAAAGGTTGGAAATTTAACTACAAATCTGGGTCCAATGTTACAATTAACTTGATGTTTAGAGATTGGATGCAATGAATGAATATTCCTCAAAATTATTTTACTCTAGAAACTACATACATGGCAATATAGGTGGAAATTGCATTTACCTATTTCTTGGCAGTACATGGAATTTCCAATTCTAAGTACAATGTTAAATAATACATAACAAGGCAACCATAACCGTCATATTTGTCTTTAAATGCATAAATCACACACAAATTATATCCCAAATTAGAGCATAGGCTTAACATATATAATAAAGTATGCTAATCATGTTATCTAATCAACAATTCCATAAAAGAAAACATATGTAACAATACAGAATAAAACTTAATATATAACAACCTTTATTGCTCAATATTGTAGAATATGCCATATGGGTAACACGAATATAATTGAACACATGCAAAACAAATTTTTAGTTGATACAAGTTACCAAACCAAACCAAGAAGATAACCACAATAGTATTGTGAAAAAACTAATCCTCTTAGAAGAAAAATATATCATAAAAGCCCTTATTATTTGATTCAGAACAAGGGAAAGATATATGTTTTTTATTTGATTTTGGTTCAATCCAAAATTGTTCAAATAAATCACAATTTATGATTTTAGAAGTCCTCATGTATGGATGTACATATGGCCACTTAAACTACATGTGCTTGCGTACACTGTCTGGTTCTACATATTAAAGCTAACCATATATATTATACGTGCTTTATGTGATGTGATCTCTTCCAAAAAAATGCTTGTGCCTGCCTAGGCTACATAAACTTTTTTTTTTTTTTAATCTAGTTGCAGATAAGGAAAATAGATGGAAACTTTACTTGGATGCCCAATCACCTCTTTTTTTAAGTCAAAGTTTCTTTATTTTATGTTTTTTTATAAACGTTTCTTCCTTGTTCTTCTACCTTCTTCATGTATCCTTCTTCTCTCTCCTTGTCTTACTCCCTTGTTCCTTTCTCCCTCTTCACCTACAGTGCTCCCACATAAATCCTTGTAACCATGCATTCGTTTTAAAGAGGCTTGCTACTTGAGGCCAGAAACAAATCCCGATCTTTTTCTTGCCAGAGGCAAAAAGGGCAAGAGAAAATAAACAGCAGAAGCTTCGTCATAGCGTTGTCTATTATTGTTGGTGGACAGGCTAGAGGAATGGAGAGAAGAAAGGGTGAGAGAGAGAGGAATATTTTCTCTTAAGCAGGCTTTTTTCCCATTCTTTATCCCTTCCTAAATCTCGTTTGTAGTCTTCTTCCTGGATGATCGAATATCAGTTAGTTCACAAATTGAGGAAATCCACATGAAGATATTGTCAAGCTGATTCAACTATCTGATTTGCTATAATAATTTATGTACAATTCCACTAATTTAACCTTTTATGTGAAGGCTCTTAACAAGATTTCTTCAAGTTATAGATTTATGGTTTGGTCAACCGCAATCTGAAAAATGGATAAATTTTTCTTTTTGTTTTTTTTGTCAATGAGAAAATGGATAATTAAAAATTGGTTTCATGAAAACAAAACTTTCGTATCTAATTGTATGGTGTCATGGATGTGTTGGTCAATTCTTATTCAGAGCATTCTATGCGATTCAATACCAACACTTTTAGTTTTTTTTTTTCTTTTAAATCTTTTGCCATTCATCATGTGTCATTAGACTATTTAAACATTTTCCCTTTCAGAATGAGCTTGCTAGGAAATTCTTCAAAGATGGGAGATCTTTTGATTTGGAAGGTAAGTACAATTTTTGTTTGTAGGAAAAAATCAACTCTTTTTAATTTTTTTCATAACCTTATATTTTGAAATTGGTGTTTGAAGAGAAGCCTTGGTGCAATAGTAAAATTGTTGTCGTATGACTAGTGGTCACAGGTTTAAGTCACAAAAATAATCTTTTGCAACGCAGGATAAGACTGTGTACAAAAAAAAGTTAATGTGGTCCGGCCCTTCTCTAGGATCTTGCATTGGCGGGAACTTTGTGTACCGGACTGCCCTTTATTTGGTATTCGAAGGCATTCGACATGTTTTCTTGAAACTATTTACATACCTTAACCTTCACTATGTGGACATGAAAGTTGTTACAGCCGCTTTTGCATTATCATAATTCAATTAAGAAAATTTTATGCAACAAATTAGAGTTGTTATTAGCAACTTTGCATCCACTCTTAACTTCTTTAGCTTCACTTGCACGGGTCAGTTTGGTTCACACTATGGTGCTCTTTCTGTGTCTGGATACAGTTGAGTTGCAAAAGAAAAAGGAACAGATGTTCTCCCATGGAAGGATGGTTTGTTCCAACTATGAGATAATAACTAATATACACTTAATAGAGTGTTTCTGTTTTTGCTTACCATCATTTAGGTTCAACAAAAGTGCATGAAGTATTCTGAATTATACTTCAACTCTAAAATACATCGTGGTGCTAAACTCGATTGCATTTTCTGCAATTGAACTAAATTATCATTTAGGAGAAGTAACTTAATCCTTACAATAAATTAACCTAGAAACTAAACACTAAAACCAAACTGAATTTGCAATTTCACTGCAAGATTCTCACTGCGAGATGTGAAAATAAAATCTCAAATGGCTCAAGTACAATTCTTGTTGGCATAGGAATATTGATGGTAGTAACCACCTTGTTTCTTTCATTTTGTTTCTTCCCAGTTGTGCATGGTGTTTGACTTCACAATTTCTTTAGGTCTCAAAGAATGCATGGTAAGAGGATATTCTTATCTTGATGGCATTGAGGCACTGCTCAAAAATTTGAAACTGAAAAGCTATGAATTACATGCGTTTACTAACTATCCAATCTGGTGAGTTAAGTTGACCTCCTCAATAATGTAATGATTTCCATTCGCCTTTTCTTATCAAAACAGCTGATGCTAAATATTCATTTGAAGAATCTTGAAATGGAAGCCTAAAGAAAAAAGGGAATAGAAGAAAGGTTATTTCCATACTACAATCTTGCCTCAGGCATCTCAAGCAAACTTTCATAGCTCTCTTTTCTTAATTTTAGACTGTGTGCCTAATCAGTTGCCTCTTATGTTTAAGGTTGTTTCCAACATGCTATAGTCTCATTTCAGGCTTATCTAGCAGACATCATTGCCCCGTTTTATTTTGTTAGCTTTAAGTAGTATGTTTGCCTCATCGACAGCCTTTGCATATTTCTTATTTGATTTATTTGGGCTTTATTTTACAGGTACTTGATGATTGAAGAGAAGCTAAAATTGTCAGAGTATTTGTCTTGGACATTTTGTTCCTGTAAACTTGGTAATATTTCTTCACAAAGCTGTTATTTGTTCCATCATATTTCCAGACAGACTTATGATGTCGTAACTTGAATTGTTTGGATGATGAATTCGTGCACTAAGATTTTTTTGCTTAGCATAGATAATTAACAAAAACTCTGGGGCAATGCTAAATTGTGAACTGAATTTTCTATCTAGAATTAATTAACAATACCTTGGTACTAAATATTCTGCATTGAATTCATTATCTCTACATATCAAACTCATTCAAAATACATGTTTATGATCCTTATCAATGCGCATTGAACTAGTAAATGTTATGATTAATCTATCATTTACCCACAAAAGTGGATCCTGATGCATCCCAAACTCATGTATCTTTTAGGAAAACGTAAGCCTGCTTTAGATTTTTATATGGAAGTTCTGGATCTTCTCGGAGTTGAACCAGCAAGCTGTATCTTCGTCGATGACAGGTTCTTTCATTACCTGGTTTAACCAAACTCTTAAGTTTATGCTAACCATTCATACTCCATCAACATTTGACATTTTCAATCAAACTATGAATAATGCTATGAATTTCCTACCAAAAATATTTTTATCATCGAAGCAATGTGTTTCCTGGCCCAATTTAACATAATATCTCAAGAATGTAATTTTGTCACAAAATATATGCTCTTTTCCCAAAAAGAACTGCTGGTTGGACTTATTGCACTGCTTATTTTCCTCAAGAAAGCATTAATTATGAGTATTTCTCTATAATAGAGCTATATGATGTTTTTTTTTATAAAAATAATATCAGTACGATTTCGATTTGGTAAAAACAAGAGGCAAGAATATCTAAATAAGATGAAACAGTTAAAAAAACAATTTTTTTTTTACTATCTCTCTTCCCATTGTATTGTTTTGCACTTGACGACTTCAATTTCAGGTTGGCAAATATTGAGGCAGCTAAAGATGCAGGGATGATTGGTTTGCATTTCAGAAACGCAGAGACTCTTGAAGAAGATTTGATTTCTTTGGGAATTGAGGTAACAACTTCTGAAGCTGCATAACTTTTCATGTACCTTTTTCTTTTCTTTCTTATCCATTGTTTTGTTTGTTTATATTTGTACCCATACGATAAATTAGAGAAAGATTAGCCGCCGATGGGTTGGCTTATGTTCCAAAATCCTGGGAAATTTATTTGCAACTTTCCTCTAAAAACTTACTTTGGAGGATGCTTATTTTCAGAATTAGGATACACACTGAACTATTGAAATTTTAGATGAAAAAGAATACCTCTATGCAGCTCCCTTTCAGGTATAATCTCATCCAGAGAAGCTTTTCCACGAATTCATGAATATGGAAAAAAATATTTTAATGTTTGTTGTAAATATGGATTGGGAATTTCAGTTCTTATGAAATTATGATTTCTTATACACAAATATAGTTACTTCTGGGAGGGGCGGCCAGTGGTTCAGACCTCGGGGGTGCAGTAGGGGTTTGATAGGCCGAGGAGGGTGGAAGTGGACAGCCCGAATAAGCCGCCCCCGGCAGAGGATTAGGAGGAGGAGGAGGAGAGGCGGATGAGGTTGAAGTCGGAGATGTGGGGGTTGAAATTGCCGTGGTGGAAGAGGTTGGAAGGCTTGAAGTTGCCATGCGCAAACTTGCGGGAGCTGCAGTCGTGGAGGTCGACCAGCCACGTCAGATTCAGTTGACTGTGCCTCGACAGCCACAATGCAGCGGTAAAATGGAACGATATCTCACCGTCAATGCATCGAAGGGGGACGTTGCAGGCGTTGACGGGGAATGCACCGGAGAGGAGATTGTCATCGAGGAAGACCGATTGGTGGGATGAGGCATTAAAGAGCTGAGCGGGGATGGCGCCAGAGAGGCGGTTGCCATGGAGGTTGAACCGTCAGAGGAAGAGGACAAATTCTTGTCGGAGACCCCAAGGCCAACGACACTAGGGTAGGCATAGCCGGTGACATTGGCACAGGAAATGCCTGGCCAGCGGCAGGGGTCGTCATCACCCTCACTTCACCCAGCGAGGGAGGATTCAGGATCTTCAGAAGCGGCAGCCTTGAAGGCGACGACGGAAATGCCCTCCGGGAACAATGCAGCTATGCGAATGGTGCGCTGAGCAGGTACACTCCCCTCCTCTTCTTCTTCATTTTCTTCGTCTAGTAGTAGCGCTTATCGTCGATACAATAGAACTAAACTAAACTAAATCTAAACGGGAGGAAGGGGAGTGAAGGACTATAATGGTGATGTTGGAGTGGCATAGCACATAAGAATGAACGTTCTGAGCATTTTGGAATGGAGGTCGAGTGATGGTGTTGGGTTTGTTAAATGAGATTTTATTGCAAGGACCAAAAGAGGAGATGAAAGCAATAGCATGGAGAGCAGTAGAAGGAAAGCAAAGGAGAAATCAAACAGACTTAGAAATTCTTCTTCCAAGTGTTTTGAAATCAGGATGAGCTTCGATTGGTTCACCTCACTTCCTCTGCCATAGTTTCTACCTGGACATTGGCAACGTAACTTAGTGGTTGGTGGGGGTTAGTTTTTGACATTAGCAACTTGGTAGAAACTAGAAATGTTGGGTTATGTGGCTCTTTAAGACTCCATGAGGACGCATGATACCACACAGGAATTTCTAGTTGGTTTGTACACTAATATTTCATGTGTTTTAAGATTGTTGCTTTATTATTCATACACATTAATTCTCCTCGTGATTCATAGGAGACAAGAATAACTCAATCGAGTCTCCACGAGGATGACATGGTGGTCAAGACACGATGATATTTGTAAAAGTGACGTGGATCGATTTCGGAGGAGATCTAAATTCCTTTTTTGAATTTAGATGACTCCCACATATCTTGATCGCCATTTCAAGATTCATAGAATCTTCTGTGATTTATTTTTCTCAAAATAGTCTGGGATAGACCGGTAGAGACTATTAGATTGACAATTTCGATCTTTTACAATTACATAATAACTCAATCGCCACTGCTTTTAATCAGAAATTATTGTTAAATTACTAGGAAAAAAAAAGTGTGTGTCTGATATAGACTCTTGTAGTTTCCATCATTTGTTGAAACCCCAATTCATAGTTGCAGTTCCAATTCATGGATTTGGGTTTAGGTGGAATTATATGTACTATAGAGCATACAATTCAACCGATGGTATCTAAGTTTCAAAGAAAATTATATAAAAGTTGTAAAGGTTGGTGATCATTCTTAATTTATTCTCTCTTATATTTATGGAGTTGTAATTCCAATCTTTTTATACAAGGACTTGAGCGAGCTGTTCTTTCACTTGCCTATCTAATCGATCGAGTTCCCTTCAGTCCAATTTAAGTCAGCCCTTAACTATATAGCCTTGAAATAGATGAATTTGTTCCCACGAAAATGATATGTTGGTTGGGACATAACGATACTTGCAAAATAAGTACGGATCGATTTTAAATGAGAATTTAAAATTTTTTTATAGGTTCAGATGATCCTCTTTTGTCCTGATCAATCGTATCAAGATCAAAGACTTCTCTGTGATTTATCTTCTTTATAATGGTCATGGAATAGATCGAAATCAATATAGATCGACGGTTTTAATATTTTGCAAAAATTTACTCCCGCTTCACAATTTGCTATTGCTATAAGGAAAAAGGTAAATACCCCCATGGCATGCATCTACGTTTTCTTTTGTTTAATTTGAAATTTAAAAAAAAATATTTAATTGATACCTGACGGAGCTCCATGAATCGCACGGCCGCCGCCGGCGCCGCCTCCATGAGTGGTGCGGCGATCGGCCGGCTAGAGAACGCGTAGGCCGCAACGTTGACGCTGCGATCGGCCCAGTGGGAGCGGAACGGAAGGGCGAAGGCTGCGGAAGGTTCTGGATGGGCCGTGGAAGCCGCCGCTAGAAAGCGGGCGGAGGGAGGACGAAGGGCAGATGTGGGAGGCCATTTCGCTTCTCCAAAAAAATTTATTTTATTTTCCCTTCTCTCTTATTTGGCGAAATGAAAATGCATCGTTGTCGAGCCCAGATCGGCGACGGGTATGGCCCACCGGGTCCGGGTCCGGGTCAGATAGGGTAATGGTCGGTCCAGTTCGATCGGGCAGTACAATATTGCGTTGTAAGGTAGAAGAGAAGAAGACAATCAGATGGTGGACGAAGTAGGCGAAAGAAGCCAAGTGGAGAAGAAGACAAAGCGATATCTGGAAGAAAAGGGTGCAGTGAACTAGAGAGAGCAGTGGCATTGAATGAGGAAATTGGATCCTTCCTGCTGCGGTCACCTCCAATGTCTTTCTTTACCTACTTGCTTGCTGTTCGACAAGACATGGAAGCTAATGCTCCAGCCATCACTTCGACAAGACATGGCGATTATCATGCTTGATTCATGACTGGAGTCTTTTATATATACACGGCGTTGTTATACTATCCGACATGTCAGTGCCCTTTATTAGAACACGTATAATAATACGTATAATAACGAAGAATATACAATAATATTCGATATTGAAAGTTATCATCACTTGGTATTGTCGATGAGCAGTGGATTTGAAGTAGATATAGTCGAAATTCAATTGTAATTCAATCCATATCGGAGTTCGATTGAATCGTGATCAAATTTCGAATCCAATTTGATCGCGATCGAATTCTGATCAGAATTAGTCATGATTGTGACTATCGATGATTATGGCTTTGGCAGTCGCAATTCGATCGGATTTCAATTATAATTCGATTGTAGTTTAGTCAGTTGGATGTCGACGATGAACCTGATAGATTCATGGGCTGAGCAATAATGTGGATGGTTATTGGATGGCGAAGAATTTAGTAGGAGATCACTGAAGAGAAACATTGTACATCTCTCATTTATTGAGCATCTTCGTCTATTGATGGATGAGATTATATATATATATATATAGAGAGAGAGAGAGAGAGAAATTTTCTCCTACCCGATGATCTCGTGTGTGCCCCGTCCACTCCACGTCGACCCCGCACCACTACCGGCGTCGCCATCGCACCGTTCGACCACCGTCGGCCGCCGAACCAGGCACGATCGACTCGCAACTCGTCGACAGTCCGGTGGGGATCGAATTCTGGTCGATTAGCGGTCGGAATCCGATACAAACCGGGCGAAAATGACTGGTTCACGTGGCCATTGTCGACCGCGATTGGGTCGGATTCCAACGGAATCATGGTCGGAATCTGGCGCCGGACGGACCGACAGTCGACGTCGGTCCGTCCGGTATACTCAATCGGTCGGGATTCGGCCGTCGATCGGTCGATTCGTGGCCGAAATCAGCCGCCAGATCGGCGGTGGCCCGCCGATCGGGTTGGATTCGGTCGAATTAGGGTCGAATCCGGCGCAGACGGCCGACGCCGACCGTCATTATCGATCCGTCGACGTCGGATTCCGATCGAATCCGGACCGATCGCTCGACAGCGTGGTCGCGCCATTGCCGATCCGCATCGGCCGTTCTGACCGTCATCGCCGGATTCCGGCGCTAATCGGTCGAGCCCCGTCGCGAAGTCGCGCGTTGATCGCGTCGATCGATGGCCGGTGGCCGGATCGGCGAGACGCAGACGACGATGAGCGTAAGAATGTTATCTTACCTAATTCATCCGTGAGTACTTTCATTATCCATTGTCCGATTTTTTAATATTCAAAAATTGAACTATAATATTCACTCGATCGAACGGTGGATATATATATATATAACTCATCTGTGAACATCTCTATTATCCACCGTTCGATTTTTCAGGATTCAAAGATTGAAGTATATATATATATATATATAATTCATTCATAAGCATCTTCATTATCCACCATTTATTATTCTAGAATTTAAGGATTGAGATATAGTATACACCCGATCGAACGATGGATAATGGACGTGTTCACAGGTGCTCACAGATGAGTTGTGTAGGAAAATATTTCTCTCTATATATATATCTCCATTTTCACTGTTCAATCCGTGATTTGCATAACAATGAAGAATGCATAGTACTTTCATCGAGTGCGTTATAGTTCATCCTTAAATTCGTCGGGATCATCGGTGTCGTCCTCGCCGCCTGCAATAGGTCCGTAGTCGCGATCGAATCGTGGTCGCATGCGATTGAGTCAGAATTTGATCCGATTGTAGTTGTGATCGAGTTGTATTCTTGCTACAATTTGATCGGATTTGGAGTCCGATCGAGTCATAGTCGGATTCCGATCGGATCACGACCACCACTAGTTGTGATTCGATCGGAGATCAAGTTCGATCGAACTGTGATCGAATTTCGATCGAATTGTGACTGTTGACATTTACAATCGTATCGAATTCTGATCAAATCACTGTCAAAAATCCAATCGACATTGATGATAGTTAAGGGAGCACGTGGGGAGAGGAAAGCACCGTGCGCATGCACGGAGAGAAAAGCATCGTGTATTCTCAGTGGCGGACGAATTGTATATTATACCGTACATAACATATCATATCAAATTCGTATATTTTAATGCTATAACCTTTTAATAGTTTTCTTTAATGATTCAAGGCTTTTGTTGTTCGCTGAATTATTTATATTGTTGTTGTTATTTTTCTATGATTGTAGAGTCACAGCCACGCAGCAAGGGCGACTTTGTTCTCTCTTTCCATCGCCCACACAACTTATTTGAGTTGAATTTTGGTTTGTAGGAATCATTATTCTATTCTATATAATTTTGCATAAAATAAGTATCTTTATATTTAATTATAAAAGCAGTTTTGTTTGGTTAATTTTTATAAAATAATTGTTCTTTTTTATATTTAGTTATAAACTCGCTTTAAAATATTTATTCACATAGAATAGCTATTTTTATATGTTTCAAAAATATTATCAGTAATGTATTTTATTCACATATAATACATTTTATATTTCATTCTATTTTGGTGGGTTAAGGCCGAGCAGGGTTAATTTAGTTGGCTCACCATGCGGTATGGATTTTCTGTCTCTTCTAAATGAAGGTGTTGAAGAGGATTGAGATTCTCTTCGATTGTAATAGTAAATAAGAGGATGATGACAAAAAATTTAATGTGGTTCGGAATTTAAATTTCTACTCCATTGATGAGTTCTAGAGTGAGTTATGACACTAGACACTTTCACTACAATATCTCCTTCTCGGAATTATTTTCGAATGTAAAAAAATCTTTTACAGATAAGAGCTTATACAAAGTAAAAGAAATAACACTCAAATAATTCTCTCTCCATCTGGCCCGTCGAGGATACCCATTTTCCTTGTCGATCCACCTTCTTATCCCTCTCTTCAAATATGTATCTCAAGATCAAGAAGAAAACGAAGAAACACGCCGGTCTCCTTCCCTCCCGGAAGCAGTGAGTCTAGATAGAAAGATAATGAGAGTTCCCTTTCTTCTTCCATCTTCTTTTTTTTATATATATGTTGCTCTTGAAATCAACTGTTGTGTAACAAATCGTTCGAATCACCGTCCACGTGGAAGGTCATGCAGATTCAAGAAATTATATTGTTATGCCGTTAGCAAGTATGCACTATCAGAAACCTTCTATGGGACTCCATGAGACGTCTTAGGTGGTTATGAGATATAACAAACTTCTTACATGTTGTGGGATCCTTTCTTCATTTTACCCATATGTCATTTCTTCAATCAACCCTTCTTGCTCTTTTCCCGACTCAATCCGTCTCCCCGAGTCATTATTTCTCCAGTTCGGTTCATTTCTCCAAGTTACTATTCAATGTCGTTCTAGTCATCCAATCGATGTGTTTCTAGTTCAATTCAGCTCCTCGAGTTGCAACTCTTTCAGCTCGGCTTAATCTTCCGAGCTAAGCTCCACTTGACTCGAATATCTATCCCGAGTTATATTCTTTTTCATCTGATCTTATCCTCCAAATCACAATCTTTCATTTTTTCTTCCTTTATTCCCTAAGTCGAGTTACAGTAGTATCAGCCCCAATGAGTCATATTTGATCAATTCGACTAGTTAGACCAGACGAATTGATCGATTAAGAAGACTTGCGTGATCGATCGAGCTAAGACGAGATCGGCGATCGACGATCGAGCTGAACGGTCAGCCTAAACCAAGGCAACACAGAGACAATGAATTTCTTTTAAAATAATTTTTATTTATCTATTTTAGATACTTTTGTTGGACCACATATAATTACTTGATCATGTGCAATGTATGCGAAAGGTGCGAGTCTACATCGGATCGCAATATGCTGACGTGTGCATGTCCACATCGGATGCACACAAATAGCAAATGATGCTTACGGGACACACATGAGGTGCGATATGACTCGTTGTTGAGCCACTTTACTTGCAAGATGACAATCATGGACCACTTGCACCGCGGTCGCAGATGGAATCGAATCGATTTTCGTCGCGACGGTGCGACCAATTGACCTGACCTAATAGGTTAAGGCGAACTAGTGGTTTGAAAGGCGTCAAGAGTGGGCTATCCGAATAACTTTAAATTTCTATACCAAAATATCCGATAATCAACCTTCTTTTTCTTACGAAAGAAATTTAGCCACGGAATTTAATTTATGCTCTTCCACACGAGCAGATTCCGATTTGCCTTCTTTTTCTTCCGAGTCAAGTGGGCATTAGTTTGTCCATGAAATTCAAAAACTTTGACGAGCCAATTTCGACACACTTTTCTTTCTCCTTTTGAGTCGAATGGACCACAGGCTCAGCCTTTGGTGTACATGATCTTCGTAACAAGGACACTTATCGATACCGTTTGTGTGCGTTGTGTTGTAAGTCGATGTCACCGCACCACCCATTGCGGCAACATCATCATCTCGACCCTCGAATCATTTTTGGCAGCCAACAGTTTGAGCTCGGCCTTGTTAGTGGCTTTCTTAGATCGAAAATTGCCTCGGTGGCATTGCATATTGATCTTCACAATATGCTTAAGAGAGGAGTTTTGATATCATTGTCCCCAAAATTTTATCTCATTGTCGAGTCAATTTAATGTAAATTCATTTGAAATTGGCAAATATAAAAAAAAAATTCATTTATGTTTGTTCGATAGTAAAAAAAAAAAAAAAAAAAAATAAATTTATTTTTTTATTTAAATATATAAAGTTTACATGTTTATAATCTAAAAACTCAGAATTTGGATGAGATAATATTGTAAGGTGTGTATTAATGTCATTTTAGTCGACTAACCATCGTCTTTGTTAGAAGCTCGAAAGGCGCCGTAGGGCATCGCGACACGAGACGAAGTGATTAAGCGTAAATAACGCGAGAAGTTAGCTCCGAGTTGTTATATTGGACATTTAAGGTATAAGGTCATAAGGAGGAAGATGATGTATGATCTAAAAAAAAAAAAGAGAGGATCTAAAAAAAGGAGATAAAGAGGAATCTAATTTGATTTATAATCATCAACGCCACTTTCTTCAAGTCAAATGGACCACAAGCTTTTGCTCGAAGAACTAAACTATCGTATCCTAGAAGAAATTTGAAATTTATCGGACTCAATTGCACACCATTAGTGGAACAAATTAAGCCTCCGAGAACATTACTATTCGATCGGGGATCATCGATTTCTACGAGTCGAAAAGCCATCGACATTAGTTCGATTGTTGCGAGCGAACTAAAAGGAGTAAACTCTAGGCATGCACCTTTGAATGCTCGAAAGTTTCTTGAGGTTTAGAACGGTCGAGTCGCACGAGTAGGGTTCCTATAGCGAAGCGAAGATGCAACAGATTGCGTCGAAGATTTCTCGTTTTAGTTCTACATATATCGAATTTCATAGTGAAAGTTCGTTGGCCGCCTTTGGCTTACACAATCTTCTTCGTAACAAGTACACTTAAGCAATGCCCATTGGCATGTGTTATTGTAAGTCGATGGCATTCGAATGCTCTCGTAACCTACTTCGGTTTTTCGATCGCGATAGTTATGCGTACCTTCTTCCGCCGCACCCGCTCTCCCTTTGGCAATTGAAGTACATTGCAGCCACCGGGTCCCCAAGGTTGTAAAGGGCCGCGAAGTCCCTGCTGTTGAAGTTTTGCCTCCACCCAGGTGCGTATATGGTCTGACGAACCGATTGCCGGAACAACACGAACACGAAACGGTGAATTCCAACGGTCGGTCGCGGGCTCTCATACGAAACGATTTCGTTTCCTGAAAAGCACATGAGACTCGGAACAACTTTACATTCTAAATGAGAGCAAAACAAATTATGCTACTGAATGAATTTGTTCAAAGTTCGAAAACAGGCCGAATCTCACCCCGGCTAGCATGACTACTCGCCTCCGGTATGTCCGTCACCAACCTGATAAAACAAGTTAGTTTTCGATTCGATCGATGACCACATTCCAATGGCACACAATTTGATCGATCGGTCGATCTTACCAATGTAGGTGCTCCCTCTTAGTCGGGTTACTCGGGCTCGGTGCGTCCGGATCAACCATCACCTAGTCAAACACGACCGACCACCACGTTAGCAAGCAAATTAACCAACGTTTTTTGTTTCACTCGAGCCGATCGAACCCAAGCGCGGTGTCGATCGAAACTTACAAGTGTGTAAAGGGTCCTCGTATCGCGGCCCCGAATCTCGACCCTCGGCTCGTTTACGAGGGCGGAGGGTTTGAGCTCGGACCCATTGGTGACTTCCTTGTTGTTGTAGATCACCTTGAGGGTTGCCGACTTGACGAAAGGATCCAAAATGTCCCCGATGACATTGCCGACCACAAGAGGATCCCTAGACATATCGTCGTTGCCTTTTCGACTCGACTCACTTCCGTGTGTGTGTCCTCCTGATCTGAGGATCACCGATGGGTTGGATGGACGTATTTATAGAGCCGGTAAAATGATTGAAGCACTCAAAGTCATCGAAGGACTCCGACTCAAACAGAAGTCTCCTCTCCTCCAGAGGACTCGGAATCTGCTTTATTTGATCGTAGAGTTAAGAGCATTGATCGAGTCCTTGTCAAGAGCTGCCAGAAGATGGAGCCACGGTGAATAAATCCGCCGACTTATTCTCAAGAACGATACGTCGACCGAAAAAGTGGATTGCCTTTTTGACCTCCACACCATGCTTCATCAATCATCATCGATCATCCCAATATATCCCAATCCCAATGTGGAAGTGCCTGCCGATCGATCGATTCGATCAATCGAGCTGCATGCAATGCAATGCAATGCAACGCAATGCGATGCGACGGCGTTAAAGAGAGATTCTGTGGGGGCTTCAGTTATTCTTCTGTTGCTCCTTCCTTCTTTGGTCTCTGTCATGGCACGCCGTGTCCATTTTAACGTAGATTAATTTCATCTTATATCGAATGGAAAGGTAAAAATTAGCTAGGGAGGAAGAGATAATGCATGATCGATCTAGAGAAGAGAAAGAGGAAGAGGAAGAAGGAAAAATGAAAAAAAAAAAAAAAAAAAAAAAAAAAAGGTGAAAAGATCTGAAAGGAGAGATAAAGAGGAATCTAGAATGGTAGGGACGACGACGGAGTGTCAGTCTTTACGCCTATATGCGGCTTCTGGTGGATCGAGTATAATCCACATCGGGAAATGCTATTGAGCGACTTGTCAAATCATCTGGAAGCTCGGCCAACCGGAATTTAGATTGTTCATGCTGATACTGTGGATTGGATGGCTGATGATTGGTGGCAATGATGAGAAGAATGTGGCTTTTTTGTTTCATCGTTTTCCTTCCACTCGTTTATCCACTTCCCAAGTTAGAAAGGTGAGTGACCGAGGAGCAGGCCTAGTGGGGTTCCAGCTAATGAATGAATGAAAGAAAGAAAGAAAGAAAGAAAGGGAGGATTTTTTTTGTAGTGAAGAACATGCAGACGCACCAGAAGCAGCAGCCAGTGGCAGTGCATGGCACTCGCTTTGTTCAGGTGGGTGGCAAATGGCTGAGGAGGAGATGGAGGACTGCCACAGGCCACAGGCAATCAATCTAGTTTATCTAGATAAAAGAGGAAGAAGAGAGAGTGGATATGTTCAGTTACATGCCAAATTTGGTGCGAGACAAGACTGGAGAAATGATTGATTGCTTAGGCTCGTGCAGAGGCATTATTAATTAACCACCACTCCGGCACCAAAGAAAATTGAGCATTTTCCTAGGATGAAGAAATCTAGAAAAATGCAAGAAAAGAAAAGGTTTACTTATGTTCAAGGAATACTCAAAGTGTTCCTGTTTAACTATTTATAATTAACAGGGCACAGTTTGTTCCTTGAAATGCACCTTTATCCATTTTATTTTTTTTTCTTAAACAGAGAATATCTCTCTTATCTTATCTTCTCTCTCGAGTTTTGCCGACGAATAAGATTTCATGACGAGGCAGTTATTGAGTTCGCGGCTGCTGTAAAATTGGTGTCAGATCGAGTGTGATATATAGCCGCAAGCTCCCGCGCGAAACCATTCGAGAGATCGCACGTAGCCATTTGCGGCCGCCCAAATGATTGGCGATCTCATAGTTGCAAGCTCGTAGGCCGTAGCCACCTAGTTGCACTTTGCCGTGAGCTCACGATTAGGCGCCTACGAATGCTTGCAAATTAGGCAACGTGTCGAGGGACAATCAATTTGGGATCAAAATTATATTATGAGATGGATTAATTTATTTGATAATATTTTAAAGGTACAATGTAATATAATCGGATTATAAAACAAAAGTAATTTGAATTACAAAGAAAATATTATATAATCTGATTACTTTACAGATTCGATGTTTATCATAATAAATATTTCATTCTTTTATTTTTTTTATTGTTTTCCGATGGTCGCCGATGGCGACCACGGCGCGATCGCAAGCGCTCGCGTCGGCGTCAAGGCCGACCGGCGGAGGGCCGATCGGCGATTGGGGACTAGTCGACGATCGGCCGATTGATGATTGGGACGATCAGCGGTCGATCACTAGTTGGCGATTGACGATCGGCCGATCGGACGGTCAACCAGCGGCCGACGATCGGCGTCCGATGATCGTGGGACCGCCGATCAATCATCAACCGTATGACCATTGCGTCGGGTAAGGCCGTATGACTATCGGTCGACGGCGAACAACCAATACCAGCGATAGCGATGCGATCAAAATTTTAATTACATCCAGATAAAATTATAAGGATATTTTTATCATTTTATAATAATATAAATTACATTTCTTATAACAAATAATGAACACCAAACAAAAAAATATAATTATTTTTTAATCAAAGATTACATAACGATCTCTAAACAAGGACAGTAATATAATATACATTATATTATATTACAAATTTAATTACATTATAAATTTAATTATATTATTCCACACCAAATGCAGCCTTAGCTGCAAGATCACAGCGGTCCCAATTCCAAAGCCAAGGGGTATTTTCTTTTCAATTTAGCTGTAAAATAATCTGTATTGCTCAAACTTAATATGTTATTTGATAAATTGCTCTAATTTTAAAGTGCTTAACAAAATTTTAATACAGAATAGTTTCAAGGGTACTCAGGGTATTCTCTTAGATTTGAGGTCCCCATGAATCTCTCTCACAAATCCCCTCTGTTCTTCAATCTTTTGAGATTTCACATCTTTCTTTCTTTTTTCCTTGTTTGAATACATTCCATCATCTACAGTATCATATTTACTTGATGCTTCACCGCTTGAACATGACACAAGTAATATCAGAATTGAAGAGGCCTTGGAGCATAGAGCTGTAAAAATCAAAAGTTCCAAAACAAAATTTTATTTATATTCATTTAATATATATCAAATTAAATTAAATAAATAAATTTTAAAATGTTAACGAATAATATTCATGAACAATGATCATGAATATTATTTATAAATATAACTCGTAAATTATATTTATGAATAAAATTCATAAATCATATTAATGATCAAATTCATCTGATCCACCAAATAAAAATTAAAATATTAAAATTTCAAACAAAACAAACAAACTTAATTTAATGACTTGATAACATTTAAACAAGTTAAACTTAAATAAACTTGAATCGAACCTGATTAGAAGCTCGATATCAATTAAATAAATCAAGTTCAATTCCAACCAAACACAAATTCAAAAAATAAAAAATCAAATCAAACTTGAATAATTATTTCAATAACTTGATTAATTTAAGACTTAATTTAACTCGACTTGATTATCTTATTAAATAATCCTTCTTTGAAGTAAAAAGTAATACGCTCACTCTCGACGTCCTTCATCGTCGATCTCACAGCTAAATAAAGAGAGATAAATCACGAAGGATATTTTTATCCAATCAAAAACTAATACAGCGGAAGAATTGACCATTTATCTTATCAAATAATCTTGAATATTATAAAATTTAATTTGGAACCCTAATTGGAGCAAATTTGAAAGGGCAAAAAAAAAACATTAGAACAACCAAGTTCATGTTGTCTACCTACTTAGACTTTGAAAAGTGGATCATCTCCCTCCTGCTCGACCATCATTTGATCTTCAGATTCAAATCTCACTACAGATTCAAACCTTATCCTGTGTGTCGTACTCGAGCTAAATGGCTAAATGATTCAAATCTCATTGTGGCAACTGATTCAAATCTTTCAAATGCACAATAAATACTGAGAGGTACATAATTTCTACATAACAAGCAAGAATAATGATCAATGCAGATATCTACACCATCTTAAGCTTCATCTCCACTGCACATACACACGATGCAATATCTTTAATAGAAGATGCAAACCATATAAGAAAATAGCATCAAAAACATGAGTATCATGGCCACAATTATGGAACACCTGATAAGATAAAATGAGAAACTTTGCAGTGGACAGCTAGAAAATGTACTCTGGTTTTTCAAGGATGAAAGGTGCAACTTTCACATCAAATTGTCTTCCCTCAGGTCTGCTTAACCTAAAGCCCCCAAGAAAACAAGATCAGGCTTTGAGAAACAAGAAAACAATTGCGTAACTGTTAGAAGATGTTGATTCGCTGGGGATACCTGCCAGGAACAAACGTAAATGAGCCTTCGATAGATCCAGGAACATTGGGTACAGGAGTGCAACTCTGATATACGAATTCGTCCATGCCAGGAAATAGGAGTGGATACTGCAGAAACAGCAAGGAGACATTCACTGATTAGGTTACCCAAATTCAACGTATGATAAATTACTCACGATGCACTAAATTTAATCAGTATCCGAAGAAATAGAAATGATACCTGTCCTATTACAGCTTCTCCATGCACATTGGACACGATTGTATCTTTGGAACGGATAATCCAGTGACGTGAATGAAGCTGGCATGAGGAGTAGTACACGCCATCCAACATACATCCTTCAGGCAGGAGCGACATGCGAATTGAGTAAGAAAAGCAGTAACTTTCTGCTCCTCCATTGGCATCAGAACCTTCCGGCACAAAAACAGCGGAGGCACGAACCTAAAATATCAGTTACTGCATTAGAGCAAAGCCAATAATTGCTTGATACTGCAACTCAAAGAATATCTCAAAGAACTGCTATAAGTCCTAGTCGATTAGCATCGGCTATATGAATCCTTTGTTTGCTGACTATGTCTCTGTAATATTATTTTTTATTCTGACAACATTTGGAAATTTCATGACTTCCCAGTTGGAATCACAATGTACAACATGGTCATATTATCATCATAAAAATGTCCACATGATCGAGTGATTAGATATTGATCAATGTAATTCATTCAAAGAGATGGCATTATGAAGTCAAAATGGAATTGTACAAGTAAAGTTTTGATACAGAAAACAAAGTCCATGCCCAAGTTATTATTTGTTTAGTAAGATTTCATCAAATTTAGTGATAGAACTATTAAAACTATGTGACTAGAAAGAAAGCTTGTATAAGTAAGGAAACTTAAAGTTAAGAACCATATCATTTCTATGTGCTCTGATCAAGGATGAAAGGTCAGACTGGCTGACCAGCAATCATTTATTTGTCCTCCCTAATCTCTCAACCTAATATGCACTTTGAAAATATGAACTTCACGTGGTACAACTGTAACAATTTCTAGGCACCAGAAAGAGAAAACAAATACTTCAAATAAGAATAACTTAAATGAAAGGTATGATACAATGAACATAATAGTTTCTTCTGGAAAACATGATAACAGTTCTAGTTAGAAAAAATAATTATCATCGACAACTATTAGTTTCTGTACCTGAACACCATTAGTTACTGCAACAGAACAATAAGGTGAAGTCTCTGGAAAAAGGCATATACTCCGAGAACTTAGGTCACGGGTTTTGATCATGCTACTTTGCAGTCGCCTATTGTGCTCTTCTAACCACAACAGAAGTGCATCTTGTGGTGTATCAAAGTTGGCATCGGCTGTTAGCCTTACCAATTCTCGAGGTACACATGACATCATTTCTCCATTTTCTAGCAGATTCTTTGTGCCAACATAAAGTTGACCACTAGAACAATCTAGGAAAAAGCACTTTGTCGCATAGGAGGATGCTGCCACAACAATGTATTTGGGCATAGCCAACACACTCACCTCTCTGGATAGTTTTTTAGTTTCTGACACAACCATTCTTAATGGCAACAAATGCACATTTACCAAATGATCATAGACTTCATATCCACCTATAATCCCCAAATCGGCAAGAAATTTACTTTTAGCAGCCTTTTTAGTGAATGTCTCCTGACCATCACATAGCCTATACAGCACCTTGGTTGGAGCAGGTAACTTAACCCCAAGTATTTTCTCAGCTTGCTGTATTTCAGCTTCAGAAACACCCTCCCTCAAAGTATCGCTAATTTCAGGAAAATTATCAGACAACCAACTTCTTATCGAAGTCCAACATTCCTTTGCTCTTTTAACTAATGACAAAGGGTACATGGAAAAGGATCCAAACCAACTTCTGTATGCCTCCTGCAAAACATAATACACTTCAGAAAACTTTCATGTTCAGTTGACTTACAGATTAGAAAAATATCCATTATTAAAAACTACAAATAGAAAAAAAATGCAGAAGGATATTAAATTGGATGGATTTTGTTATACAAGCAGACTTAGTTTTGTTACATCATATGTTACTTCTTGCTGATCTACAGCTCAGACAACAAAACCATCCTTGAAATAAAAAAATTAAAAAAAAAAAGTAGCTCAAAACTGAACAACAATGAACCATTCAAACGGTAAAATTGTACGAAGTAGAATTCACCATGTTCTTCTGTAAATGTATCCATAGTTGAGATTAAAGAAGAATTCTATTTCAGGGAGGTGATTTTCTGCAAAACAAGTTTGCCTCCTCTAGTCTGGTTTTTCTTTGCTGCCAATAGGTTAAAGGTAAAGTCTTGATTTCATTCTGCACAAAAGGATCAATGCCAAAGTTCTAATTGCAAAAGAAAGGGATCACTCTAGCAAATTCAACTTTATTTTTTGTGATAGCAACCTTGAAATTGTGATACACCTACTTCAGCTTTGGCAGATGACAATGAGAGAATGGATGTGCATCAATAATCTCTTAGATACTCCTACAATTGATTGCTTCAGTTCCTTTTTTTCATGAAGAACACACAACATGGCTCCTAAAGATTCTCTAGATACCTCTTCAATACCATTTGTCGAGGTTGGCCTGGGGTCTACTATTGCTAGAGCAGAACAAAATATCTTCAGAGGACCATAGACCACCCATATCTGCTCCGGAATTGGCATCCTTGTGTTTATTCCTAGCTTAATCAAGCACCCAATGGGGAAAAGACCCAGAATGCCAACCTACTGAGGAAGTTAAAGAGGATATCAAATCTTTAACTTTCACATGGGGCTTTTCAAATTTTCTTTTCCCTTGTTTGGCTAAATTTGACCAATCAATATTTTGTTGTATCTCCTCACAAACAACTAACTTCAGAGTCTTTCTAGGTTGTGCTTATGTTATCGTGTACAAATCTTATATTAATATTGGTGTGCTAGCACACCAGATCCAACTTTTCAAAAATAAAAAGAGAAAAAAAAAATGACCATCTCAAAGAATTGTGAATGTCAGTATGAAAATTCCATAAACCATTCTCCAAATTTAGCATATTATATATTCTCTTGTTAAATTCATTTGCCTGTTCACAACAATGGTTTTTATTATTCTCTATCAAAATTTGCTCATGAAATTCTTTTTCCACCTCCTAAAGTACGAGGTCATCGCCCATCAGGAGTTTAGACTCACAAAATCTAAATGAAAAAGGAATTTAAGATGAACTGTTTTGGTGTGTTGTTGTTGTTGTCGTCCATTCAGATGTCCAAAGGATGCATGAACTTACCAAGAGCTATAATCCCTCATTTCACTTTAAAAACTTAGAATCAAATGTTAATCTAACGTCCAAAAACCCATACCACGCCAATCAATCATCTTTACCCACACGGATGACGCCCTAAAGTTGGGAAATTTCAAACCTAAATAAACTCCCGCGCGCTAAAAAAAAAAAAGGATTTTCCACGCTCCCTACCTCGATCGTGCCCCTGACATCCGCCACTTACATCTCAGTCCAAATCGGAAGCCTTAATATCGTTCATAAAGGTCGAAAAGAAGAGAAAAACGAGAGAGGACTCTACCTTGAAGGAGGGGCAAAGGGCTCCGTCGGGATCGAGGGGTTGATCGTAGAGGGCAAAGTCGCGGGCGCAGAAGTGACGCCAAAGGGCGTCATCGGAAGCGGCGGAGCGTAGCCTAGTGCTGACGCAGGCGGCGACGGCGGCGTGCTTGGCGTCGAGCTTGAAGAGGATGCTCTCGAGCACGAACCCGCCCAACGACTCCAACCCCGCCGCCATCCTTCACTCCTCTGTCTGACAGTCCCTTGTGGCCTTGTTCCCGGGAGCGAAATGATTCGGCCCTAGCGATCTGCAACGTACTATCGATCCATCGCAGTAAACAAACAAAAAAATAAATAAATAAAGTTTCGTCAAAAGTACAGTTTGCAATTTCCACCGCATATTATCTAAAATAATTACTAAAGAGCCTATTTATTTTTTAAAATCTCTCAAATCAAATAATTAACTGATATTTTTTTTTCTATGCATGTGAATCTTTTTCTCTCTCTTCTTTTCCATAGCCATTATAGCATCTTCACGGGTCCCCACGGGGATGGCGCGGTGGTAAGGTAGTGTGGTTGCTTTGGATCTGAGTGATCGATTGGGAGGTCTAAAATCCCGCAGGCTCGGACCCACCGCCTTCTTGCCACCGTGTCGAGGATATAGTCCCCGCGATTTACCTCTCCTCTCCGCACGTGAGTGGGCCCAAACATCTTCACGGACAAAATTACATATAGTTAACATAGTATAAATTTATACGAAATGAATAATGACCAACTCTCATATTCATAGAGGTGTTTATCCTTCATTGTGTCAGTATTTGTACGATCAAATATTGATCATGATTTATCTTCTTTCATCTAACCGTGAGATTAACGATGAAAGACATCTGAGTGAATTTCATCACTTTTTGTATCAAGTAAAAATATATATACATCCATAATTCGATTCTGAGTCATATGACATTTATAGGATTTTCCTCCAAATGAAATGATAAATTGAGGGCATTATAACTATTGAAATTGTCCATGCAAATACTTCTTGATTTACCCTAGTGGTCGGTATCGATGGAGCATATCTCGTCTAAGAATTACTTAGAATTTTTGTTAGAAATTTATGAGACATGATCGACAATCTCCATAATTAATCAAATTGAATACTTGAATATTTAGACTTAGTCAGAAGTCGTTGGAACTGCAGCAATCGATTGATGACATGCAGCAGTCGACTGTTGCATGTCCAACGGAAAAATTATCCTCTTCTCTATAAAAGGAGACCTTAGGGGCCTTGGGTAGTTAATGCTTCCACTCCTATTCATGCTCTAAATCTTCCTATGTCTTCCAAGTATTTTTACTTCTTTATTCTCTAGTTTCATTCATATTATTTGTGAGAAGAGAAGTTGGTGTAAATAGATTATCTTCATCTTGTCTTGAGCTAAAGGAGAGATTAGTGAATTGATTTGAGAGAGTTATTCGCATTATGAATTATCCGTAGACTAGCGACAAAGATCGTGAACCACGTTACATTTCTTGTTGGCATTTATTTTCTCTTTATCTTTATTTAACTTAATTGTCTCTGATTTTAGTATTTCCACTAGGCTAACCTTGATTGTAGACGATTAAGATGGACAATTTTCATCGAACATATCGCAGACTATTCAATCATTAATTTTTAGTCTGACTACGATCCACAAATACTAATATTAGAATGTATTTTTATTTTTATAAAAAAAATGACAAAAATATTTCCAATGGTTCCCAGTTATTCGCGTGCATATTATTTTGGTAATTGAAAATATAAAAATATTATAAAAGCATATACCAGAGAAGGAGAACTTTTGACGGTGCAATCGGTAAGTTACGATTTTTTGGAGTGCCTCGTAGTAAAATGCCAATTGCATCATTGGAGCGGCGAGGGCATACGTGCAAAAAGCCACTGCACTCTATCCTAAAGCTCTTACCGACGGCCCCAGGGCAATGGCGCGTCGGTAAGAGCAGTCCTGGAAGCAGTGGCTCGATCCTGCCGTGCGGTTGCGGAGGAATTCGCCGCTTTCCACTCACGGAGTTGCGGAGGCGAGTTCCGTTCTGTGAGTTGGTGTAGAGTGCGGACCACGATTCATTTAAACCCCTCACGCGACTTGGTGGCGCGTCTTCTGATTTACTTGTGGTAGGTGGAGACTCTTGAGGTAGAGGCGCGAGTGGACTAGTCGGGCGAAGCTTAGATACCACTTGTAAAAAAAAAAAAAAAAAAATATATATATATATATATATATATATATATATATATTTAAAAAAAAAATGATCAATCCATCATTTATTTTAACGGGTTAAAAACTTTTCAATCTGATCCAACTCAAAATGGATTGTAAATTAGACGAATCAATTTACGGACTAAAAAAATTAAAAATAAAATGATTGAGACATTGAAAGCTCGATATGATAATCGACAAGGCGAATAGAATATCATGATAAGAAAATATGCATTTGAAATAATTAAAATTTTATAATTTAGACCTAATTATCTATATATTAACAATGTTAGGTATTGATATTTTTTATTATTTCAATACTTTAAAATATTTAAATCTTGATAATATAAAAATTCATGTTTCGACTCCTCCAAATAGAAATCTAATTGAGATTTTTCAGCACTCTAATATTAGTTGACTCTAATATGTCATCATTTTCTGTATTAATTGAAATAGCAGTAATAAAATAATTATAAATTAATTAGAGTATATAAAAAAAAATATTAGAATAATTAAATTAAATATTTTATTATTATTATTTTTTAATTCCTTTTACACTTTACCAAGGTATATATGTGATAAAAGAAGATTATGATTATGAAAAAATTATCTTGTTAGTATTATAATATTAATAAAAAAACTTTAATAATTTTTTCTTTCAAAAGTTTTTTTTTTTTTTTTTTGACATTTCTTAATCTACGGATCAATCAAAGTCCGTCTGCAATTTGCACAGATTGATTTATTTAATTCTATCAAAATGATGAGTCGATAAAATTTCAATTCAATCTATTTAAATTACTTGACAGAGCGGATCAATCCAACAGATGACTCTGCTCTCTCCGATGGCCACAAATATCTCGCCGACTTGCCGTTCGTTCCGCCGCCATTCGTCATCGCCCTTGCTATTTGGCGACGAACGGTCGACGATTACGCAAATTAATCCGAAGTTGCGATCTCAGCCCTCAGCGTCTGTCTCCTGATGCGCGAAGCGAGCGCCTTTCCTCTAGATCTCCCGAGATCGAGCAGCCATCAGCTGCTAGCTTTCCCCCTCTCCGAAGGCGTGACGATAATTAATTAAGATCATCTTGTTCTTGCAGGTTTGACAGTAGAATCTTCGATCGCTTCCTAATTCTTAAATTAGATCCTGCAAATTGTGTCTTGTTGCCAAGTTCAGTTCTCCTCGCGCCGTTTTTTTTTTAATCCCCTCCTCTTCTTTTCCTTTCCCTTGCATGCCTTTTATGGGTCAATGCAGGTCAAAGCAACGAGATTTAAATATTTAATAGATAATTTATTCTGTCCATTACCTTTTATATGGGTTAATGGAGGTCAATGCAATAAGATTTGAATATTTAATAGAAAATTTAATATATTGAAATAATTAAAAATATATAATATATATTAAAATTATTAAAAATATATAAGGACAAAAGTGAAGTTTGTTTTTTTTGTAGAGATAGAATTACATTATTAATTAATTTTAAATTTTAGTATTTTTTATATTAATCATGGTTGAACTAACTATGTACATCTAAGACGGGTGGAGCCATCTGGCTAGGGTGGGCTCTAGCCCCGTCCATTTTATAAAAAATAATATTTATTTTATTTTATTTTTCAAACTCCATTGTAATTTTCATCATCTTTATCAAATTAGAATGATAAATTTTATAAACATCATTATATTTATAAATTAATAAATATATTTGTTATCGATAAAATCTCTAAAAGTTGGGAATCTGCCCAACTAGTAGCCCCTGTCACTCGTCCTAGGGCTGCGACGAGAGAGAGGGTAAATTATGGATATCGATAAAATCTCAAATCATATAATCGAATGATCAAATCAAGAAATTAGATCATAAAGGAAATAGGAGCATCTAAGGTTGAGAGGTTCAAGAGGTCAAGGATTTAGGAAGTTAGAGACTTGAGTAATCAAATTAAATAGTTCAGTCATAAGAGAGATGAGAGCTCAAGAAGTTGGAGTCCAAGAGATCAAGAGTTTAATAGGTCAAGAACTCGAAAGTCAAAATATCAAGGAATCGAAAGCTCAGGAAATGAGAATCTAAGGAGACAAGAGTACAATACATAGAGGTGAAACCATGAAGAGTTAAACGTCGAAGTTGATATAATTCTGTCCTCAATATCCCTTGAAGAATATTTGTCTAGAATGAAGGACTACAATAAAAATGTGTGACAGTTGTGAATATGGAAACATACGAAAATGGTGTTTGCGAAGGTGACCACGAAATGAGAGGATATGTACATACGTGATTATGTATTAAGGGCGTAGAGTACGTGAGTTTAAGGTAATGGAAAAGATGTGCAATAATTACGGGAGTTAGAGAGACTATAAAAGAGAAAGACAAGTAAATGAAAAAAAATAATTGTAATTTTGCTAATTCAATCTGCATTGGAAATATCACCGTTAGAGAACTCGACACAAGAGAACTACTAACAACTGATTGCATTAATATTAATTATAATTTATTTATTTTTTATCCTAAATTTATCTAAAATATTGTCTCTTTTGTTAAACAAAGAATTCATTATTAAAAGATAATCTAAATTTTTATTTGTTGTTCAATAATTTTTCA
Organism: Wurfbainia villosa; assembly: GCA_025175895.1. NCBI lineage: Eukaryota > Viridiplantae > Streptophyta > Magnoliopsida > Zingiberales > Zingiberaceae > Wurfbainia > Wurfbainia villosa. The sequence continues at coordinate 115,224,227 of CM045994.1, forward strand.
GCGATTTACCAAACAACGCCACATACTTTCATATTTATCAAATAGCGCACTTAATTCCTTTTGCAGTCTGCATGTAGTCTTTGGAATTTAATTTCGACTTTCTGATGGTAGTCGATTCAACACCACGATTGCGATTCGGCACCACTATGGTCTTTGGAATTATATTAATAATCTTTGGAATAATTCAGAAAGATCGTGTTAGGGATTTTCAGCGTGGTGCAGTGCATTTGACGGAGGATAAAAAAGAAATTAAGTGTGTTATTTAGTAAATATAAAAGTATATATGGGGCGTTGTTTGGACAATTCTAAATTTCACGTGCATTGTTTGGTAAAATTGTCGATAATTTTTTTTTATCGTCGATAACAAGACAATGAACACGACCACTCGAGAGGTGATCGACGAGACGACGAGTGATGATCACTCATAAGATGAATGTTATTTTCACCGGGCGATGAATAATCTGAATTTTTTATTTTTTCATTCAATATAAAAAAATTCATTATCGATAAAGAAATAACGAGGGTCTATCGTTCAAAAGATGATCAGTGAGATAACGAGCGACGATCACTCGTGAGGCGGATGTTATCTCATCAGACAAATGAGCAATTATTTTACATATGATCGCTTCATAAATGACTCCAGATAATTGGCGGCCAACCTCGACTAATTTTAAATCCTAGCTACGCTAGCTCCTGATTTACGATATGATATAATCGTGTATATCATTTTAGTAAATAAGATACGTGAAGAAGTGAATGATAAATTTGAATTTTGACGAAAAATAATGTTAGAAGTGAAACATTTTAGAGTTATTAGCAGAGTAAAAATAGAATATATTAAATTTAAATTTAGCAATATTAGATATAATAAAATAATTATTAAGATGGATAACGATAAGTTGAGAGAATTTTAAATATTTATAATCATTTTTATAAAAGGAAGAAGAGATTGAGAAAGATATTTTACATAGAGGAGAAAATCAAATATTTTTTTATGATCGTAAAATACTTTTAAAATTATATAAAAAGAATATATTTTATAGAGTCAGCGTTGCTTCTTTCGTCGGATCAATTACTATTAGATCTGGTAAACGACGTACTTAACCCCAATCGAGTTATTCCATTTAGATCTGGTAAACGACTTAACTCCAATCATAATTAAGGATTAAGCGATACGAGAATATCTGGGTCTGTAAAACAACAGTGCCATAATTAAGCGCGCAGGGGTTAACGTTGTTCAGAAGAAAATTAGAAGTAAATTAAGAACTGATCAGTATCCTAAATTTAGACAAATTAGCCGTGATTCAGTATTCATTTCATCATTTGCTATTGCTGTGCAAGATGCATGTCCTTCCACTTTAATTAGGTCAATCGATGCATGTTTAATTTGCAGTGCTTTGATTAATTACGTGTATAGGAAACAATTATATGTGAGTGTTTTATTGCATGCATTTTATATATGAACTGTGTCGTCGTGTACTTGATCATGCATGCATTCCGAGTTTTAATTCGCGTTGTTTCATTTCTAATTAAAGTAACTGATCGAGTGCATGCACTGGAAATGTCGAGGAGAATATTATAATGGAATTATATTGATCTAAACCATGGTGGAGTTGAAGTTAATTACATGAATGAATTGAATGATCTCCATTAATTTTTTGTGTTCTTCTTCTGTTCATTCAGATATTAATTAGCGATGGCCGATGGTAGTAGCTGCAAAGGGTGGGAAGAAAATGACAAGGTTGTTGGGTGTTGTAATCTAACATTTTATATATATATATAGAATTTTGATCTCCTCCGCGACTGAACCGTCCGCGCCTCCTCCGCGACGCGCCGAGTCACCGCGATTGCCGCCGTCACCGCCGCGCCGTCCGTCCACCGCCGGCCGTCGGACCGGGCGCGATCGACGCCCGACTTCGCGTGATCCCGATGGCCGGTTTCGATCGATTAGCACCGGATTGGCGCCGTCGGCCGGAACGACCGCTTACGCGGCGGCGATGCGCGCCATCGCTGCCGCGATCGGGCGGATTCAGGCCGGTGCGGTCGAATCCGGCGCGGGCCGGAACCGACTCCGGTCCATCGGTCGGATTCCACGCGTCGGCGGAATCCGGCCAAGACGCGTAAAATCGGCCGCCCGCGACGGCGATTGTCAGCGGGCGGATTCCGGGCGGTGCGATCGAATCCGTGGCCGGACGGCTCCGTCGGTCGCTCCGTCCGTCGTGTCGGATTGGCCGGAATCCGGCCGTCGCGGCCGGCGATGGCGCGCCATCGCCGCCTCGCGGTCATTCCGGCCGGTTTGCGCCGGATTCCGGTCGAAAAATCGGTCACCGTTGGACCACGCGCGAGTCGGGCGTCGATCGCGCCCGGTCCGGTGGCCGGCAGTGGACGGACATCGCGGCGGTGACGGTGGCAATCGCGGTGACTCGGCGCGTCACGAAGGAGGCGCGGACGGTTCAGTCGCGGAGGAGATCAAAATTCTATATATATATATATATTTTTTTTTTTTTTGAGAGCCGGCTCTTGCGCAGGACAAAAGGGTCCAAAATTTATCAAAAAAAATAATTTTTTTTTATAAGAGGACTCAATTTATATTGATTTATTCAGGGTCTTTATATATTCCGGGCCGATTCTGTATATTTTGATTGATATTAGGATATCCGATTAATCTTTGAAAGTGACGACAGCCGGATTGTCAGAATAGATTTTTAACATATTATTTAATTATTTCATGTGGTCGTTGAATTAAGATTAATTTTGTGCTTTATTTTGCAGTTTGCTAAAGTGATGATTTACGGTGAGAAAGGTATATTAGTTGCCGTGTCACGGAGGTATATAAACCACTGCATGGTGTTGCCTTTTCGAAATAAGCTTGATTTATGACATTTTATGAGGTTTGCTGCCACAAATTAAATATTTTTAAAAGAAAATAAAAATAAAGAAAAGGAAAAATACGCCGTCTGTGGGAATCGAACCCACGACCACGTGGTTAAAAGCCACGCGCTCTACCGGCTGAGCTAAGACGGCAACGTTTATAACGAATGAATAAGAAATATACATTGTTTTATAATTTAATTGACAATTTGAGAAACCTTAGGTTTCATTTATTTCACAAAAATCTATTTTATGTTAAACTATAAACACTGTTTCATATTTCAAATCGTGGTCATTCTAAAAAAATATGTCTGTGTATTTACTTTTATATATATATATATATATTATTGATCGCAAGATCTTGTGTGTCTGCACCATCCTCACAATGTATAGGATGAATTAGCAACCACTGTTGGTCTGTAGATTTGCTACTGAAGATTTAGGATTAAAATCTTTTCAGTCCGTGTATTATTTTTTTAATCAATTTTCAAAATAGGTGATTTATTTTTTATTCAAAAATATAAAATGTTTATAATATATTCAAAAGTCAAACTTCCAAAAAAATCAACTGAACCTTTCCACTCTACCGTATCACACAATGGATCTTACAGGCCCGACAGTGATATATATGCCTGTATTTAAATGCATCTATAATAGATTCTTTCAGCTTAGATATATATGTTTGACCTTAGTTATCAAATCTTGTCGTGTTTCTGAACTTTTTGATGATACTGATGTCGACTTTCAGAAATGGCTGGTGGCCAAAGCACGAACAGGTCCACTGCATTCAATGTTCCATCCGGTACATAAATACAGTCGAAGTTCAACACAAAATCTAAACCATGGAAGATTAGATTTTGTAGTTTTCCACAATAAAGTTGATAGAGAGAGAGAGAGAATAAATAAAAAAAAGTCAAAGTCAGATTAGATTTGGGATTGCTGTTTTCTCGCTTCCCATAGAATTTTCAGTATCTAGAAGATAGTTTTGCAGTCAAATCCAGTGGCTTGTTGACTTTGAAAGTCATTAACTTTGAAATGTTTTAAAATTTTCGGTGTGCAGATCGAATTATAGAATGTTTATTTGATAATTTTTAAAATAGGAGCGCTTATGGATTAATTATTTTTTCAGATACAATGGGCGCCTTTCTGAAAAATGCTTAGAATTCGATTGTTTTTACCTTTCGAAGAAAAAGTCAACCCAAGACGTTGACCATAAGCTTCCCGACCGTCTGTATAATAGCAACCCTGTTCGGCTTCGCCACCAGATCCCTACCCTTCGACTTTTACGGTGCAGGTGCAGGTGCAGCTACCGCCACCGATCTCATTCTCCTCAGTCCTCCCCCACCAACCATCGCCCACCACAACAAGAAGCTCTCCGTTTAGTTTTATTTCTCCTCCGCTAGCTTCCTCCTCTCGCTAACTCCCATGGCGTCCTTGAAGTCGTACTCCGCCGCCGAGATCTCGCTCCACACCTCCAAGAAAGACTGCTGGTTGTCCATCCACGGCAAGGTGCAATCCCTCAAAAAAACGAAAAGAAAAACAGAGTAGGACATGCATGGCGCTAAGTTTGATCGATTTCCTGCAGGTCTACGACGTCACTGAGTTCATGGAGGACCACCCAGGGGGAGAGGAAGCCATCCTCAACGCAGCAGGTGATTTTTTTTTTTTTTAAAACCATCGATGGATTTTCACTCGCTCGCCGTTCATCGTTTTATTAGTCCTTTGGTATCGATCTGCAGCCGGCGGAGATGCTTCGCAGGCCTTCGACGAGGTCGGCCACAGCTCCACGGCCACCAGCATGCTGAAGAGCTACTTGATCGGCGCGGCGGAGGGATACGCCTCGGGGCCGAGCAAGCCCTTCTTCGGGCCCATGCTGTCGCAGTCGCAGCAGCGGAAGCCGGCGGAGACGTCGCCGGCGGGGGCCCTCCTCCTCCCTCTTCTGGCCCTCGGCCTGGCCTGCGCCGCCTGGTATTACTACAACTTCTACGCCAAAGTCAGCTCTTAACAAAAAGCACCCGCCTATTTCTTCTAATTAAGAATTAAGACATGGAGTTAAATAAAGAGAGTGCATATCGTAATGTTTTGTTCGGTGAGTTTGTATCTTGTGGCATGTTCTACTGCGAATTCATTGCTGCTCTATTTGTTGCCATTTAATTAACTCCCCTCTCCCAACAAAGAGTAGAAGCATTCGTTGTCCCCGTGATGATGGTGAGTCAATTGAGACAGATAATATTTGTGAAAATAATACGTATTGATTTCGAAAGAGATAATTTTTTTTTATCATGATCAATCACGTCAAAATTAAAGACCACTATAATTTATCTTCGTTGGTTTTCAAAGAAATTAAAAGAACACACTCGAATTACTACGAGAAAGCACTCCTAGGCCTGCTGATCACGTGCCACATACATCTCACGTGATCGTTTATGAAACTTCCAGGCGTTAATTTTCAATAGAGTTGTCGACTGCTTCAGACCGGGGCGAATTAATCTATCAAAAATTTAATATTTAGTGGAAAGGAATAAATTGATCGATCATCTCGACGGATTAAGAAATTTACAATTCAATTCAATCCAATTCAAAACGAATTACAAATTAGATGAGTCAATCCGTGGACCATAAAAAATTTAAATATATATATATATATATATATATACTGAGACGTTAAGGATTTGAGACAACGATTGATAAGGTAGATGAGTACTATGATTAAAAAAATAAACATTTTAAGTAACTAAAATCTTATAATTGATATTCAATTATCGACCTATAAAATTGAGTATCGATATTTTTTTTTTCAATGTTAAAAAATATTTAAATCTTGATAATATACAAATGTAAATTTATCTCCTCCAAATAGAGATTTAATTGAGATTTTTTTAGCCCGTGTAATTATTTAATTTTGATACGTCATTATTTCATATATCAATGACAAGATAATATAAAATAATTAGTGTATAAAAAAAATATTTCATCAAATATTTTTTTATTATTTCTTCTCAACTTCTTTTATATTTTGTTGAGATATACATATGATAGAAGAAGATTTTGATGGTGAAAAATTTATCTTTTAATATTAGAATATTGATAAAAAACTTATAAATTTTATTTTCACATGTTTCATCTTTTTATATTTCTTAATTCGCGGACCAACTCGAGGCTACTACGGGTCAACCCATCTAGACCCGTAATCCACGCAGATCGATCTATTTAGACTCATCAAAATGACGAATTGATAAAATTTCAATCTAATCCATTTAAATTATTTAACAGGGCAGATCAATCCGACGGATAACTTGACTGCTCTAATTTTCAGAAGAGCGGGAGGGCGTTAACGGCAAGAAATTAAAACTCTAAGGGGCACATACGGCAAGTTTTAAATCAAGGTGGCATTTCAAGAAAATAGTAAATTATTGGGGGTGAATTGTAATATTCTCCCAAAAAAAGACTGGGTTGCCATTTGAAGAAAGAAAGTCGATTAATCCGCCCGCCTCGGCTCTCGCCTTCGCCGCCTCGCCTCGCGTTGGGAGAAAGAAAGGGCGGAATGGCTGCGACGACCGCGGAGGAAGCAGCGGCGAACCCAGCCTTGGCGCCGGACGTCGATTCGCCGGCGTATCCCGGGCTGGATCTGGCGCAGTTCGCGGCGGGATGCTTCTGGGGTGTGGAGCTCGCCTTTCAGCGCTTGGAGGGCGTGGTCAAGACCGAGGTGGGTTACTCCCAGGGCCACCTCTCTGATCCCACCTACAGAGATATCTGCAGCGACAACACCGGCCACGCCGAAATGGTCCGCATCCACTTCGACCCAGTGGTCTGCCCCTACTCCAACCTCCTCGCCCTTTTCTGGTCTCGCCATGATCCCACCACGCTCAATCGCCAGGTGTGCCTCATCTCGACTAATTGTTCGTCCTATGTTTTGACGTAGTGCTATCGTTCGTTCTATAGAGGAGATCAATCGAATTAGAATTAGCCTCTCCTAAACACCAAAATCGATTTCCCCCCCTTAATTTATTAGTTTCAGTATCCGGAAGGATCTAGGTGAATAAATCCTTGACGACTCATTGTATACTGCAAGGATCACCGTTTATTGCGATCGATTCACACAGTATTCGGGACTATAAAGCAAAATAAATGGTTAAGCTATTGGGAAAGAATAAATCAATCTGATTTTAGAGAAAATGTTTAGTTTGATATTAAGTTGTACCAATTCAATCATGTATTTGTTCCTGCTACCTTGACCATTTGACAGGTTTTTGTAGAACTTAATTGGATCACTGTTTCCTATATATTTATATAACTATTTTGCTTGATAATTAATTGAACTCAGCACCAGTTCTAGTTGGTTTTCAACTTTGTCATCTTAATAGATTGTGGCCAAATAATGCTGATATCTGAAAGAAACTAATGTCTTAATGATAAGCAATGCATCAGATTCACACAAACACTTGAGGATCAAGTATCTGGTAATGATGTACTATTTTGGCAGGGAATGGATGAAGGCACCCAGTATCGATCTGGGATATATTACTACAATGAGGAGCAAGCTAAATTTGCAAGGGAATCTTTGGAGCAAAAACAAAAGGAACTGAAGAATAAGATTGTGACAGAGATTCTTCCAACAAAGAAGTTTTACAGAGCAGAAGAATACCATCAGCAGTACTTGGAGAAGGGTGGTAAAGGAGGAAAGCAATCTGCTAGAAAAGGGTGCAATGACCCGATTAGATGCTACGGTTGATGATCAACATGGAATGGTTAAATTCAGTGTGTTTTTTTAACCCATGTCATCCTATAGAATTGGTCCTGATTGATTGCTATCTTTAATAAAATAAAACATGCATGTTTTTCCTTTATTAGCTTGCATTTTGATAAGTGCATAATGCTTAATGAGTTAAGTGCTCTAGTTTCATTATTTTGTTTTACTACCTTGAAGACCTTTCTTATGCAAAGATTTGAAAGCTTGTCACTTAACAAAAGTTCCTTTTGATGGGGGACAATGCTACTCTTTATTTTCATTTAAAAGAGGAGAGTAATGCATAAGGTTTCTAGTTTTTGCATAATGCAATTTGCAAGATATCATCTGAAGTCCATACTGTTAGAATAAGAGAATTGCAATTATAGAAGCGAAGTGTGATCATCTCTTACAATGCTGCTTAAACAGATAATTGAGATACAGGGATCACAACAGATAGGTCAAGACACAATTTTTACCATTCATATTCATTCTCGTCTAGGTTTTTTAATATACTGCATCTGCTTAATACTTACAAAGATACTCATTATTCTATTTGGACTTACCTTGTAATGTTAAAATGAGTACTTATTGTCTGGTGAAATTGAGTAGAGTAACTGTTTAAACGGATAGTTGAGATCTACCTGAAAGTTTTTTACAATTCATATTCATTCTTGTCTTGGATTTTAGTACATGTATCAGCTTCCAACAACACTTATGTAATTCCATGCTTCAGATAAGAAACAAAAATAATGTAGCCAAGAAGTAGATAGTTAAAAGACATTACATTATCATGCCATTCTTTGTCTTAAAGTATTAATATAGTTGCTTGCACCGAGATGTTGCGACCCTAAAGAATACAAAGTTTTGGATGTAGAAAACTTATAAACTAGCAACTAAATCTCTTCTTAGGCATATGCATACTTCTCCAAAGATCCTTAGACTTGCAGTTGTAGTTAAATTGGGTTGGGAGATGCCTTTATAGGATAAGATGCTTGCATGACAATGCCTTTATAGCAACTAAATCTCTTCTTAGGCATCCTTATATACCCTTGCCTACCCCATTCTACCCCTCATGAGTTCTTCACTATCCAATACTTCATCCCATCTGGAGATGTTCCATACCCTACAATAGCAACTCCATGGTCTAAGTTGGTTCCGCAGTTCCCTGTAAAAACACCCTGAAAGTAGCCAAGCATGTGGTTATAGCATATTAGAACAGAACAATGTCAAATGAAAATAACTTGTCTGCAAATTACTTGAGAATAGAACTGGAAATCTTTGCAACAGATACAGGTCGATTTGCCACAGCTTTCATCAAAGCTTCTCCTTTGTTGTTGGGAATATCCTCATCCTCATGCCCATCAATCACAACAATGTGAGAATTTTCCTACAACAACAGTTTATGTTCTACTAGTGAACTATGATTGTGTTGGTTATATATTTGAACTCGAAGCTTTATGTTAGATACCTTTTGTAAGTCACATTTGTTTTGTTTAGCTACATAAGGGTACCCTTCCTCGGTGGTTATTCCACCATTTGTTTTGATGAAGTTGAATGCATCACCCAACAAGTTCTTGCTCCGATAAGGATACAAATTTATTAGTTCTAGTCTGGTGTATCCTCTCTACCGAAACCACAGTCGAAAAACTAGAAACCAATAGTGATGCCCTTCTGCCTCATCAATGGCACTAGGGAGGCTAGTTGCATTTCTCATACATGAAGGTCCCCTTGCCCGTCCTGCTTTCTTTGAACAAGCTATGGTCGTTAATCCTCGACCTGGCGTAGGTGCTCCTGAACTCGTCCCTTGTCATGTCTCCGAACTTATTTAAGCTGAGGGTATAACCCTTGTCCATCTTGTTGGACTCATGTATATACTTGGCATTCTCTTTGAAGACATCAAAGGGTAGGCGCTTCTCATAGCAGCTTCTAGCCACACCATGGTGACTCTGCCATCTCGCATACAAGTCCCATAGGCTCTCCTTGGTCGCGAGGTCCTCCTCACTGAAGGGGATGCCCTTACGTTGCCCCAAGGTCATTGCTATCGCAACCGCGAACAAGAATGGTGCCTTGCCCATTCTTCGCGAATTGTGTGAGAAATGAAATGGAGGAATGAGATGAGGATATCTGGTGCATGCTGCAAGGGAGAAAGGTTTATATGAGTTCCACACTGAGCTTCCGCTATAGTGTGGAGAGATTAATGTTCGATCGGAAGTTTGTTATGAGATGTTTGTCTTTGGCCTGGCAAATGGCGATGCTGGTGATGGTGAAGTGTGCTATTGTTAGAGATGAACTTGTTGTATGAGGCTTAAAGATTATGGCAACAACAAGTGGATTTTGTTTTTAATCAAGTCTTCGATTCGATTAATCTTAAATAATTAATTGATTTTATCCCATAAAAATTTACCATCAATCACTGGGATAAAATTCAATAATGCAGATGGAATCGACTGGATTAGTGGTTCGAATTCCCTCCATGAGAGTTCAAATTCAAAAAATTTCAAGGAGCGATATGCACCATAGTTGTCCTCTTTTACATTGCTACTCACTCTCTTGTGAGAATGAGAATAACTGCAAGTTGTCCCTACGGAAATTGGATGTTGGTTAGTGCAGGACAGATTTACAGAAGAGAATAAGGGTTGATTTTTAACCGTTGGATGGAAATATTAATTTGGATCTTGCTCTCTCCCGTACTAATTAAGTTTTGCGTTGCAATTATAGACCATCCGTGATTTATCTCCTCTTATTATTAAAATTGACGATTTCAATCTTTTGCAAAAGAGAATAACCACAAGTTAATATTGTTATTTTGCTAATGAATTGACTCTTATTTTCAGCGCATCATAATCAATAATCACTTTTTTTTTAAAAATATATTGGCGTTGTATATATGTATTATTATATGATATAAACACGCAAGATAGATGACTATACTAAAGAAAGAGAGAATGCGTGTTAAAGCATACAATGTGTATCTTATAGTTTTCTTTCTTTAATTTTATATTAAAACATATTACCTCATACAAGGTATGTAATTTTATATAATTTATAATATTATAAAAAATTAAAATCGTCAACCTAACTACTTCTATCAACTTATTCTATGATCATTATTAAAAAAAATAAATCATGAAAAATTTTATGGACTTTGACGTGGTGATAAGATATTTAGAATGAATATAAAAAAATTTAGATCTTCTTGAAATCGATGTCAATTTTAACATTAAATAAATATCTTAATTACCACGTCATTCCATAAAAACAACTAGTAATACACTTTATCATGGAAAGTAATGCAGATTTTTTACCATTTAGATTAACACTTTTACCAAATCACTAAGAAAGAGTATACGCTTTTTTTTTTATCAAAAATAAATTTTTATGAATTACATAAGAAAAATAACTGAACCTAGTTGTAGACTAATTCGCATGGGTTCCTTGGCATTTCAATTCAATTTTTCTATATTAAAATAACACAACATCTCTTGAGAACGAATGTCACAAAGATTCACTTGCTTTTCTTTACTTAAAAAAAAATGAGTTTAAAATTTTCATATAGAATTATAGAAATGAAAATGTTAAGATAAATTTATAAATATACAAAAATAATAGAATAAAATTTAAAAAATTTAAAATTATATTTATTAAAAAAATAAATCAAAAGACACATTTTAACTAATATATATAGATGATTAATAAATATTCCAATTAAATTATGTGAAACTATGATAAATAAATATATCAAATAAAGAAGACAAAAAAAATTGATTTATAATAATAAAATAAAATTTATTTAAATATAGATAATAATATAATAGAAAATAATATCTAATGATTTGCTCTATATAGTCTATTCTATTTAGTAAAATAAAATTCGCACTCCATTCCATGTGCATTTATGAATATAAAAATATTTTCATGCACATAGATACTTGGAGTGAAGATTTAATATAATAGTTAAATTACTCAATGTTAAAAGGGTCACTTCTATATGAACATGTCAACGTAGGAGTTACAATGATTTCATCGTTGAAATTAAATCCACACAAAAGAATAAATTTGCTTTAGCACTACAAACTTCCACTTTTATATATATATATCTTCCGTGCATCCATAAATATAAAAATATTTTCGATGAACATCATTCCTTTGATGACGACGACGATGCCTCTGATAAATTTAAGAGATTAGCTATAATGCTCATCGGAATAACGATGTGCGTCGAAAATACCTTTACATTCACGGAGTGCACACAATAGATGCATATCATATTAAAACTCTCTTTTTATATATAGAAATGTTATACTATACAACTCATCTATAAGTACTCATGATCATCTTCATTATCTACTATCTGATCCCTTAAAATTTAAGGATTGAACTATAGTGCATATCCGATCGGACAGTGAATAATGAAAATATATATATATATGAAATTGTTTGAAGATTAACTTAGTTCAGGTAACTTGATGCATGCCAGTGCAATGTATTCACAAGCACAAAGGGGCATGTATGCCACTGTAGATCAGAAATAAAAAAGGATCATGAATGGGACATGGATCCTGTAACATGTTTTGCAGAATCACTCATCTTGTTCTTTCGAAATGGATGTGATACGCCATAGAAGACCGCCTACAAGGTTGTTCAACGAGTGCGATGCCATAGGAACGACGATGCTCGAGGAAATGATCGCTGCGAGGCCATAGGCAAAGCCAACAAACGTCGCCCTGAATGAATGAGAATCCACAAGAGGTTAGTTCTATAGAAGCAAAGATGTTTACAAAGCAAATTTTGTGGACATAAAAACATCCAAAATGTCTGCTTCTCAATGGATCAGCTCCAGCTGCTCATAAATTGACATACAACCATAAATTACAATCCGGTGCATGAAGCTCCCGTCACATGAGATATCGGAGAAGGAATTCATTGTACGTAGTCTTACTTTATTTTTTTTATAAAAGGTTATTTTCAGGATTTGAATCCATGACCTCTTAGTCACAAGACAATAATTTTACCATTGTGTCAAAGGTCCCTTCTAAATTGACATACAACAATACGAAGCCAAAAAGTCTTAACTATTTTTCTTTCGAAATTCTAACTGTATAAGATCACTAAGCTGCCTTAGCATATCATAGTTTAATATCTCAGCCAAGGCCCTCAAGAATTATATGAAGGCTTTGCACTGCTTTATTATCTTGCCTAGGACGGTAAACGAATCAAACGTTCATGAATAAATTTAATATTCGATTCGGTAAGAGCTCATTTACGTTCGTTCAATATGCATCAAAATTAATTAATGAAAAAGCTTAAGATCTTGATAAATTAAATAAATAAATTTGAACACATATGTATTTGTTTAATGTTCGTGAAGTATTCGTTTATAAACAAGAATTAAAGTTTTAAACAAACAAACAAGCTTGACTTAAAGGCTTGATAACGTTTAAATAAGTAAAACTTAAAGAAGTTTGAATCAAACTTGATTCAAGCTTGAATCGAGCTTGATTAGAAGCTCAATACCCATTAAGCAATTCAAGCTCGAGCCAAGTTCAATCTAAAAAAAAAATCAAGTCAAACTTGAACAGGTTTTTCAATAGCTTGATTAATTTTTGATTTGGTTTGGCTCGGTTTGATTATCTTATTAAACAAATATGAACACTATAAAGCTTGACTTGACTTGGTTAGGCTCATTTACAGCCCTAATCCTGCACAGATAATAGCATTCACGACGACAGTGTTCTACTCGACATGGATACAGAGTTTCAAATCTTTGTTTGTGTCACCAGCTTCAGCCCATCAAGAGTCAATTTTAGCAATGGGATGTGTAGGGGAAGCCTATAAGTTTAAATGGAAAATTCCACTGATAGTCCAAGTGGACTGTAACCTTGCAAAAGAGGACAAAGCATGATAAGGGAATTAGATTTCTCCCTCAAACTGAATCGAAACGACGCTCTGTCGGTTAAGCTTAGGCAGTTAGGGGTTAAGCTGCCTATGAGTTTCCTACTGATACATGTATGCCATTTCCTTTTATTGGTTCCTCTGCCTCAACAAAAGATGCCAACAAAATCCATCTCAGTGAAGAAAGAGGTAAAATTTAACTTCAAACCTTCTGCAGAGATCAGAAGAAGATAGGAACAGGATGAAGTTGTGGCAAATGACAAGCATCGACAAATATCTTTCAAGATGAAGCTCAGTAAGCTTACAATACCAACTTGCTAATGGAAGTAATTAGATATGGAAAACCTATAGAAGGAAAATATTCCTTCAATAACAGAGGATGCATGCGGCTCATTCAATAGATTTTGTTTATTGTTTGTGACCACTTTGAGATGATGTCACAGTTATTAAAACCTAAGCATCAAGAGTTCGAGTTGACTCCAATTTTCTCTCTTTTCTGCCTCTCTTAGGGCCTGTGTATTTGCTTGGAAGGGGAGGAAAAAAGTTCAAAAAGAAGGTCCTTCACTAGTTTACATGCTAGTGGAGATCTCTAATCCTGAGTCCTCCATTTTGGTGAGTTTGGAGTCCAGCCAAAAATGGCCGGGCAAGGAAGGAGGGATGGAATTATAAACAAGGGGAAGAAGTAGGAACGATCAGGGGTATCTTAGCCATTTTAAACAAGGGGAGATGAAAATGCCCTCCTACACACAACAATTTTTACCCTTTCCTCTTCTCTTCTCTCTCTCCCTTTCCTTTCTCCCCCATCTTATCAAATGCACACAGCCTTTGGCTGTACTACAAAGCTTCATTTTTACCATTTCCTTGTGAAATGAATTTGTTCATTCACCCTTCTTTCCCTTGGAAAAAGAGGAAAGAAGAACCTGCCAGCTCCAGTATCTCCATGTTCTATCTAGATTCTCTGATGATTAGACCTTTTACTGGAAAATATTGTGAACGAGGTACCAAAATGTTGTTTTTATTTAGCAAGAGTTCTAGAAGAATTTTAAAGCTAGATTTTTAGCAATTCTCTCAAAAATACTTACCAGATTGCATATGAATATCTCCTTCCACTGCCTACATGAAGAACTCCAAAAATAGCTCCAACTAGCAGAGAACTAATCCAGTTGAGCCCGAACAGTGGCAGCAATGCCCCACGGAAAAGGAACTCCTGAAATAATATTTATACGTGAGTAGAAGCATACAGAAACAAGAGTGAAAATTCGAATGACAATAACACATGACATAGGTCCACAAACAAGCATTCAAGCCAGGAGGTAAATTTCAGTATCAAGTGCACCAAACTGTATAGAAAGAACTTGAAGCAGCCCAGTTCATTACCTCACTAATTCCAGGAAAAAATGCCACCAGAACATAATCCAAAGGCTCCAGCGAACTGAGGATCTGAAAAACAAATCAATAATTTAAATCATGTTCAAATGGACAAGGTCTTAACCTTTTGTTCCTATATTGCGATAAAACTTCTTAGCTTTCTCTGTCTCTAGATGATAGATATGAGAATGGTTGAAATGAATCTGAATAATTTGGAAAAACATATTATCTATGTTAATCATGCAAGGTATACATCCCCAAACAAAAACCAGATAAAGAATAGGTAGAATTTCATTGAAATTCTACACTCATGCAAAATTTCTCTAGATTTTCATTATCATGAAAAAAATCATTTTTTTTTAAACCAAAAGTCCAAAAGACTGAACAACAGTGCGCCACAGATCCATTAGAAGCCGGGAGAAATCTGATCTACTACCACTACAAGACCAGTGCCATCAGAAGGAAACAGATAAAACAGCAAGAGAAGCAACACAAAACTGCAGAAACACTAGTAGAAAACTCCTATTCAAGTTGGCATGACTCCCCAGTAAAAACTGCAAAACTTCCTGAGTCTCTAGATTGGTAAAATACTTCCCAAAGTTTTAACTTTTCATTGCAAAATGCCTCTGAGTTTCTTTTTTCTTTTTGTGAAGTGCCCATTTTCCTCATATTTTACTAAATCATAGTCTAGAGAGGCTGCCGACCCCAACTACTGAAATAAGACTTGGTGGTTATTGTTATTGTATAGTCAATGTAGATTGGATTTTGTAAAAAAATCTAGAGGCATCTGTGAAGCTAAAAGCTACAAGGTGGGAATTTTAACAATAATGAAACTCTGAGGTATTCAGAAAAAAGATAGGTAAACTTTAGGGGATATAATGTATAATGATAAAGAATGAATCCTAGAATCTTCTCTAAAAACTAACCATACTTGCTGATTCGCAGCTTCACTTGATTTTGAAAAGTCTGGCCATGTCTTCAACAGAATATATCGGCTAGATGATATCAGTACCACAAGTGCCATGATCAATTCAAGATGCCACATTTCAAAATCAACTGCAGTGAAGCCACACAGCCATAAAGAAAAAACTGAAGTGAAATCCTTGACACAATCAACAATTCTTTGACAAAGTAATTATTGAATATGTGATGTGAATTTTGCTTTTAAGTATCAAAATGGAGTGTATTTTCTTTCAGAGGTGATTAGTGGGTAAGCCACATTGCTTTCATCTAAATGATCAGGAAGGCTAGTGTTTTACTAACGTTCAGACAAAAAATAATCCAACTTCTTGAATTCTTACTTGATTACTAAACTTCAGCATAAATGCCATATCATGAACAAGGCAAGTCTAAAAGTCACAAAAAAAAAGGAAAAGAGGGTTTGCAAACTTGTATTGGTAAGGGTACCTCTTCAATTGCAATGAGAGATTGAGAGCATAAATGTGGAAAATAGTGGCATCAGTTAAAGATGATATCTTCTTTAACTTGAAATTTTCATGAGTACTAGCATTTCCACATTAGATTTTTGCAGAACCAACTCCAACCATGCCTTAACCATAAAATATGTTGATTATTTACGCACTTGGAATAAAATTAAATTAAAACCAGGCCTGCATGTACAAAGAATAACCATTGTCAAACACTTACACGATAATTCTGATGGGTTGACTAATGCCCATCCTTCTGCAGGTGCAAGATGGGTTAACTGAATACAAGAAAACAGAAAGTGTTAGTCATTTTGACATAAAAAAACATCTCAAGAATTTTCTTTTTGAAAAAAACATTTTGAGAGAGCAGGTTGCTCACTCAATGTTATAGATTTAAACTAATATAGCTTACAAAAGTCACTGATATAAACCAGAATACATCTTACAAAAGTCACTGATATAAACCAGAATACATCTTACAAAAGTCACTGATATAAACCAGAATACATAGGCTATTGCAGGATAGATTTGATTGATTATAGGGTCAATAATTAGGAAAAAACAGAGATCAGAAGCTAGTGCAGCAGATTTTGACACAGGAGACTGAGGCAAATTATGTTTGTGGATGCAATGTAACACAGTGAGTGCAGAATGTTGAGCCCAGGCATCATCCCACATTCACATCCACCATAGCCACAGAAAATTGAGCCAAAGTAGATCAGCTGGGATGAGAGCTCCTACCAAAGATAATTATGGAAAGCTGGTACCACAAACTATGAAGCCAATCTTGTATAAAAGTGCAGAATGTCTAGATATCTGTTTCACCTTAACCAGACACTGGAGTAGCTCATGGTAGAATGACCTCACGTCCATGGAAACATAGGCAGTGATACCACATTGATGCATTTCTGTGAGATTGATAACCATCTAGAGAAGAAGCCCCAATTCAGAATGTTCCCATGTGCCTAACGAACTGCCGGAAACCACCTGAGCACAGGATTGAGCAAGCCGTGTGGTGGAAGTGCAGGTCCAATGAAGTGCCCTTAGGCAGGGTAGCTCTTAGCCTTCCCCTTCAGAGCAAGACTAACTCAAAGTAGTCTACCATCTAAAGTATGCTGGTTGGCCAGCGCCTTGGAGATTGCAGCTTGCTCGGTGAAAGAGATGTGTTCAATCCCATGGACCATTTGGAGGAGAAACCCCTAACTATGTAGGCACAACCACTCACCGGCAAGAACTAAAATGCCCCCATCCCAAAATTTTAATGCAGGAGTGCTCCACCCTATGTTTCATACAAAAATCATGCCTGGCTACAAGCCACCTTGCTCTGATCAGAAGTTTGGTCAAACCATCGAATGAGTTTCTCTGACTAGACGGTGCTCCCTCTCTCTCCATTCAATATAAAACTATCAAAGCATTTATACACAATTCATCTGGAAGATAAAAAACAGAATAGAAATTTACTTGATAAACTAACTCTTAACACATGTCCATGGTCAATATGGAGCTTTGTAAACTACTGGTTTGAACCGTGCTAACATGAGATGTAATCGAGGAGATTCCATAACAAAATTATTTATCTTCTTAGTTTTTTTTTTCTTTTTGAATAATTCACTTATAATTTAATTTAAACTGAGAAAATAAACTGACCTGCCGAATAATTGCACCTAGAGCAAGTAGCAAGCATGATGTACCAATGCAAGCCTGAAGCACTTGACCTCTGCTAGGGCTAGGATATTTATCTGCAGACACCTGGGTAGTGGAGCTAAAATTTGCTTTATCATCTGAAGGTACCTGATTTGGAATTCTTTTAAGTTCTTTCAGAGGCAGTTCTTTTCTTGGAAAAGTCTTGGAAGATTCCCCATCTTTTCTCAATTTATTTTCAGATTTTCTTGATGCAAAGACTTTCAGTTGTAGCCCATGGTCCTACATAATTTTCACAAGAACTGTGTTAGATTAGCCTAATAAATGATGAAAATGCTTGCCCATAAAGTTTAGCTGCCAATGCAAATAAAATACAGGTGGTACTTACACAGCATATACTAGTAGACAGAAATTTTGTTCCTGGACAAGGGCTATGAAGACACATCCTACCTGTCAATAAGTCTCTTCCACCTAAGGAAGCAAATCCAACTCACATAAACTGAGATAAAAGCAGAACAATAGACTACTTGATGAAAGAAACACTTGGATTCTTATCCAAGTTATATAAACTCAAGGATTTTTTTTTAATCAGTTGGGTTAACCTCTTCTTTATGAAATTAGCATCTAGTGATTTTTTTATTAATCTAATAAAGTTCACATAAATAGAGATTGGAATGCTAGCATACAGTAATTGTTTGACAGATTTGTGAGAAAAGTTTCCTGCTTTTTTGGATATATTAGTAAAGCATGTTTAAAGTTTATACGACACATTCATAAATTTTATTATTTCATACAGTGTACAAATTATGTTCAGTATTTTTGTTATCACAATCATATCAATTTATTGCAAAATGCTATCTAAAAGTCTAGGATTTACCTTGGTTATATTTTCTTGTATTCATATGAAGTATCTTAAACCTTTTTTCCTCTATGGTTGCCTTTGAATTATAGTCATGGTCGCTACCAGTGTCAAATTTCCTGAAAAAAAATTTGAATCTATCCGTCCACCAACACTAGTTTCACAAACCAATTTGCTACTCTAGTCTTCATGACATATCGTAGTTTCAGTGGCATCAATAAGCTTCCTGAAAGGATATAGTATCTTCTAACAGGCTAAGTGGCTAACCTTACATTTTCAGTGGTAGTTCTCTTGTTTCTAAAGAATGGTTCCTATGCAAACTACTATTTTCTGCTACACTGCATCTTGCACAGAAATAGCAAATGGATACTGAATCAAGGCTAATTAATGCTAAATTTAGAATACTAAGATCTTAATTTACCTCTCATTTTCTTCTGAACAACTCTGTTACTGCGCTGTTGTTTTACAGACCCACATATTCTCGTATCGCTTAATCCTTATGATCGGATTAAGTTGTTTACCAAATCCAAACGTAATTTAAATTTTAGAAACATAACAGGAACTGGTCTAGTGAAAGGAACAACGCGACAAGGACTTAATAACATCTCTAAAACATTGAATCCAAAATGCAAAAGCATAAAAATGAAATTCTTCTTCAAACATAAACTCTGATCAATATCTTCAAAAAGTTTTCATTACATATTTTAAACCTTGTTGCATCGCCCTCCAATAACCCATAAAAGGCAAGGGAAAGAAGAAGGGGAGAAAAACAAGGAGAAGATAAGCGCGAGAGGACTACAAACCTCGAGAACTGAACAAGAGATGGTAACTCGAACAAGAAATCCCGCACGCCGTCAACATAAGAAAAACACCTTTCGCTTATTGTTTCTATGGCAGCGGCAGGACGATATGGCAACAAGACACGATTTTAAGGAGTCAATTTAAGAATTAGGAAGCGAATATTCTACTGTAAAACCTACAAGAACAAGATCTATCATCACACCTTCGGAGAGGGGGAAAGCCGATGGCTGCTCGATATCGGGAGAGGAAAGGCGCTCGCTTCCCGCATCAGGAGACAGGCGCTGAGGGTTGAGATCGCAACTTCGGGTTAGCGTAATCGTCGACCGTTCGCGACCAAAGAGCAGTGGCGACGGCGAACGGCGGCGGAAGAAACGCGAGCCGGCGAGATATTTGTGGTCATCGGAGAGGGTGCAGTGGCTTTTTGCGCATATACCCTCACCGCGGCAATGATAGAATTGGCATTTTACTAATAGGCGCACCAAAATTTCAGTAATTACTAATTGCACCATTTACTTTTCTTGCCAGTTCGAGTGTTCTCCTTCGCTCGTCTGCATTTGACATTTCTCTAATATTTTTAAAAACAGTTCCATAAAATTTTCAATTATCAAAATAAAATGCATGAACATGAAATGAATAACTCAGAACCATTGCAAATATTTTTTAAAAAAAAATGAAAATACTTTTTATCTTTACATTGAAACAATGTAAATGTTTCCCATATATATATACCGTACCTAATTAAGCAGAAGAAGATGAAACCTTATACGAAATTGTATTATCTCAACTAATTAAGATTAATCAGGACTGTTAACCGAAGACGTCGATCGCGAAGACGTCCAGAAAACAACTCGGCGCCGGCGCTGACGACGGCTCTCCTCCTCTTCTGGCTGGAACATGTTACAGGACTCTCTGTCGCCGCACGGCGGATCGAGCTCGATCCGCCGCCGCCGCCACCGGAAGGAGCCTCTGCCTGCCATTACAGATGTTAGACAAAGAAGCATGAAATAAATAAACTCGATTTTTGATCGATGTCGTGAATTATAAATAAATACCTTGTTGCGGCTGAAACACAGAGACGAGGTACGATTCGATTTGGGCCCAGCGAAGAGGCGAGCTCCGATGTTAGTAGTATTGGAATCTTGATGACTCCGCTAATTGGAGATGAATCGAATGACACTGTTGATGTAAAAATTTCCTTCGAAATTGAGCGAGGATCACCTCGTTGGGAAGTCTATCCAGGAAGTGTTGGATGACAATCACTGACGGAGTCAGGAGCAAGAATATGAAAAGGCAAATAAACATGAGGAGAGTGCCGAAAGGGATTTTGGCGATATTTCTCTGACGTTCAAGTCAGGATCCACCGGAATAGTAAAAAAATAAGAGTGAAAGAAAAAAAGAGAGGGGAGAAGAGTCGAAGAATTGGATAGCCAGAGTCGTCCCATATGATTTGGAGGCCCTGGGCAAAACCTTGATAAAATGGGTCCCAATCCATGATTAATTTTAATACATAACAATTTTAGGATTTTATATAAAAGTATTAATATTGTTATAGAAGTTTGGACTCTAAGCGGGTGCCCCACTTGACCTGGCCCAGGGTCAGTCCTATGGAGAGCCTTCCGTCGATGATCCCTCCTTTACCTTTTATATAGCTTGGATGTCGGTGTCAACTTTCATGGATCCTTACCGAGGATATAGATCCATCATGATGACCTAATATAGCAGGGAATGATAAGAGACACCATCTCATTGAGTACGGCGGATGTATGAGACTTAATTAATACAATCCGTGTGATTGATAGGAGATAAGGATTCATAAATACGATAAAAGCCTCCGATCAATAGGAATGTACCGACATGATTATATGCTACGAGATGTCATTGTCCTCCCCTTGATTTGGGGACTATGTAATCTCTGAAGATTTCTGGTGTGACGAGAAAATGATCATATTTATTGGTATGTGCTTGAAGAGATATCGAAAGATATGTCTGCCAAGACAAATATACGAAGAGGCATCGAGAAATATATCTGTCGAGACATAATATATGAAGAGGCATCGAGAGATATATCCGTTGAGATATAATATATGAAGAGGCGTCAGTAATTTGTCTGTCAAAATATAATACATGAAGAGACGTCGAAAAATAACATATGAAAAGACGTCGAGAGATTTATCTATTGAGATATAATATACAAAGAGACATTGAAAAATTTCTGTGTTAAAACATCTGGATCGAGCCTAACTTTGAATCCTAATCCAATCTAATCTGATCTGATCGAACCTTGAGTTCAATACAAGGACACTGATATCTTACCTCCGCATCATACCTCATACTTATGAGGCAGCGCATGGATCGATTGCTTCCTCTGGTTCTTCTTTGCACCCTTTACGAACAGTAGCGATAGATGCTGTGGCTCAATTTAAATTTTGACTTGTAAATCTGATCAGTCGACTGCAAGAATGTGATAGTCAGGTGAAGTTAATGATCGAAGACGCCGGATGGAGGGCCTCAGCCAGCCAACCAATTAATGCATCAGCCGTTGGAAAAAGGTGGCACATGAAAAGGAATATTTTAACAGATAAATGAATATATTGCACACGATGAATTCGTGTGCAAAAATACATAATACTTTTAGATGGGTTTGATTGGTGAGTTTGAAATGAGGGAATGAGAATGAGAATGTTTGGTTAATGGTTTTAGAAAGGAGAGTTTGGAAATGAATTCTAAATAATTGAGAATCAATAAAACTCATCTCACATGGGGGGTTTGGATTTTATTCTCGTTCGTCGTCCGTCGCTCGTGACGGCTATTGCGTCCGTCATTGTATGCCGTCGGCCACCGATCGCCACGGCTCGCCACCGTCGTTCGCGTCACGGCCCGACCACTTCTATTCCCAACTTATAAACCAAACAACATTATTGGAATAATAAAACTCATTCTCATTCCCGTCTACTATCAAATCCATTCTCATTCCTATTTCCACCTTCCAACCAAACACCACCTTATTTGCAATAATTGAAGATGATGGACACGGTAACATAACTCTTGAATTTGTCGAGATTATCATCACAATTCCTCCGATCGAATTGCGATCGGATCATTTAATTAGCTCGATTGTGACCGACAACGGGTGTGACGTTGACAACTACGATAGAATTGGATTTCAACTGTGATCCAATTAAAATTCGATTAAATTACAGTCGAAGTTCGATCGAATTGTGATAGGAATCCAATTAAATTGTGGTCAGAATCTTATCGAATTGCAGTCAGAATCCGATCGATTTGTGGTCGTTAATGGCTACAACACTAGTTCTACAATTGAATTGAATTTCGACTGCAATTTAGTCGAATTGCGACCGCTAATAGCCACAACGTTGTCGGTCCCAATTCGATGAAATTTCAGTCGGGGTCGGTCTAAGTCCGATTGGAACATAACGGACGTATAAAACTCGTATTCTAACATTGTAAACATAAAAGACAATATTACTTTTATGTTTTAATATTGCATTGATCATCGCCAACAGCCGTCTTAGCTCAGCTGGTAGAGCGCGTGGCTTTTAACCACGTGGTCGTGGGTTCGATTCCCACAGACGGCGGCCTCTCTATTGCTCCAATTTTTAATTTTTCGTTTAAAAATATTTAATTTGGGTCGGGGAATATTTAAAAAAAAAAAAAGGGTAGGAAATTAAACCGGCAACAGTTGAAATAGTTAGAGCAGAGGAACGAACGGTCGTTACGTTCAGTCCTCTCTATTATAACTAGCATTTGACCATTGATATTTCTCCATGAAAAACAGTTCGGTTGACATGAGTCTCCACTGATCGCGGATCCAACCGACAGCTAGAACGAAAATGGAGAGGAATTCTTTAACCAATTAACTTTGACATTCTTACGAATCTTGAAAAATTCTCATGATCTGCTGCTGCCCGATCCTTCAGCTCTCCTCTCTTCCTTTTTCAACTCTCGTCCCCTCCTCCCTTTAAATAATCTCCAGAACTCAGAACTCTTCCGCCATTCTTCTTCCTCTTTCCCTTTCTTAACGATCTCGTCTTTGAAATTTGAAAAAATGGAGCTTTCTTCCGTCCGAACGGGAAAGGAGCAGTTTTTCTCCGGCGCGGGGATGCCCCCGGAGATGGGTTTCTCGTACGCCGCCGGCCAGCCGAAGCGGGAGCAGCGACCGGTGCTCCGCCGCGTCCATTTCGCATCGGCGGTCGAATCCTGCGCCGGCCGCTGCGAGTTCACGAGCTGCCTCGACGGCGCCGCTTGCGTGTCTTGCATGGGAGCGAGAATTCCCGGTGGAAGCCGACGGAAGGCGCCGCCGGAAACGGGGAAAGATGGTGGCGAAGCAAAGAGACGCAGAGCAGAGCAGAGCTCCGGCGATCACCGGGAACAGGACAACGGGAAGAATTCCTCGCCGCCGGAGCCTCCCAAGGACTACGTCCATGTCAGAGCGAGGAGAGGGCAGGCCACCGACAGCCACAGCCTCGCCGAGAGGGTAAGCCACCGGCGCTCCGCCGTCGTCCAGCTCCGTAAACCGTCGTAATCATGGATTCACTCATTCGCCAGGTGAGGAGGGAAAGGATCAGCGAGAGGATGAAGCTCCTGCAAGGTCTCGTCCCCGGCTGCAGCAAGATCACCAGCAGAGCCCTCGTGCTCGACGAGATCATCAACTACGTGCAGTCGCTGCAGCAACAAATCGAGGTTTCCGATCAAACCCAGATCTTTCACCGTGAATCTCTCTGTAAAACACGTTTCATCATCAATTCCAATCTTTGATTCGGTCCTCTGTTTCAGTTCTTGTCCACCAAAATCGCCGCCTTGAATCCCCAGTTCAACCTCGCCATGGAGACTCTCCTCGATCAAAATGTAAGCCTTTTGAGTTCTGCAATTCGATTCATTTTTCCCCCCTCCAATTTCTCTGTCATTTGCAACTCAGATCGATCAGGGAGATGCTTATCCAAGAATGCAGCTCGAATGTCCTTACCTCGACGGATTCACAGATGCTTTCTCTCAGGTAATAATGAGCTTATATACAACCAGACCATTAAACGAAGAGCGAGCTGATGATTGAAACATCAGTGCTGGTGTTTATTTCTTTGTTCAGGTCGGCGATTCGTGGGACGATGAACTCCAGAGAGTTGTTCAGAACTGGAAGAAGAATTCTTACTGAGCTCTTATAGATCGGATTAGCTTTGGTTTATGTGTATAGATCAGTGAATGCACATCCTGATGCACCATTTTTGTTCTGGCACAAGGGCGAGGAATCCACCACAGCAACGTTTGAGGGATTTATGGTGCTGCTGTTTAGGTTTGTAATGGAGAAAAGGGGTTAGATCGATCCAATAGTTATTTGCTCTAGTGGTAAGTTTATTAAATTTTAAAGACTTTCGTTTCGAATCCATATATTTTTATCTCTCGAGAGTCAAATATAAATTAATTTGAGACCTTCTGAAGATTTTAAATTTTACGTCGAAAATCAATTTTTGTCCATTCTAACAGCATCTCCATCGCTCTAACCAATGGACTTTTCCAAGGAAACTAATGCATTATAACACTCCCTGAGGCTGAAGTTTCCTCTAACACCCCTCCCTAGAATCTATCACATTAAGTTGTGCACTTGCAGTGAATCCAACATCGATATATCTAGAATGCAAAATAAACTCCACTATAAGCCTACAGGGTAGAATCAAATTCTACGTGAATCAATATCAACATTTTATGCAAAAGACCATTCAACACTATCTATCTCGATATTAGGCATCCGAAAATTTTTAACAATTCATCTAAAATGTTTTTTTTTTTGACAAAAAAAATGATGTACTCATTCCATTCCAAACGTTCCTCGTCATCGATCTCACAATT
Source organism: Wurfbainia villosa (assembly GCA_025175895.1). NCBI lineage: Eukaryota > Viridiplantae > Streptophyta > Magnoliopsida > Zingiberales > Zingiberaceae > Wurfbainia > Wurfbainia villosa. The sequence continues at coordinate 115,249,677 of CM045994.1, forward strand.
AGATGGGCCTAAAATGCTTCTAAACTTTGCATCGGGTGAAATTTTCATAGCTCTCTAGGTCGCCATCCTCCGAAATCATATTTAAAACACAGCAAACAAAAACTCTAAACTAGATAGAGCTCATCTAACACATAAGTACTGTAAAACCCAACGTTTCATCACTGTCAACCTAAAACCAACTCTCATTCCCCTCCATAGCTCTCTCGTCATCTTTTAGCGTAAAGGCTTCAGGCAATGTGTCACCGACTCTTTCTGAGTAGGTGTGCTAAACCCTAAGGACAAACGAACTCCGGTCAGAAATTAAGTAATAAAACTCTTCGAGGGAACTCTGGTCCATTATGCATACGCATCTAACAATAAATGACGCGACGTAAAACCTAGAGGTTGTTGGTGGGTGGCTCACTGGCTGTCCTGGCATTTTGGAGCCATGCAGAGACCTGATCGGTACCTGAAACAGGGTGCGAGAAAGGGATTTGATGTGTGCGTTTGATCGCCTTTTGGTCCCCTTCGCTTCGTGCTCAAGTCTGGTGGCCCAGTGATGCCAGCGTACTCGTCAGGTCCTCAGTCAGCATCCAAGGGCGCACTGAATGAAATATGACCATTAATTGAATGTACTTTTGCTTATTCAACATTGGACAAAACTTGAAAAGATGGAAATCTTCCATTATTTCTATCATCTTAAATACATGTTAACAACATCCAACACAGTTTTTAACAAGCAAATGGATCTTCTCGGCGACTCAAACGGAGATAAAAAGAAGAAGAAGAAAAAGGAAATTATTCATTGTAGATATGGAAAGGTATAAACACACCGCTGAAAACCCAAACCATTTTAGCAACAGGATAGCTTACTGGAATTTTGCTTCGACTCGTCCGTTCCGTTGCTCGCAAGGGTTACCCTGTTGAGGGATAATTCGGTTTTGTAGGAATCAGAGTTTAGCACCTTCCGGCTGACATTGTTGTATACATCTTTGATGACAATCTCGAAGGCCTTCTTCACATTTGTGGAATCCAAAGCTGAAGTTTCGACAAAAAACAGGCCTTCGGCTTCAGCAAGACTTTTTCCTTCTTCAACAGATATATTTCGGATGTTCTCTAGATCGCATTTATTGCCAACAAGAAGCTTTGCCACAGTGGTGTCACAATGTGCTGCATTACATTTCCAATTTCCCAGTCAGTGCTCAGAGGCATAAAAGGCATTATATTTCAAAGTGAAAAAGGAAAAAGAATTTTACCAAAAACATTACTATAAACATATGTATAGTACGTAGAATTTGGTCAGCTTGCAGGAGGAGGGTTCAAAATATGTAGATAACTGAGCATTCAGTTCTAGATAGTAGGAGGGTGAAAAATATTTGCAAAGCCAAGCAGTCAGTCTCCAAAAGTATGAATGTTCAAGATATTTAAATGTATATAAACAAGCACTCCTTGGAGAAGTAAGGACACCTTAACGAATAACATAAAGGAGAGTTTAAGGGTTGTGTTTAGGGTTAAAATGGAATTTTGGATAAAAAGTTAAATAATTTCAAGCATAAAAAATATAAAGTGTTAAATATTTAAAGTGAAATGAAAAACAAAAATATTTAAGGGTGTATCTGAAATCATAAAAATTTTAAGGTACCAATCAAATTTGGAATTGGAAAATAAAGGAGCAAAATATCTAAAAATTTTGAAGATCATAATGTAATTTTTTGTACCACATAAAGATGAATAGGAAAATTAATATATATGTGTGTGTGTGAGGATGAAAATTAACAACTTTAAAATAGAAATAATTGTCATGCAGATTTCATGATAATTACTAATTTTTTCCATTTATAAAAATAGAAACCTGTTATGAACTGTTTCTAAAAAACAATACAAATTATTAATTTTGAGAAGTTTTTTAAAACTACAAAATTTATTTTGACGGTTACATTCATGTAATAGATGTTATATATATTAGTTTTTTCCTAAAAAACAAAAACTGAAAATTAAAAGACAAACGGGACCTAATGTATTTGAAAGAAACCAATTTTGAGGTAATAGCAAACACTGAATATATAGATATTTCTATTAGCAAAGTCAACCTATCCTTAACACAAGAAATCAAAATTTCAAAAAAAAACAAAAAAAATACTCGCAGTCAATTATGAACCAACCATCTATGCAGTAAGTAATAAAATATATACACTACTAAATTAGTTTACAGTTTTAAGTAAGTTTGATTGAGTTTAAAATAATACACACACACATGCAGACTGCATGTGTCAGATGCGGCCATAGTCGGTTGCATATGCAGACCAAAAGGAGGCATTTTTAAGAGTGTGACGCTCATGTTGAGAAACTCTCCCTCAGAAATTGGCATAGACTGAGTAGTGAAGAACAAAGAAAAGAGAGAAGGATAAAAGCTAATTAGCTTTCCTAATGAAACAGTATCCAAAGTGTTCACAGCAAATTTATATTTTGAGGCATCCAGTTTTTTACAAGAAAATCTTGATGATGCAATTTTCTGTTTATGGACTGCCTTTTAGCACCTTTATACTGTCGAATTTATCATAAAATTTGATCCTAAAACCAAACTTTATAAAAATGCAGTCCAATCACAAGGATAATGGATGATATGTGACAGAGACAAGAGTGCATACCCAAAGGACATCTCTAACCAAATCCGCTTTCAGGACCATTTTTTTCGATGGCAATCTATCAACATTTCTTGGTGTATGCTTTGGTGTTGACAAATAAATCTTAGAACTCATTGCAACATGGAGAGTGATTTGTTGAGTTGAGTTGTGCTCTAGATGAAGAGACTTGTAAATAAGACGGTCCAGACAAAAGATACATGCTTTCAGCATGAGTGCTGACCAAGAAGTATCTTCTAAATAGTTATTTATGACCTGTTCAAATTAAGTAAAGTAGTTTCTTGGTGATAAGTCATCTTATAACTGAACTTATACAGGCACTTTATCTGCAAAAGCAAGTTAAGATGTAGATGGAGAAAGAACTTCCACTTTCAATAGTTCATTGAAAGATTAAAGATACCCAACGGAAGCAACAATTCTCGAAATGGATGAATCGAGTGTTCGACTACTTAACCAACTCGATTTGCACACAATCTTTAAATCAACAAATGTTTAATTTTACATGGCTAGTAATTTCCATTTCCAATTCTATCCAAACGGGGAAAAATTTACACATTAGTTCTTGAGGCTTCGATCTACTGATTGTAAAAGGTGGAAAGGAGCAATCTCTATTGACACTACCTTCGATTGTTGATGAACAGTTTGCTTTAATCGCTATATCGTTAGTCAAATAAAAAAAGTGTAGCACGTTGCAAAAAAGTCAGATCCACCACAGAAACAAGATCCCATTTAATTCCCAAAATCGCGAGCGCGGAACATAAATCAACAGCGGATCCAGAGTGACAATCACGAAGATCAAAGAAACGAAAAGCATTAGAGCACGTACTATTGAGCTCCTGTAGCCAGCGGAGGACGCTATCGAAGGTGGTGCGGCGTGAGATGTCGTAGACGACGAGGGCCCCGACTGCGCCGCGGTAGTAGGCGGAGGTGACTGCGCGGAAGCGTTCCTGGCCAGCGGTGTCCCAGATCTGGGTCTTAACTTCCTTTCCGTTGATCTCCATGCTCTGAGTCTGGAACTCCACGCCGATGGTGGCCTTGGAGTGGAGATTGAACTCGTTGCGGGCGTAGCGAGAGAGAAGGTTGGACTTCCCCACGGCGGAGTCGCCTATGATGACGATCTTGAATAGGTACTGCTCGCCGTCGTCTCCCTCCATGGCTGCGATCGCGACCTTTCTTCCTCCTTTCTCCTCAATCGCCAGTGAGCATTTGAATACTGAACATTGAAGAAGTGGGCACTTTCTTGCTCGTGGACACTCCCACCCTGCTACCGCCTTTTTGGGCTGCATTATTATTATTATTATTATTTATTAAGGGCAAACGTCACCCTCCATTGGTTGAAAATCATCGCAAGGGTGTCCACCTTTTTCATAAATAAAATATAAAAAGATATTTATTATAAATGACAGTGATTTTAAATTTATTATTATTTTTATATCCTAAAGATATATTTTTCTGAAAGTAAGCGCATTTGTATTTTTTAGAATGACAATGATTTGAAATATAATGTAATTTCTATATTCTAAGTTCTAACATAAAATTAGATTTTTGTGAAATAAATGAAACTTCAAGTGTCAGCCAGTAAATTTTTTATTATACAATTTAAAAATAATATTCTTTTGTCGTTTAATGCAGCCGTCTTAGCTCAGCTGGTAGAGCGCGTGGCTTTTAACCACGTGGTCGTGGGTTCGATTCCCACAGACGGCGATCTTAAAAATTTTGTGACGAGCGTGTCAGCGTGTCTCGGGAAGTATATTACCTTAAATAACAAACTTTAATTAACAACAAATTGAGAATATTCTAATAATAAAAACAATTTTAAAAGTTGTTAAGGAAGCAAACTAACAAAATACAATTTATTTCTTACTAAATTTTTTTAGAAAGATCTATTTTCATTCAAAAATAATTATATAAAAAATAATATACTACTTTTTAGAAAAAAATAGATATTTTATATTAAATGAGTTTAATATAAAATCATTGATAATCTAAAAAGTTTAATTTTTGTATAAAAAATTTACGTTATTAAATTATGATCTTTTAAATTTATTTTATATTTATATTTTTAATTTTGAAGCTTTAATAAAAATTTAAAAATTTAACATAAATTTTAAAAATTTAAAGTCTTCAACTATTTTTATATTAAAGTGTTCCAAAAAATAAAAATACGAATAAATTTATAGTCTTCAACATATTAAAGTTTTTATTTAATTTTATATTTTTTTCCTTTGTTTTGTTATTTCTAAAAAATAAAAATACAAATAAATTTAAGAGATTATGATTAGAGACATCAAGTTGGATTAGATCTGCTGGATTGACCCTCTCACCAAATAATTTAAGTAGATTGAATTAAAATTTTATCAACTCGTTATTTTGACAGACCTAAACAAATCAACCCGCGCAGGTTGCGAGTCTAGACGGGTTGGTCCGTGGCGGACTTGGGTTGATCCGCAGATTGAGAAATGTCAAAAAAAGATAAAACCTGTGAAAGAAAAATTATTTAAACTTTTTTATTAATATTCTAATACTAACAAGCTCATAATTATAATTTTTTTCTATCACACATACAACTCGATAGAATGTGTAAGAAAAGTTAAAGAAAATAATAAAAAAAAATAATTTAAATACTCTAATAAATTTTTTGGTATACTTTAATTAGTTTATAATTATTTGATCACTTCTATTTCAATTAATATAAAAAATAATAACCTATCAGAGTCAACCAATTTCAAAGTGCTGCAAAATTTTAATTAGATCTCTATTTGGATGAACTAAATTTTGAATTTGTATATTATTAAGATTTGGATATTTTAAAGTATTGGAAGAATATTAATTTTGAAGTGTTGGAAGAATAGAAAATATCGATACCTAATATTGTTGATCGATAATTGAATCTCAATTATCAGATTTTAGATATTTCAAATGCATAGTTTCTTATCATGGTATTCTATCGTCCTTGCAAGTTATTACCTCAAGCTCTCAACATCACAATAATTTTAGATTTTTTTTTTTTGCCCGTGGATTGACCCGTCTAATTTGTAACCCACCTTGAGTTGGATTGATTAAAGATTTCTCAACTAGCCAGGATGGCAAATCGCCCGCCCCTCCTTGATAAATGTTGAATTTATGACGGATTGATTTGTTTCGCTATGGATCTATCTGTTTGATCGCTCTAATTATGATATAATTTCTCTAAAATTAAGTTTTTAAAGACATAAATGGTTTTTATTAAAATAATTAAATTTTTATTTCTTTTTATTCAGTTGATTCTATTTAGTTCGATTTAAATAAGAAAAATTAATTTTTAAATTAAAATAGGTGAGATGAATATTTTAAAAATTAAATGGCCTCTTTAATAAAAACTAAAGTATATTGCGCTTTTTAAAAAAAATTAAAATCGAAGCTCAGATTAATCGATTGAATATAGTGCTAAAATTTATAATGGTTGTTTGGATTTAATTTTTTTTAATATAATTTAAATTTATACTTAATAAATTATATCTTGGAGTTAAAAGATATAGTAAAAAAAAATTAAATGCCAATTTTTATTTTTATTTCCTGTTATTATAAAAATATTCTAATTAAAAAAATTATCAAAATAACGTCTCATCTCATTTTTTTTAATTCAAATTTCAGTATTCTAAAGCTATTATAGTCTTTTATATTTTGTAAAGCAGTTTATTAAATATTATAATAGATTTGATAAAAATTAATAAAAACATATTACTTTTGTTTAAAATTGTTATAATAACATTAAAGTGAATTTGATTAAATTGGAATGATTTTAAATAAATTGAAATAAGTTTGACTAAATTGATTAATAAGAGAATATTTTAAAGATAGATTTTTGAGTAGATATAACTTTTGTTCTAAATTTATCGATAAATAAATTAGAGAATAAAATCATATACCTTCAAAATTAATTATCAACCATAATTTCAAAATGAAAATGTGAAAAATATCATTTTAATATATATACATATTTTAAATTAGCGTGCCTTTGACAATTATTCCGTAAATATTGGAATTCGTCAACCTAACGATTCTCATCGGACTGTTCCATAATCATTACGAAGGAGATAAATCACGGAAGGTTATATGTGTCTTGACGTGGTGATCAAGACACGTGAAAATCATCTGAATCCAGAAAAAAATTTTAGACCTCCTTTGAAATTTATCCTTATTTTATCCATAAATTTTATCCTATCTTAATCATTACACCATGCCATAGGAACAACTTTGACAATTGTACATCAGTGAACTATATTACTATATTTCATGTATTCATTTAAATAATTAGTTTGAAATATTTTTTATTGAACCTTATTCTATAAATATTTCAGTGACTTTTTAGATTTATATATATCAATTAACTTATCGAAATTAATATTATTTACATTTAAAAAAAAATCTTTTTTTAAAAAAAATTAAATTTCTTTATTATATATAAAAACTACGTTAGGAATAAAAAGGATATGAGATTTTGTCGGACCCACGTGACGTAATAATCGTCCTCTCCTTTTTTTTTTTTTTTTTTCATTCTCCGTTGTTAGCCGATCGTCGTCCCTTCTTCCTCCGCCTCCACCGCTAAAAAGCTCAACATTTCCGCCGGCCACCGTCTGCATCCGCCGTTCTCATATCCGATCGCATGCGGCGTTAATCGTCGCGAATAAAAATGGTGAGGAGGAAGAAGCACCGCCGCCTGCTCGTCTTTCTTCTCTTCTTCCTCCTCTGCCTCCGGCCGATCCAATGCCGCTCCACCACTTCCTCCGACGACGTAGACGCCATGTTCGACCTTGCCCGCTCCCTCTCCGGCCTCCCCTCCAGCTGGGAGGCCGGATCCGACCCTTGCTCCTGGGATGGCGTATCCTGCTCCGCCGGTCGCGTCACCGCCATCAACCTCGTCTCCCGCGGAGTCTCCGGCTCGCTCCCTCCCTCTCTCGCCTCCCTCTCAGCCCTCACCTCTCTCAACCTCCAGCACAACCGCCTCTCTGGCCCACTCCCCCTCCTCCCCAACCTTTCTTCCCTCCAATCCATTTCTCTCGAAGACAACGCCTTCGATTCCATCCCCGACGCCTTCTTCGCCGGTCTCCTTGCCCTTCAATCCATCACCCTCGACAATCTCCCCCTCGCACCGTGGAACCTCACCCGCGACCTTGCCTCCGCCGCTGGCCTCGCTGAGTTCTCTGCCGCCAATGCCTCCATCTACGGCCACCTCCCTGACTTCCTTGGCTCCCTCCCCAGCCTCCGCATCCTCCGCCTCTCTTACAATCACCTCTCTGGCACCCTCCCCCCGTCTTTTGCGGGCTCCGGCCTCCAGCAGCTCTTCCTCAACAGCCAGCAGTCTTCCGACAAACTCTCCGGTCGCATCGACGTCATGGGCTCCATGCCCCAGCTCACCGTCTTCTGGATCCAAACCAACGCCTTCGCTGGCCCTATTCCCGACCTCTCCAACCTGACCTCCCTCGAGTCCTTCAACGCCCGCGATAACGCCCTCACAGGCGTCATCCCTGCCTCCCTCACCTCTTCTCTCACCCTCAAAAACGTTTCCCTCTCCAACAATGTGATCCAGGGCTCATTCCCGCAGTTCGCCGGCAAATCTGTGACCCTCGATATCGACAAGGGCAATCAATTCTGCCGGCCAGCACCTGGCCCATGCGATCCTCGTGTCACCGTGCTGCTCGACATCGCCGCCGGGTTTGGCTACCCTGCTCTGCTCGCCAACTCGTGGAAGGGCGATCAGCCCTGCGGCGCCGATTGGCTCGGCGTTACTTGTGACGCGCAGGGGAATGTCATCGTTCTCAACTTCGTTAACCAGCACTTCGGCGGGGAGATCTCACCGGCCTTTTCCAAACTCACGTCGCTGCGCCAGCTGATCCTCAGTAGCAATGACCTGACCGGCTCGATTCCCGGGAGTTTGACACAGCTCCCGCAGCTCCAGTTGCTGGACGTCACCAATAACAGCCTCTCAGGCAAGGAACTACAATGGAACAGTGATTGCTGTCAAAAGAAATGGATATGATATTATGGGTAACAAGGGAAATGAGGAGTTCAAAGCAGAGATTGAAGTTCTTAGAAAGGTTAAACACAAGAATTTGGTTGCACTTGTTGGGTTTTGCAATGAAGATCGGCTTCTATTATTGGAAAAGAAAACGAGAAGAGAAATCCGAGCGCATACTGACTGATACACAATCATACAAAATAGGACTGAATGGATTGAATAACAATGGCGTGAGCATTGCCCCGATCAGCACCAGCAATTTGAACCAATACATAGTTTTGCTCAAGAAAGTTACATCCACAGAGATCTAAAGCCTTCTAATATACTCTTCAGTGACCAATATTTGAAGTGGCCAAGGTTTCTGATTGTATACAAAGAACTTGCTGCAGACAATCAAAAGTCCATGCAAAAGAAATGGATATGATATCTTGCACCTGAATATGCTAGGAGTTAGTTTGAGATTGAAGTTTCATGGAAAGGTTAAAAGAATTTGCTTAGATTGAACTTATTTGTTGCTCCATTATAGGTTTCAAAGTTCTTCCTTTCGAGAAAGAGATAATCACACTTACATCTATGAATTTTATGTTGTCTGTAGGAAATGTTTGCCCACTCACATAGGAAGAAACTCAATTATAAACCTCACTAACAGGGTTTCCGCATATTGAATTTGTAGTCTGAACTAGATGATCCTCCCCAAGTAATCATGAAACACACTAAATGAGCTAGTTGTGCAATTTAGGCTTGGATCACATTTCGATAGAGCTCTACATTTATTTTTCTTGGACAAGGATTTGATGGCCAAGGTTTCTGATTTTGGGCTAGTCAAGCTTGCTGCAGACGATCAAAAGTCCATGCAGACTCGGTTAGCAGGCACATTCGGGTATCTTGCACCTGAATATGCTAGTAAGTTAGTTTGATGCTTGAAGTTTCATGGATTGTTTTATTTAGGAACTTGCTTAGATTGAACTTATTTGTTGCTCCATTATAGGTTTCCAAAGTTCTTCCTTTCGAGAAAAAAGATAATCACACTTATGCTCATGTGTTGCTCACATCTATGAATTTTATGTTGTCTGTAGGAAATGTTTGCCCACTCACATAGGAAGAAACTCAATTATAAACCTCACTAATAGGGTTTTCACATATTGAATTTGTAGTCTGAACTAGATGATCCTCCCCAAGTAATCATGAAACACACTAAATGAGTTAGTTGTGCAATTTAGGCTTGGATCACATTTCGATAGAGCTCTACATCTATTTTTTCATTTTCATGAACTGCACAGTATTTTTTTTTTTATTGAAAGAAAGATGCTATTGATGGTTGGTCAATTGATACCTATTGACAATTCATGAAGAGACTGATATGAAGTCAACCTCTTAAGAGACTGAAATGTAATTGTAGACTGAGGGTTTCTCAAGCATAACACAAGGTATTTTATGATTGTTATAAGGATCGAAAATAGAGGGTATAGATGTGGAGATATGTTTGCCAAAACTGCTTATGATTATCTTTTGAATCTTATTTTAGAGTAAAACTATCAATTCCATAGTTTCTGACTGCTAGAATCTTATTGCGACAGCCACGGGAAGGGTGTCAACTAAAGTCGATGTTTATGCATTTGGGGTGATATTAATGGAGCTAATTACTGGAAGGAAAGTTTTAGATGAGTCTCAAGATCCTGAGGACATCCATTTGGTGGCATTCTTCCGCAGAAAATTTTCCCAAGAGAAGGACAAATTTCTAACTGAAATGATGGATCAAACTCTCGAATTAGACGAGGAAGCTGAGCAAAGCTGGGCAGAAGTTGCTGACCTAGCATGGCACTCAACAGCTCGAGAGCCCCACCAGAGGCCTGACATGAGCCATGCCGTCAATCGACTAGCTCCCCTGGTCGATCAATGGAGGCCAACTAAATATGTCGAAGAAGATTACAGTGAGCCAAGCATGAGTCTCTCGGAAAGGATGGAGAGATGGCGATACAACGACACCACTTCGACAACAACGTATACATTTGATTCGATATTGAAGTGAAGACCAGATGGAAATCTGAACAAAGCTCATGAACAGATTGACAGAGCAAGATATGCATTGATCACTAGAATGGTAGTAAGATTGTTTCATCCAAATCATTAATCTACCAGTGATTTTTTTTTCCCTCGACTTGCTCTGTCAGGATTGTAACCTTAATTTTCTTATTCATTCTTTGATATTCTCTATTGACATTTTAAGTCTGATATATTAACCATCGACTGTGGTTTCTGCTCACTAGCTAAGTTTCAATTCTAATCCGATTGTGTATTCATGACTGAACTCCTTTGACCGATTGTGTATATATCATGTTTTCTTCTACATGGAGCTAGTCAGATCGGTCCTCTTCAAAGCTTTATTAGATCGGACGTATATGCGACTTTGAAAGATCGGAGATTGGATATTGACAGGTCATCGTCCTTTACAAGGTCGATCTTCCTCAGATTGATTGTCGAAATAGAAAGTACTTTAGATATGAGAGGATTTAAAAATAGATGGAAGGGGACTGAGGAGTACCTCAGTTAAGCCCTTCGATGCTCAAGTTAGAAGCTAGAGAAAAATGGAGAAAATGCATAAAACAAAAAGAGAGTAAAAAATTAGAGATTACTTAATCTCTGTCTTCTCCTCCTTCTAATTTTATATAGAAAAAAAAAAGAACGTGCATTTTTTGAGATAAGTCATGATGTAGAGACATAATTTTTCGAAGAAGATTATAGAGTCGTGACTTTTTAAAGAAGATCGCGGAGATGTACCAATCAACTGTCGAACTGAGCTTGGATGGTCGCCTAAATTCGGAGATCAAAATATCGAATTAAGCTCAAGTGATTATTGAGTTTAAGAGATTAGACCGATCTAATTATCGAAATGAGTTTGGATGCACTTGAATTGACAAGTTCAAATATCTCAATTTGACTGTTAGACTTTCTTGTCACTTGACTCGTATTCCCATCACATCAAATTCAATTTTCACCAGAATAGTTGACCACAATAACTGTCTTCTTAAATCATCAATGCATTAATTGAAGCTTGACTTGCAAGATTTGGTGCTAAAAGTGATCGGCACAACAGTGGATGAACTCCACAGATCCCTTTCTTGCTAATTAACCAGCCTCTTCGTGAAGCTCTGGCCTGCCCCATTTCTGCATTTATGTGCTACATTAATGATATCGGGAAAAATTAGGCTAGACATATAACGGTCAGTATTATATCATATTTTATTTCAGATGTTTCACGTTTTGACTCGGTTATATTTTATTTCAGACGTCTAGCGTTTCGGTTCGGCCTCATCATATTCCAGACGCCTAGTGTCTCGACTCAGCCTTATCATATTTCAGACGCCCCACGTCTCGGTCTTCATCTCATATCTCAGGAGAGACACATTATCTCAGATGTATGATTTCTCAGCACATGATTTATTTTATTTAGTTAGATGACGTATCGGGTATTTTCTGTTCAGAAGGTCCACAAGGCAGTCCTTATCAACATTTCTCTCTGACCAGGGAACAGATGTCCATACTGGTTTTCAGAGGAATGTCTACTTCATTAATAAGGAGATGTCTCATCAACCATACGATGAGTATTAATGATAATCCATTCGTCGACAGCATTTATGAGGGTAATGACCTATATTACTTCTCAAAGCAAGCGTAAAATTAGAAAATCATATTGTCCATACCGACTGTACTGCTTGGCGGGGGATTTCTCTCGTATATATATCCCTCATGGAGGAGGAGGCAAGAGGTTTTGCGTATTCTCAACTGCTCTCTCCCTTTCCATTGTTTTATCACTTTCCTTCTGATCTCTGCCTTGAGCGTCAGAAAGACCTCATCGAGATCTCTCTCGGTATTCTTAACCGTTTCTATCTTGCAGGACACGTCATCTGGCTGTTGCACGTCATTCGGCTCGGTCCATGACCGAGACATCGAATCGGTCATTTCCACTTTCCCTCTGCGTCGCCTTCTTCCTCACCCGAGTCATTGGTCTTCGTCGCTTTCGCCATCGGCCACCTCGCCCTTTCTGTCTCGACGGGCAACAATTAAAAATGTTGAACTGTCATATTAGCGGTCCTCCATCGCTGTCCTTATATGTGGAGGGGGGTAAATCAGGTGTCAGATGACTAACGTAGAAATGCGGAGTCATTGATAACTTAATCATCATATCTAGAAATCGACTTCTTACTTTTTCAAAAAACACAGCTTGCTAGCCATCCGAATCTGTCAAAAGAATTAACAACAATTAAAATTGATGGCTCTGTAATTGGGAGAGCATGCAAAGCAGCAGCATTGAAATGCAGAAAGGGAGTTAATGGCGCATGGCAGCAGCGCTTGGTGCGCTTCTAGCTTGATCTTTTTCCTGTTGGATCGAGCCGATCGACCCTCTTGGGTCAGAATGATCAACTGAATTAGTCCGACCAAACTGATTAGCCGAGTGACATGAGGAAGTTGGAGAGGCTGCATTTACTATACTCCAACTGTATGCCTGCATCTTCTTCTTACTTGTCATTTCTGCGCATTTATAACCACTACGGACATAGTCGCATTGATGATAAAATTGTTGCGATAGATACCGATACCGATAGATCTTGGACAAGATTAATCTTCGAGGAATAAATATTTTCTTCTATATAGGAGATCATTTAATCATCATGATTTACTCTACTCAGAGTATTGATATTTTAAAAGTTGAGAATTTATATCCAACTAGCAGTTCTTTGTCATCCGTCCCAGGGCTGCGACGAGAGGAAAGTTAATTACGAGGGGACTATGTCCCTGGACACGATGGCAAGACAGGAGGAGTCATTTGATGTCAAGGAAGATTTTAGACCTCTCATCCGGAATCGACCCTCATCGCGTCATTTCTGTAGGAACAAGTATTAATATTAAATAGTATTTGAAAGGAATGTTATCATCTTTTATATCAAACATAAAGATAAATAAATAAATTTTTTATAATTCAGACATTTAAATTAATTTTAGAGATGATAGATCAAATCACGAAAGTTTTTTAACAGTCATCAAAATAAATTCAAAAAATATAACTGAATTTCGATGGACGATCTAAATCGAATATATATATATATAACGTGAAAATCGAATCCTGTTATCTATACGGAGGGGAGAGAGGGCGAAAAAAAAAAGAATGAAAAGATTTAATTACATTGTATTATTTTTTTTAAAATAAAAATATAATGAATATGGTATAATGTCTGTAGATTCACTGGCGTATGCTTAACCGTCATTTAAAGGTACGTGGGATGTGAAAAATATAAAAGAGAAAAAGAAATTATCTGTTAAGTTTTTGAATGATTGTAAGTTTTTTTTTTTCTTTCTGTGTAAAATAGTATTTTTACCAATGATTATTTTCATCTAACGATGAATAAATAGAATCCGAAATTTTTTAATAATTATTATATTATTAAATGAAATTCAATTACATAAACTGGAAGATATGCATACTAATAATCATTCTAAATCTTCTCGGAAATGTAGCTCACGGCGCTCGCTGTGTTGCGCCAGAGAGCCGCCGCCACTTCGCCGGCTACCTCCCACACTCCGGCGACCACCTGCAGCGCCAGCTCGGCCGCCGTGTCCAATGCGCTCCGTGCCAGGTCGAGCGCCGCAGCCGCGGCCGACGCCCCGAGCCGGACCGACCCGACCGCGACGTCTACCAGCCAGTCGAGCAGGGCGGAGAGAGCGGCGGCGGCCGCGTCGCCAAGGAGACCTACGGCGTGCCGGAACCCGGAGCTGAGAAGGCCGCGGGCGAGCTCGATCGCGTCTTCGCAGGCCTCGCGCTGAGCCTTCACGAGGCAGACGACGGCGACGGCGACGACGCCCGCCGCTCTGAAGACGGCGGCGGCCAGTAAGCTCGCCAACGCACTAACTCCTCGGAGTATAAGCTGCAACACGAGAGACGCCATTAATTAGACAATTAAAGCTTAATTACTTGGAGATTTAAAGGAGATTAAGGATACATGTAAGTCGCTTTAGATCATATTATATTAGAGATTAATTACATTTTTAAATCTGATATCCAGATCTTTAATCTGACTAATTCCGAAAGCGATTGGTCTAGTCTCATAAAAATATTTCATTGATCATCAGAGTAAATCAGAAAGTGCTCACTCAACAATCCAACTTTCTTAGGCTCGACATTCCATTGTAAAGAAATTCCTATAAATATATCGCAGTTAGAGTTTGAACTTTAGATACTTGAGAAATTGTATGGGCATCCTACCACTATACCATAATCTCGTGGCAGATTAATTACCTCTTAATAATTGCTTCTTTGTTTAATCCATTAATAATTGTGATCCGGATAAATCGGGAAGCACTCACACCAGACGGTTCAACAATCCAACTTTCTTAACTCAATATCCCATTTAGAAAAAATTCCTATAAATATACCACAATGAAGCTTGAACTTTAGATACTTTATATTATACAGTAGTCCATTAATAATTAATTACCTCTTAATAATTGCTTCTTTGTTTAATCCATTAATAATTGTGCCATTAACAAATTTATGACTCTATTAATATATTCTGAAGGCTCTTTCAATAATAAAAGAAATTAAGGTGGCCCTTTGAATTTTGTCAGCAGCCGCATGCTCCATGTTTGTTGCGATGTTTCTATCTAACAAACTTGAGAGTATAAATACTAAAAAAATACACAGTGGAAAGAGCGTTGAATTTAAAATATGAATTTTAGAGTAGAAAAAAAAACGATGATAATATTGTAAAATAAATAATTAATAATGGAAACAAGCTTCCTCCGTGGAGAAGTGGCTGCTATTGAATCAACTAAGAGCTTGTAAATTAATTATTATCAACATTTTGGGTTCAAAGCTCATTCTCCCCGAATGAAACAAAACAAATGGTGATAAATTGCTAATCACTTGCTGTAATATAAACATATTCAATAATACAAGTGGCAAATTCACCTTAACTGACAGTGAGTTAAAGTGGAAGGGCTTCTTCCTTGAGAATTCCTCCCATTTGCATCCTCCATGATCTATCCACTAGAGATGATAGTTCTCTGAAACATAATGATATCATCAGTGTTTTGTCGTTGAATTATTATAACAAAAACATAATATAGAAATTATGATAAGCATGATCTTATGAAGCAGAATACAATTGACGATTTAAAAATCAATATGACGAGGGCGAAATAAAAGTCACAGAGAAGATGTTAAGATAAATGTGTGATTATACGAGGATGGAAAAGAATAAAAAATGAAAACATTAAATAGAGTCGAAATTGTATTTATTGAGAAAAAACTCTGTGTACAAATATATACTTCGACGATCAATAAATATTCTATTTAAACGATGTGAAAATATGAAAAATATGCACGATAGAGTCTAGTGACGTAGAAAGATCCATATATCCGATCCAATCTAGTAAGATAAGATTTAGTGATTGTTGTTGTTGCATGATGGGGAGGGAAAAAACTTGTTGAAGTACAGAAGTTTGTAGTGAGTGCAAATTTCGAAGAAGCAAGATTACGGGAATTATGAAAACTCTGGTGCAAAATTATTCATGATTTTTTTTTTTTTTTTGCAAAAGATTGGAATTGCTAGAAACGCAATTGCTGATTTCCTGTTTTGCATTTGTAAGTAGAAGGACCAGGATAAGCAACACAGATATAAATAGGGCAAAGTTCTTGTTGCTTTCACTAGATGTTCCACAACATTTGAATATTAACAATTTCAACATGACAGATAGATGGAACATTACTAGTATGGTAGTTGGAATTATAAGAAACATGAAGGGGAAAAAAAATTCTTACGCCAATGAGTTTGGTCAGCAAATAACAATAACTACATGACCTAAAAGTCCTTGCACTGTTTCACAAAGAAATTCAAATCGAAGGGAGATTGAAAAAATTGTTGTTGTTCTCATCCTTGATAAGAAAAGCAGGATAGTACAATAATCATCATATCGATATGTCCATAACTTCAAAATAGTGAAAGCGATAAGTCGAGCATACCTTAGATCATGGCTAACTACTAGTATGGTTAGTTCCTTCTTTAGATGCTTTAGCAACTTCACAACATCAGCACGAGCTTTCCAATCTGATCAAGCCAAGGATCACATGAGCGGTGTACCAAAGAATTTTTACTATTTCTATTTGTGTCACCGTGTTGGCAGTACTAAGAGAAAACTTCGAAGAAGAGATTAAATTGAAATAATCTAATAACATTTTTGAAGAATATTTAAGATTTTTTTGGTTGGTACAAGTAAAATTTCATACCAAGACCTGCAAGTGGCTCATCTAGTAGCAAGAGTTGTGGGGTTTGAACCTAAAAACTGTGAATAGTCAGAACCGAGTCCAAAAAATGAATCATTATTTTTACCACCTATCAGTTATAATATTCGATAAAGCATCAGCTATTAGAATTTTTCTCACTAATTGAATTGCTAAAGCAAGGCGTCGCTTATAGCCACCACTCAGAGAATGAGGATCTTCATCCAAAGAGATGTTATTCAAACCAACCTGGATTTCCATGTAATATGAGCAATCAGTCAGTAACTTTCAGAAGTCAGAAACTCCAGACAGTATTAATAAGCTCGCGGCATGTAAGTATTATTATATCTTGAGGTACCAACTAGCAAATTCTCTACTAGATAACTTAATCTTGTTATGTATGAACATACTTTTTTACTTACAAAAGTAGACTTTTACCGAGTTAATTGCATATTGTAGTTTTAAAGCGAGCTGTTCTCTCAATGCAAAATCTGCCTTCTGCCTTGGCCAGCCAAAGGTCATCTCCTCGAGAATGGTATCCGCCAAAAAATACCTAATAGTTTTCAATTCCATATAGATAAAATTAAAAATCTGACTAAAAATATAATGGGCATAAAGGATAGAGCTTCCATATGTGCATGGAGCTATAGATTTGAGAAAAATCAGACCATCAAGCCTACACTTTTTGATAAAAACGAACTATCAGCAACTGTGTAATTCTGCAAGACTCAGATCATTACCAATTAAACTATTATAAGGACTTAGACTCATTGTGCTTTGTGAGATTGGTGTAGAATATTTACTCCATATGTAGAATTAGACTCCCTATGCTCACTTACATTTACTTGGGAGAACAATGAGGTTTGTTTTTTCTTTGTACTCACATTTGTATTTTATATCAAGAGAAAAATCATTTGTACTAGGCTTTCTGTGCCTATTGAAAGGAGCTTCTCATAGTGGTTTTACGGGGATGATTCACCTGACGAATTAGTTGGCCATGGCGTAAGAGTGGAGCTCAGAACCACTAAACCATTACTATTAGCATTGTGTGTTGTATTTATTTATTTCCATTGTGTTTGCATTCTTGATACAATCGACTGAACAAAGACTTGCCCTAGGATTGCAAGAGAAAAAGAGAGTTTTATTTTCAGGTCACCGGCAATTCACCCCCTCTATCCAGTCATTTGTTCCTACACGTGCTCCTTGAGGCATGGAGGGAAATATGTTGTAACATCCATGAATCAAACATTGCCGAAGGATAATGATATACCTCTCAGGAAACTGAAATACAATACCAACCCTTTCTGGTGCTAATGGTTCTGGCGATTGACTTGGATTACCATCGTTTCCATATCTCTGAATGGTTATTGAACCAGATATGGGTTTTGAAAGTCCAGCTAAAAGCTGCATTAAGAATAAAAAAGGGTGAGCTGAACAATGGGACTGCGACTAAATTGCCAGTGTAGATGAACAAATTAACCACCAATTTATACATGTAACAGAGTAGTTTTTCCACTTCCACTTCGTCCAAATATCAAACCAAAGCTGAAGAACCCAGAAAATGAGGTCAGTTAATGAAAAAAAAAACTTCTCAAATTGAAATTTTACAGTGTAGGGGTAAATTGACTGGCTAGTTTAAGTACCTTTTCTCTGGAAGAGAAAAACTAACTTCATCCAAGAGATTCTGTTGTGTCCCAGGTGGTCGATAGTTGACCCTTCTTACCTTAAAACAAAGACAAGTGCATAATTTCAGAATATTATGACATCCCAAATCAATGATAAGATCTCATAGGTACAATATATTAGAAGGAATAGAGTTAATCGAAATATGGGTTGGCAAATGTTTTGTCCAAATAAGAGTTGGAAGTTGAAGATTTATTTCTCATATCTAAAGAATACATTATCACCATCATCTTGTGTCTGTTCCAACTATTTGGATCCACCTCATGAACATGTTCAAACCACTACCATCTCAATCAATTTTCTCCAAACATCTAACAAAGCTACAAACTCCGCCCATGATAAGTTAACCTTGTCGTGGCCGGTCCCAAGCCCGGATAAAGGAGGAGGGTTGCGTTAGGTTGCCAGCCAGCGTTAAACTAAGGCAAATGTTTCAATGAATGGATCAATCAAACTATTGTGCTAATGCTAGGTTGTTCCCCGGAAGGAACGCGTTACAGGGTCCGACTGTAATGTCTCGGCAAGGACCGTTACATTTTCAGAACTCGGGTGTAGTGAAAAATATGCTAGAGTTCACGTTGCAGGGTCCGACTGCAACGTATCGGCAAGGACCGCTACATCTCCATGAGAACTTGGGTGTAGTGTTAAATAAGCAAGAGTTCTCACACCATAGGTTGGGTAAGAACAAATATTATAGAAAAACTAGTAGTCTAAGATTTGGTACATGGAACATAGGAACCCTCACTGGTAAAACAATGGAGATAGTAGATACGATGATTAGAAGAAAAATTAATATTGTATGTGTACAAGAGACAAAATGGGTTGGTGAGAAGGCAAAGATGATAGAGAACTCGGGTTTTAAGTTATGGTATACAGGGAAGAGTAAAACAAGAAATGGAGTGGGTATTATTGTTGATAGTTCGTTAAAGGATGAAGTTGTAGGAGTAATTAGAAAGGGGATAGAATTATAGCTCTCAAAATAGTAGTGGAGAAAGAAACTATAAACGTAATTAGTATATATGCACTCAATAGGATTAGATGAAAATACCAAATTAAGGTTTGGGAGGACTTGGATGAAGTATTACAAAATATTCCATCAAATGAGATGATTTTAATAGGAGGCGATCTAAATGAGCATGTCAGAGTAAAAAATGTGGAATATGAGAGGGTGCATGGGGTTATGGGTTTAAAACAAGAAAGAAAGAAGGTAAAACTATATTGGATTTTGCGATAGCATATGATCTTACACTAGCTAATATTTTTTTAAGAAAAGAGAAGAACACTTGGTCACGTTCAAAAGTGAAAATAATAAATCACAAATCGACTTTCTTATAGTTAGGAAGAGAGATAGAAAGATTTGTAAAGATTGTAAGGTTATTCTGGAGAAAGTTCAACTACTCAACATAGGTTAGTAGTATTGGATATACGCAAATATAGTTTTAATAGAAGAAAAATATACGACCCTAGAATTAAGTGGTGGAAGTTAAAGGATGAGAAACTAAATATATTGAAGAGAAGGTAGAGTCTGAAGTATTAGATTATATACACCTGTCTGATGTGGGATAAAATGGTATCAAAATTGAAAATAGTAGCTAAGAGTGTTACTCGGTGAGTCGAAGGACATGCACCAAAAAGTAAAGAATCTTGGTGGTGGAATGAAAAAGTCTGAAAGTCGAGGAAAAGCGAATAGCATATAAAATTAAATATTTGTAAAAATGAGGAAAATTTGAAAAATATACAATAGCAAGAAAGAAGCTAAGAAAGAATGAAGCTAAGTAAACTTTTGAGCGGTTATATCGAAAATTAGAATCTGAAAAGAAGGGAAAGAGACATTTATAGAATAGCTAAAGTGAGAGAGAGAAGACAAAAGATCTTAATCAAATAAGATGTATTAAAGATGAATGCAATAAGGTACTAGTAAATGATGAAGAAATAAAAGAGCTGGAAGAGATATTTTTATCAACTTTTAATGAAGGTTTAGGAGACCAACTTAATTTAGGTAATTTAAGTAGGTCAATGAGTATAGAAATTTAAATTTTTATCGTAGAATTCAAATTTGAAGTAAAAAAGCTTTAAATGGAATCTGAAATGGAAAAGTTTGGACCGGATGATATTCCGATAGAGTTATGGAAGTGTCTAGGGAAACAAGGTATTGAATGGCTTACAAAATTATTTAACATGATATTGAAAACAAAAGGATGCTGATCGATGGAGGGTAAGTATCCTAATTCCCTTATATAAGAATAAGGAGACATACAAACTTGAAAACTATAGGTATTAAACTAACGAGTCATACCATGAAACTTTGGGAAAAATAATAGAAAAAGATTAAGGAAGGAGACCGTGGTTCTAAAATCAATTTGGATTCATGCGGGAAGGTCAATGATAGAAGTATACATCTTCTCGCATAACTAATTGAAAAGTATAAAAGCAGCGGGATCTACACATGGTATTCGTTGATTTAGAAAAAACATGATAGAGTTCCAAGAGAAATAATATTGAGAATTTTAGAAAAAGAGGTGTTAGTGTAACATATATTGAACTAATTAAGGATATGTATAAGGAAGTACGAGTGAAGACTTGGTGGATTAATGGCATTTCGATAAAGATAGGGTTACATCAAGGATCGCTTTAAGTCCCTATCTTTTACACTAATCTGGGCGAACTCCTTTGGACACATTCAAACATTCATTAGTAGTGCGTGCATTGTTTGCAGATGATATTGTTTTAGTAGATGAGACACGTGAAGGAGTAAATGTTAAACTAGAATCTGTGGAAACACTAGAAGTGAAAGGTTTTAAGCTTAGTAGGAAAGGAAAGAATATATGGAATTTAAATTTAGCGATATTAGGCGTAATGAGACAAGTGTTAAGATAGGAGATGATGAGTTATGTCGGAATTGAGAATTTTAAATATTTAGGATCACTTTGCAAGATGATGGAGGGATTGAGAGAGATGTCTTACATAGAATCTGGCGGGATGGTTGAAATGGAGGAAAGCATCGGGTATTTTATGTGATCGTAAAGTGCCTCTAAAACTTAAAGGAAGTTCTACAAAACGGCGATTAGACTTGCTATATGTTATATGGAGTCAATGTTGACTACGACTCGGCGTATACGAGCAAAAGATGAGAGTTGCAGAGATGAGGATGTTAAGGTGGATGTGCGGACATACGAGGATGGACAGAATAAGAAATGAGAGCATTAGAGAAAAAGTTGGTGTTGCATCTATTGAAGGAAAGCTCCGAGAGACACGTTTAAGGTGGTATGGACATGTACTTAGACGGTCAATAAATGCTCCAGTTAGGCGATGTGAAACGATACCAAATATACACATCAAACGAGGAAGAGGAAGACCAAAAAAGACTTGGTTAGCAACAATAAAACAAGATAAAATTTATTTAAATATAGATGATGATATAGTAGGGGATAGAGTCCAATGGCGTAGAAGGATCCATATAGCCGACCCCACCTAGTGGGATAAGGCTTTGTTGTTGTTGTATCTAACAAAGCTACACTTAAAGGGAGTTTTGTTGCAACGGTAAAATTATTGTCATGTGATCTAGAGATCATTGGTTCAAATCTCGGAAATAGTTTTTTACAAAGCAAAATAAGATTACATATAAAGACCCTTCTCTGATACCTCGCATTAGCAGGAGCTTCACGTACCGAACTGTCCTATATCTAACAGAGGCACACTAATTGGTCTCAAAGTTTATTTTTATTTTATCCTTTCTAGTGATGCAACACCTTCCCATAAGTATCATCATCTCTACAGCCTTAAATTATTACATGTTGTATTCTAACATCCCAACACTTTGTCTTATAAGTACAGTAGGTCATACCATAATCTGGTAAAATATTCTTTTTAGCCAAAGTGGCACATGATAGAATACAAGGCTCCAAAGAATCCCCTCTATTTTGACCATCCATCCTTTTATCCTATCAATCTCTTATTTTTGGATAATGAATCCAAGATATCTAAAATTTTGTGCAGAACTTTCATGTCCATTCTTTTTTAACTATTCCCTCAATTCGTTCCTTATTACTAAATACATTTCATGACTTTCATTTTAGTTCTACTCAACTTAAATCATTTAGTTTCTAAATTTTCCACCAAAATTTAAGCTTCAATGATTTATATATTTACACTCTCATTAATTAACAAAAAAATTATTGGCAAACAACATATACCAAAGACATCTATCTTGAATCTGATTGGTGAATTGATCTAGGACTAGATAAAAGGCTAGGGATTTAAAATTGATTCTTGATGTAAATGTACAGTAATATGACTTAGCTCTAAAGGATGTATTAGGCTATAACAACATAAATATGATTGCAAGAAAAACAATTTTAGAATCTGGTACCATGGTTAAACCAACAAGAAAATAGAGCTTTGAGAACTGAAGTAAATTCAAGACGAGAATTAGAAGAGTAGCTCAAGGAACTGTAGACAAAACTGACACCGAAGCAAGAAAACCAATAATAAATCTAATGCTTAAAAATCTACTTAATTTGGAAGGTTTTCTGTAAGCATAGTGCTAATCGTACTATTTTGAAAGCAATGTAATTGCCTTATAGAAAAAAAATTCATCTAAGAGATACATAAAGAGAAACACTCTTTGCTACATTTTGAAGAGTGTCAAAACTAACTCTCCTTCCCATGAACCATCTTTATATTGAATAGCCAACCAATCTTCAGGATTTAATAGCTAAAACAAGCTATCAAAAGTAACACAGTGGATGAGAGACTCTTACTTCAAGGCAAGAATGTCCCAACGAGATTTGAAGTGCCCGAGGCTTTGAATCAACCCTTATTGACATAATTAAAAAACAAAGAATAAAAAAAATGTCAAAGCAAACTCGATAGGCATAGTTCAATTGAAGTACTTTAGATATATGGAGTATGAATGTGGAAGTTATCTACAGATGGTGGCCAGGAGACATGCAATGGGCATTGGACAATCTTGGCAAAATTTTGCAAATAACATTTAGTGGACCAAAGAAGTAAATGTTCAAACATCTTACCTCCACTTTGTTGTGCATCCAATCTTGCATGAAGGGAAGCTACTGTGTCGAAGACCAATGCCAGAATAACCATAATCAAATGGAATAGTAATGCAATTAATGAGGGAAATCACAATCTTCATGATGGTGGATAACACTGCCTCAGAGCTTTCCTCCAGGTAGGCTGCAGGCAATGATGGATATATAATTTCATACTTAGGATGGAAGTGATTCGACATACTAAAGCAGCTAACAACTATAATTGCAAACTTCAAAAAGCTAATGGCAGATACATCATCTAATGTATTTCCAACAAAAGTTTCTCCCAATCTGGTTGTTTTCCATGTGAAACCCTGATTGAAATGAAAATAAATACTAGCTAATCCTAAAAAATAAAAATACAATAAACTAGTGCAACAGTGCTAAATTGCTAAGAAGATAGTTAAAATCACTACTTGAGAGGAACACATATCGTAATTGTACTAGTAGAAGTAGCAAGCAGCGGATTTAATTGACAAAAAACATGATGAAAAATCATTAAAGAACATAAATGTTTGCTACCAGGCTGAATATAAGCAGTATGCAGTATCTTGAATCCAAAACCATTGTTGTTTTATGGGTCATCACACAAGCAACCATCCGAAAAAACTTTGCAATATCAACAAAGATTGCCAAATAGCGTCGCAGTGGAACCAAATTAAGGTAGCATAACCTCTCACCTCATTGACAATGGACATTAAGCTCAAGAACCCATACGTAAATGAGGATACACAATTTAACCCTCTATAAGATATATCCTTCGTGTCCTGACCAACAGTCGAGGTCAGAGAGGAGATGGTGGAGAAGAAGGTTGAAGATGATACCTCCAGAAGAGAAGGCGGCCGAGGACTCGAGAGGTCTTCGAATTGGCCGGCGGCGATCTCCTCCTTCCCGACGCAGACTCGCCACTCCCTCCGCCTCTTCCTCTCTCCCCTCCCCGGCCCGTTGTTAAGAAAAATTCGATCCGGTTTCCTACACCGGCCCGACTAATTTTGGGCCGCCCAGTAACCGAAAAAGCCCACTAATGACGTCAACCTCTTTTCTACGCCGTCGAAACGGCTCTCGTGAGATACGTTCCTCCAATCCCCTCGATCCGCACCTGCCGCCTCCTGTTCTCCGATCTCATCATCTTCTTCGAGGTTTGTTCATCTACTTCCCCGATCTGTAATCTTTGTCATGTTTACGCATTGTGATTGAAATTTGGCGTGGTCATTCCGAAGTTTGCTTGCGTTTTTTGTTTTTTGTTTTTTATCTAGGGCTTCGCCTATGCTGTCAACGGATGCTTCGTCTTGTTCACTTTGCTGTTTGTGTTTGTTTTACTTGTTTGTAGATGGATTGGCAAGGTCAGAAGCGCGCGGAGACCCTGATGCAGATCTTGCTTCTTGTTTTCGCGGTCGCCGCCTTGGGGATCGGGTACACCCTTGCCTCCTTTCAGACCATGATGCTTATCTACGCCGGTGGAGTCGTGCTCACCGCGCTGATCACCGTGCCCAATTGGCCCTTCTTCAACTTCAACCACTTGAAGTGGTTGGATCCCAGTGAAGCAGACAAGCATCCGAAGCCGCAGGTGAATGTTCCTACCACTACCAAGAAAAAGTCTGCCAAGAACAAACAGTAGTATGTCATAGAGTACTAATTAGCTGCTTGTTGGGGTCGTTTTTTTCCTAGTTTGAATGCAGATCCATGTTTGAGTATTTAAGACTTCAATTGTCATGATATCAATCTCAAAGTATGTGTGTTTTCATAAATACATTCAGCTAATGTTTAACTGAAAGATAAGAAGTCTAATTCTTCATTAATTGAGCTATTCTGTCATTTCTCTTTTCTTCCCACATCATCATTTTACCATCCAACTCTCGTTGCAGTATGGATTTGTTTTCCCGTTCTCTTAATGTTAGTTTTAGTTGCTTCATGCTATGTCATTCAACATGTAAGTTGCTTCATTCTAAGTGACAACTGACAACTAAAAGTACCTGTACCAAATCTTGCAACTTTGTGCAATGTTTAACGTCACCTTCAGTAATTGTTTCCTTTAAATTTGGAATTATTATTAGGATTTGTAATTTTGCAGATAATGAACTACTGTTATAATCAGTAGAACATCATAAGAGAGTTCTGACTGTGTTTGACATTATTACTTCTTAAAGTGAGCATAGCTTTACTTTCAGTTCACATAATGCATACAACCCTAGTTGTTGGTTGGGCTGGTTCGTTGGCTTCATATAAATTAGCAGATTTTTATCCTTTTAGCCCTGCTTTTCATCCAATTTAGAGACAAGGTATCTTTGCTATGCCCTTCACGACTCATTTAGGAATAAATCAACTCATGGGGTGGTTGGAGTAATTCGGAAGGAACTATAATGAATCCAGGTATAATTTATTAGTTCATCAGTATTAATTATACTTTACTAACCTAGTAAAATAGTTAAATTGAAATTCAATAGTCAATTTGATGTCAACTCAAATTTCATAATTATCTCTAATATAATGTATATGCATAAGTATGTATGATATTTTATTAGTTTTAAAATATACAGAACTTTTCACATGTTATAATATTATACAAAAATGCATTTTTCATGATCGACTATCTCGAACAATCTGTTGGTTGGAGAGATGTAAATTGAGTATTAAGCAAACATTTTTCTTATAAGTATGTTTTATTCATTCATTGAGTTAATAAATTGAAGCTTTAAGTCTCGCTTTGTTGATCTGTGCTCCCTCGATTTTAGTGAATGAACCTGGACTCTTTAGATTGTTAGATCGTCATTGTCTATGAAATTGTCTGATAAAAAACCATTAAAATTTCTAACCACCTACAATCATGTGCCAACTCCAAGCAGCTCATACCAATCCATATACCTAAACCTAACATGTAGATTGAAATTATCCAAAGTGCTTACACATATGAAGAAACATGATAACTTATAGCCTGGATTTAAGTTTGGGTAGGAGTCTCTTCAAATGTAATATTGTAAAAGTGAAAAAAAAATATTTTCCGCCTTTACACAATTTGTAGTGTGTGGATCTTATCATTCCATTGTCTTTGATAGACTATCACTAGTAGTAACATTCGTAGATAAAATCATGTTGTACACGCATTAACTGATGTTTTCTATAGTCTCCCTCTACCCTTTTCATCTTCCACTCTCGTTCGCCTTTGAACACATTCATACAATCTCTTAGACATCTGTTAATCTAATTTATCTAGTTGTGACAGACCTTTCTATTGTTTTTTCCCATGTTTTTCTTCTAGTATTGTGACAAAGTTATTCTGAATTGGATTTAAACTAGGGATTTCATATGTGGTAAGTTAATTCTTGTAGATAATCAAATTCAAGTTGAGCTCCCTTTTACTTTCTTTACCCAATCTGCTCTAGTGCTGAAGTGGTTAGGAGAGAAACAAAAACACTCTCCCTGTCTGGTTTTTGCTTGTGCTGTGAATGCGAGACATTTCTATAATGTCTAAATTATAGAATAAGGATATCAGGCCTCAGATCTGTCGCTAGAATAAGGAGTACTCCGGACCTAAGAAAATTAGAAAACGGATGAAAAGTGGATCAAGGAGTACCTAGGTGAGGCTCTTTGTGGAGAAAAAGATGAAAAGTAGAGAGAGTATAAAATTAGAGATTATTTGATCTCCGTGTTTTCATCCTCTTAGCTTTTTCATCCTCTTAGCTTTATATAGGAAGAGAAGAATACATTTTTTTTCAAAGGAGATGTAGTGTGGAGGTATGACGCGGAGACATAGTTTTTTTTTAGAAGATCATAGAGATATGATTTTCTTAAAAAGATCGTGGAGTCAAACAAAGCTAACTATTGAACTGATCTTGGATGGTTATTTGCAGAACTGAGCTCATATGATCGTCTGGACTTTGGAGATCAAATGATTGAATTGAGCTCAAGAGATCAGACCGATTTAAATGCCGAATTGAATTCAAAAAATTTGAGCTCAAGAGACCAAGTCGATATAATTGCCTCACTACATTCGGATGCATTTCGGATGAATTTGAGTGAATTCCCGTTTTATCTGATCAAGTTTAAATTTAAGCTCCACGTAAAACTCAGCTTGACGAAGGATATTTCTGTCACATCAATATAAATATGAAAGATTGTCGCCCGGCAGATAGAGCTTGTAGTACATCCCTGAGTCGACATCTCACACCGGTTTGTCTTTGAATAGATTAGATAGACCTGTAAACATCACTGGATGGACAGGGTATCGATTGTCGACTCGATGTTAGTCTTTGAATAGAGTAGATAGACCTGTAAACATCACTGGATGGACAGGGTATCGATTGTCGACTCGATGTGGCTTACCAATCGCTTGTTTTGCAACGACTCGGTTCGAGACAGATTTAGTGGTAGAACAAACACTCGGAGCACGTATGGTAACTTTTGAGGTATCCCGTATCTGGCTATTTCTTCGAACTGTGTTCTTCTCTACCTCATGGAGGTGGTTGGAATACGTGGTTTCTCAGGATGCACTGCTCGACCTTTCTCTTTTATTTGGTGGATGAGGTCGATTCCCTTTCCAAAACAAAACAAAAAAAAAAGACTTCTGACAAAACGATGACAACGCCAGCGGAACGACCACAGTGAAGAGGACAGGCTTCGGATTGCTCCTGACATGTTTGGCGCAGATTTCTACAAGTTCTCCACCCCGTTTGTCTTCGCTTTGGTAAAAGACAGGCAAAGTGGTCCTCGGACGCCGAGAGTTTTTTTCCAGGTGCACTGTTCTGTTCCTGCAGTTATCTTCTCAGAAAGAAACAAGAATTGAATTGATTCTGCGTCAATTTAACGGTGTTTATCGATTTATTTTACAATTCTTACGAGAGATAAATTATGAAGGATTATATAGATTTTGATGTGATAGTCAAAACATATGAAGATCATCTGAATCTAGAAAAAAAATTTAGATATGTCTTATTCGCAAGCGTCACCGTATTTTAACCACCACCTCATCCTTGTGGGGATTAAAAAAAATCGATTTAATCGATAGTGATTAATTTGTTCATACTTCCGTAAAGATTAGAATCCGTCAATCTAGTGATTTTCATCGATCTGTTCCATGACTTTTGTAAGGGAGATAAATCACATAGGGTCCTATAAATTTTAATGTGGTAGTCAAGATACATTGAAGTCATTTAAATTTAGAAAAGAATTTTAAACCTTCTCCAAAATCGATTCTTATCTTATTCACAAACTTCCGTCGTATTTTAGTCGCCACGGAGACAATTTGCTCACACCTTAAATATATGATTGAGGAGAAATGATTTAAGTCGAATTGATCCATGTTAAGACGTGGCTTCAGTGAAAGCCTGGCGGCTAGAGGCCAATAAATTGTGATCAAATCTAATTAATCACATCGATCGTATAATATATTGATATTTTCAAAAATTGAACAACTAACTGTTTGATTTAATTATTCGATCGAGAGAATCAAATAAAAAATTAATTAGTTAATTATTCAACTTAATTATTTAATTAAAAATTAAATAAAAAATTAATTGTTTCATTCGATTGCTTAGTCGATCAATCGACTAATTTTTTTATTTTATTTTTTGACTGAATTAATTGATATTGTATTCGTTCTATTTTTATAAAAAAATTGTATCGGTTACATTTTTGTAAAAAAAATCGTTTTAATTAATTTTGATTTAATTGGTAGTGATTAATTTACTCACACCTTAAATATATGATTCTTGGGAATGATTTATCTTGGCCTAGTGACTAATACATGCAGACGTTGCACGAGGACAATTGATCAATTCTTCGCAAATACGATGGTGTCGTCTTTCCATGTACTAGTTACTAGTCTCAAGGGTCAAAGACCTACCGTGATTTACCTCTCTTACGATGGTCCAGGAGCGGAGGGATCTTTAGGTTGACGATTTCCAACCTTTACACCAGATGGAAATGATTTATCTTCCTTCATTTAGCTATTTAGTTATATAATCGACGATGAAAGATATTTGAAATGAGTGCATCATCTTTTGCTTAAAAAAAAATGATTTCTCTCATTTGGATTAATCCTTGAAAACTATAAAATTTTTCAGGATATTTATTTTTCCACTGTATTAATTTTTGATTAAGTAATTTTTTTTTTTATAATTTATTTATTTTTTCATTTAGTTATGAAATGGACGATAAAAATAAACACATCATCTAAGGGAAATTGATTTAGGTAACTCAAATTTGAGAATCGGATTCTTTCGCTTGGAATCGCATGCTCTCCTCTGCTTTAAAAATGTCAAAGTTAGGTATGTTAAATTATCGCATCATCATTTAAGAAGATTTTATCCAATCCAAAATGTTTCCATCCATAGAAAAGGAAAGAACGGGGCGAAAATTAAAACGGCGTCTATAGTTTTTATTATAAAAGAATATTCTCTTTTAAAAAAAACAAAAAAAAAGTGGCCATATCTTTATAATATTCTTGATTGATATTGTTATATCAGCTTTGAGCGTACAGAATAAATTTGACTAATTTTATATAACTAATATTTATTTATTTTTAAATTTAAGTGTGTTAGAGAAATTTTAAAAAGTATTTTCAAAATATGAGATGTCTTTTTTTTTTTTAATTAAAAAAAAATAGAGTGTTTTCTTCGGCTATTTATCCCCCACCAACAATCGAAGGGGTAACGTTTCGGTCCTACCCTCTTCTCTCCTCTCCTTTCCGCACTAGTAAGCATTAATCTTCTCTCAATCTCTCCTATTCTTTTCCTTTCCGCAAGTAAACACTCCTTGTTTCCTATTCAACCCTATTTAAAAGGCGGCCAGCCCCTCCTTGTCACTTCCCTTCCCACTCGCCTCCATCGACATCGGTTTCTTCTTCCGCATCCTCCGCTAAATTCTAAGATCTATACTCAAATTTTTTGGTAAATTTTCTCATCTCAATCTTTCACAGAGTTACAGATCTGAGCTGTGGATTTGTTTTTGTTTGGTATTTAGCAATAATTTTCCGTCGTGCTTTAGCTTCTTTTCTTTTCTTTTCTTGGACACGTTCGATTGCATTTCGTTTTTTTTTTCTTTTTTATCAAGCTAATCTACTATATTTTGTTTGCAAGTAATAATTTACGAAATTCATCTCGCTTCTTCTTTCTGTTGATCTTTTTTTTTCCCCGTTCGCCAATGGTAGATCTATTCTGCAAATGATGATTTGGGATCTGTAGAGAACTATTCTGATCGTATCCCTTTTTTTAACAGCTCGATTTTAGCAAGCAGCAGGAACAAAAAATAGTCCCGTTCAGTTGTGATCTGTTTAGTGCGATTGCTATTAGGTCTACCTTTACATCGCGCTGAGAAAATAGGTATTAGTTTTTTTTTTCTCTTAGATTATGCTCTATGGTGATTACATTATGTAAAATGTGAAGCAAGGCTCGTTGAACAAACTATCCTGTATCCTTTATTCTAAAACAATTATTGTAGGATTTGCTTTTCTCTTTGGCAAAGCGAAGCCTTTGTCATCTTAATTGCAAATATTTTGTACCGCAAGTCCGCAACCTTCGTTCCTGTATCACCCATGTTGTTGTAAAACATGCCGGGTCTGTTAATTTCAAAACTCAGGAAAAACATAACAGCGTCCCACTTTTTTTTTTTTTTTGGGTCAAACGGATGCCCCTCTTCTAAAAGTCAAAATACCCGTGTCCTAAATAAAATCTAAACTGAACTGATCAGTTTTTCTAGGTTGTTGATAAAAATTATTCTAAAATTATTTAAATTTACACAAATACTATTTCACTAAATTTATATTTATATTTTTAATATTTGTCCTAAAAAGTTAAAAAATATATCCATTTGGATTAACCTGACCGAACTGTGACTTAACCAGTTCACAGGAAACTACTCGAACTTTCTCTGCTGTGGACAAAAACATGCCAAAAGTACTTGAATTTACAAACGAGTGTTATTGCTCTCAGTTATCTATTTTACTATTGTTTCCAAATTATGGAGTTTGGATAAAGGGAACAAAGCTAAAACTAAATGGTTTCGCTAAAGTTGTTCTGGTTCTCTAGATTGTGTAGAAACACAAAGTTACATGTATAGGCTCCTAAGTATTATTGCACCAACTTATATGCTTTATCCTTATATTTGTTTAAGAAATAAAATGATTATTAAGTTTGAACAATGTGAATAGATTAGAATCTGATAATTGAACAAACTTTGCATATCAGTGCCACATAGACTTCAATCTAGGATTAAAAATGTCTAAAAGAAGTTGACCCTTCAACTTTGGCATTGCAGTAGAGTTCTCATCCATGTGTGGCTTGGTTAGTACTCCTGCATTCATGGATAGGGGAATGGAATTATTTTCTATTTGTGCAACAATAAACAAATAAATAGCAGATAACAAATGGTAAAGCTCAAGAAATTTTTTTTTTCCTTAAGAGAGTGTAAATTGAACATGTAGTTAGCCATACACTCAGCACTTGGAACCATTCTGAATGCAACAATAATCGCAATCCAAGCCTCGGGCCATTTTTGTAATGACCTGAAAATAAACGTTGAAATTGAATAGAGGATGTGAAAGTTTTTCTAATGTGATGTCTTCATCTTTTGAGAGTAAATAGTGTGGCTTTTGCATTTTATTTGATCTTCCAAATCTCTCTATATATATGATTATGCAAAATTTATAACGAGTATGTTTAGTGTTTTGCATCACTGGATCTTTGTCCTGATTTTTTTGTAGTATGTTGAGTATGTTGTTTTTTATGCTTCAGTTGATTCAAAATGGATCCTACAGCTGGTTGACATCTTTGAAAGTTTTGTGCCCACTGGTATTCTCTCTTCTCTCTGTCTTTGTGTGTGTGATTCTGTACTACTATTTTACTTTTGCTAATATTTTGTAGATTTTGGTATGATGTTTTTGGGAGAAACCAAGAATTACAGTGACCTAGAGCAGGCGTTAATCCAAAAAAACTTTTCTGGGAGCAGCAACTGTGGAATGGCCTTCAAAACAACCATACGAAAACAGAAAACACCCTTGGGATTTGCACCTCTGCTGTTTGAATCATCGCCTTCTTTCCTACCTTGGTCTCTTAAGATACCTATGAATGATGGATATCACGAATCTTTCTCTGTAGACTGCTGCTTCTTATAACATTATTTGTTGTTGCTCTGACTTGCTCAAAGGATTTATTTTGAATCTGGATGTTCATCAATTGTAGCATTATTTAAATGCTCAGTTTAGCGATGTCTGGGTTCCTTGGTGCTCAAAAAAGGCTTGCAGATGCAGAGGTGCATCTGAATGTTTCAATTCAATCTAATCTGGCAACTCAAAAGTTTTCAGCTGGGTTTTCTTTGCAAGCACAGCAGGATCCCTATTGTCCAATCATACCTGGATTGCCTGATGATGTGGCCAAGTTCTGTCTTGTTCTTCTTCCCCGGAAACATCTCCCTGTTATAGGTGCTGTTTGCAAGAGATGGAGATCTTTTATTAAAAGCAAGGAGTTTCTTGTTATAAGAAAGGAGGCTGGGAAGATCGAGGAATGGTTGTATATCTTAACCGGTGATCTTGATGGCAGTGGGAACCATTGGGAAGTATTGGCTGGCTTAGGGGATAACAGCAAGGTGCTTCCTCCAATGCCTGGTTCTAAAAAAGGTGGGTTTGGAGTTGCTGTCATTGATGCTAATCTGTTTGTTATAGCTGGCTATTCAGTTGACATAGGGAAGGAGTGTGTTTCAAATGATGTTTATCAGTATGATTCTCGGCTTAATAGGTATCTCACACTCTCCTCCATCACATTACATGCCTAGTTTGTCCTTGTAGCCTGCCTTGTATTGGTGAGTGTATGAATGAATGTTAATTATAACTTATTTGAACTGCCTCATAGTTTTACTCATAAGATGCTGAAATATTCCTTCTATAAATTGACACATTCTACCCAAAAAAAATAGCTTTTCATTTTTTTGCTGTATTGAGTTTGCTTTCATTCTTGTCGCTCTCCTGTTCTACTTTTTGTATCAAAATCTTGTTCAGTCATAAATCCATCACATGTTTAAGAACAAAAACTTGAAATGAGAGGATGGTTTAACAGAGGTGTATTTTTTAAACTAGATTACAGGAGTGAGCTTGAAGATGGCTAACATTGATTTTTTTTCTATACTTTTATTTTCCTTGTCTAATGAACTCTAATTTAACAGAATGCATAACTTTAACATGTTTAAACAATGATATTGTATGCCTTCTCTGAAAAGATTGACAATGACGTAACATTCTAGGTTTACACAAACACATTTGAAATGCATGTCAAGTATTAAACACTTACAAGTATTATAGTTGAATATAAGATATAACTGGTAGTTGGCTGAAAAAGTCAAGATAAATTTCTATGTTTGTTCCAATATCAATGCATTGTTATTATGGCAAGCCAGTAGATGACCAATACTTTGTCAAGAATACTTGTTTGCTCGAGCCCCAGTATTCAGCACAAGTCTGTCTTACTTTTCTGTTTTTCTAAGAGCTAACGAGATAAAAATATTTTGGCCGAATTGAACAAATACGGATCATTTTTTCTGGGATTCGTAAAGATAACAAAACTTTGTCATGGTGAGAATTAATTCAATCCTGCAATCCCTAATGCTAGGGAGGAGTTTGAAGGACATGTCCCTCGATTCTCATAGACATAACCTAAAGAGATGGAAACTTCACTTAATTTTTCCTCAAAATAGCATAAGTGATCGTTTGGGCATCAAGTTACAGGGAGATGATATGCTCTTTGCCAAGTAGCTTGCTGGAGTATCTTAAAGGCTACTATCATCCAGCTTGCTAAGAAATTTTAGGAAAAGAAAAATTTATAAATTAGTATTCCACCCTTGGCTAACTAAAGTTCTTGAAGTCAGTATAGTTAGTGATCACGCTAATCAACTAATTGAATTATAGAAAAGGGTTGAATAAAGGTCGTTTTGGCCTGTTCTTATGACTTTAATCATCTGAACTAACTGTAGGAGCTTATTGGTTCCAACAGTAGAACACAACTTACCATTTATCAGAGCTAAAACCCTCAACCACAAGCTCAAAACTCCTTTTTCTGAATCATTTTAGTCATGCTAAGCAGATCTGTATCGGTGCTTTTGATGTTGGCTGTGCCCATTCAGTTTTTCTTTCATGTCAATTGATTAATTCCCAAACATCTTGCTTAAACTAATGTAGAATTGTAACTTATGTAGTGGTTTTTCCAAGTAAAGAGATAGAAAAGGCTTGTTAGATATTGCTTTATTAGTAATGTTCTTTTGCATGGTGATTATATGTTGTTCTTTTATCTGTACTCCAAGCACATCATAGAATATGATAAAGGAAAGTCTGATGCACGAAGCTTCTGCCATGCGGGATACCAGGGAAAGAGTATATTGTACGCAACCTTAATCCTGCTTTGCAAGAGGATATTTACAAGACTTGAACTCGTGATTTCTAGATTACAAGACAACAAATTTATCGTTGCCTCAAGGCTCTCCTTCATCATAGAATATGATAGCTAAAAGATAAAAACATAACTCCTTGAAAGAGAAAAGCAAGTGAACATTTATATAGTGAACCCAAAGTTTCTCAAAGTCAACCTACTAGATTCAATAGAGCCCTCTCAAGTTGACATGCTGTGTAACAGATTGATTACCAATTCCATATAATTCAACAATCATGGCACTTTCTTTATCATGATAGATTGATTCATTCAGTACTTCTCTACTGCACATTATCTCTCCACAAGTATTAATCTGAGGAAGCTTTTTCATTTTTGCAGATGGAGCACATTGGCCAAGATGAATATTGCTCGTTGTGACTTTGCCTGTGCTGAGCTTGATGGTTTTATATATGCTGTAGGTGGAATTGATTCCTATGGCGATAGCTTATCGAGTGTCGAAGTGTATGACCCAAGCATAAATAAGTGGACCTTAATCGAAAGTCTTCGTTGCCCAAGGTGGGGTTGCTTCGCTTGCAGCTTCGAAGACAAACTTTACGTGATGGGTGGCCGATCTAGCTTCACAATTGGTAACTCCAGGTTTGTGGATGTGTATCATCCAGAAAGTCACTCGTGGAATGAGATGAAAAGCGGATGTGTTATGGTCACCGCACATGCTGTGCTCGACAAGAAGCTGTTCTGTATCGAGTGGAAGAACCAGAGAAGGTTAGCAATATTTAATCCGGTTGATAGTTCTTGGAATAAAGTTCCAGTGCCTGTTACTGGTAGCTCAGCCATAGCATTCCGCTTTGGGATATTTAACCGCAAGCTGTTACTTTTTGCGCTTGAAGAAACGCCTGGATATCAAACACTGCTCTATGATCCTGATGCTCCAGTAGGATCTGAATGGCAGACTTCTTCACTGAAGCCCTCCGGCTTGTGCCTGTGCAGTGTGACAATAAAGGCATGAAGGTTCCTTATGTAGGTTTGAGAATGCTTATCGCTGTCATTGTCATCTTCGTTAGGTTGGTTGGCTTTAGTGTTGTCGTCGTCTCGTTAGATGACTTCAATTCAGCTTTACCATGAAATGTCTCTGATCCTAATTGAGTTCGGTTATATTCACTCCCCAAAATGTGACTGCATAATATTTTACATTTTGCTTCAATATTAAACTATATTTATTTATCGAGCACTACTTTTTGCAGATCATTGGATGAGTAAACTAGGAGTATTGATCTAATCACTTCCTATTGATACCTGCTCAGAACACTAAGCAGGTTAGTTCGATCAATTTTTTCCAGGATCAAGAATTTTGAGACATCAAGTCAAAGATGTATCTCAACAATAGTTGAAAACTATTGTTCTTTCTGCTCTATGTGGTCTAAATGGATCGGGTATCCTTGTGATCCAAATAGGCTCATGAAGAACAAGGAAAGAGTAGAGCCCAACAATCAGTCAAAAGTAAATATCTATATATATTCTCAGGATGAGCTACGTTCTAAGTAGCTCATGGTAGAGAGCTACCAAAACATCAGAATGTACAGAGAATCGAGTGAAGTAAAAGGTCATTCCCATTCTTCCCAAATCAACCCAAAAGAAGGAAAAAATAAATGATTCTGGTAAGGGGTGCTCGCACTGAATCATCCCTTGATGTACCGTACATATGACCCTCCCGGATTGGAGATGGCTCGAGCCTCTGCCTTGTTATAATTTGCAAAATTGGATTCCTAGCTAGTGAAGGATGCTTGTATAGATAGATATCATCATCTCATGTCGCAACATTGAGGTTTTCCTGCCTGCAGTTTCTCCCACATGCACATCATTTGCCTAGGAGACTGGTAATGAGCCGTGTAGTAATCTTTAATGCAACCGAACTGGCAAAATTTGAGGTTGTGGACGTACTCCACGGGCTTCTTAGTAACGTTGAACTTCTCCACCCACATGCCCATGCTCACGTCTTCCATCTTGAATAACTGCGCAAGAGTAAACAACTTACGACAGTGTCCCAGATGCAAGAAAGAAATAGCTGCAGTATCCTAAAACTTGGATCACCAGTGATCCTCAGAAGGCCTATAGTGTTTCAAGCATATTTACTTGCATAGTCTAAGCTATACAATAACTAATAACTAAACATTTTGATATCCCATAAAATGCGATCAGCAAAAGTTAGGGATATTTTACATTTTCAAAGAAATGAGTTCGAGTGGCACTTTTAAAATGAAAATGTGTGTGTTTTTTTTTAAATTAATGGTCTTTCAAGGTTCAAGAACAAGAGTATATTACTTTGGAACAGTGTTATTTGTTGAGTGTCAAGAAAAGTGTGAATGTAGGCATTATGTATGTTGTGTAGTACAATAAAAGAGGACGATTCTATACACGAAGCTTCCGTTGATACAGAATTTCAGAGAAAGATCTAATATATGCAGTTTTACTCTGCATTGCAAGGGTATATTGTATGTTGTATAGTACAATCCAATGGAATATATATAAAATAGAAACTATAATTTGGATCCTAATGTGAATCACAAGTGAGTCCACCTACTATATATCTACCGGAGAAACTTTAACAAAGTCATGATGTGTCAATATGAAATAGGAGAACTTGTCTATGTCAAACATTACGTGTATATTAAAAATTGAATTAATCTTCTAGAGGTCACGGATTTAAATTTTGAAAATAATCTCTTAAAAAATAAAATAAAATTACGTATAATAAATTCTCCTTTAGAACTCTGCATAACGGAAGATTTGTACATCAAATTATTTTTTTTTTTTTTAAGAATTGTATCAATATGTTTGTCTTCTCTTGGACTACTAACTTGCTTATGTGCCGCAATGTGGCATGTGAACTTAAGCTTTCTTCTTAATCCAATTTCCAAATTTTCAATTTAATAATGAGTCGAGCTTTCT
Organism: Wurfbainia villosa; assembly: GCA_025175895.1. Lineage (NCBI taxonomy): Eukaryota > Viridiplantae > Streptophyta > Magnoliopsida > Zingiberales > Zingiberaceae > Wurfbainia > Wurfbainia villosa. The sequence continues at coordinate 115,287,611 of CM045994.1, forward strand.
AGGGGAACTAATCACTTGGTAGTCCACGAGGCATATTGATAAGTCAGCAACACGTCCCTAATTGATGACTTAAGAATTCATTTAACAGTGTTGCCGGAGAGGTTTGTATAAAAGGGTAATTAGCATATATTTGTTACAAAATGAAGCATCGAACTGATCTGTTAAAATCAAGATAGGAGCTTACTCTGAGTGTATGCTTTTCAAACTCCGAAACAACATAATTTGCAATATCAGAAGATATAACATAGCCCGGACCATTAGCATAATGTGGGTAGTTCTCCTCTGGCCATTCCTGAAAGGAAGAAAGAAATTTGATGTTACTAAACTACAAAAAAAAAACATATAATTAGAAATCTGGAGATAATAGTAACAACGCAGTATTTGTTACAAGGAAAAAACGAATGGAAAAAAAAAAAGAGTATAACTTAATGGTTAACCTGGACCAACCCATCCCTCATCCCAACTCCTGAATCCTGACCATACGTCAGTAAAGCTGGGTTACAGGGGAAAGAAAAGCAAAAAGGAAGAAAAATAAGAGAGGGAAGAGGAGAAAAAGGAAGATAAGAAGCAACCAAGCAAAGAAAGGATTGAATTAATCGCAAGTTAGATAGTTCTCCTAAGCATCTTCTCCAAAATGTGAGTATGTCCTCTACATTTTCTTTAGGTGAATATATTGATGTGCTTTTTTGTGTAAAAAATATTAAAAAGGAGTCCAGTGCTGGGAAGAATGTATTGTATGCAAGAGGTTGTTTTCAAAATTAAAACTCGTGACCTCTAGATCACGGGACAATAATTTTACCGTTGCGCCAATGGTCTCCTTTTTATGTAAAAAATATTAACATGATAAAATTCCAAATACTGAAATTTCCAAGTGCTTTCAATCAACTAGAGCGCCAAAGTTGCTATGAATACTTAAACACGCCATGTACTAAGTAACATCCATTTGATATTATCTGTGGGATCAGCTATGGCCAACTACAAGGGCAGGGGGCTTCAACAAGTAAAACGAACAACTGAAAAGAAAGATGAATCTAACCTCGAAAGGTCATTTCAACCCTACGGATCTAAAAAGTCAAGTATATGCATGTCACTTGTGGTGAGACAACCACTAACCATACAGTGAATAAGTGGCCATCATTTAGAAAAAGGTGAAGCATTATGTGTATCCACAAGAATAGTTGATAATCTTCCTTACAATGTGTAATCACCAACTAATTGCTCGCTATCATCATTCCTCTCTCTGTCTGTGTTATTGCTAAGTTCAGATTGACAATTTTTATTATGAAGTACAAGCGGTAGATCTAAAGATGGGAAAATAAAAGAAAGAAGTCTCATGTTTGGAAACTATGCTTGGGAGAGATTAAGACTAGGAGTTCTTTCATGTTCTTTTGAAATTTTGAAAATAAGTTACATGTTGTATTCATGCTTAGCTATGCAAGTTACCATGGTTGATTAGAATTCACTGTATATTTCTGTTTCGTGTTATATCTATTGCCTTGATTCATATACAAAATATCTATATGAAATTTGTTTAGTTAGCATGATTAGTTTAGTTATCAAGTGATAGATGTAAATTTTCCGCATGCTTTTTCAAAACTTGAGAAATATAATAAATAGCACATTCCTCCTCTTGCCATAAAGCATCTGGAGGCGTGTTTAGGAGCTTGCAAATTCTAATTTTCATAGAATGAAACATGAGCAGAAGAAAGTACATACCTCGTATGTCACAGCCCATTTCCCAGAGCGTAGAGGCTTGTGGTAATAATTAATATTCCCTATGTAAAGACTTCTATCTGATGGGATTTTATTCACTTCCTCGAGTATTGAGTCAAGCCTCACAAATGTGTCATCATCACACTTCATAATATATTTGGCGGATAGTGTTCGAACCTATTTTTGCAGGGGACGAAAGAAGTATAACTAATTAACTATCACAAACTAATGTACAATTATGATTAAGGCTCCAGCAGTAAATTTTAACATCCAATAGGCAGGTTTTACTTACCCCATACTCACATATAGCAACAGTCTTCAAAACAACTAGATCATAACTGTCCATGTAAGGTACTATAACAATATCCCCAAAGAATTCCGCTTCCATTTTTAATTGCATGTTCACCTCCTTTCTTCCATTCTGTCCAGAAAATGTGTCAGAAGTTGATAACCTAAAATAACTGGATTTAACAAGCAACTACAAAAAATTACCAGTGCAACAAAGAACCTTGCCACCACATTTGATGATCTAGTTAATGCAGACATCCATGATTTTCTGACTGCCATACGTTCTGCAAAGTGGTTTCCTGCAGAAAGTATGCCGATGAAAAGTTCTATAGGCTCATCAGTAAGTGGAGTAGCCTGCCACTGAGCAGACATCTCCAGTTCTCTTTTCAGGGAAAAACTAGGATGCCTAGCAGGCAATGAAGCAGCATATATTGACTCGATGTCGAGATCTCCATTCAATGACAGGCCGGTGGCATCTTCAAGGGCGAAACTCTGTAGGAAAAATCAAAACTTAAAAAATAGAACTCATAGTAAGCCAATTAAAAGTTAGAGAGCAAGGTTTAAGCTAAACTCACAGTGCGGTATGGAAAGGATGCTACATGCCTCCCACCAACGTTAATATGATAACCCTCTAAACCAGCAGTTAATGTTAAAACAAACAATTTGTCCTCCACAAATGGATATGGCCAATCAAGCGAGACTTTCACCGAACCAATTAATCTCTTAAACCACCATGACTTCTTTGTCGCTTCCATCTGGTTATCTCCATCTCCAGTCCACCCTTCACACTTAACCAGACCATCAACTGTAACATTTGGCCATCCAAATCAGATAAAGAATGAAAATATTATATGCATATTGAAGATTGATACTTTTAACATAAAAAAATCAGAAACTAGTCTAAAATTCCTAATAGAATTCACAAATGGGATTTGAATATTCAGGCCAACGAGTATCCTGAATGTTCGTACCTGTCTCCTCGCTGGACTTGGACTTCCAGCCCTCACATCGCTGAGCGGACCCCCACTGCATTCGGTAGCAGGAGTTCAGCTCGATCACTGGCTTGCCTCTCCAATCACCCTTTAACCGGGGGTTAAAGTGGAGAATCCTGGGAGGGTCTTCGCCATCCACAGCTTTAAGCCCCTTTAGCTCCATCATGAACTGAGATACCATCGGGGCCTGCTCCGAGTCCTTCAAAACGGATATCTTTGGGTCATAGTCGGGATGTGCCCTGCGTGGCCTCGCCACCAGAGTGATATGGGACCCCAACGTCAGCCCACAAGGAAGCACCGTCAATCTCCCTCGCTCCTGAAACTCCGCTCCGGACAACACGATCGAGTTCGGGCAGTTCTCTTCCACCCGAATCTCCTGCGCTGGAGCCGCAGCAGACGGCGCCGGAGAAGCCTTGAGATCTTCAAAAACCCTCCTCCCCACCTCCCACGCGTCCCACGCCGACTTATGGAGCTCCGAAAATGCGCCGTTAATGCTCGAGTTGAGCTCCGCCTCCGCCAAACCGGAGACGATCAGCGATCGCCGGCGCAGCGTCTCGGGCGGCGATCGGTGCGGGATAGGAGCTGCAGCGGAGACTTCCGGACGATAAGGGAATAAAAAGGGACGAACTGGGGCATAGATCCCTTGGATGTCCTCCGCGCTTTGTAGGGAGATTCGACGGGCCACCGTGTCGCCAACGAGGAGGCCGCCCGCGGCGCCGAGCGGCGTCAAGCCGGCGCCGCGGGAAACGAAGGGTAACTCACATAGGAGGAGGAAAGAGAGGTAGAGAAGCCCGAGAACAAGGAGGAAGTGCAGGAACCTCTTCCGAGCAAACGGATTAAAGGACAGCTCCAGCCTCGACCGCCTCATCGCCGCACCTCCCGATCCTCCAGCCAGGCGGGCGATCGAATCGGCGTAAGAAGCGATGCAATCGCCGGCAATCGTATCCCTAGAAATGGGAGCGATGCCGATGAGGAGCCGGAAGGGGGCGCAGCCGGGAGCAAAAGAAAGAGCCGTTCGAGGGGAGGGGGAGGGCGACGGGGCTGTGGAGATGGGAGCTGCATTATTTTAATTTCCAATTTGGGAACGCGATGAAAAACTCGACGGTTCTTTCTTTTGCATTATTTTGACGTGGGTCCCGCCGCATTTCCGCTTCTAGAGAATTTCAAACCGCGTTCGGTGTCGGGCGCCTACGTGGAAACAGCAGCGATGAAGAAGGCGGCAGCAAGGTCACGTACGACAGCGGTTGTTCGGTGCCGGCGTCGTCTCGAACAGATGAATGCCTCTTCCATGTGGCCGTTACGAAATTTGCATTTATTTTATAAAAAAAATGCACTTATATTTCTCGAATATCTAAATAATAAAATTAAACCTTATAACTTTAAAAATATATAACTATTTAGGGAGGATCAGGATTCAATTCGAATGTGAAATTGAGTGGCTCAAAAAATAAATTGGAGTCGTTTTCTCTATAAAATATTGAAATTGTTAATTTAGTGATCTCTATCGATACATTTTAGATAGACTTTAATATGGTGACCAAAATATATAGAGATCATTTGAATTTAAAAAAAAAATTTAAACTTTTTCCGAAATCGATTCGTATCATTTCTATAAATATCGTCATATCTTAGTCATCACACAATCTATGTGAAGACAAGAGTCGAATGGAAAATCATTTTTTTTATAGAAATAAATTTTTTGAAAGGATTGATTTGTACTTTTTTTTTAAATAAGTACTCAACTCAGCTGAATTTAAATTTTTATTATTATATTACAATTATAATAATAAATTTTTTTAACGATTAACATGTACAAAATGAATAAATCGATGTAAATCAAATTTAAATATAAAATAATTAAAATTAAAATAAGTCAATTAAATTAATAAATTGAAAAAGAATATAATTAAATCGAGATGAAAAAATTAAAATTAAATAATTTAAAATTTGATTTTAAATCGTTCGAATTGAAAATAAATCCTAAAGAATAAATATCGTCGATGAACAATTTAATTCCGATTTTATTAGATGATAAATTTAAACCATCGATTTTAGAATAGGAATTAAAGCATAAAGAATCAAAATCGAAATCGTGTTGATAAAATAATTCTTGGATGATGAACGAATGGATTATAATTCCGTTGAAAGATAATTAGAATCACGATTCTCTATGCTATCAAATCCATTTATTATCATAATAGATTTGGTCAAACTGTATCTGTCCTGATTTATTATAAGAATATTTGTGCATTTTTAATAATTTAAAACAATTTTTTAGCAAATTATTAAAAAAAAATATTTTGATATATTAGTACTATTTTAATAAAATTCAAAACTGATTTAGAATAAACATATTTTTAATAAAAAAATAGAATGAGTTGTCATTTCGATATTTTTAACTATATAGTACCCTTCCCTAAATTATAAAACACTGTGCATTTAGTAAATTTAGAAGCCTCTGTTGAAAAATTGTTTTTTTTTTTTTGAAAAAAAAAACTTCTTTCATTAAACGCCCTAATTAGATTTTTCTTCTCAAAATTGTTTCCCGTTAAACAATAATAATAAAAAAAATAATACTTCAAGTCAACTGGATGATTGACTACGGAAGTCTACTGCCGTTAGATTTGACTACATTAAAGTCATTCGTTAAATTTGACCTGTAATGCCCTCGCGAATTCAATGAACCGGGGAACGGTCGATTTAGTTTTCCACAAATAGATCGAATCCAATGGTCGAACCGGATTGCGTGGAACGATTCGGCTGGAATTTTCAGTCTCTTGGAACTTTTCAAATCAAGTAATTTGACCTTTTTTTCGTTGACTTTAGTCTGGTTGCTCTTTTTGACTCGTTTGAGCACGGATTTGCTATCAATGGTGAAACCACGTTCAAGATTACTCGGACTTTAATCCTGGCAAAAACAAATTCACTATAGTATACAGATTTTTTTTTTTTTTTCAACTTAGTTAGTCCGAAGGAAAAAATTAATTTGATGATTAATTTAAAATTAGCTCAGGACTTAATCTGGAGCTAACCCCGCCATAATTTGCCACGGCATTGCCTTTGACCATCCAACCATGATAAAATAATTCCTAATTATTCATTTTCTAGAATAGAATAAATTATACTTCATTCTCGAGGGAATTAAATGATTAGTACGGATAATAAATTATTTTAATAAAAAATAATAAAGTTTTTTTGAAATATTTATTCTTCCATTAATTTTTTTAGATAGAAATGTTTTTTATGATTTATTTTTTTTTATGGACCGACGACGAATTTGTCTCAAAGAATAGATAAAAAGAATAAATACTTTTTATGATCCAATATCTTTTTTATTTTAAATAAAAATATTAGTAAACTCTAAAAGGTGACGTATCTAACAACTACTAATAAATTAAAACCAACCGATTAGAATTATAATTGAATTTAAATACGAATTAATTTTTTTTACTTTATTTGGCCTTGAATTACCTAAAATTAATTAGGACAGTAGCAAATGTGTGGAAGAAATATTTCAAGTGTAAATTTCTTTTAAAAGTAATATTAAATATAATAAATTATTCCCTTTTTCACTCTCGTAGGATGCCAGCCCAAAAAAGAATCAAAAGATCACGGCGTAAAAATTCAAACTTTGTTGATTCTGTTAGAAAAACGATTCCATTTTTTTTATTTATATCAGATATTGGATCGATTTCTTTCTAATAATTTTGATGGTCAATCGATTCAGTCCTATAAAAAATTTTTGATGGATAAATTAGGATGACGTACAATCCGAATACATTAAAAACCCATACGAGCACTATATTGGCTGATCACGCTGGGACAGAGATTGATTTTTACCATCCTCACACAGTATGGACAGCCAGGCAAAATCGATCTTTGACCGTGCAACGGAAAATCTTAGTGATTAATTATCGCATAAGAGTATAATAAAAAATAGATAATATATTTTTTATAATTTATTTTTTTATATTAATTGTGAGATAGCTAATTGTACCAATTGATTTGTTATTTTATTTGTTTCGACGGGAGGTCTCGACTAGACAGAGTATTGAAACATATTATAATTAATTTATTAATTTATTTGATTTCTTTATAATAAATATATCATAATTAAAAATTAAATCATAAATATTTGAAAACTATGGATGCGTTTATTCCGTTCCTCGTGTAGATCGGCAGGCCATGGATGGCCTCCGCCAAGTCGTCTCGATCTAGAAGCCTACCGGTGCCCTGCAGGTGAATGGCGGCGGCGGCGGAGTGCAGGAGGCGGGAGTTCAGCTCGCCGACAAACTGAAGATTTTCGAGACCGATAATTTCGACCCTGATGCCTACGTGCGGTCGAAATGCCAGACCATGGATGAAAAGGTTCGATTTTTACTGATCTTGATCCGAGAAGTACATGCTCAAAATGTTTTTTTCCCCCTTTTTGTTTTTTGGGCTGGTGAAGTATTCTTGCATTGAGTGATCCTTATATTTTTTAAATTAAATTTATATTATATATCTTAGGTATGTGAGAAACATTATGATCTTAAACATTAGAAAATAAAATATAAAAATAAAAGGAAATAGAACAAATTTTCGTTAACCTTTCATCCCATCCATTTCTAAGAGATTCAAATGTGTCAAAATTTGATGACAATTTTTGGTTTTATTTTAGTTTTAGCTTTCAAATATTTTTTTTTAGAAGGCAAAAACTGAAATGGGAAATTTCCATGAGCCTATTAGAAAAATCAATCATATCGAATAAGAATTATTATAAAGGTCTTAGTAATGTGGTGAATTTTCCAATTGCATTCATGAACTTAACTTATTGAACTCTTTTTAAGAGTTTTGTCCAATTTATTTAGCTAATTGTGAGAAAAAATGATTTTGATTTATGCTTATGAGTCTTTTGAGCTTCCGTCCTTGCACGTTAACAAAATCATTAAAGAGACATTAAGGCTGTGTTTGGCTACGTTTTCTGTTTCTATTTTCTGGAAAACGAAAAATGATTTTTTTCCGTTTTTCAATTTTCCAGAAAACGCTGCTTTATTTTCTGGAAAAAACGGAGATGGAAAATGACAACCAAATGTCATTTTCCATATTTTCTCGTTTTCTGAGAAAATGAAAACAGAAAATTGGAAAATTCTCCACCAACCAAACGCCCCCTAAGTCTCTGGCTTTATGTCATTTCCTTACTCATTAGATGGGGTGACAGGAAAAAAATCCAAGATCTGTCCTTTGAGAATTAGAAATAACACAAGGATGCAATTATTTCTTACTCATCAAAAGGGATAACCAAATAAAATAAATGATGCAAAAACAGTATTCCTTAAAGGTTTGTTGGAAATTTTTATTCCACAATCAAGTCGGAAATACAGGGAGTAGTCTGAATTTAAATTTACAAGAACACAACTCAGACTTATCTGTCGAGATGGTATCCGTCACCTGTGTAGGAATGAAGACACCGAGTCCTACGAAGAAGCAGTCTCCTTAAGGCAGATTTGTCCCCTCCAGTAGTGTTACGAGGTGACAGAGGATGTCTGTCTCTCAGGATAAAACGGCAAAACCACTAGCACAATCTAGCACGAGTTATAGTGGCGACTTGAACAGTGTATCTAAACACTATCACAGGGTCTGTGGAGCGAAGGATGGCTCAGCAGAATAAAGGAATGATTGGTGGGAATTCACTCACTTTCTTTCTTCTTGAATGAAGAAAGTCCTTAAGGAAAAAAAATCTTTTCCTTTCCCCTTTCCCCTCTCTCTCTTCTTTCTCACTCTCTTTCTTTCTTTTCTTCCACGGTGAAGAAATTTTGCTTGTGCTTTTCTTTCCTCAAGCTCATCTCCTTTTAAAGAGGATGCGAGCCCTCAAGCCTTTGCCACATCCATCTCCACATGGCTTGTGGTGGCAAGTCCTCAATGCATGCAAGCCATGTGGAGCTTAGGTGGCTTTGTCATGTCATATGCCTAAATCATGCATAAGCATGTGGAGCATGAAAGCATGAAATGGCATAAGCATGTGGAGCATGAAAGCATGAAGTGGCATCAACCATGAACCATGATGGGCTTTCCATCATAGGCTTCATGGCCTTGGGCTTTACAAGGGCTTTAAGCCTTTATGCTTAATCAAGGCTTAGGCCTTAATTAATATGTGCTTATGTTTTAATTAATAAGCATCATGAGCTTGTAAGCATTCATGTATATGAGTGAGCAAGCAAGGAATATTGTGGCATATACTAGTTGATATATATAGTCCAATCATGCTTCGATCGGTCTGATACGTGCAGTAGCGTTCATATCAGAACCATTTGGGTGCGTGCGATTCGGGCACTAGATTCACACCCTTTTCTGCACTATTTATCAACTATCAAATCACTTAAATGTGGAATTGATTTTATCCACTATTATTTTTCCATTCACATTATCTAACAAGGTCAACACTCGGATATTATTATTATTATTCTACTCATTGAAAATGATGGCCTAATTGAAGATGCATGTCAAGTCAACTTTTTTTCACTGTGGAAAAATTATGTAACTTAGATTAATAAATTTAAATTTGGAAGTTTTAATTTATATAGGTCGTAAGGTTTTATTTTGATCAAGTGACAACAAACTAGGTTAGTTCTTGTTTAAGAAGAATAGGTTGTTATTTTAAGTTGGCTATCTATTGACCAAGTAATTAGTGTTGGAATTATTACATCTAATATGATTTGTATGAATTTAAAATGCTGTAAATAAAACTGTGAATACGGAACTTATAGTGATTTGTCAGAATTTTCACGCTTCCGAAGATAAACAACTTCTGGGAGAGATCTTTCGATTCGAAGTTTGTCGTCTGAAGAACAATCACGTACTCGAATTGTTCTTACTCTTCCACAAATCAAGATCTGACGTCTTGGATGTTCTTCGACCCCGACACAGAGTCTTGACAGCGCTTTTCCGATCTCTCACTCACACTCTACCTCTAGCCTCCACACTCAAGCCTTAACACACTTGCACACACTTAGCACTCATGCTTGGACGCCAAGCCTTTTATAGGCTGGATGGCACATGCACAAGGTGTGCACATTGCTTGGCAACGTGCACACATTGGCAACGTGTGCACGTTGCCAAGAAAAGTGCACACGATGTGCTTTCAATTAGGAGATAGATTGTTTTTTTTTTATTTAAGTTACGGAAGAATAGATTAATCTTCAGACATTATGATAGCTTCTAACTCTTTTTTTTTTTTAAATATTATCTCGAGGTTAATAATCTTTTTTTTCTTCACGAGTTTAGGTTAATAATCTTTTATTTCTTCACGAGTTTTGTTTTGTATAAGATTGTGGGTTCCTGGTGTTGTATTATAGAGCCTTTGAGATAGTAAAATCAGAATAGTAAAATATTGTGGAGACAAGGCAACATAAGCAATGTAACAAGATAGATGATGTAAGGTGGTACGACTCCAAGTTCTATTCCTTAGAGCAATACAAAGGTCAAAACCTGTGATGGGATCCGGACCATGGGAGGTTTTCTTAGGCATATTTAGTTTGGTGGGATGCAATTGACTCGGAATGTGGTCATCTATTTTATGTATGTAGTGGTTGAGTCTTTGATATCAGTCTCTATGCAGTAGAAGATGATGGGATAGACAAAGGAGTAAGCATGAGAGCATAACATGGTAGAATAGACAAAGAAGTAGACATGATAAACTACACTAGAGATGGATAAAAAAAAGGGGTGGACTCAAGGAATGTTTGGTCTCTAGAAATAAAAGTTTGATGTGGCTTAAGAAAATAACAAT